>CM057823.1:74270423-74942923 GCA_030068075.1 Paguma larvata
GCTTAACTGACTGAGCCACCCAGTCGCCCGAACAATTTTTATTTCTAAAAACTCAATTTTTTTGGAAATGGTTTCTCAAAATGTGTTTTAAACTATATGACTTTATTAGTGTGTTCATAGTATTATTTTTCCTTATTCTCATTCCTCACTCAAGTGAAAAACTGGAAGTCAATATATAGTGTTCCTGAGTTGCTTGCCTTAGTTCAGAAAGGGATTTGAAGCACAGTTGGCCAACACCAGTTTCTTAAGAATCTTGAATTTTATATTATCTATCTATCTATCTATCCACCCATCCATCCATCCATCCATCAAGCTATCCATCAATCCTGCCCTCCCCTACTCCCTCCTTCTATGAATGCAGTTGGAGAAACAAGTGAAGTAACAGAACATGTACCTAACACAGAGACTAGATATGAATAGAGGTGGAAACTCTAGTGAAACTACATTTGTTTCTTTTTTTTTTTCAGTTCTTACCTGTGATCTATGACTTCTGTAATTGACTCTGGTTTAAGAATAAAATCTCTCTCAGGCTACTTGATTCAGTGAAGTTTACTGTAGAATCCGTATGGAAGTTATTAGAATAAAATGTTTAGAAAAACCAGTTACAAAAATCATGTTAAATCAGGGCCTCACCAAAACCAGAACTAAGCTGTACTAAAAAACATGCTGATCCTCTAGCCAGAAAATGTTTGCAGTAAAGCACTTGATGGTGGCGGGGGGGGTATGCGGGGGTAGGGGGGAGCGATTATGAGCTAAAATGTAGACATTAGTGAAATTAAATTATCCAAATTCTCCATGTTGGTAATTGAAAGTGTTTCATTTTAAAGAAAAATGTTTTTTTCTTTATTTCAAGACTAAAAAAATCTGGAAAGCACACAATTAAAAAAAAAGGGAAAAAAATCACACATGAGTTGAGTTCCAGTGTGGTAACAGATCATCAGCCTGCTCCTTTTTATAGCATTATTAGGATGAAAATTTGGCTAGATCTCTGCTACCACTATTCAAGAAAAAATTGGGAGCAAAAGCATAGAATTATAATGAAAGTCACCTACAAACTAAATTACAGGATTTTCTAATGAGTGTTGTGTAATGGGTGTCACTATTTCAAATGGCAAATAGATTTATAAGAGAAAACAATTAACATAAAAAAGCATCAAAATTACCTTGTAAAAATAAAACATAAAAATTAAGGTATGATTATGACCATTGAGGGCAGAATATAGAAGTTAGTTTTTCCTTTACTAAAATGTGCTAATTGTTTCTTTCTCATATTTCCCACATTTGACTATTATTCTTGATTTTTAGCGAACTGAGGTAGGGCTACTGAATGTCTTTTAGAGGTGCGATCCTACATTAAAGTTCAGTGACAATGTGTCACTGGAGCCGCAGAAGACAGTGTAAGGTCAGGGAAAAGAAGCCTTCACTTTTCAATAGTTAGTTTCTATATAAAAATTGGCACTTGGTTCTCATCAAAGAACAAGAAATATTGGATATGCTCTAAATGTCCATTGTGTTTTTGAGCCAACTACCTGATGGAAGTCATCACTTATATGTAAATGAACTGTCAATGGCTTGCCACTGTTGGCAGTCACTGGACTGTGAAGGGTATGTCTTAATAAGAACCGAAGCTCTTCACAGACTTTGATTTACTGGAAATAAAATAGAAAAGTCCTTTGAGACTACAAAGGACACTTGTTTCAGATAAAACGTCTAGACAGTAGCAATATATTTAGGCCTTTTATTATAGCAAAACTGCAAATTAGAATGGAGTGGTGAGAAAGTTCCTGTGACCCAGCTGAGTTCTAAAACACTGCTTCTGACTAGAGTAATACAATCTGTAAAACAGCTAAGCCAAATTAAATAAAAGTGCATTAGGAAGAACAAATCTAGAAACAATGAAAAATCAAGATTCAGGTTTGTTATATCTTTTCATTGTCTATGTTTATGTTGTACATTTCTTATGAGTCTATATTTTTCTTAATAAATTCAGCTATTAGAGTACTAATGCAGCTATGATCCTTCACCATGAACTACTCTCAGAAAATTCAGGGGCGCCTCTGGGGCTCAGTTGGTTAAGTGTATGACTCTTGATTTCGGCTCAGGTCCTGATCCCACAACTTGTGGGAGTCTGAAGTCTGGCTTCACACTGGTGGAGTGGAGCCTGCTTGGGATTCCCTCTCTCCCTCTCTCTCTGCCCCTCCCCCACTTCTGGTCTCTCTCTCTCTCTCTCTCTCTCTCTAAGTAAATAAGCTTAAAAAATTTAAAAAGAAATAAAATTCAGATTTAAGGGGATTCTTGTTTGTCTATTCATTTCTTTTCCCAACTTCCAATGCAAAACATACAACTAAAATACTGAATTCTCTGTAACTATTACCATTTTTATTATTACTGTTAATAACAATCATATATTACATTTGCAGAATGCTTTAGTATTCACAGTATTCTTTCACATAAATTTGAATTGTGGAAAGTTTAATAGTGTTAAAAATTATTAAAGAAGATAATATAGGCAATTATTAAAGAAGACAGAAAGTAAAGAGTCCGTTCAGAGAACTGCAAAATGGAGTGGAAGGCAAGAAGCTTTTACAGGATAGAGAATAAAGAACAAGGAAGAGAAAAATAGGAGCTATCTGGCTGGGGCCACCTGGTCGACCTTATTTGGGGTGAGAAGGGATAAGGAAATAAATAGAGTCCACAGTTGGTTTGGCATTTAGGGATCGGTTGAAGTCATACACTATATTTCTTTGGCCAGGTGGAGCATTTACAGGAACATGAACGTTATCTACGTTTCAGTTTGCTCAGATGGTACTTCAGGCAGGAGTGGCTCCATCTTGTACCTAGAAATTTATTTCAACAGTAGGTAGACCAAATTTTTATATTAGCTGCTTTCTTCCAAAGCACACTATGTTCAAAGAAGTGTATCAGTCAGGGCAGGTTAACAGTTTTGAAAAACAATCCTAAAAATCCCATTGGCTTAAAGTAATAATATCTTTTTTGCTTACTTCACAAGTCAGCCCAAGTCAACAGGGACTCTGCCCCATGCGGTCTTCCAGAGATTGAAGCTTTTTCCATCTTAATAGCTTTGCCACTCCTTAGGACCACTACCACAGTCTTCGCATTCAGGCAGTAGACAAAAAAGGGAATGTGGAGAAAACACAACCACATTTAACTGCTTCACTCTGAACTTGGAACATGTCTCTTCTGCTCACATTCTTTTGGAGACAACTTGTCACCTGACTCCACTGAAATCCAAGGGGGCTAGGAAATGTGATCTTTCTGCCACAGGGATTAGATTACATTTGTCATTCTTTTAGGGAGAAAGAAAAATTTCAAATGGCTTTACTTGGATGGTCATCATTGTGGTTTAATGTTTTATTATAAAAGTATCCAAATAATCCAGCCATTAGTTTTCCAATGTTGCAGTGTTAATCCCTCATATAATTCATCAAGAATCTTGCAAATATCTAGCATCAATTTAAAAGGAAATTTTTTTCGTTACTTTGGTATGTGTTTTTCTTTTCTGAAATTGAAGAACGTTGGGTTTTATTTTTGTTTTGGTTTTGTAATTCAAATAACAATTATGTTAAGTAAATAATTTTCAGCAATATGTTGATAGGAACCATTCTTCTTTTTTCTAAGTTTATTTGTTTGTTTTGTGAGAGAGAGTATGTGGGGGCCTGGGGCAGAGAGAGGGAGAGAGAGAGAGAGAGAGAGAGAGAATCCCAAGCAGGATCCACAATGTCAGCATGGAACCCAGTGTGGGGCTTGACCTGACAAACTGTGAGATCACGACCTGAGCCAATATCAAGATCTGGATGCTTAACTGACTGAGCCACCCAGGTGCCCAGATAGGAACCATTCTTTTTATATAAAAGACCACTCATTTTCAGTCTGGAGAGACACGCTATCAGAATCTACTACTTGCAGAGCAATGGAGGGAAACACAGAATTGTACCATTTCCAAACTTTTCTTTATAAATGATCAAAAAATTACGATAAGATGGTGTGAAAATGACAGACCATTTCAGAAGTTATTCTTCATTTTATTTCAATGCCAAGAATATCAAAAAAATAAAAATTCCATCCTAAAAGATTTTTAAGCATCTAAGGAAAAAAAGAAAATCTAAAAAACCAAAATTCTAAATAGGTTTGCTGAAAGTTTTGAACAAATGTGCTCCATAAGCCTGCTCCCTTCAAATTTGCTACCTCTTTCTGAAATAAATACTTAAAACATTCAAGTTTTGGGGTTATTAAACATATTCCACATTAGACTCTAATTTGTTTCCCCCCCTTTTTTTAGCAGTCTCTGCACATTTGGCTAGTATTCTACATTGTAAAATATACATTTCTAAAAATAATAATAATAATAATAATAATAAACCGTATTTTCAGCCCCTCCATACAAAATTTTCCTTTGGAAATAAGTTCTGTAGAGATGAAGGGCAGGAGGAGAGCATTTATCCTGGTAGAATACCTCATGGCAGTGACCAAGCCTGGTGGTTCTGACGTCAGTGTCTGTGAGTAGCTTCCTGATTTACAGCTTCTAGATTTGGGCAAGCTAGTTCCTGGGTGATACAGAGTGACTCGTGGAATTCCCGAAATCTGTTTCTTGTGCAACACCAACAATTTTTTGAATTGTCTGTCTAATAAATCTCTTTCTGATTAATATATATGGCTATTGTTGCCCTGTCCTCTTCAACTGAGAACCCTAACCCACTTATTTTTCATGTTTCCTTCTTTCCTCCTGCCTCCTTTTCTTCTTTCCTTTCTTCCTTTCTTCCCTCTTTCCTTCCTTCCTACCCTCTTTACTAAATAATGCTAGTCAATAAAGATTCTACCAATATAAAGGTATTTAAAAGTTAAGATGCATTTTTAGAAATGAAAATTTTGGATGTACTCGATTAGCATAAAGGCCAGATATCCGATCTCCTAGCGTGTCACATTGTCCCAAGTAACCCCAGCTCCATTTCTCCCCCCTGCATATAATGGTAGCTTCATCTTAGTTGAAAGCGTATTTGATACCTTAAATAATATTCCTATAAGTAATCCTCTATAGAAGAAAAGCCAAGGATATCAGAAAAGTAACTTTATTTTTGATAGCAGGATGATAATTTGATGAAACTCCAGAAGCTTGACAGTTGCATATAATCCACGAAAATGAAAGAGATGGAATCGGATGAGATTTATCAATTTAATCTTTCTGCATTTTGACATGTATATTAAAGACTAAACTAGTTGTAAATTTTGTACTGTTTCAATGATGCAGTGGTTAGTCTGGAAGTAAAATCTCTCATACACTTAGATGACTAATGGAACATACATTTTAGGATGCTGTAATAAGTGAAATATGGCTTTAAGGAAAACTGGTATTGCCTTATGCAAATACAGGTCCTATAGATTTTCATCATAAACCAAGATATCAGGCTAATCTATAAAAGAGCCTGAAAATATTTCTTTGAACACCATTGGTGCTTCAGAATCTTAATAGGTGATATTCTGATAAAACTGAGTTTTTCTTATTTCTAAAACTCCCTCGTCCTAAAAGAAAAACACCAACAAAAAAAAAAACCCTGTGAAAATAAAACTGTAACTATTCTACAGAATTGAGTAGCTGGAGCAGGCATTACTTACATGGTCAAAAACCTTCGTTTTATAAAAATAAAAGCTGAAGCCAAGAGTTAAGTAAGGTCATATAGCAATTTATTGTCTGAACTGGGATTGACATCGGATCTTCTGATCCCCAGCCCAATCTTCCTTATCTTATTATACCTTATTACCTCCACAGAAGACAAAAATGTGTGGATTTTTCTAGAAAGAAGGATCCACAATGCAAGCTCCAACCAGGCAATGTCACAAACAACGTACACCGCAGGTGCCTGATGCCTCGTGACTTCTCTGGTATCTTCTGTTCCTCCACATAAAAAAATCTCCCTGCTGTCCTTGCTTGCATCCTTCTTTTCTTCACACTTTAGGTTAGCGAATTTGATCAATTAAATTGGTTCAAGGTGTTAATGGACCCTAATAGCTTCATGTATTACCTTGTTTGCATTTTAACAAGGCCCATCAGCTGTCTGTGAGTGACTAATGCCGGGAGCCTCAGACTTTGTGCAAACCAGCCCAGGGACATCCTGGTAACATTTATGTCACAATTTACTACAAACTCTATTGAAACCCAAAAAGTCTCTATTCGAATTTTTATTTTGTGTGTTTGTTGTGACTGATACAAAGTGAGCCTCCCTCCTAATATACATCATGTGACTAGATGATTATATCAATACGGTATATTATTTCAGGTTTTATGTAGGGGAAGTTCTGTTTAATCTTGACTCCCAGGCTAGCCCACACAAAGACTCTGAGTTAAATTACAAAGAATTACATTTTTTTTAAACTCATGTTTCTTATGTAAGATAGTTTGCCAGTTCCGTTCTGCTCAAAACGCTTCCTGGATTTGTCCCTTTCTTTTTCATGTTCACATTCATTCTGCTAGTCCAGGACTTTCTCACTCCTAATCTAGATTTCTTAATATGTCTCTGAATTTTCTACATCAGTGTCCTATTGTCCAATCCATAGAGCAATGCATGACCTTCCTACTAAATCTGTCTTAGACATCCCTTGTTCTTTACTTTCTAGACCTTCAGCTCAAGTTCCTATCTGTACCTCTTGCCTTCCATGTTACTTGGCAATACACCTTCACCTTCTTGCCTAGTCTGCTGTCTAAGCTTGCTTAGCAAGCCTCTCCCTCCCTCAGTTCAAGGCATCTCTCCCCTTTTCTCCTTGTCTGTTTGAAATTTAGCCAGTTATCTAGACAACCAGTCCTAGATCTACCCTTTCAAACCTTTCCCAGAAAACCCAGTCATCCTTAGTGCCTTTATTCCCTTCTGCCAGTATGAATTTCTCTGCACCATTTATTTTTGTTCTTGATGATGTTTTTTGCACTGATGTATACTGGTCTCAATGAGTTGTTTCATGTGCAGAGCTTTTAACTCACCAGAAAAAGAAAAAAAGACTCCTGAGAGCAAAGATTCTACCACATCCCTAAACCTAGCACAAGTTTTTGAGAGATGTTCATTGAATTAAGAGGATTTAAACCAGACTGCCCAATCAAGCTGAACAGGCTAGCAAGGGTTTTACTGAGATATGAAAGGCTTCAGACTTTGATCCTGGCAAATGTATAGACAGTAGCAGGTCACAAAAAGGCTGATGAAAAAATGTGTTATCTAAATTGAGACAATTGTGAGAGTAAAATGGGTACCAAAAATAGCTAAAATTGTTTATTTTCCCACTAATTAATTTTGTTATATTGCATCTATAAAATAATTCTGTTAAAGATAGTTTTCAAAAATAAAAGTCTCTCCCCAAAATAAAAATAGCATACATCTATATACTTTAATGTAACATACAGAAATACCTTTTTATTGATTATTTGAACGTTAAAAAGAAGAGATGCAGCATAACTGTTCTTGGCATTGTTGCCAGAGCCCAAGGGAGCAAGAATAGACCAGGTTCAGCCACTCACCACAGACAGAATCTAAAGGCAGAGAGAGGAGCAGTGGTGAAACCAGAAAGGAATTTATTTCAGTGAGGCCAGTACTGGGAAGACAGCAGACTAGTGTCCCAAGAACTATCTTCAAGATGCTAATACTTCTAAGTTTATATAATAAAAATGTGGAACAAAGATGGGTGGGTACATGCAGCTGAGAAGCAAAGATTAGGCTGATCATTGACTTTGGGGGTCAGTCAGAGTCTTGATGGAGTCAGGGCAGCCATTTTTGCTTGAGGGGGTAGTTTCAGTTCCTGTCACTGCATGTTTTGTCCTGGGGGGGAGGGGGCTTGCCTGAGTTAACAGATAAGCTGGAGGGAAAAACAAAGTAATTAAGAGGAGTAAGTTGAAGGCAAAATGGTATCAGTCAAAAATGGTATTCACATTTTTAAATCGCATACTTTAATGAATTAGCAGTGACTCTAAAGCAATGCCATTGGTATTTTTCTCAAATATGGTCTCATTCTTTTTATTTTTGTGTCATAAAACTGCCTGAAATAGACTTCTAAGTTGCAAATAGACTTCTAAGTTAACAAATTTAAAATGGACGCCTTCCATTGAATCTTCTCTGTAGATTGTATTATTTTCAATTAAAAAACACTAAAAACGCCAAGGTATCTGGTAAACTCAGAGCAAATTCTGCTAAATGAGGAATATTCTCAAGTGTAAAATTTTTGTATTAACATATACAAATATTTCAACTCCAATATTTTCATGGATATTCACAGTCAGCCCCCTGTTAGAATCCATTCTTTAATATTTGTACATAGAAAAGTGTATCAAATATATTAATAGGATTTTTTCGTTGTTTATCAACTTCAGATGGTGTAAAATCATAGGAAATTGTCAGTTTCATTTCATTCCAGAACTTCACTTACTCAATTAAATGTTAGAACTCTAATAACATAGTGTTCCTACCAGTTGAGATACTCCAAAGCAAACTATAGAATTTCAGAATTAAATGTTAGATATCATTTCAGTTAGTCTTGCTTTTGTGTGAATAAATGTTAGTGTCTTCCTGTTTACCAGTTTTGTTTTCCAATATATTGCAATTCAATAAAATCTTTCAAAGATAGCATTTTGACAATTCCCTTTGTTGAATAATTTTAGTTAAGATTTCATATTGAATCTGAAGGAAATGAAGAAAATCTAGAGGACTCGCAAGGAGTTGACTTACAAAGTAGGTCTTTAAAAGCAAAACATTTCCGAAATCAGGGTGATGGTAGGCAGCGGTGAAAGTACCCACCACTATTCTGAAGTATCTCTTCAGTTTCAGTTGTCTCTCTTTTTTAAAATTTTTTAAAAGTTTATTTATTTTTGAGAGAGAGAATGCATGAGTGGGGCAGGAGCAGAGAGAGAGGGAGACACAGAATCCTAAGCAGGCTCCAGGCTTTGTGCTGTCAGCACAGAGCCCGATACAGGGCTGGAGCTCACAGACTGCGAGATCATGACCTGAGCCGAAGTCAGAGGCTTAACCGACTGAGCCACCCAGGCGCCCCTTAGTCATCTCTTTATCCCACAAACTCTGTAGTACAGGTATTCTAACTCAGGTTACCAGCGTGCATGTGTGGATGTGTGAGAAATTCAACAACGACAGCTTCTATTTCAGAATACTGCAGCTTGTTCGTATGCAACTTGAATTATGTGTATACTACAACTAATTCCAAGAATATTTCTGCCCCAAATATTTCTTTATTTTGTTTAAGTTTATTTGTTTATTTTGAGAGAGAGAGAGAAAGTACATGTGCACATGAGTAGGGGAGGGACAGAGAGAGAGGGAAGGAGAGAGAATTCCAAGAAGGCTCCAGGCTTTTAACACAGAGCCTGATTTGGGTCTCACACTCATGAGCTGTGAGACCATGACCTGAGTCAAAATAAAAACATCAGCCACTTAACTAACTGAGCCACCCAGGCATCCCCCAAGTATTTCTTAATTTTGTAAGGACATTGTTTTTACTGTAATATCATTCTTCACAAAATTTATATTGATATTATCACTATGAACAAGTGTTGAACTTTTTAACTTAATTTACAAAAGCACTTAAAAAAATATCAGATGTCTGGGGTGCTTGGGAGGCTCAGTTGGTTAAGTGTTCAACTTTGGCTCAGGTCATGATCTCCCCATTCATGGGTTCAAGCCCCCCCTCAGGCTCTGTGCTGACAGCTCAGAGCCTGAAGCCTGCTTAGGATTCTGTGTCTTCCTCTCTCTCTGCCCCTCCCTGACTCATGCTCTGTCTCTCTATCTCAAAAATAAATAAACATTAAAAAATTTTTTTAAATGTCAGACTGTCTTACCTTTGAGAGGATAAAATTTCAAAAAGCTTTATGTGGATTCCATGAAATATATATATAAAAAATCATGGCATTATTATAATTATCTTAACTGATATTTCTCTTTATAGAATCTGATGGTATTAATATCATATGCTTTGTGTATTATCTTTTTCTGATAATAGAATTAACACATTAACAGATATCACTTCAGTTGGAGATCATGTAAAAGAAAACTAGGATTTGAAAATAAGCAAAAATCTATTTAGTAATTAATCTAAATGATGTCCTACTTCATGGAGTTATGCTTAATTAAGGTATCTTCTGAGTCTGTACAGTTTAGGTCATCTTTGGGCATAGTCTTAAAATTATGGAAAATTTTTGAGAAATAAATTCAGTTTCTTTTAAAAAACTTTTTTTTAATGTTTATTTTATTTTTGAGAGAGAGAGAGAGAGAGAGTGCAAGAGAGGGATGGGCAGAGAGAAAGGGAGACGCAGAATCAGAAGCAGGCTCTAGGCTCCATGCTGTCAGCACAGAGCTTGACACGGGGCTGGAGCCCATGAATCATGAGATCATGACCTGAACCACTGTCAGACGCTTAACCGCTTAACCGACTAAGCCACCTAGGGTCCTGAGAAATAAATTAAGTTCTTAATTTGTAACTGAATGTTGACATCCCTTTCTTGAGCCCATGGCTATTAAAAAGTGTTTGTTGCAAAATTAAAATGTTGCTGTAGGAGATGTATGTTAACAATTCTGAAACTATTTTATAGGTATACTAAGCATGAACAAAGAAGTAGATATATTGCAGATAATGTGACTTAAGTTGTTCACTTTCAGAGAAGTTACAAAGAAGCAAAGTGTAATGTTTAGAATAAAAATTTCTAAACTCTAGAACTAACTCTAATAATCATATTGAATTTTAACCCTAAAGTTAAAAAAAATAAAAGAAAACTCCATGGGTCCATAATAATACATAAATGATTGAGTAAATGGGAAAGAAAAAAAAAAAGTTACCAAAATAAGTGTAAGTTGTGAAGCCACTCCTGACTCTTTATTGCTGACTGCTCAGTCTCCATTTCCCATACATATTTCACATCTAACTTCCTGTAATTTGCCATGTTTCTTACTGACTCCACCAACTCAAGGTCTGGAAGTTCAGTGCGTCTTGCAAACTATGACAGAGGCTAGAGGCTAGAGCACAACTGTCTGGTATGCCATGTGGCCAGCAGGACAGAGGCATCAAATACATCCCCCACCGATTACAGGAAAACATTCACAATGTATACGTATATCAAATCATCACATTATACACTTTAAATATATTACAATTCCATTTGTCAATTATACTTCAATAGATCTGGGGGGAAATACTACTAAAAGCCAGGATATTGCTAAAATTAACGAACTGAGCTTAATTTACATCTCTGTTTCTAAGACTAATGGTGAGAGCTCCCACCCTGATGAGACTCCTTAGTAAATGAAAATATAATTAAACACCCTCCATCCTCAAAACCTTTCCCTGCTGAAACTGGATGCCCAAAGAAGTTGTCTCCCATCCAAGTACTAACCAGGCCCGACCCTGCTTAGCTTCTGAGATCAGATAAGATCAGGCATGTTCAGGGTGGTATGGCCATAGCCAGAAGCTGGTGTCTCTAGCTGCTGTTGTTGGCAGATGACTTTGCTCTTTCAGGGAATACTTGGCATGTTGTTCTTGAATGGGAAGATATAACCTGTATTATTTATGAAAAGATTTGGAAAAGAGAGATGGGTCATTGAAAACTGATTTCCTGAATTAACCCCGTACTGAATGAGACTATTTTCTGCACACATACATCACATACTACTAGATGATAACTAAGACAAGCTGGAAGTGCACAGAGGAGGTTCACCAAACTAATTCTGGCTTATTTTTAATACAACTATTAAAATTAATACTTGGTAAAAAATGAGAAATTGGGAAAAATACTAATTAGATTAGAAGATAGGACAATACCTAGGTATAAGTCAGCACTGTTTCAAGCAAGCTAGAATGTGTGTCACCTTGACTACAGAATGGAGACTAAATCAGTTTCAAGGATGAATTGTTTGTCCTTTTGAAAAAGCTAATGCTTTTAGCCAGGAGTGTGCACTTTTAAATCTGCCATAGAATCCTCCTTACTGTGTCTATTTACTCTACGAAGTGATTTCATCAATTAGTTTTGGTAGAATTGACATCTTTATAATATTCTCACTCATGTTAAATTTCACCATTAGTTCAGGTGAGATGGAGGAAAGTACCCTTAATAGCTGTCAGCTGGACAGCTGGATGGCGACGCCTGGATGGTGGTGATTATGTCACAGAACCCCATCACATGAGGTCACTGAGCCTGTGATGGAGCAAGACTAAAACAAGGCAATTACCTAATGACACAGACAAAAATAAGGACACCATGCAAACTACAAACATCCCCTTACCAGATAACGTGTGAAAGTTGCTTCTTTGCCACTTACAAAATTACTTCTTCGTTTCTCACACCTCTTAGAGAAAGTTAAGATCTCCAATAACCCACAGTCCCCAAGCAACTACCTTTGCTTTCTGACATCATCCAGTCGAGAGAAAACCCTCAATTCCTTAAGCTCTCACCCACATCACCAACCCAAGCCCAAATCCTTTCAAAAGCCCCCATACACATCCTCTTCTTACTGTTCCCAATGGCATACAATTTTCCTCGATGAGCCAAGTAATCAGGAGAATTGATGGTTAAATTTGTAGATGGGTTGTCCTAAGGGCCTTTGTATTTGTGTCTTTGACACAGGACTTCTATGTCCTTAAATAGCAACCCCCCACCAACAAAGCCCCCTTGAATTTGGGGATTGTTATTAGATGAATTGTGTCCCCCCCGACAAAGATATGTTGAAATCTTAACCCCCCCTTAATCTTAACTGCTTATTTTCAAAGTTCCCAGAATATGATCTTATTTGGAAATAAGGTCATTACAGATGCAATTAGTTAAGACGAGGTCATAAGGAAACAGAACAGGACACTAATACCTATGATTGTTCTTATAAGAAGGCAGCCGTGTGAAGACATAGACATCTAGGGAAAGCACCATGTGGAAATGGAGGCGGAGTTTGGAGGTATACATCACAAACCACGGAGCACCCGCGGCTCCCAGAGGCTGGAAGAGGCAAAGAATCCTGCTTTTGAGAGTTTAAACAGAGCATGGCCCTGCCAACATCTTGATTTCAGACCTCTAGGCTCTAAGTCCCTGAGAATTTCTGTTATTTTAAGCCATTCAGTTTACGCTACTTTGTTAAGGTGGCCATGGAAATAAATATGGGCTTACATATTTTTGCTAGGTATTTTCCTAGGTACATTATAATCTTGTTGCCATTGCAATCAGTATTGTTTCTTGTTATAATTTTAATTAGTTATTAATTTGTCATTTTATATAGCTAATATATTAAAACATACACACTCCTTTTGATTTTATATATTGACCTTCTATCTAACCACCTTGCCGAACTTTATGGTGAATTCTAATTGTTTGGAAATTATATCTTCTTTATTGATAAATGTGCTGTATACAAATAGTGATTGTTTAAAAATTTATTCTTTACCAACTTTATGCATTTATTTAGTTTTCTGCTAGCCTTTCCTTGGCTAGGAACTTTAGCACAATGTTGAATAATGATGAATGATGAGTGACAGTGGGCAACCCTGCGTTATTCATGATGAATGAGAATTTTTCTTAAGTTTTACTGTATATATGTATGTACTTTTTTCCTAAAATAGCTTTTCATTTGTCACGTCAATGTGTGTATTACACTGCAGTATTTTCTGATGTTTAATCACTCTTGAGTTCCTATGAGAAATCCTCCTTGGTTCTAAGACATTTATTAAAACATTGCTGGATTTGATTTACAAAAAATTTTTTCCTTTATGTTACCTCATGTGATTATTTATAATTTTGGATTTTCTTGAATTCTGTTAGGTCTTATTTTCAATGTTAGATTAGCTTTCTGACATTAATTTGTTAACTACTCCCTAATTCTGTTATGTAAAACTTTTTATATAAGATATGATTTGAAATTAATAAAATGATTCAGTAAAAGTGCCTCCACTTACAAATGGCTTTTTTGAGGGGGAGATTGTAGACTGCCAGTTTCATTTTTTAAATTAGGTATTGGGTTATTTATTTATTTATTTACTGTACGTTACTTTTGGTAATTGATATTGACAAATGTTCAATGTCCTGGGAAAAAGTTGTCTTCAGAATTTGCTACTATTTGTAAAATCTCTATTGCGTCTGTAGCCATGTTTTTCTTTTCCACCCTTTCTATATTAATGTTTATTTGTACCAAATCTTAATAGTACCTACCACATAGGGTTCCTGAGAGGATTAAACAAATTAATGTAAAGTGTTCACATCGACCTTGCTAGAGGTGGTTTATTATTCTTTTTAAAAAACATTCTATTGCTTTTGAGATTATATATTTTTTCTATTTCGTTATTGTCTTCTCTCATCTCTTTTATTTCCTTATTTCTACCTTCTTTAGGTATAATCTTTTCTCTTTTAATAGCTTCTGTAGCTAATTTGTTTTTAATACCTCTTGTGTTTAGAATAATTGCATTTGTCTAAGGTTTCTATCTAACCAATACACTTCAGCTGCATCTATTAGGTTTGATATGTAGTATTTCTATGTTATTCACTGTAAATATTTTGTAATTTTATTTTTTGTCTAATCTTTAACTTATATTTAGATTATTGTAGTATTCAAATGTATGATATAATTAAAAAATTTCTAACTTCACATTTTAGGTTGCTGAATTTGGAAATATCTCTAATAATATCTAATATTGTCTCTAATATTTTGTGTTTTCTGTTTATTATGCTTTTCCTTTGATTATTTTTCTCCTGTTTGCCTCTGTTAGATCAATTTGTTTTGTTCTCTTTTCCTTTCTACTGTTTTATTACCATTAAAAATGTTAACATATATACTCAAATACATTTTTCTGTCAGAGTCTAAAATTTCCATTACTTCTCTTCTCCTCATGAGAAAAAATAATTAGCAAGTTTAACTCTTACTTGCACAGAATTTACTTTCAGAATTCTAGGGTTGTACCTATTTGGACCAAAAATTTGTAATTTTACGGTAAGTATTTTGTTAACATTTTTGGTATTTTTCTTTCTGGATTAACTTCTATTTTTGTTAAATTGTAACTATTTGTAGTTTTTCCAATGAGGTTCTATGGGTAGTGAATTCTCTTATGTGTTAAATATCTGAAAATATCTACACTTCTCTCTTTTGAATGGTGGGTACTCTCTCTTTAAAATGGTAGGTAGGATCTAGAATGTGAAATTGGAAGTTATTTTCCTTTAGTACTAAGAAGATTTTATTCTATCATCCTCTACCTTTTATTCTTGCCAGTGAGATCACTGTTCTAGGTCTGTCATTCCTTTGTACGTGATATTTTTATATTTGTTCTTGGTATTCTGCAGTTTCACTAGGATGAGTTCTTGGAGTAATTATCTTCATTGATCTGGCTTGGCTTTATATGCACATTTTTCATCTTTCTTCAAAGGTGGAAAAATTCTCAACCACATCGAACAGACATTGCCTATCTGTCATTCCCTTTATTCCCAACTTTGGGAAACTATGAGACCTAAGTGTGTTCATGCCTCATTCTATCCTTCATGTCCCTTATTTTCTCTGTTGTGCTTTTTCTTTCTTTGTCTCCCAAAACTCTGTTCTGAAAATGTTCTTCAGGTCTATATTCTGATTTAGTAATTCTCTTTTTAACTTTCCATCTATTCCAGAGTATTATTTTATCCATGGAATTAAAAAAATAATAAACATATTTCAACTACAAATTCCTGCAACTGATTCTTTTATATGTCCATTTATTATTTTTCCACTTATTCTTGATTCATCTCTTCCTAATTTTAATTCATAATGTGTTTTTAAAAATGTTTGCTATTCTTCCTCTTATCTCATTTACAGTCATTTCTTTGATTTTTCTAGTAGTTAACCATCTCCTTATTACCGAATTTGTCAATTGTTCCATAGGATTAGTTTTCTATACATTCCTGTGTATTGTGTCATACAGACTCTTCTTAGTAGGAATTGTTTCTAATTGTTTATTATTCCTTTTAATTTTTCTCCCTTTCTTTAGTAATACATACTTAAGTTTTTGGGTTTTTTTAAATGTTTATTTTTGAGACAGAGTACAAGCAGGGGAGGGGCAGAGAGAGAGGGAGACACAGAATCAAAAGCAGGCTCCAGGCTCTGAGATGTCAGCACATAGCCTGACGCAGGGCTTGAACCCACAAACCATGAGATCATGGCCTGAGCCAAAGTTGTATGCTCAACTGACTGAGCCACCCAGGTACCCCTAGTCATCCCTACTTAATTGATTGTTTTCTGGTTGCCTACTCTGAGCCCCATTTCATCAAGCATGGAATCTGGACTAACAGCGGTAGCTGTTAGTTAGAGCTCTCACAGATTCAGTTGTTTACCTAAATGCTTAGCTCTAGCCCAGGTTACTGGATTGGTGTGTGTTCCTTCACCCAACACAGTGTGCAGCTCTAAACAATCAATAGCCTCAGGTGACTCCATAGCCTCAGGTGACTCCTGAAGCTTTTGAGTCTCCCATTACAGACTTAATGACCCTACTCCAGCTCCTGCTGCTCCTCAAGAGGTAGCTTTTAGTGATCTCTGTATACTTCAGAGCTTAGAGCCCAGAATACCTGCAACTTTGACCCTGATTTTTCTGAGTTGCTGTTCAACTGCTCGTACAGAGGGATGTTAATCTGTTTTTCACATATTCTATCATTTCCATGTGCTTTGATTAGATGGAGTAGTTTATAGTATGAACTTGCAGTGCTATGTGGACTTCAACACACAAATGTACATTTAAGATTTATTTCTAGAATAGAAACATTTTCTTTTCAAAATATTTGCATGTAAGGAGAATTAGTTTGAAAAATAACAATGGAAGTCTTTTATCTTGCTCTGTATCAGAGACTTGTGAGAAAGGAAAGAAGAAAAACCAGCAAATAAAAATGAAAACAACCTTGACAAATCAGATTTTAGGTTATTAGAACTTTTTGATAAAGTTTCTGTGTTGGAGCATATCATGCATTCCTCTTTCAAAAGAGGGTTAGAGACGCTAAACAAAGAGGAATACTGGAAAAGTAAAATAAGAGAAATATTGGGTGCTTACTCTGCATTAGGTCCTTGCAGGTGATATGGTGAAAAAAACCAATTGAGTGAGGCTCAGACCATGTAATTAGTTCAGGCTGGACCAGTGAAGACATTTAGGAGTGCCTAAATCTGAGCCCAGTCTGTGCCTAAATTTCTGCCAAATTGCCTTCCTACATGGTAAATGGGATTCCTCACACATTAAAGCCTAAGCATGGAAGAAAATTTAAAAAATCCATTAGGCCGAAATACCTTTTCTCCTTCACTGTAACAATCCTCCTAATTCTCCATTAGTAATTTTCTCTATCCTGCACCTTTCCCCTCTATTTCTCATATTACTGAGAACACGTGCATTAACCTGCAGGATATAGGGATGGCAAATTTAGAGTTTCAAGAACACCAAACAAAAAGAAAATCCAGAGGGAATGGTGAGACCAAAAGGTTCAATTTCCTTTAATCACACTTCTGACTCTTTTTAGGTCCTTTAGCAGATGGACTTAGGTTTATTTGGGGGATTGTTGAAATCCCTAAAAGATGGGTGCCATCAGGGTAGAATTATCCACAGGGACAAAGCTTAGAGAAAAACAAATGTCTTACTTCCTAGGAACTGAAAATGTCAACAGGATAAGCTTAAAAATCAATCTGCTAGTTCACAGAAAGGATCAGAAAAAGTGTAAAGTGATCACAGATGCTCAATTTTTGGAGCAGACATGGTGTGGTAGAAAAGAAGAAGAAGTACTTCTACTAACCGTCAAAATTCAGTTTTTCCCTAGATCAGGGGAGCAATTCTTTTGGGGAGGCAAGGCTATGGCATATGCCTCAAGGAAAAACTAAGAAACACTTGTCTGGAATAGAGGTAAAAAGAATATATACTAATAATAACAATAGGGAGTATCTGTGGAGTGTTTCCCATTTGTATACCTTTATCTCATTTAAACCTCAGAATATTCTATGCCAGGTAAATATTATTATTCCCATTTTGTGGATATAGAACTAATGTTTCTAGTAAATGAAAGAGTCTGGAATTCAAATCCTGTTTGTTAACATCTGGGCTTTTTGAGTTATGGTGGTCCTAGATTAAAGTTTCTCACCCTCGATAATCATATTTTGGGCCAGATATTCTTTTGTTGTGGAGGGTTGTTCTGTGTGTCATAGAATGTTGG
Organism: Paguma larvata; assembly: GCA_030068075.1. Taxonomy (NCBI): domain Eukaryota; kingdom Metazoa; phylum Chordata; class Mammalia; order Carnivora; family Viverridae; genus Paguma; species Paguma larvata. Next base: position 74,288,587 of record CM057823.1, read on the forward strand.
GATCATCTTTGTCTTCTACCTAACAGATGCCAGTAGTAATTCTACAGTTGTAACAAGCAAAAATGTCTCCAAATATTGCTAAGTATCAGTTTGGAAGCTAAATTGCCTCCAGCTGAGAATTGCTGCCCTATATCAATCCATTGCAAAAAAAAAAAAAAAAAAGTAGATAAACATTAAACCTTCCCAGAATTATTGGCAGGTTTGAGGCTTACATATGTTATACACTTTGTTTGGCTTAGAATGTAAGGTGCTTCAGTCATATCTAATAAGAGTCCACAGGCACTTGTTACAGGCACTAAAAAGAAAGCAACTTTGCACCAAGAACATTCGCTAGGTTGGTTGGAGAGGTCACAGGCATAAAGAGCTAGGGCTCTTTACTCAGTATGTTGAGAGAAATAAATGATATAGTAGTAAAAGAACAGGCTTTGGAGTTTGATGAATTGGGTTTGAATATAAGTAGGTCTTTTATTTATAATCCTATTTGAATGGTCTTGGGAAAAATTACTTACACCTGCCAAACTTCCATTTCTTCACCTATAAGAGTAAAAATGTTTACTCTTTCCACACAGTTTTTGGATGCTTCCATATAAACATGTTTGTACAGTACAGTATAACAATTGTCATAAGTAACACCAAAATAATATATAAGAATTGTTCTATCTATAGTAAAAGGAAATGACTTATAATCAAGAACATACATAAATTTGCTTTTGCGTGTCATAATTCCAAAGATGAATACTGATATTCTCATTAGATAGTATGTAACACAACCTGACTAACAAAATTCAAACCAGAGCTGCTATTATGTACAAGGAAAATTGGCCAAGTTCTTCTATGTGAGAATTGATTCTGTGAAAGAATTCACAAGGAACAATTGCGACTTTGAGAACAAGAAGCAACAAAGTGGTGTCACCGAGTATTTGGAAAACAGGCATCAGGATTGGCTTTTTGTAAGATCACAGACCATAGTTGGGCAAAATCACTTTATAGGCCAAATGACTCCCAGAGCAGAAAGACAAAAATATAACCTGACTAAATGTATTGGCAAATCTAGAGAGACAATGTGCCATGCATTCAGGAAGAGAGATGGCAATTTTCAGGCCACAAGAAGCACAGAAGAAGGAGATTATTTTGCCACTGAAGTCTGTCCTGGGGACAGAAGATTTGGTACCAGGAAACACCAAGAATTTTGGATATATTAGCAAGACTATCTCTAGAAAGGACTATATAAATCTGTTTTAGCATAATCCTATCAACATATTTCATTAATTCAACAAATATTTAGTTCCTAATATGTATCAGGCACTCTTCAATACACAAGAAAACATGCCATTGGAAAATAAAGAGAAGTCCCTGCTTTCAGAATTTACATTCTAGTGTGGAAGATAGACATTTTGAAAAGATAAGCAAATAAATATATCATGTCATTAAATGAAGAAAGTAAGGAATGGAAACAAAAGTGCTGTTTTTGATGAGTTATTAAGCAGTAGGCTATTTGAGGAGGTGGCATCTGATCAGAGACTTGAAGGATGAGAAGTAAACCATGCAAATGTCTGAAAGAAGACAAAGATAAGCAGAGGAGACAGCACATGCAGAGGTCCTGTTGCAGATTCAGGGGTCGGTCTTCGAGCTAGAGGAAGAGCAAGGAGATAAGAATGGATGAAATGTACTGAGAAAAGAGGAGAGTGGTAGAGATGAAGTCAAACAAATAACCACCAGCCAACTCAGCCAAATTATGCAGAGCCTTACAAGCCTTGATTAATATTTGAATATTAATTTGAATGAATAGTAATCCATTAGAAGGTTTCAAAAAGAGGAATGTTATAATATACTATACACTTAGAAATGATCTCTCTAGTGATTGAAAAACAGATAGTGGAAAAGAGGTAAAAGTAGAAGTGGAGAGAACACTTAGCGGCCCACTGCAATAATCCAGTGATGAATAATGACTACTTGGATTTGTATGATAACAATGAAAGTGATGCTGAGCAGTCAGGTACTAAATGATCTCTGAAGCTGGAGGATACAGGATTTGCTGATAGATTAAATATGGGATGTGAGGAAAACAGAGATGTCAAGAAGGACTCCAAGCTTGAGCTCTGGTTCAGGAGAACTGTACTTGACTGAGATGGGATATACTGAAGGGGGGTGGTGCGCAGGTTTGGAGAGTAGTTTAAATTTGAGATGCCTTTTAGACATTAGAAAATAAAGTAGGATATTGGAAATACAAATCTAGAATTAAGGGAGGAGGGTTGGGCTACAGATATAAATTTAAGGTCTTCAATGTAAAGGTGATGGTTAAAACTATTAGGTTAGGTGAGATTTCCCAAAGTGAGTACATAGAAAAGAAACCAGAACTGTGGATTAGCCCTAGATACTTCCATTGTTGACAGGCCAAAACATTAGAAAAAAAAAAAGATCTCACCAAAAGGGATTCAAAAGATGGAACAATTTGAGCACCAAAACAAACTGTAAAAACAGTTGGTTGGTTAAACCCATTGAATGAACCCATTGAATATAGTATGAATTCATGGACTCCATACTGATATAAAAATGATTAAATAAACAAATCGGGGAAAATTGGAACCTTTTCCTGAAGTTCAATAGAATACCAATGAATAAATGTGGTTGAAGATAGAAAGTCACTATTTTGCAACCATGATAGTTACAACTGATTAAGGTGAGAATCATTAGCAAATACAAAGACCAGAAGTTGAAAGTCAATGAGAAGTAGAATATATACAGAATCTCAAAGCATCTGCTCATTAATTACTTATTAATTGTAAAGAGAAGAGTAGTAACTTTATAGGGAAAAACTTGGAGGACATCACTCTAGCTAAATGATCAAAAAGAATGTTATGAATAATGGAACAAGCCAACACTGTGTGTCTCCAGATGAGATGTGCTGAAAATGATACAGTTCCATTCCTGCCAAATATGCAAACCTAAATGTAATCATGGGAAAAACTCACTCTGCAAAGTAATTGGCCTGTATTCTTCAAGAAGTCAATGTCATGAAAGACAAATACAGTCTGAGAAAAAGTTTCAGATTAAAGGAGGTGTAACAGGTAAATACAGTCATGATTCCTGGATTTGATCCCAGGCCAAAAGAAAAATGACTATGAAGGATATTGTTGGGACAACTAATGAAATTCAGTTAATTCCAATGTAGAATACAGAATAGTACTGTATCAATGTTACAATTACTGATTTTGATTATTATACTATAATTATGTTAAAACATATCCTGGTTCTAAGGAGTTACACAGAGAACTAAAGGAGGCAAGGAAATCGTGGTCTCTAGTCTACTCTCAAATCGTTCAGGGGATAAAAATGAATGAGGGAAAATGATAAAGTGTGACAAAATGTCAGTTGGTGAATCTGGATGAAGGGTGTACAGAAGTTCTTGTACTATTCCTATAACTTTTCTGTCAATATAAACTTATTTTCAAATAAAAGTTTGAAAAGTCCATGAGAATCAGCATGGTATTGGAAAACCAACAGAGTACGGTGCTAGGGGCATCATGGTTGGGAAAAAAAAGTGAAGGAATGTTTCAGGGTGCTTGGGTGGCTCAGTCGGTTAAGCATCTAACTTCTGCTCAGGTCACGATCTCGCGGTCCATTAATTCGAGCCCTGCATCAGGCTCTGTGCTAACAGATCAGAGCCTGGAGCCTGCTTCAGATTCTGTGTCTCCCTCTTGCTCTGCCCCTCTCCTGCTCATGCTCTGTCTCCCTCTCAAAAATAAATAAACATTAAAACAAATTTTTAAAAAAAGTGAAGGAATGTTTCAAGGAGGCGGATTCATCATTATGTTTTACAAAATTTTATGCCATTGAATGATCAAGTTAGAGTAGACTAAAATTCACCATCGGATTTGGCAACATAAAGGCCGAATGGAATGGGTTCAAGAAAGAATGAAAGAATGGTGAGGGAGCAAGCTGTTCTAGAAACTCCTCTGAAGATTTTGATGGAAGCAGAAAGCAGAGTTCTAGAAACTCCTCTGAAGATTTTGATGGAAGCAGAGAACAGAGTCATGCGGCAATAGGTAGACGAGATACGCAGTCAAGGAAGCACATAGTTGAGGGCACCTGGGTGGCTCGGTCGGTTGAGTGTCCTACTTTTGATTTTGGCTCAGGTCATGATTCCAGGGTCATGGGATTGAGCCCCGCATGGGAATCCATGCTCAGAGGGGAGCCTGCTTAAGATTCTCTCTCTCAATCTCTCTCTCTCTCTCTCTCTGTCTCTCTCTTTCTCTCCCTATCCCCCTCCCCACTCACTCTCTCTCTCTGTCTCTCAAATAAAAAATAACTTTTTTTTAATTTTATAAAAGAAAGCATATCATTAAAGATTGGACTCATATGGTGTATTTCCACTAGTCTAACTACTCTTGGTCTGATTTCTGCTTTCTAAGAAAACCTGTAATATGTTTTTGGCTTGCATGTAAGTCTACATGAAAGGGGTTTGAATATTTAGTTTCATTGCAGAGATTATTCATGTCAATTAATAAATTGCCCTTCCAATTTTATATATGAACTGCTTAGTATGATTCTGTCCTCGGGAGGTGGATAAAATCCTATTTCTGCCATACACATAGCAATTTGGAGACAAGTAGGGCGATCCCTCTAATTTTGCAGAGTTCTTTCAGAACTGTGTTGAAACCTTCAAAAATACAGTAGATCAGCTACACAAATCAGGAATATTAGAGTCATCTTTACTTGTTCTTCAGTATTGTAAAAATGACTTTCAAAGAAAACACCTCTGCCATCTACCATAATTACATTCAGCAATTGTAACTTTCAAAATGTTGTCCATGACAAGTGTATGTCTGACCTTGAAAGTGAGATGGCCATCTCTTGCACCATGGAGAAATCAGGGCTAATGGATGTCTCCCCAGAAAGCCTCTTTTGGGACAGTCTGCCTTCCTTTTCCTTTGGCAATGCCAGTCCAACTTCACCTTAAGGCTAAAATTTCAGAACTACTTTTCCATGGTAGCCATATGGTACTTGCAACGTCTTACAAAACCTCACTTATAACTTTTTGGTCAGTAAAAATTTCAACAGAAGCCTCAGAATGTGGTTTTGTTTTATTTAACTAGGAAAAACCTTTATCAGAACCATAATAAGTTCATTGTGTGTAATTTTAATGCTTTTGTCCCACTGGATTATTGATTTTAGGATGACCTACTCATCTAAAAGAAAAAACAATAGTAAACTTACAGAATAATTTATATAATTGCTACTATTTCTGAGAATTTACCAAGTGCAGAGATGTACTGGAAGTGATATCTCATTATTCCTCACAAAAATCTTATGGGTTAGGTTGTTATTATAATCACATTACAAGAAGGGAGACAATTGTAACTTAATTTAAAGTACCCAAATCAGAATTTGAATTGATGGGCTGTCCCCAAAGTCTTTGCTATTTCCACTCTGTGCATCGCATCCTTACCATAATAATTTGCCTCCACAGGCTTAACTAATCTGATTTACTCCCTTATTCTTGCTTCTTATGAATATCCATTGAGATTCTCATATTCTGGGAGAGAGTCTAAGATTCTAATCCTTAAATTTTCAAAAGGTCTGTAAGCCTGAATCTGAAGAAATTTGAGGACAAAATAATTGAAAGGATTCAGTCAGAGAAATATATTGAAAAAGGAAATCAGAACTAAGATAAAATAGTCACATTGAGTCATTTCTTCCCCTGACCACTTGCCTTCTCAGCAATATTGTATTCATAGGGCTACACCACAGGTGCGGATTGTTGAACATTATCTGCAGCTCTACCTGTGTGTCGGGAAACGTCTATAATTAGAAAGTATTAGCATTCTGTCCACCAAAGCCACCACATCAGATCCTAATGTACATTTTCAATAAAGAAAATAATAGCGAGCAATATAGTTACTAAAAATGGATGGTGCCCTAGAATAATATTTATTTTCCCCCTTATTAATAGTATGTAAGTTCTGTAGTCACAGTAGATTAATTCATGCATTTTCAGTGTCTCTACTGGGGATAACAAAGGCTCAACAGATTCTCTGCTTCAATTAACAAAGTTTTGTATTTTTAAAAAAGAAAATGGTTAAAATTTTTTCCATCTTACAAATAACTCTTATTGGGAGGAAACAAAGCTTCTGCAGACTTCTCTAAACAATGCTTTTTACTCTACAGATATTGTCTAATGTAGTTAGTTACCAGAAAGCATCACAGTGAACAAATAAAAGAAAATTCAACTGGAATGAAATGACATTGTTGCCATACGTATATTTCTGTTCGTATTTGGTCAAATCTGTTTCTACTTGAATTTAAGTGAAAAAATGAGCTCAAATCCGATGAATGAAGTTTTTATATGAGTACACAATATAAATTAAATTAAAACCTAAAACTTGTTTCTAGATGGCTTTTAAGGTACAAGCATGATAGATTAAGGCAAGGTTTTTTTTTTGGACTATTTCGTAACTATCATTTTTCTGTTCAGGGTTTTATTTATTTATTTTAATTTTTTTCTACTTTAATTTTTATCAAGCTGAACCATGTATAATTGCCATCTTCATAAGCCAAAACTGACAAATATCAGCAATTTCAAAATAATGTTTTTTGCAATAATACATATACATCCTTTTACACAGAACTACTGACTGCTAAGTCTTCAGGATACTCCCACTGCATCCCTGATTCCTGTTTCCCAAAGAGAAATGTTTCCAGATTTTTAAACTATTTCTTCTGATTGCTTCTTTTAAATTTTTTTAAATTTCCAATGTAGTTAATATATGGTGTTATGTTAGTTTCAGGTGTACATATAGTGATTCAGCAGTTCCATATGTTACTTAGTGCTCATCAAGATAAGTGTACTCTTTTTTTTAAAGTTTTTATTTAAATTCCAGTTAGTTAACACATAGTGTAATATTAGTTTCAGGAGTAGAATTTAGTGGTTCGTCACTTAACCCATAACACCCAAAGCTTGTCACAAGTGCTGTCTTTATACCCATCATTCATCTAGCCCATCCCTCCCACCCCCACCCCCACCTCCATCCCCACCCCCGGTAGCCATCTGTTTGTCCTCTATAGTTAAGAGTCTGTATTTTGGTTTCTCTCTCTCTCTCTTTTTTTCTCCTTTGCTCGTTTGTTTTATTTCTTATATTCCGTATATGAGTGAAATCCTATGCTATTTGTCTTTCTTTGACTGGCTTAATTCACTTAGCATTATACCCTCTTGGTCCATCCATATTGTCGTAAATGCCAAGATTTTATTCTATTTATGTTGGATAATATTCCATTGTATATATAAACCACATCTTTATCTATTCATCAGTTGATGGACACTTGGGCTGCTTTCATATTTCTGCTATTGTAAATAATGCTGCAATAAACATAGGGGTGCACATATCCCTTCGAATTCATGTTTTTGTATTCTTTGGGTAAATATCCAGTAGTGTGATTACTGGATCATAGGTTAGTTAGTTCTATTTTTAATTTTTGGGGGAACATCCATATTGTCTTCCACAGTGGCTATTCCAGTTTGCATTCCCACTAATAGTGGAAGAGGGTTCCTTTTCCCCCCACATTCTCACCAATAGTTGTTTCTTCAGTTTTCTATTTTATCGATTCTGACATATGTGAGGCAATATCTCATTGTAGTTTTGATTTGCATTTCCCTGATGATGAATGATATTGAGCATCTTTTCATGTGTCTGTTGGCCATTTGTATGTCTCCTTTGGAGAAATATCTGCTGATTATTGTTTTAAATAGCACCTTAGTCATCTGAAAGTATAAATCTATCTCTCAAAGATGACCAACTTATGTTCAGGAAAAGCTAATCCACTGGAAATATGAAATTTAGAATGATATAAGATATATCTATATAGTCTACCTGATCGCTCGTTTTTCTATTACTACTTTGCCAACCTGAAATTATTACTATGAATTTATTATAGTAATTAATATAAATGCAATTATTTGAGGCATTTAAAATATGTAATACGCTGTAGGTGGACCAAGTAGCCATTTATTGGAAAGATTATCTTCAATTTAACATATGTTTTTTAAGCATTAAGCATATGGATGTGCCATCCATAGTTCTAGGCATCTGGAATACACAAGTGAGACCAAGACAGTTCTCCCTACTATTGTGGAGCTTATGTTATGGTAGGAGGAAACAGACAATTAAAAAATAGACATAAAGGTGAACTTTAGAGTGCTCAAAACTAATATATACTATAGACCAAAATAAAAGTGTAGCCCATGAGGCGGATTGTGGGGGGAATAGTACTCACTTGGGTGATCAGGTAGGTCTCATTTAGAAGGTGGCATTAAGCATAACCGAAAAAGGTTAAAAAAGGTAAAATGTTTCTGTGTACATCTGGATGGAAGGAACAGATGGTTCAAAGCCCCAAGGACAGAAGCATGATAACATAAGTGGGTGCAGTAAGGAGGCCTGCAGGCCTTGAGTAGAATGAGAGAGGGAACAACAGTAGGTGATGAGAACGTATGTTGGGAGATGGAGGCAGAATCATGAAAGGACCAATGAGAATTGGATTCTTTGCTCCTAATGCAAGTGGAGCCATTATAGGACAATGAGCAGAACAGTGACACAGTGTGACTCACATTTTAAGAGGATAGAGGATCACTGCGGGAGCTGCATGGAGCATGCACTTAAGGGAGATGAGAGCAGAGGCAGGGAGACAAGGTAGGAGGCTACGGCCCCGCAGGTGAGAGGTTCTAATGGTAGCAGGGAGTGCTCAGAGTCAACAGGTTCTAATAGACTTACTAATGAGAACTGCGTTACCCTATGAGGGACAATTTAGCCAGAGATTATCAATTTGTGAAAACAAGAGGTATACAAGGGTACCTGGGTGGATCAGTTGGTTGGGTGTCTGACTTTGGCTCAGGTCATGATCTCGTGGTTCAGTTAGAGCCCCACATCGGGCTCTGTGCTCCAGTTCGGAGCCTGGAGCCTGCTTCAGATCCTGTGTCTCCCTCTGTCTCTGCCCCTCCCCTACTTGGACTCTGTCTCTCTCTCTCAAAAATAAATAAAAACATTAACAAATTTTAAAAAATAGGTATACACATTAAATGATGTAAAAAATACAATAATGCTAATACATGAAATGTCACTAGTTTTTTGGGGTGAGTGTGTGTGGTGGGATGGGGAGTTAAAAAACAAACATTTAATGACAACTATTTTAGTTCTGTCATTAACTAGCCAAGTGATTTGGAGAAAAGTATTTAACTTCTTTCGGCCTCATTTTTTCTCCAAGTAAAATATTAGGTTAGATCTAAGCCCCTCAATTTTGTCACTGACTCTCCTAGATGATGGCAGTCACAGTTACCAACAAAAGCACTTTTAGTGAGGGATTAGTGGAACAAGCTACATTCTGTCCTACTGCAGTTGGCCCTGAGACTAATTGGTGTTTCTACTTATCATTTTTTAATTTACCACCCATTTTATTGTCTCTTCTCCTTGGCTAGCTTTTCTGCTAGTTTAGCTGATTTGCTTAGTAGAGTAAGCAAAACCTTTAGCTTTGAGGAGTTTGAGCTCATGATTGAGGCTCCAGGGGTAGGTCATGGATGCTATAATTCTTGTTCATGGGAATGGGAGACACAAAAGTGCTAAAAGAGTTATGGTGAATTGATTTCCCAGGCTCTAGATATACTTTCTAGATACACTGCTTTCTGGACACATTACAAATTAGCAGCCCCGTCTTACATGGTAATTAGACTGGACACCACTGGCAGCCTGGTAACTTCCTTATTCACTTGCTAATATTGACAGGAGGAGCCCAAAATGGTTTAGTATAGTGCTTAATGTGTCACCTGTGGAAATATCCTCCTTCTGAGAACCAGACCCAATTTCTGCTGATGGTCATGGGGAGTGATGATGACAGGGGTCACTCTTATTCCCACCTTTTGTTTCCACCTTTCAAATAATGGCTACATGAAAATATAGGCCACATCTTAAGGGGCATGGCCCCCACCTCCCAGGATATTATCTGGCATTTTAGCTTACCGTCAGGAGACTATTTCAATGTTTTTTTTCATTCTGGCTGTTTTAGGATCATATGGTTATGGTAGGAATAAAGGATCCCATGGTCACGTTCCCACTGTCAGCACGTTCTTCCCCACAAAATTGGTCCATGGTAACGTTGCCTAGGATTCTTTGATGATAAATCGGATACTTTGTGTAAAACCATGTAGAGTGTAGGGCTGGCTAAGACAATGAAAGAAAGACAAACTCATACTCAGAAAAACTAAGTTAATTTTAATAATTCTGAATCCCTACACCTTCCAAGAAGGAAGTGGTTCAAAGTGGTCAACTTTCCACCAAGTGATTCTTTGGTTTCTTTGAGGGATACACCATATTGAGGCCTCAGTCTTCGCCGTAGTCATTGACAGTTGGGCTATTCAGCTGCTCAGTAGCTAGGCTAGTTTTGGTGAAGGGCAGTTGGCACCACTGGATCTACTCATAGTGTCCAGTTCTGCCACTGTGGCTCCTCTGTTCGTAGGTCCATTGTGCAAACACTGAAGCGGCCAAGAGCAAAGGCTGGATGACTCCCACAGGAAAAGCCATCCTGCCCACCTAGTTGCTTAGTGCCTTTTCTTTAGAGGAGTTTGTCTGGCAGGTATGGTGGTGAAACATGAGGAACTGCAGATTCTGTATGCATTCTGCTAGGTTCATTCACACACCTTTTCCTTAGACTTCTTTGTCTCTGATTTTCCAATCTTTCTCCTCACAGGCTTTCTGATGAAGCAACCAAACAAGCCACTCGCTGTGGTCCAAGTATATCCAAAACTCACAAAGCTGGTGACTACATGTATTTCTGGAAGCTCTGCCCACTGGAAACTGTCCCTCCCCATTATTATTTGGGACCACTGCTGAGTAGGATTGTGTGTAGCATATCTGTGGTCCAATTCGGGTTCTCATGGGCATATTAAGCCAACCCATCTGTGAAACAAACTTTTTTTTCCCTTCCCTCCATAAAATGGTCGTAGGGAATCCTCAACAAAGCTGTGGGTATGATGAGAGAAAGACAGGTAGGTGCAACTGAGGGGCGACATGATAAAGTGGGCACCTGTTCATGTAGCCATCTTTTGTCTCCCCTCTATGCTTAAATCCAATTGCAAATATGAAATTTCCATTGTATAATGGATTGCTGCTGTGCCCATTAACCTGATAGACCTGGCTTTTATGGGAAACTCCAATACCATAGTCATTCCACTGAGATATAATACATATTAAGGTCACTTTTTAAAAACTGAATAGTTTTGTGTGGACAACACGAGTTTACCCCAGAAATGTGGGGGAGTGCATTGTGACTTTGCTACCAGGGCATGCTAGCAGATCCACATGGCGTCCTTATCCACCATGGATACTTCCTCTAATAATGTGGAGTCTTCTGTGTCATGTGACCAAGCAGAAGGATTGTGTGTATTGCAGTCTATATCTGCTACAGAACCTTCTTTTGTTCTGGGCCCCATATAGATTATAAGGCTTCCAAATCACTTGATAAATGGATAAATGGATCAAGGCAACAGTGCCAAGTATATTATGAGCTATATCCAAAATCATGTCCTGCACAGCAACTACATTTGTGGCTACTATTTAGTTGTGTTTGCAGCCATTAGCTATCTGCCTTGATCCATCTGATTTTTCAAAGTCCCAAACTGGTGAAATCAGTGCAGGTATGATGGGGACCACTATTTCCACATTATTAAAAATCTTTGAAGGAGGCAATGATCTCTGACACTTCCCTGAAGGTGTGTTTTACTTCTCATTTATAATCTCAGCTGGATCTGGGGCTGTTTCAGGGACTGTCACCTGGTATTTTCTACCTGCCACTAATTTACAGATTAGGAAACCAATGTGAGGGTTCTGCAAGCTGTTAATTATATCCATCCTGATTATGCAATCAGTTGCCAGGAAAATAACTCCTGAGCAGGTTCGTGGACTCCATTTTCTACCAGGCCTCCCCAGATCCAGCTCTAACAAGGAGTCAAGAGGATCTTTTGAATCCTCTTGTTACTAGTGTTAGCTCAGCTCTTTAGTCAGCAATCCTTGAAATATATGGCTACAACTGCTCTGGTAAATGTCTGTATGTCTTTTTGTGGGCAAGGAAAATAGACTGTGTATATTTAGTCTGACGTTGAAGGATCATTCCTGAAGGAGGCCCTGCACCTCCTTTGGTCAATGTTCATTGGGTCTGATTCGTGTCTGACTGCTGGTAAGACAGTTTTCTGTTCTGCCTTTGCTCGCCTGCTCTTGATATATCTTGGCTTTGAAAGTTAAGCAGCACCCTTGTTAGTGGCCTTTCACCTCTCAAATACCATGGTCTATTTGCCGTAACTATAGGTATCTCCTGCACATTGTGGTAATTATGTCCATTTGCCTCCATCAGTTAAATGATATTACTTGGCCTCCACTATCAGAGAATCCTATTGCCCTCATTGGTACCATAGGGATCAGTTACTTAACTGTCCTACGAAGGATAGCTTCCATTGGATTTCTCAGTGATACCAGTGCCCCCCCCCCCCATTAACCCATTCCTTATCATTTGAGTAAAGAGAGTATCCCTTTGGGTCTCCTGCAGAACACAGTCATCTCTGTCTTATAGGATAATTCCACTCTAGCATATACTCCTTTTTGAGCCCTTTGACTCCTTCCTCCATACTCTGGTAAGGCAGTTCTGATACTTCATCTTAATTACCATCACTTGTTTTGTGCTTAGAAGAATCAACCCATCAGGACGCCTGGGTGGCTCAGTGGGTCAAGTGCTGACTTCAGCTCGGGTCATGATCTCATGTTCTTGAATTTGAGCCCCGCATCAGGCTCTGTGCTGACAGCTCAGAGTCTGGAGCCTGCTTTATATCCTGTGTCTCCCTCTCTCTCTGCCCTTCCCCTGCTTGTGCTCTGCCTCTCTCTCTCTTTCAAAAAGAAAATAAACATAAAAAAATTTTTAAAGAAAAATCATCCCATCAGTCCATTAGAATTGGGCATAAGTGACCTTGCCTGGTCATTAAATCTTGAGTCATGATAAAGTGCCCAACATCAGTGAGCTCTCCGTTATTCAATCTTTTATTCTGCACCCACTGGGCCGTCACTCACAATATCTGTTCTCAGGCATGTTCCCTTGTTTGTTTGTTTTTCCCCAGTACATTTTGGCCTGATTCCAAATCTATTTTGGTAATAATCCGTTTTCTCCCATAGAAAGACTTCCCCCCAACCCCCACCATCTGGCCATGCTGAGCCTTAATTCTAGTTATTGGTCCAGAAGTACTGAGGGATGGGGGTAAATTTTCAGAGGGGCAAGCATCCTGTTGTGAGGCAACCCATCAGGTGAGACATTTGCATGCTCTCTAACAAAAGGAGTCTGGATTCTCTCACAAGGGGTCACAGTCCTCTTCCACCAGCACAGTGATTTCAGAAGAATCTGTGGTTTATGCTTCTCACACATATTCACCCAAATGTTCTGATTTCAAGAACTCTATCACAAACATTAACTCTGGCTTTAGCATGGGAAATTTATAGAGGGTGAAGTGTCAATCTATTGCACCTAGTAATGTAAGGGCAAATCGGGACTCCAAAAGACTAGGATGGACCAATCAATCAGGTTCCACCCCTCACTAGACCAGCCCGAACCAATTAATTAGGTTCCACCTCTCACCAGACCAGCTGGGACCAATGCTTAGAGCACCTGTATCCCCCCAAATAGAAACACCTGTTTCCCGCCTTGGAAAGGAACAGAACCCTGACCCTTCCTCAGCCAACTGGCTAGGGCCACGACCATCACCCCTCCCACTACTCCTTTAAAACTCTTGCGCCCTTGGAACTCTCTCTCTCTCTCTACCCACTGCTGCATCGGTGCAGGTAGGAGATTGAGCTCGAGCTAGCTCAAATAAAGGCTCTTTGTTCTTGCATCGGACTTGGCTCCTGGTGGTTCTTGGGGTTCCCGAATTCTGGTCATAACAGTAACAGTACACCTACTTTTTTTTTTCTTTTTTTGAGGCGGTGGGGGGATAGGGGACGAGAGCAGGGAAGGGACATAAAGAGAGAGAGAAACCTGCACTGTCAGTGCAGAGCCTTATGTGGGGGCTCAAACTCAGGAACCCTGAGATTAAGACCTGAGTGAAAATCAAGAGTCAGAAGCTTAATCAACTGATCCATCCAGGCATCCCACCCCCTACTTTAAACCTCTTGTTATTACCATAGACTCCCTATCTGTTTAAGTTAGAGGTATTGCATAAGCCAGGTGTATTCCCTCCTAGCTGTATCCACCCCAATTCACTCCACAAGACAGCTTCGTGATTATGGTGCTACAGCAATAACAGGAATTATAACCATGTCATGACCAGTAATGGTATCCTTAATTGCCATCTGATGGATAAATGATTGAGTTTCGGAATACCATGTTGGTAGAGTGCTTCCTAAGCCAAATTCTTGCCAGCTATCTTAGTTTTAGTCTCCTTCATAAGCAGATCCTGAGCAAGAAATAGAGTGCACGTAGTTAATTTTTCAGGTGATTTCAGAAAACACAAGTGGTAGAGTGACGAAATAGAGCACAGAGGGAAATAATGAAGGGTGAGTTAGCAAGTATGCTGCCGCCATGGACAGATGGGCCTTATTCCCACTGGAGAACTCGGAGGCACCAAGTAGAACATAGTAGACTGCAAAAAATTGCTCAAGCAGGCTGGAGCATTTAACCACCAGTTTCCTACATGTCGTTGGATGACAGATTTTCTTTTGGTAGACGTTACCTCTATGACACCTTAGAGATGCCCTGCATATAGGCCCAGGGGCAGGGTCAGAGAAACTCTCAGATAGAGTTGCAGATCTCTAATAATTACTATTATTGAAGCACTCTCATGTCGTGGCATCTATGATCACACACTGGAGTGGCTTGAGATACTACTGACTCCTAAGTTTATTCTTCTAATTCAGGCTGCTCTCATATCCTTAGACCATTTGCCCATTAGAGATTATTATGTAGAGGGCTCAAATGCATCTGAAATTCAGCATATTCAAGACTCAACTCCCACCTTTACACATTCTCAATGGTTCCTCTTTCTGGATTCCCTGAATATTGATTGGCACCTTCCTATTGGTTGTCTAAATCAGCAAACCAGGGTTATTCTAGCCTTGTCTCGTTCACTTTCTTTCTACATTTACCATTCATAAATGCCATCATGTCTTCTAAAAATCTTTTAAATTCAACTTTTTTTCCCTCCACCCACACTGCCTTACTGCAGACCATCATTATTCTTCCCTGAATTACTCTTGTAGAAGCCTAATTGATCTCCCTGCTTTCTACTCAATCCATTCTTCACAGTGCAGCCCTGTAATATTTCCAAGGGTAAGTTTGATAAATTGTTCCTGCACTAAAAACTTGAAATAATTCCTCATTGATCTTAAATGAAGACCAATCCCATTAAGGTAGTGATCCAGGTCTTTTATGATCCTGCCCCTGTTTCTCTGTATCCTCAATTCTTGTCACTTCCACTCTTAAAGACTAGACTCTGGCATACTAAACTTCTTCCAGATCCTTCCTCTCCTCCTTTATCTTTGTACATGTTTTCTCTGCCTGCGATACTCCCTTTTCACTCTCCACTCTTCCTTGACCTTGTAACCACTAATAATTCTTTAGGTCCCAACTTAGACATTTCCTCTTAGAAGTCTTTGCTCCTTGATGGCCTTGAGTGGTTTGATTGGCCAGTTATGTGTTCCTATTAGTAATCTTTACTTACTTGTCAGAATTTATCATATTCCGTTGTAATTATTTTTAATGGGTATCCTGTCTGATCTGTGGAGGCGGCAATCGTGTCTTTCTTACCCAACTTTAAATTTTCAGCAACTAACTGTAGTTTCTGGAACCTATTATATACTTTATAAATATCTATTTATAGACAGATTATTTATTACCTTTAGCTCTTTAAAATATACTGTATTTTGTAGATACTTTGCTTGGTCGTCTCTTTCTTCAGTGCCTAGTACAGTGCCTAGTAAGTAGAAGGCTTTTGATGAATGTCGGTTAACTTAAGAAATAAAAATCTTAAGGTGTTGATTAGTAGGGATAACAAGCACACTGCACATCACCGATACCAGATGAAAATATCTAATGAGAACCACTACTGCAATCATGTTTATGCTCAGGATGTATAAGTCATTTATAGTTTACTAATGTTACCCCTCTTCATAATTAGATATGCAATGGTACCAAGCAAATGCTATTTCTAAATTAATTCAGAATGAAGGAATACTTGTTAAATAGTATCTGTGAATATTCCTCTAGTTATTTTGGGGTAATAAATAATTCACATACTCAAACTTGAAAAAAAAATTGACAAATCCCTATAAAAGTAATGAAAATCATTACCATCCTAAAATTCAGTGGTGTATTTTAAGATAAGAAATGAAGAGGCATCCTCAGGGAATTATCTTAGCGGGGAAGCCAAAGAATTTCCCCTATAAACTTTTCGCTCCACAGAACTAAATGTTAAATAGCTTCATGGTTAGAAAATGTATTCTCCCTTCCACTAGCTAAATATTTCTCTGTGTCTTGGATTATCATTTCCTAAATCTGTTATGACACGCTCCTCCAGAGTGCAACTCAAAGATGATTCTGCTGCTTTCCTTCATCCTTGTGAGGAATGTCTAATAACTTCCCACCAAATCCTTCATCTCTTTGTTTTGCATCCTGGAAAACATATGGTCTATTTTATCCAAATAGAGTTCCTGTCAGGCAATTGAGAGACCAGGATATCCTGTTTTAAATTGGGGTTATCTGGAGGGAAATGCCACTTTGTGAAAGTATCTATTATTCTGTGTCTTTTCATGGAGATATTCATAAAATTTGATAGAATATGGAAATGCAAGTTTGTTTGCAATTCTTCGCCACGCTGTGGTCACCCCAGTCTTTCTCCGAAAGAAAGAAAAACAAATGGTTCTTTGGAAAAGTTCTAAAATAACACTGAGCAAAAACATTTCAACATGATTGATAAAGTCTTAAGACTTGGCTATTGGTGATTGGAATGGGTGAGAGGAGTCAGTGCTCCTGAACTACTCATTTAACAAAGTGGCACATATCGGAAAGATATAGTTTTGACATTTTGCATAAGGCAAAAATTCAGCAAGCTTGACTGAACAAGATTGTCTGCTGTCAGATACAGTATAGTTCTTTCATTAACACTAGACTGAATTCTGGACATGGTCCCAGCTTGATGGAGATCTAAATGAAAACCTGATTTACATTTGTTGAGATTTCCATGCATTTCTGAAAAACTGCCAGATCTAGTGTCAATGGAAGTACTGTATATAACGAGAAACCACAATCGACTATCCTCCGTTGAGTCGGGACCAGCCCTAATACCTTGACATTTTTATCCAGTTGTATCAGATGTTCTGAGAAAAACAAAATGGTATCCTTTGTATATTGAAGTTGTTATATTAATTTCCTTCATGCAAGCTAATGAGTGTAGACTTTCTGTAGGGTCCACATGGGGCATTTTAAAATGAGATCCTCTTGGGGCGCCTGGGCAGCTCAGTTGATTAAGTCTGACTCTTGGTTTTGGTTCAGGTTATGATCTCATGGTTCATGAGCCTTGCCTTGGGTTCTGTGCTATCAGCACAGCTTAGGATTCTCTCTCTCTCCCTCTTTACCACTCCCCCGGTCACTTCCTCTCTTTCTCTCTCAAAATAAATGAGTAAACTTAAAAAAAATTAAATCTTTGTATCTTAAGCTACTTAGAGTAACATACTAAGTAGAGATAATGATTTTATATGAAAAAGTAAGTGTTAATATGCTGACAAAAACATTAAAACGTTTCACATTGTGGTGTTTTTAAGAAAGCTTTAGTTTGGTTTTAAATTTGTATTTGAGGTTTGGGGTATCTGGGTGACCAGTCACTTGAGGGTCTGACTCTTGATTTTAGCGCAGGTCATGATCCCAAGGTCATGAGATTGAGCCTCACTTCCAGCTCTGCACTGGGCATGGAGCCTGCTTAAGCTTCTCTCTTTCTTTCCCTCTGCCCCCTCCCCTTCTTGCACACACTCCCTCTCTCTCTTTAAAAAAAAACAACTGTATTTGATTTTAAATTCCTGTAACCTGTAACGTTTTATATTACCATGATTACATTGTTATTTCTTCCATTTAGAGCTCTACTACCCTCCCAAAGCACCTGGGCATATATCCAACAGTTTGTGGATTACCTTGAATTTAGTTCAGAGAGCTTCAGAGATTCTAAATCACTTCCTGATGTAATATAATATCAATTACTAACAAGAGATAATTACTGTTTTAAGTAGTGCTGCGATGTTAGCTTTTTTTTTCTGTTGCTATTATTATTTTTTTTAGTATGTGCCTTTCAAAATACCAATACCTTTTCATTTTTCACAGTGAAACTGATATGTGTCCGCTGATGTACATTAAAGTTTTAAATTCTACTAAATCATACAGGTGTGAGCAATGCAGTCATAGGTCAAATTTCCATATGACCCTTCCACCTCAAACAAAAGATAAATGTCATTGTGTTTTTATGCTAATATAAATTGAGATGTGATAAACTCTTCCTTTTTTTCTTTCAATTTTCTTTTTCTAATTTTAACAGCAACACCTGTTCACTTATTCACATATTTACATATCTCTGGCATCACATTTAAAGTGCATATGTTACAGATTGAAATTCAGTATAGAATAGGAGAGAAGTAGGTGACAGAGATTGGAGAGGTAGCTTATAATTTATTTAGAAAGTTATATCAGGACCTCAGCTCTCTTTCTTCAATGTGAAACCATCATTAATGAGCATATTTGTTTTTCTTCCAAGATACGTCCACTAATTCTTAACAATGCTCAGATAATTCGGTATATGTTTTTGGTTATTGACACGAATAGAAACATTTTTGATAATTTAAATATATACATGCTAAAGATTTCTTTTTTTTTAAATTTTTTTTTTGGCATTTATTTATTTTGAGAAAGAGAGAGAGACAGAGCATGAGCAGGGGAAGGGCAGAGAGAGAGGGAGACACAGAATCGGAAGCAGGCTCTGGGCTCTGAGCTGTCAGCACAGAGCCTGACGCAGGGCCCGAACCCATGAGCGAGATCATGACCTGAGCTGAAGTCAGACACTCAACCGACTGAGCCACCCAGGCACGCCCTATACATGCTAAAGATTTCTATCTTCAAATATATAATTAACTTACTATAGGGAAGCTTTGTTAGCACATTGATTAGATAGGATTACAGTATATTTAATTTTTTCATGTCCTCTAAAATCGTCTGTTAAACATGAAAGATTCACATTGGCATTTATGTGCTGTATTTAATAAATTCATTGTCAGTGTGAAGATACTGAGTTTAAAATTTTCCTCTGTATTACAAATTTACTCCATGGGAAAGTTATTGAGGAAACTACTATCTCATGTAAACAATGTAGAAATAAAACTATCATGCTCTTTACTTTCAAGGGAGATAGGAGAACTGATGAATATTTCAGAATTCTTTACTATAAAGTATCTGAGAATCATGCTTGGTTCAGAATATTAATTTGAATTGAGACAGAACAAAGATGAGATATGTATTTACCTCTCTAGCATATGTATGTCAATGAAAAACTATAGTGTAATCTACAAAGAGGAATTCTGTAGGAAAAAGTACTTCAATTTCTGTATTGTCATACTTTTTGAATATAAAGAGGTGATTTATTCATTTAAATTTCATATCAGAAGGAAGTTCGAGGCCTCAAACAACTATCCTTGTTGATCAGTTGAGATTCATACCATAATTGTAATAAACATCAATGACACATTTACTTCATGTGGGGCTTACATGGTTGCCATGTACCCTGAACTTCTTTCCTCACATAATATTTTTGGAGTATTACAGCACAGTCTAGAAATGCTATTCAATTCAATAGAAGCATACTTACAAACTTGGCCTTAGAATGATCCTGAAGTTTACAAGCTAGGTTAAGTAACTATCATCTAATTTTGGGAATAGGAACAAAACTGTATGGAAGATACAGAGGAAGGAAGATTGTAGTTTCTTAGTAAATACTAGGCACTCATAAATTTAGATTTCGTTTGTGCTCACAATCATTGCTATTTGACTTTAGAATTACAGTCTGTGGCTAAATTTCAGTGTAGGGGGTACTAGAGAGTTCATCTCAGTATAGTTGGCATTCCAGTCAATTTTACTTCATTCTGTGTAGCTTAGGCTAATAAGGCTAATAATAAAAGAGTATCTGAGAGATGTTTTTTCTTCCTGACATCAAATCTGTGGTGTTTTCTCAATACCGTGTCTTTAACTCTCTAACACCAACTAGGTGTCTAACAATTCAATGCAATTCTGACACTAATTACCTGGAATTAGACCTCATAACTTAAGGGCTCAGTCCCTCAAGGACTGCACCCACTTCAGACATCAGTCACAAGTCTTGGGCCACCTGTACTTTCGGCCAGACTGGCTACAATTCAGGGGTTCTCATGATCCTCTCAGGTTCAATAACTTGTCAAAACAGCTCACGGAACTCAGGAAGACACTTTGCTTACATTACCATTTTATTATAAAGAATACAAATAAACCAGAGAAAGAGTTACAAACGGTGATGTCTGGAAGGGTCTAGAACATAGAACCTTGTGGAACTGGGGTGTACTGCCTGTCTTGCACGCAGATGCATTCACCAAACTAAAGCCCTCTGAACCCTGTCACATCAGGGTTTTTTATGGAGGTTTCACTAGGTAGGCATCATTGATGAAATCATTGGCCATGATGATTAATTTAATCTCTACCCCCTCTTTTGTTCCTAGAGGTTGGGGGATAGGGTTGCATGTTCCAAGCTTTCAATGAAGGATTGGTCTTTCTGGTAACTAGCACCCATCCTGAGGCTGTCACGGGGACTGCCAAGGGTAGCCTCATTAGAGCGTAAGACAATTCTGCTATTCATATCACTGAGGAAATTCCAAGGTTTTTAGGATCTGGGAACAAAGGAACTGGGGACAGAGACCACATATCTTTCTATGATATCACAATATCTATTATAAACCAAATGGGTAAATCATAGGTAAAAGGGAACTAATTGAACTTATGTTTAACTTTCTAGAAGTTTATGGTTTTAAGTGACTAATATTGAATACTGGTTTTATATATGGCAAACACTTGAGTATTTTAAATGCCAACACATCTGGGCATCAGACACATTTTCTACCCTCCTCAAAATGAGGCTAAATTGATGATGCTTCCTATGTTTTGTCAGTTGACTCCTATGCTATAAACTTTTGTTACCCTCTGTTTCCCTTAAGGCTACCCCCCCATACTACCTATTCAATATTTTTCTATGAATTGGACTAAGTCCAAACCATTGTTTTTGTAGTTAAGTTTTTATTTGAATTCCAGTTAGCTAACACAGTGTAATATTAGTTTCAGGCATAGAATTTAGTGATTCAACACTTCCATACAACACCCGGCACTCATTGAATCAAGTGCCCTCATCAATCCCCATCACCTTTTTAACCCATCCCCCCAAGTCCCACTTCTCTCCAAGTCTCAAAGCCCTCTTCTGTGTCCCCTGGAACTGTCCTCCCAAAGTTATCAGTTTTCCTTCATAGCTCAATCGTTTTGCTTCCTTCTCTTTTAGCCTCACTAAAATCTGCCTCGACCCTGAAAACCTGGCTTCAGCAGGTGGCATCACAGGTGGTAGCTCTTTATTGTCTCTCTCTTCCCATTTCCTTTGGTCACGAATGGTGGGGTTCATTTCTTGTTGCTCCTCTTTGCCACTTCCAAACCATTACCCCTGCACTCCAGCTAACATTTACATATTACTCCTTCCCTAGTTTTTACCTTCCATTCTCAGGTCGACTTAATCTCATTCATTTCACACATGAGCAAACAGTTGCATTCTTTTCCAAACAAAATTCAGCAAGAATCCTGTGAACTGTCAACATACCACCCAGACTGGTCGCCAGACTAGTGAAACTTCCAGTCCACTGATGTTGCTGTCTCTCATTCAGATCATTTCAATCTCCCCTTCTTCCTTCTCTCTTTTCCTACCATGGTCCCTGGTTCTGATAACACTCGGAACTTAAAATGTCCTGTTCTTCTGGTTTACATTTGAGAATTTATTAAAGTCACACAACAGTTACATCAACTATGCATACGGTTGCAGGAGATATATATTTTTCTTTTGCTAAGTATATTTATCTAATATTGATATTGTGGCCCTTGCTGTTTTTCATGCTAACCTATGACTACAATATTTTAGACCCTCTTAAGTGTTCCCAGACTTACTGTAATCACTGCAGCATTTTACCCATTAAAATATTCTGTTTGGAGAACATAAGAAAGAGAAATTAAAAGGCCAATATTTGGTCTCGTCCATCAACGTGTTTAGTGATTTTAATAAGAGAACAAGATATATTACTCTTTGCATACTTACTTTAAAAAGTAAGATTACATTGTGATAGTCTTTTATACTTTTTTCTCGGAAGCAATTTCCCCTAAGAAAAACTCAGGGTCTGTGGCTAAATTTGTTTTGCCTTTCATGCCTGAGTGTAACTCAACTGGATAATTAAAAAGAAGTCCTGGTTAAGAACAATTATCATTGGAAGACAAAGACCTAGAGATTAGATCTGGTCCTAAGGGGGGAAAAAACAATGAGAGTAGCAGAAGGAATCCGGTTCTAGGGGAAAGAGATGGTTAAGCATCAGAGGAAGGGCTTGATTTGGGCCTTGGAGCCCTCCTATTATATCTTCTCTGTACTGTCCTCCCCAATTCTCCTTCCATGGGCTTCTTCTGCCTTCTTTAAAGCCCTTTAGGATTTTCTAAATGTAGAAATCCAAACTGGCTCCCCAAAAAAATAGAAATAGAAAATAAATACAATATGGTCAACTTCTCTGCTAACACAGATACTTGGAATAAAAACAGTAAGATGCACTAGGAAGTGTTTTATACAGTGAAGAATGTTTTCAGAGGAATATACTTTTGTTTCCAGTTGAAAACTTAATGTAACATGTAAATCTCTAGAGGCATTTTAAAGCAGAAATAATCTAGATTTCATATTCGTAAAAAAATTATCAAAATAGTGTTACAGCAGCAAAAAGACTGTTATTTTGATACTTAATAACACATTAGTATTCTGGCATAATGAAACACCAGAAGCCAATGTCACCCTACCTGTTGGTACACTGTCGGGGAAAGTTTGTCCCAAACCATCAATTTAAACAGTCTGGTCTATTTAACAGGGTCTCTAGACACTGCCACAATGTCAGGATTTTGAGCAACCGAATACTTACACCTTTGATCACCCTACTCTGATTTACATTGCACCTTTCTCTCAAATAATAACCAATAGTGCTTCAAAATTATTAGAATAAAAGTACGGAAGTTGAATGATAATATTCTCTGATGGACATCTCTTTAAATGTTTTTTTTAAGTTTATTTATTTTTGAGAGAGAGAGAGAGAGAGAGAGAGAGAGAGAGAGAATCCCAAGCAGGCTCCACACTATCAGCATGGGGCCCGATGTAGGGCTCGAACTCATGAACCATGAGATCCTGACTTGTGCTGAAACCAAGAGTCAGATGCTTAACCAACACAGCCACCCAGGCACCCCTCTTTGAATGTCTAATTATAGCAAAGCATAGTGTTTAATCAATCTTTATTTTTATTTATTTATTTTTTAATGTTTATTTTATTGAATTTTTGAGAGAGAGCATGAACAGAAGAGAGGCAGAGAGAGAGAGGGAGACAGAGATTCCGAAGCAGGCTCCAGGCTCTGAGCTGTCAGTGTGGAGCCTGACCCGGGCTTGAATCCACCAACTGTGAGATCATGACCTGAGCCGAAGTCAGATGTTTAAGTGATTGAGCCACCCTGGCGCCCCCCATTATTTTTTTTAAAATAAAGCTTATTTATTTATTTTGAGAGAGAGACAGAGAGAGCACACTTGCGGGCAAGCAAGTGGGGAAGGGGCAGAGAGAGGGATAGAATCCCAAACAGGCCCCGGGCTGTCAGCACTCAGAGCCCAATGTAGGGCTCAATCCCACGGAAGGTGAGATGATGATGTGAACCGAAATTAGGAGTGGGATGCTTAACCAACTAGGCCACCCATGCACCCCAATCAATATCTTTAAACATCTTTTTATTTTTATTTTTTTCATGTTTATATATATTTTTTAGAGAGAGTAAGGGAAAGAAAGAGAGAGAGAGCATGGGGAAAGGGCAGAGAGAGAGGAAGAGAGAGAGATCCCAAGTAGGCTCCTAACTGTCAGTGCAGAACCCTATGCGGGGCTCAATCTCATTAACCCAATTGTGAAGTCATGTCCTGAGCCAAAATCAAGAATCAGATGCTCAACCCACTGAGCCTCTCAGGTGCCTCTCAGTATCTTTCACAATATGCAGCACATGTTTATACCAGTAAGCGTGACACACAGAGAGGAGAACCACGTCATGAAATTCAAGTTTGGCCTAAACAAGGAAGGAAAATGTTCTCAAGTACTCAAGTACATACATATCTAGGACGCATTGTAATTCTAAAAGCTTTCTGGTCAAGGAGGGGAGAATCTACAAAAAGATCTGAAAGGGCCAGATACCAGAATAATACTTTGAACCTGGAAAGGGACAATTTCCCCTAGAAGGATCAAGGTTAACTTTTCTTCACACTAGCAGAATTAGGGGAAGGAGACTTCAAAAGTCAGAAATAATTGGCTATTATTTAAAATGTTCTATAACACAATGAAGGTAAACTTACTTCCTTTTCTATTTCTATTCTAAGCCCATAATGCTGATATTAAAAAAAAGTACAAAAAGAAAACTAAAAACCAATCTTACTTAGAAATATTGATGCAATTCCTAAATAAAATATTAGCAAATAGAATCCAGCAGTACATTAAAAGAATAATTCACCATGGCCAACTGGGATTAAGTCCAGAAATCCAAACTGATTCAATATTTAAAAATGCATTACTAATATTCAGCACATTAATAAGTCAAAGGAGGAAAAAAAACAAATGATGGTTTCAACATATGCTGATATGACATTTGAAAATTTCATTACCCATTCCTGATTCAAGAAGAAAAACTCTTACAGAAATAGGAATAAACAGAAATTTCCTTTACATGAAAAAGTACGTGTGCCAACTAAAAGTGTCATGGTAAAGAACGAAGCAGTTGAAGTATTACAATTAAAGTCAGAAATACAATAGTGATACCTACGATAATTGGTAGTGTTTAAGATTAATGAAGAAACGTGAAACATTGCTACAAAGGAGAAAACATTATTTCATCCATTTTATTCCACAAATATTGATTGAAAGCCTGTTAGATGTCAGCCATATAACATGGCTCTTTGGATATAACGGCCACGTAGAGATGGATGGGCTGCACTCTTGGAGTTTATATTCAAGTACGGTGGATTATTTGCAAATTATATTAAGACTGCATGCCTGGAGGGGAAAAAACAGTATCCATTGCATTTTTAAAATTTAGTTGGGAACTAGTTAAAAATTGCTTTACAGGGGCGCCTGGGTGGCTTGTTGGTTAAGAGTCTGACTTCGGCTCAGGTCATGATCTCATGGTCCTGAGTTCAAGTCCCACGTCAGGCTCTCTGCTGTCAGCACAGAATCAGCTTTGAATTCTCTGTCCCCCTTTCTCTATGTCCCTTCCCCACTCACATACACTCTCTGGCTCTCTCTCTCGAAAATAAATAAACATTAAAAAAGTTACTTTACAAATGTCAATAAGCAGGTAGCAAAGATGATTGAATACACATATTGCAGGTAAAGAAATAATAACAAAAAACTCTAGAAATATAGAAAAAATACATAGCACCTCTTTTAAAAAGTGGTAAGTGGGGCACCTGAGTGGCTCAGTCGGCTTAGGTCATGATCTCCAGGTCTGTGAGTTCAGGCCCCACGACAGGCTCTGTACTAATGACTCAGAGCCTAGAGTCTGCTTTGGGTTCTGTGTCTTCCTCTCTCTCTGTTTTTCCCCCACCCACGTTCTGTCTCTCTCTCCCGAAAATAAATAAACATTAAAAAAAATGATAAGCTACCAGTATGAAAAAAAATGCCTTTTAAAAGGAGAGACGATCTTTATTCTTGCATAGGAAATTCTAACATACTGTAATGATATAAATGCTTTTTAAAATAATCTATAAAGTAAATGAAATACTAATGTGAATCATAACAGCTTTCTTTAAACTTCATAAATTTCATCTGGAGGTGTAAATATCTGAGACTAAGATGAGAAATTCTGGAAAGACAAAATAGTCAGGAGGGAATATTCATATCAGATTTTAAGGCTTTTATAAAGCAACAATAATTAAAATTCCCAGTAAAAGAATAGGTAATCCAATGGGGCAGATTAATGAATAAATAGGTTAAAACCTTTATTCGAGTTCACTGTATGAGAAAGACGGCATTGCAAATCCCTGGGAAATAATTAGTCAATCACTGATGTTTTTAATGGTGACATAGCTATGAAAACAATTGAATTGGATCCCTACCTCAAATTTAACACCAGAATGAATTCCAGATGAGGTAAATTTTTTAAAATTTTTAGAAATTCAGTCATAGAGGTATTGGGATGAGATACAACTGAATATTATAATTTTGGAGGAATTTCCCAGGGCTGACACAAAATCTAGAAGCCATAAGGAAAGGAACTGATTCACATTTAATACATCCTAATCTAAGACTTCTACATGAACAAATATTCCCAAGATTTTAATAAAATATATTCACAGCATATAGCACATGAAATAAGCTAACATTCTTAAATAGAAGGAGCTCACTCTTACACAACAATATGATAAAGAATAAGAAAACATTTGTTTAAATAGGCAAAGGGTATGCACAGGCAGCTCACAGGAAATATACATGCAGAATAGCGAATATGTTCAATTTCACTGAACAAACAAAAATGAAAATAACCAAGAGACGTAGCTTTTTATCTATCTGATTGGTGAAAGACAAATGACTGCCACTATCTAGTCTGAGTGAGAATGAAGGCATTGGGCACACTTTTTTTTTTTATGTCTTTTTTTATTTTTTATTTTGAGAGACAGAGTGCAAGCGGGGGATGGGCAGAGAGAGAGGGAGAACCCAAAGCAGAGTCCAGGTTCTGAGCTGTCAGCACAAAGCCTGACGTGAGGCTTGAACTCACAGAGTGTGAGAAGTCAGAGAAGACCTGAGCTGAAGTCAGATGCTTAACCAACCCTTAACTACCCAGGTGCGGCATTGGGCACTCTTTTAAAGAAAAACATATATATATTAATATATATATATAATATACATTTATAATATATATTAATATATAATATATACATTTATAATATATCATATATATACCTTTATAATATATTATTATAGATTGTATATATAATATATGTATATTATATAATATGTATTATATCTGTCTAATTAATATAATTATATATACTATAATTATATAATATAAAATAATAATATTATATATTTATATATATATATTTCTTATTTGAGAGAGAGAGAGAGCAAGCAGGGAAAAGGGGCAGAGGAAGACAGAGAGAGAGAGAATCCCAGGCAGGTTCCATGCTCAGTGGAGAGCCTGCGGTGGAGCCTAAGCAGGGCTTGATCCCCATAACCCTGGGATCATGACTTGAGCCAGTATCAAGAGAAGGACGTTCAACCAACTGAGCCACTCATACAGTACTGTTAGGATTGAAAATAAGTTCCAGATGTACTTTTTGGGATCAATTTGTCAACATACATCAATATTTTATTTATTTATTATTATTATTATTATTATTATTATTATTATTATTATTTGAGAGAGAGAGAGAGTGAGAGAATGAGAGAAAGAGACCGAGTGGGGAAGAGAGATAGGGGAAGATAGAGAATCTTAAGCAGACTCCACACTCAGCGTGGAGCCCACCACGGGGCTCAATCCCATGACTCTGGGATACTGACCTGAGCCAATACCAAGAGTCAGTCACTTGATGAACTTAGCTTCTTGGGTGCCTCGTGTCAATATTTTAATTGCTAGCACCCTTTTGACTATGAATTGTAGTTTTAGGAACAAATACTATAAGAGAAAACACTGTATAAAGCATGCGTGCATATACAGGCCAAGTGTTTATGTTCTTTTAAATGAATATGGGAAAACCTAAATTTTCATCTTTAGGGATTGGTTAGATAAGTTTTGCTATAATGCATGTACTAGAATATCATGCAGTGGTTAAAAATAATGAAGTAGATGTACATATTGTCTTAGAAAAGGTCCACAGTGAATTACTGAGTGAAAGGGAGATAGGATATTCTCTGTTGTATAACTCCTGCAATTCAGTTGGTTTTGGGGTGCGTATATGTAAATCCATAGACATTCACATAAGGCTATACATCAGATTGTTTAAAAGTTCTTACCCCTAGAGAATAAGATTCCAAAGAAGAGAGCAGAGGGAAATGAGAATATCACATGTTTCTACTATATATTCTTCTGTATTGTCTCAAATTTTGTTTTATATAGGGAGCATGCATTACTTTTATAATAAAAAATAACTACAAAGATTTAAAAGTTTTTTTTGTTTGGCTGAAAATCAATCTGAAAATAGAACTCTATGTTTTCTGTGTTTCCTGATTCTCTTTGAGAAAAAGTTATTTCGTTTGTACTGGCATACTGGATTTCTAGCAAAAGTTAACTTTATGAACAAGTTAATAATCTACGTTTTGAATTATTTATATG
The DNA here is from genome assembly GCA_030068075.1 of Paguma larvata. Classification (NCBI taxonomy): domain Eukaryota; kingdom Metazoa; phylum Chordata; class Mammalia; order Carnivora; family Viverridae; genus Paguma; species Paguma larvata. The sequence goes on from CM057823.1 coordinate 74,317,285, forward strand.
CACTTTGAAGCTCTAAGGCAGAGAGGGCAAGCTCCATATTTTCCTCCCCTTCAGATCATAATCCTCCCTCTGACACCACGGTCTTCTCCATATTGATGAGGTGCAGAGAGTGGAAAGAATGTTAGATTTCAGATGGAAGGTGTGCTATGCCTTCTTATCTGTTACCTTCCGCAAGATAACCATGAAGGGCAAAGAAGTGAATTCAGCTGACAAATGTTTAGCCATTCTGGGGCTTAGTAGTGATGCAGCATAGAAAAGTAATTGTATAGATATCTGTAGGAAGGATTCCAGATTGAGGACTTCTCTCCTGCTTTGGCATAGATTGAAGGATACGCTTCAACTACTACGCCCCACCTCCGTCCACCACCAGCCTTAGAGGCTTGCTTGGTCCTTGGGAAAATCCAGGATTTGATTCTAAATCCCAAAGAAGGCTGTTTCTGGTCCTGATTCCTACTCTAGAAGTCCATTTCGATTCTAATGTAACTTGGGAAAAATTTGTTTGTTGCAAGAAGAAAATGCAGGACTTATTTTGCCCTGTTCCTGCGGTGTTAGATCCCAAGAGCACTCATGAATCCAGTCCTCTGAAGTGATTTTTGTTTCCCTGCCGTTCTACTGACAAGAGACCTAGAATTGGGTGTCCCATCAGACCAGAAATGCAGCCCAGACAGGCCCAGAATCCCACAGGTTCCTAAAAAAGAATATATGTGTACTTCTATCTGTTGCACTACTAATATTTGCCTGAGGAACGGTAGAATATTATTTTCTGTTTCCTAAACGGTGGCTCTAATCTATCAAGTTATGTTTTGTCTGTGCACTGAGGAGTTCTCAAAATAAAGCAGTTTTTAATGTTTTCTAAATATTCTCATTGTTCATTCATCACTATTCTGTCAAATATTTGGCACATTACTTGGCCAAAAATCTGGCAGGTGTGAATGGCATTGGTTTGAGTTATTTCCCCTATAATCCCTTGCCAGGGCTCTGATACCATTACACCATGTCTGATCTATTCGCTGTATTTCTAAAACTTGTTCTTCTAGGAGGGTGACCAAGTCCTTCCAAGGCTGGAAAAAGAAGTCAATGCCACCCTTTGAATATGATCAGGAAACAATAGAGACATTGGTAGAAAACAGGAGAGGCTTTACCTGGCATGGCTTAGCATTTCACCACGCATATTCTGCCTGTCCTTAATTTTAGAGACTAATCTGTGGGTGGGGCTGTGCGCTTCCAGGATGAAAGGGAAAAGACATGCACGGGAAGGAACAAATTCTATTTTACCAACATACTTTCTTACTGTGGGCACAGCAGAGGCAGTCCTCTTCACCAACACTTTCCTAGATCCCAATAAGCATTTAAATATAGGAAAGACACCTGAGATTTTATCTTTGGTGATCTGAGAGTCATAAGCCACAGGATAGTCATATAAAATAACACTCTCTTGATCAAATTTCCATTTTATTTTTTTCCCTTTTCTTACCTGAAAACCCCTAACAGTTGTTTTAGTGCAGAGATCATTTGTTGGATTATCTTGAAAAAAGAATAATGTGGCAAATCTTATATATTTTCTTTCTGATTTCTGAAGATGTTGGAAAACCCTCAAGCTTTTATGCTTAGACAAAAGCTACCAGGAAATGAGAACAGTCCTCTTATTTAAAAAAAAAAATTAATGTTTATTTATTTTTGAGAGAGGGAGAGACAGAATGCAAGTGGGGGAGGGGCAGAGACAGAGAGAGACACAGAATCTGAAGCAGGCTCCAGGCTCTGAGCTGTCAGCGCAGAGTCTGATGCAGGGCTGGAACCCACGAACCGCAAGATCATGACCTGAGCCGAAGTTGGACGCTCAACCAACTGAGCCACCCAGGTGCCTGAGACCAGTCCTCTTATAAGAGTAGCATAATCATATTTAAGAAGTGGGAAGCATGACCACAGCATAGGTTTAAGATGGTATATGTATTAGTCTGTTTGGGCTGCCATAACAATATACCATTGACTAGATGTCTTGAACACAGACATTTATTTCCTCACAGTTTTGAAGCCCAGAAGTCCAAGGTGAAGGTGTTGGCAGTTTTGGTTTCTCTTGAGGCCTCTCTTGATAGCTTGAAGATAGCGACCTTCCCTCTGTGTCAATTGTACATGCACATCCCTGGTGTCACCCCCTCTTTCTATAAGGACATAGGTCATATTGGTTTAGGGTTCCATCTTAAGCACCTCATTTTAACTTAATCACTTCTTTAAAGAGTTTATCTCCAAATATGGCTACATGGAGGTACTGGGGGTTGGGACTTTGACACAGGAAGAGTGGGGCACAATTCATCCCATAATGAGGGGTGAGAGTATGCTCCAATAGAAGGTATATAAATGGAGGGAATATGCAATGATGTGTAGCAACATTCACAGGGGAATTCAAGGGGAAACTATAATGACTGATGAGAGCCAGTGCCTGTAGAAAGAAATTCCCTGGTTTCTCCAATGATAATACTGACTCTTCCACTTGCTATGACCCTGAGGAATCCCTTAACCTCCCAGGGTCATCCTAGATCCTTCATCTGAAAAGTAAAATTAAAAAAAAATTACCACTCACATGAACTGCCATGTGAGGTTCAAATAAAATCTATAGAGGTATTTTTTTTTTCTTAATGCCATCTATAAATGTAAAATAGTTTTATAACCAAGGATTCTCTAGGAAATTCCTTGGTGGAGGTGAGTGTTGAACACCATTTTGAAGAGAGGAGAAAGCTGGCAGAAGGAAGAACACATTTTCCGTGGGAGGATGGTCCATGTTCATAAGTATTTTTTAAGTGAGCAGTGATTTAGATGATCCAATTTTGACCAGCTCAAACAGAGAAAACAGTGCAAGATATACTTTCTGTCTATTCCTCAGGTCTTACAGTCTTACTATTTTTGTTCCTTGTATTTTTGTTGTTGTTGTTGTTGTTGCTAATTTGGGGAGCTGGACACATAACTGGCTACATGGCCTTAGTCACTCTCATATATTTTACATTACCTGGTTTCCACGTGTATCGACATCTGCTTAGCCAATTCAGAGACTCAGTTACATAACAGAGGAGAGAGTTCTTTGAAACGGTTAAAAAGAAAATATTCAGTTAGACATTGATGACATTTTATAAAACAAACTAGTTTTTATCCAGCACTTAGCATGTGACAGGTGCTGAATTAATGTCCATTGCCTGAAAATAATAGTTTTAAACAAAACACTGCATGAGTTCAGGAGAGTGCAATTCCAAGATGATGCCTTTGGAATACAATTCTCAGTGTTGTTGTAGGAAGGAGAAATGATAGAAACAGGGTGGCCAGCCGAGATGCATACCAGGCATGATTTGATTAGGGTCTGTCCAAAGACTGAAATGGAGGCGGGGGGGATAACATACTCTGAGAATTGGCAACATCAGCAGGTAAGCACAGAATAGGAAAAGGTTAAACACGCTGACCAGGCTTGCAGTATATAAAGGAAGTTTCTTCCTTATGGAATTAAAAAGTGTGATTTTACAGGCTTTCTTCAAGTGTTTATGCAATGCACAATACATTGCTTAGTCTGCAAGATTATTCTATAGAATAATAATCTTTACTCTTAGAACTTGCATAAAATTCTGCCCAAGTTTTCTTTTTCTCAATTTCACTGTCCATTACTCCTACTTCTACTCTATGTAACTACACAATGGAGATCTGTTTATTTTCCTTAGGATTCAGCTTTTTCCATCTCTCGCTGCCACCAACAAAACTGTCCCTCCTTGTGTATTTAGATATTTTCCCATACATTTTCTTATTTTTGCCTCCACATCTTTATAATTTTCTTGTGCTGAAAATTGACATGGAGTAGCTTTCTGGATCTCATCAAATGGGTATGGCAGATTATTTGAAAAACTGACTATATTATACTCCTTCCTATAAACATACCCTTTCCATGTTACTTAGTTTTTTCCCATCATGAGATGGATTCTACTCCCCTACACCTTCAACCTGGGCTGGCCTGTGACTTGTTCTGGCCAATAGAATGTGGCATGATGTAGCATAAGTGTACAAATTCCACGTCTAGGCTTCAAAAGAATCTTGATTATCTGCTTTGTTGCAGAATTCTGACTATCCAATGTGTGGGCTAACATGCTAGGGGATGAGATCTTGTGTTTCAGAAATGAGTTACCCAGCTAACTGTAGATGCATAAGAACAGCTGAGCCCAGAAGAACCAGTCATTTGAGCTTAGCCTAAGTTGCTGCCTCAGAAAACCACAAGCTAAATAAATACATTCTGAGGTGGTTTGTTCTATAGCAAAAACTATTACGATGGGATACTGAGGAAGTTTGTGAAGTCTCCTCTTTTCTTTGATGAGAAATATTTGCAGCAGTTTGGTATAATTCTCACATCGGTATGTTACTGTATAAAGGATATGCAATAAAATAGTCTCTCAAGGATATTTCAAATTCTTTAATTTTATAGTATATATTAACTTTCAACATATACTTTTTTTCAGATATATTCTTTATTAATGACATTTGGAACATTCCAATATTCTTAAATATTACAAAGCAAAAAGTCCAGAAGGTGTACTATTTTCATTTAACTTTACTCTTCTAACATTTCCAGTGATTTCAAATATGAAGAGGATCTACCAGTAAACAGAATCCAGAAAATGTTAATTTTCTTGTTGCTGTCAAGGAGAGAACATTGGCTTGTTGCCATTGCTGCTTTGGGGTCATAGCCAACCTGGGAATGAACAGCTGTTGTTATTCAGAAAAATTCAGACAATATTTGGGAAGATATTAGTTTAGGTGAAAAAAAAAACAACAAACCAAGAGGGTAATGGGAAAACAGGAAGCTAAGTAAGAATAGCATTTCTACTGTAAAAATACCTAATGATTCCAGAAGTGTTTAATGTATCTTCCAATGTAGTCCAGAGGGGGGCAAAAATAAGTAGGATTTGGAATGTCCCTAGCAAGGCCTTTGAGAGGCAACATGGCATAGTGAAAGCATATGGGATTTGGGGTCAGAGAAGAAGATTTTAGTTTCTTGGACTACAGCAATTCTCATATGTTCTCGTTCACATAGAAACAAGTATCTTTTGGCTCTATTTATGAATCTATAACACACACCAGTTTAAAATATATTAGTGATGTGTATATAAAGATTCATCGATTATTTCTTTCTCCTGTTCTCTAAAGCAGTAGTTCCTAAAGCATGGTCTGAGTTCTCAGAGGGCCCAGAGGCAAGAAACAACAATAAGAATCTAGCTGTCTTCCATTAAGCTATACATTAAGAGATTTAGAAATATTTAAAGTGATTCTATTCTTCTCACTATTTTCTTTGATTTGGAAAATAGTTTTTATTAAAAATATTACTTGTGCTAATGTGTATTGAGTTTGTTATTGTTATTTTAAAAGGGTTAATAAATTCTTATATTTGTTCATTTTCATTTCTAATATTGTAAATACTAAACATAACCCATATGAATGAAATCCTTGACATTCTTAATACTTTTTAAGAACATAAATGGGAAACCAAGACCAAAAACTTGAGAACAACACTGTCCAGAAAGTTGGGTCTGGTATTATTATACCCATTTAGTAGATTGGGGACAGAAGAATTAAAAATGAATTTACTTGAAGGTGATTCATTGGATAGTGATCTAGAATGAAGAACGTCTAACTCAAAATTCCTTTCACATTTTAAGTTTACTTTCCCCCAATGAGTTTTTCGTATTTCTAAATTTTTATTGCTTAAATGAAAATATAATAAAAATACATTTTTTTAGAGTGCACGATTCTCTGAATTTTAGCCCAAGTTTAGATTTATAGAACCATCATTCCTGAAGGGTACCAGAATATGTACCCAGAATATGGTATCCCAAAATATGTCTCTTTGGCGTATGGATTATTTTGAACTAATGACCATTGAGAACCAGTAGGCACAGGAAAAACTTGAAAAACAGGACACAAGTTTTCCTTTTATAATAGAAATTTACATTTATAAAGGAAATTTTCCTTGGTAAAAAGTGTAGTTCTCTCTCACAGCAGGAAGAAAGAGGAGGATTCTTATCTATGATCAATGAAAGATTTATCAATGGAAGAAGGCACAGACTTAAATCTGCATAACAGTTCTCACTAAACAACCCCATTGCCATACTTTTCCTGACCATCTTCCCATAACTTGCTTCTCCCCACCACCCCTGGATAGAATTTGTCATTCTATCCTTATGTAGTCAAAACATCTCCCAGGACTGTAGGTTTTTGTTTGTTTGGTTGGTTGGTTGGCTTTTATTTTTTGTTTTTTGTTTTGAGAATGTCATATAAATGGAATCATACTGTATGTAACCTTTGATATTGACTATTTTTTACTCAGCATAATGCCTTTGAACCACATCTAAGTTTTGTGTATTGAAAATTCATTCCTCTTCATTAGGAATAGTGTTTCATTGTATGAATGTCTCATCATTTGTTTACCCATTCACCTGTTGAAGGACATCTTCGTTGTTTTTAGTTGGGGCCTCTTATAAATAGAAGGGCTTAAACATCTATGTATAGGTTTTTATATGAACATAAATTTTCATTTGTCTAGGCTAAATGCCCAGGAATGGGATTTGTGGGTCATATTGTAAATGTATGTTTTATCTTAAAAGAAACTGGCAAACAATTTTCCAGAATAGGTATATTTTCTTTGATGAAGTGTTGCTTCCAGTCTTTTGCCTATTTTTAAATTGGATCATTATCTTGTTGTGGAGCCTGGAGAGTTCTTTACATACTTTGCACCCAAATCATATTTCAGATATATAATTCACAAATTATATCTATATCTATACAAATTATATGTAGCTTATCTTTCATTCTCTCAATGGTTGTCTCTTTCATGCAAATGTTTTGATTTTGGTGAAATTCTGTTTTTTTAATATTTTCTTTGATGGATCATGCTTATGGTGTCATGTCTAAGAGTTCCGTCTAAAATGCTTTCTTCGTTAGCCTTGCTAGAGGTATATTAACATTATTGATTGATTTTAAAGAAACTGCTATGATTTCATTGATTTTTTTCTTTATTTCTTTTTGTTTTCAAATTCATTGATTTCTTCTTTTTTATTTTATATTTTCTGCTTAATATATTTATTTTCCTCTTTTTCTTAAAGTAGAAGTTTATTATTAAGTTTAAGACTTTCTTCCTTTTTGATGTAAGCATTGAATGCTATAAATGTGGAGCTAAGCACTAATTTAACTACCTCTCACAAGTTTTGATATGTTCAAGTATTTTCTTCTTCTTTTTATTTAGAATTCTTCTTTGACCCATGGATTATTTAGAAACATCTTATTTAAATGTTTAAAAATTTTTGTGTTAGCATTCTGTTATCTACTTCTAACCTAATTCTATTATGGTCAGAAAACATACTCTTTATGGTTTTAATTATTTAATATTTGTTGAGATGTGTTTTATCACCCAGGATATGGTCTACCTTGGTCAGTATTCCAGGTGCATTTTACAAAAATGTGTATTCTGCTGTTGTCAGCTGTGGGTTTTCTATCTAAAAGGTCCAATTGGTTGATAGTATTTTTCAATTTTTCTGTCCTTTATAATATTCTATCACTTACTGAGATGGGAGTGTTGAAATTGCCAACTACAACTGTGAATTTGTCAAATTTGTCTCTTTTTATTTCATGAATTTTGAGGGTCAATTTTGGTGCATAAATATTCAGGATTGTTACGTGTTCCAACTGAATTTGCTTAACCATTGTGTAATATTCCTTTTTGTTCCTGATAATTTTATTTGCTCTGAAGTCTATTTTTTTGGATATCAACCTAGCACTACAAATTTCTTTACATTGATTTCTGTATGGTATATCTCTTCCTATCTTTTTGCTTTTAACCTCTGTGAAGTTGATTTTTGTGCATGGCATAGAGTTGGATCATTTTTTTTTCTTTTAAAATACATTCTAATAATCTCTTTTAGTTAGCTTTTTAATTCCATTTTTTCTTGGATGTAATTCTTGATAAGTTGGGTCTACTACTTAGTTGTTAGATTTCTGTTTCTTCCTCCTCGTATTTCTTCCTCCACATCTCCTTTCTTGCCTTCTTTTGGGTTACTTGACCAATAATTTTAGTATTCTGATTTCCTTTATTGTATTTTTCCCTCTATTTATTTGTACAGGATTTTAGTGGTTGCTCTAGTGATTATAATATACATAATTATTTTTTCTCAGTCACTTTATAATCAGTAGTTTACCACTTTAGTAGAGTGTGGAAACTTACCACCAGTTAGATCCCTTTAACTCCCTCCCACTTTACTATATTATAGTGTTATGTAGTACATCTATATACATTAAAAACCCTATCAGACAATGTTATAATTTTTGCTTTCTGGTCTCTAACATATAAAGAACTCAAGAGAAGAACAGTATGTTATATTTGCTCAGTTATTTACATTCTGTTGTGATTCTTTTATTCTTTACCATCTGTGTCCCTCTTATATCATTTCCTTTTCTCTGATGAACTTCCTTTAGAAATTCCTTTAGTCTTGGTCTGCTGGCAATAAATTCTTTTAGTTTTCCTTCTGTTAATATCTTTATTTCGCTTTCATTTATGGAGGATATTTTTGCATGAGATAAATTTCTTTTTTTCCTCCCAGCATTTTGAAACTGTTGTTCTACTTCCTTCAAGTGTCCATTTTTTTTCTTATCAGAAATATGGACATTCAAATCATTGTTGCACTGTAAGTATTATGACATTTTTCCCTTGTTTCTTTCAAGACTTTTTTTTGTCTTTAGTTTTGAAAAGTTTATAAAATGTCTATGTGTGGACTACACTTCTTGAATCCATATGTTTATGTCTTTCTCTAAATTTGGGGAGTTTTCTGTTATTATTTCTTTAAATATTTCTTATTTTGTGTCTTCAATGATAAAAATTTTAAAGTTTCTGGCATTGTACCACAAGTCCATAAGAATCTGACCACTCATTCTTAAATCTTTTCCTCTTTATCATTCATATTGGGTAATTTTTATTATTCTATCTTCAAGTTCAGTCTTTGTTTTGTGTTTCCATTCTGCTTTTGAGTCTATCCAATGAATTTTAAACTTTATTTTCCTGCTTTAAATTTCTCTGTTTCTTGGGGCACCTGGGTGGCTCAGTTAAGCATCTGATTTCGGCTCAGGTCATGATCTCATGGTTCATGGTTCCAGCCCCACCTCAGGCTCTGTGCTGACAGCTCAGAGCCTGGAGCCTGCTTCAGATTCTGTGTGTCCCTGTCTTTCTCTGCCCCTCCCCCACTTGCCCTCTGTCTGTCTCTCAAGAATGAATAAACATTAAAAATATTTAGTTTTCTATTTCTTATTTATTATCTTTTATTTCTTTGATGAGATTTATCTCTTTCCATTCATTTTAATGGTGTCTGACCTTACTTCTTGGAAGATTTTTATAATATTTGCCTTAAATTCTTTGTTAGATAATTCCAACATCTGTGTCATCTCAATGTTGGTATCTGTTTGTTGACTTTTCACACCAAGGGACATTTTCCTGTTCCTTCATATGCCATGTAATTTGGATCGTACCTTGGACATTTTGAATATGTTCTTGGGTCTTGGCTAAGTTTTCTGAAGAATGTTGACATCTTTCTTTGAGCAGACAATTGACTTGGTTTGTTTCAGGTTTCAAGTTCTGCCTTATGGGAATTGTAGTCTTAATGTCACTTCCTTTGTCAGTGACTTTGCAGTATTATTTGGATCTGTCTTATGTGTGTTCCACCCTGTTGCCATTCTGAATCCTGGGTGGTGATCTACCTTGCAGCTCAGTTCTCAAAGTTGGTGGTATGTTATTATGTGTCAAAGCTATATGCGTATATCTTGGGAGTGTTCCCATGAGCTCATAAACTACATTTTCTGGTCACTCTCCAAACTCTTTTTTTTTTTTTTTGACCTTCCTAGAACTTTTTGGGCTCTCTGGGGGTCTTCTTTTCAGCTCAGCCAGAAAACTGGGGTTTAATTTTCCCAGTTCTGTCATGTACTCCCTGCAATTGTAATCATTTACTGAACTGAGAGGCAGCAAGACAAAAAGCAACAGGTGCTTGCCCCACTCTTCTGGGGTCTAATCTCCTCTGATTTGTAAGGAAGCTTCTACTTCCTCATTGTGCCTCCCTTAGCCATCATGATTGTTGCTTCCACTACCACCACCAATTGCACTGGATTGCTTGAGAACTGGGAAAGGACAGAAAGGAGAAAAGAAAACAACAATAGCACAGGGGTTTTTAATCCCACTATCTTTTACCATTAGAAGATCCCTTTCCCATCTTGCAAGCTGTAACTTGATGATTCTGTCTGTGAGAATGCCCACTTGTGAGTATTATGCTACATTGAGACCAGGTCTGCAGATATCAGAGACAAAAAATGGTAAGATCACTGGTGATTTAGTGTCACTTTGAATTATGCTCCCCCCCACCCCAATCTGCCTGTTACTATTTACTTTTCAGTGTTCTCAAATAGCTGCTCATGCATTCTGTCCATGTTTTGTTATGCATTCAGTGGCAGAATGTGCTTATTCCATCTTACCAGAAAACAGAACCCCAATAAACTTTTTGTAATCATGTAAAAGTGCTGAAATACCTAAGAAAAATCTTTGGAGTTGGTGTTAGGGAAATGTGATGCTTGGACCTTATAGCCTCAATTTACTCCTGTGACTTATATTTCAATTTGTGAGCTTTTATTTTCTATCATTGATATTTCTATAATGGCTCAGGAGGAGCTGCTCTAGTCTTAACCAGAAGTGCATTTTCCCCTCAATTTTTTATAGTACCCTTGAGGTATAATTGGGATGTTTAAATAAAATTATATTAAAAACCATGGTCAAGAGAATAAAAGATGGGCCACAGACAAGGAGAAAATATTTGAAAAAGATACAACTGATAAAGACTGTTATGCAGAATATACAAAGAATTCTTAAAACTCAACAATAAGAAACCACCTGATTAAAAAATGGGCCAAAGACCTTAAGAGATACTTTACCAAAGAATATATATAGACGTCAAACAAGCATACGGAATGATGGTCCACGTCGCACGCCATCAGAGAAATGCAAACTAAACAAACAAACAAAAAACAAGGAAATACCACTGGACGCTTACTAGAATATAATCTAAAACAAATCTAAACACAGACAATACCAGATGTTGGTGACGATGTGAAGCAAGAGAGCTTTAATTTATTTCTGGTGGGAATGTGAAATGGTACAGCCACTTTGGAAGACATTTTGGCAATTTCTTATGAAACTCTACACATTCTAACCATACAGCCTGGCAAAGGAGTTGAAAACATACGTGCATATAAAAACCAGCTTACAGATGTTTATAGAAACTTTGCTTATAATTGCCAAAACTTGGAAGCAACCAAGATGTCCTTCAGTGGGTGACTGGATAAATAAAATGTGATATATCCAGTCAATAGAGTATTATTCAACACTAAAACCAAATGAACTACCAAGCCATGGAGGAACCTTAAATTCATATTACTAAGTGAAAGAAGACAATCTCAAAAAGCTACATAACATATGATGACATTCTATATAAGGCAAAACTGATATAGCAAAAAGATCAGTGGTTCCCAGGGAATGAGAGAGAAAGCAAAGGCACAGCACAGAGGATTGGGAGGACACTAAAAAGACTCTACATAGTACTGAAATGATAGATACATGGCATCCGGACATTTATCAGACACATAAAATGTATAATACCAAGACTGAACCCTAATATAAAGCATGGACTTCAGGTGATTATGATATGCTGAATGTTGTTTCCTCAGTTGTAACACTCTGATAGGGGATGTTGATAATGGGGAAGGCTATGCATGTGAGGAGGCAGGAGTATATGGGAAATTTCTGTATCGCCCTCTGAATTTCACTGTGAATGTAAAACTGCTTTTAAAAAAAAAGTCTTAAGAAGGAATGAAATTCTGACATATGTTATAACATGGATAAAACTCGAAGACATTATGCTAAGTGAAATAAGCCAGACACAAAGGGGCAAATATTGTATGATTCTACTTATATGAAGCACCCACAGTAAGGACAGAAAGTAGAACAGTAATTACAGGCACTGGAGGGAGGAGAAGAAGGGGGGGGTGTTGATTAATGGGTATTCATTTTCAATATGGGATGATGTAAAAGTTCTGGAGACTGAGAGCCGCAATGGTTGTACAAAAATGTTAATGTACTTAAATGCCACTGAACTGTGCACTTAGAAAATGGTTAAAAAGTTAATATTTTGTAATGTATACATTAGCACAATAAATAATAAAATAACATAATTTTAATTATAAAAAGTGCATTGCTAAAGGAAGGAAATAGGGAGAGAGTAATATGGAACTAGATGGTAGGTTGGCAAACTGGTGTGCCCATGAGTCAAATTCTGTCCTACTAGTTCGCTTACTTACTGTCTATGGCTGCTTTTGCACTGTAACAGCAGAGTGTTATAGTTGTGAAAGAGACTGTCTGGCCTTCAGCACCTAGAATATTTACTATCCGACCTTTACAGAAAAAGTTTGACAACCATTAATCTGAAGGGTATGGTACAGATCATTACGGTCATTTTGGGATGCCCTACAAAGCATCTTTCTGCTAAACTTCAAGCCTGACCTATCTTTGAATGAGAGTATACCTTTGGAGGGAGAAAGGAGTAATGGGAAATTCTCTTCTCCTTCTAAAATCTTGCTTCTATTTATTTAACTGTTATTAATAAGTTAATTTTATCTTTCTAGGCATTCTACTAGATGCTTAGTATACACTGCTAAAAAAGGTATTCCTGCCCTCATGAAGTTGTCAATATAAAGCAATTTTTGTAGATAGTTGAAAGCAGTCTCTCCCTAACAGCCCCTTATTGATACTAAATCTATTTTTCTGGGCAACAGAAATCAAATCTGGCATTTCTTATACATCATAGCATGTCTGAACAAAATACATTTTCCATACTTTCTTAGAATCATCTTTTATCCACTTAGACATTTGTCCTCTTCATTTCTGACCAAAAAATTATGCTAAAATGCAATTAAGGTCACAGATTTGTGTGCTTGTGATATCATTTTTGCATCATCTGCAAATCTTGTCCAGAAAATACATCTAATTTGCTGGTATATTTGCCTACAGCAGACATAGAGCATTATCCTTGACTATGAATGAAAAAGTCTTTTATTTTCAGAACTTGAGGGACATTTTCCTATACAAATGTTGTATTTCTGTTTACTGTCTAGGGAATAAATTTATGACAGTTTTCTTGTTTTTCTTTTTCTTTTTCTTTTTTGCAATAAGGCTTGCTTAATGTAGCTCCAGAGGGGGGAAAAATTGGAATGATGAAGCAGAAGATAACAAGGCAGTCTTCATTCAACATACAAAGAAAGGTAACAGAGTTGAACATACTTAATAGTTCTATGAGCCAAGAAATGTCATATACAAATAATTATTTTTAAAACCTGGGGGAGGGGATATTTGTATCTTTATTTTAATGGGAAGAATAGTGAGGAGTTTGAGGAAGCTATAAATAACAGCTATTAAGTGGTAAGCAGCCTTCCAGTTTTTTTCTCCCATCAGACCATATATGTAAATGGAGTTTTCCAAGAATTGAGTGAAATATCCAACATATCAAACCATGATCATGGTTTTCTAATGTGCAAAGGGAATGTTGAAATGACTATGGCTCCAAAGAATATCCCATTGCTTCATGTTCTTCTATTAGATTTATCACCTATTTGTATGACACCAAAGTAACCAAAATTGCATTCATATGTTCAGTTCATATATTTAAATGCATTAATAGTTTTTAATTTATTTTTTCCAAGTTTTCATTTAAATTCTGATTAGTTAACATACAGTGCAATATTGGTTTCAAGAGCAGAATTTAGTGATTCATCGCTTACATATAATACCCAGTGCTCATCACAAGTGCCTCCTTAGTACCCATTGCCCATCTAACCCATCCCCCAACCCACATCCCCTCCAGCAATTCTCAGTTTGTTCTCTATAGTTAAGAGTCTGTTTTATGGTTTCTCTTTTTTTCCATCTATGTTCATCTGGTTTGTTTCTTAAATTCCACATTTGAGTGAAATTATATGGTATTTGTATTTCTCAGACTGACGTATTTCACTTAGCATAATACACTCTAGCTCCATCTACCTCATTGCAAATGGCAAAATTTTATTGTTTTTTTATGGCTAAATGATATTCCATTGTATATATTACCACCTTTTCTTTACTCATTCATCAGTTGGTGGACATTTGGGCTCTTTCCATAGTTTGGCTATTGTTGATAATGCTGCTATAAACATCGGGGTGCATGCATCCCTTCCAATCAGTATTTTTGTATCCTTTGGGTAAATGCCTGTAATGCAATTGCTGGATCACGGGGTAGTTCTATTTTTAATTTTTTGAGGAACCTCCATACTGTTTTCCAGAGAGGCCGCAAAAGTTTGCATTCCCACCAACAGTGTAGGACTGTTCCCCCTTCTCAGCATCCTCGCCAACATCTATTGTTTCTTGTGTTGTTAATTTTAGCCATTCTGATGGGTGCGAGGTGATATCTCATTGTACTTGTGGTTTGTATTTCCCTGATGATGAGTGATATTAAGCATCTTTTCATAACATCAACTTATGACAGTTCTTAAAAAGAAGAAGAAATGAATTAAAATTACACACAACTTAAAATCAGTTATTTCAAAATTAGGAGGCAAGTTTATCAACACTGTTGAGCAGACAATTATTGACTTACTTTCAACTAACTGATTTCTCTAATCCCAGGAATTCTAGTAAATATCTATGTTTTCTGGATTTTTCATGGACTCCACTTATCTATCATTTTCTTCTCAACCATGAAATGATAGTATTTTTTTTTCTGTAGAAAATGTCCATAATATAAATCAGAAACAAGTTAATACACAATTTTAATTTCATAAGTGTTACAAAATGATATAAAAAGAAAATAATTATGGATTTTTTTGTTGTTGTTAAATGTAAGAAATAGTGTGCACCAGGAAAGTCTAGAAACCATTTTGTTGAAGTGTTGGATTCTAATGTAGCAAGACTATGATTTATTTAATGGTTCAAGGGTTACCAAAATGCCAACTAGAATCTGGATTGGTAACAACTCAGTGTCAAGTAAAATTCTGACTAAAAAAAAAAGAAAAGCTGTAGGGAACAGCTGAAAGGCAGTCTAAATATATTTACGTTGTCTGTAGTGGCCAGCTGAGGCATCTAGTTCTAGATGGACACATTTTTCAGAACTATAAATATTTTTTTGATAACTGTGAAGTTTGATATTGTAGTGTATTGCTCCAAGAGGAAACAAAATTTGGTCAATAATGTAAAATAAAAAATGGGTGTAAAATTTCTTCAATATGTTTATCCTGTGACTTCTTCAAGTATTCTCAGCACGATTACATGCTCAACTTGAACACTCAACATCACCGGTGTGTCACATTTTCCTCATCAGCTCATTTGCACTAGTTTACAGAAGCCTATATTTCTCTTTTCATGATATTCAACCATCCATCTGAGGGTTT
The DNA here is from genome assembly GCA_030068075.1 of Paguma larvata. Taxonomy (NCBI): domain Eukaryota; kingdom Metazoa; phylum Chordata; class Mammalia; order Carnivora; family Viverridae; genus Paguma; species Paguma larvata. The sequence continues at coordinate 74,332,801 of CM057823.1, forward strand.
TACTATTACTGATGGTACAACAGAATTAATCAGAAATGTGGCTTTGCACTTTAAATTCATCTATTTATTTTTGGAATGATTGTTTATTTGGGGGCACCTAGGTGGCTCAGTTGGTTAAGCGTCCAACTTTGGCTCAGGTCATGATCTTGCGGTTGGTGAGTTTGAGCCTCAAGTAGGATTCTGTGCTGACAGCATGGGGCCTGGAGCTTGCTTCCATTTCTGTGTCTTCCTCTCTCTCTACCCCTCCCACACTCACTCTCTGTCTCTCTGTCTCTCTCTGTCTCTCTCTCAAAAATAAATAAACATAAAAAAAATTTTAAAAGAATGAATGTTTATTTTATAACAACTTTCCTGTTAACACAAACTCCAGGAGTATAGGGATTATAAAAGTTAGAGCTACACCTAACAGTTTTCTTAGAAAAATTAATATGAAGGAATGGACATAATAAAGATATGAAAACAAAGAAGAGTTCATAGTAGGGGTGACAACACTCAGCTGTGTTACCTTAAACTTATCCTTAACAATACAATTCATCAGCCTTCCTCATTCTAGTGTCCAGGAAGCTCAGAGGCAAACTTGGAGTTCAACTGTAAAACTGAGTTAACCCTGCCATTTAGGCTACCTGTGTTTTTCTCTTTTCCTTATGATTTATTTGCTGATTCTTTTATGGTTGTTATTATGTACCTTCTGTAAGTTGCTTTAAGCCATTTTGTAAAGAATAAGGTTTAAATAAATTCAATGCTGAAAAAATACACAACATGGTATCATCACAAAATCGTGATTTAGAGACCTTGAGCTCAATCATTTAGGCTGTTGCTTTGAGAAATATTCCTAGGGGCACCTGGGTGGCTCAGTTGGTTGAGTGGCCGACTTCAGCTCAGGTCATGATCTCACATCTGTGAGTTCAAGTCCCACATCGGCTCTGTGCTGATGGCTCAGAGCCTGGAGCCTGCTTCGGATTCTGTGTCTCCCTCTCTCTCTCTGCCCTTCTCCTGCTTGTGCTCTGTCTCTATGTCTCTCAAAAATAAATAAATCTTTAAAAAAAAAAAAAAAGAAATATTCCTAGCTACTCTTATGAGTTTTATCAAGACCAAAGTTCTCTTTCTTTCAGACAAATAAAAGCAGGGACTGAGTTGTACAAAATACAGCTGTGAAGGATGATCTCAGAACACTCATAAATTTTTCTTTGAGAATAACGCAAATACTAGGCAAACAACCCTATTGGTAATTTATCTGGTTTAATTTCCTGGGTAAGAGTCTATTCATACACAAGTGACCAGAAATGAGGAAATGGCAAGTGAATAGTAGTAAAACAAAGGACAACTCATTTCATTCCAACATTTATTTTTTATTTTTTTTTTATTTGAGAGAGAGAGAGAAAGAGACAGAGAACGAATGAGCAGGGGAGAAGCAAAGAGAGAGGGGAACAGAGAATCCAAAGCAGGGTCTGCACTGACAGCAGCAAGCCTGATGTGGGGCTCAAACTCATGAACCCAGGACTTGGACCCTAGCCAAAGTTTGATGCTCAATTGATTGAGCCACCCAGGTACCCCTCATTCCAACATGTCTAATAACTCCTGCCTCTTTTGTCTATGAGACACAAATGATGACAATGTCATACCATGAAATCAATTAAAATAGCAGGATAGCAAGATAGATGTATAGACTTGATAATCAAAATGATAAGGGCTCAAATCCTGGTTTATCTCTTACTTGTCTTATGACCCTGGGGATTTTTCAGCCCTTGAATATAAGTTTTCTCACTACTATAAAGATAATAGTAATATAACCTGACTTCATAAAGCTGCTAGGAGGATGAAAAGAGGTGGATGAAAAGATGGATACATACGTAGATAAAGAGGCAGATAAATAGATACCTCACTACCGTAATTGTAAGTGGTCAATAACATTAGCAGCAATCACTGTTGTTTATCAGTCAAAATACATAGCCCAGTTTTTGCTTATTTTAATGGAATCCAAAGATGTCATTTGGGTTACAAATAGAAGAGAAAATAAAACAAACAATTCCACATGATTAACGGCCTAGATGGCCACAGGTCTGAGGGACCATACAGGTCACAGGCTGACAGTATTATTCGTGTTACGCTCACCTGGGACTATCAGAGCAACTGATTAAAACGGTGCCCCCAAATTTAGTAGACGACCAGGCCATAAGGAAAGAAAGGGTAGCTCACTTCTCCTGAACTCAGATCTCTAAGAAAACTCCAATACCTTTAAAATCAGTGTCTGGCAATGGTGTCTGCAAAAAATAATTCAAATAATTTGCTAAAAGTTTTTAAGAGGATTTTTTTTTATTGTGACCTACTCAGGATTTTCCACTAACTAATGGAAAGGGCCAATACCCTCCCATAATATTCTCCCACATTACCCTTAGAGTCCTTTCCTTTCTCTGCACGTTCCCTCCCTTCCCCTGATCCTGATAAATGTAGAAGCTAGAGTTACCCTCTTTCATTTCTAAAAGCAAACATACTCATCTTCCTTGCTGGAGCTTCCTGGCCAAAATCCTTTCAGAAATAAGTTCTCCAGTTTGAGCTCATAGGTGAGTCATTTCTGAACATTCACAAGTTGATGCATTTTACCTTCACAGTCATTACCTTACCTTATTATCCATCTTGCTAAAACCATCTGCAGAGAACTCAAGGGTGACAGGTGCAATACAAAACTCAGTATTATTCTTTCTAGAAGTATTACTAATTATAATTTCACAGAAAAAGAATATCCAGCAACGGTGGATTAAAAAGAAAGAAAAGATTGGAAAGATGTATTGAGTAGCAAAAACCCTCCAAAACCTTTTTGAAAAGAAGAGAATAAAAGCTTTAAGTTCTTTGACACAATGCAATATGACAAACCAGGTCCACCCCCAATTAAATAAAAACTTCCCATGACAAAGCCACTGATTATTTACTTAAGTGGCTGAACAGGCTCATCTATTTGCAGGAAGCTATGATTCTAATGTATGTTTTCCCAACAGTAAAAAGAAGAGAGGGATCTATTTTGGTACTATTAGTTAGCTCACAGCTGGGTTTAATAATGAGGGCTGTTTGGGATATCTGATGTGGTATGCAAGACAAACCCAGGGGGGCTGATTTAACTGTGGTCCGGGGCCAGAGGCAACAGAGAGAATGACCTGTGGGAAGTCTCCATTTCAGAGTCTAGGGAAAAGGTTATGTCATAAAACCTACAGTAATCTGAAGAAAACTTTTAGTCGCAAATCAACACTTTCTATTTCTTCCTCATGTTTTCTTATTAAAATAGTTGGTATTTGCTAGAAAGAGACAAACTATCTCAGGAAAGAGAGAAAGTCAGAAAGATCCAAGGGAAGAAATGGGACAGGCAAACAAGTAGGTAAGAGGAAAGGGCAGACCAAAAAACCCATCCGGATTTTCCTTTTTTAGGCGATTTTGTTCACTTAGCCTATATGCGGTAGTCCCTTAAATAATAGGAACAAATGAAGGAGTGCTCAGCCTGGGTTCTCTGAGTTTGATCTGCAGAGTACTGTCCTCAAAAATGCAGTTTTATACTGTAGAACACACAGTAACTTAATTTTAATAGTAATTCTAGAGCAGAGATTCTAAGATGCCTCACTCTATTGACAGAAAAGAATCATTTATAGTTAACCATATTAGTGTTTTATATTAAAATATTTACTCCCATTTCCTTGAAAAGTTGATCTTTGTATTTAGAATATGCCCCACAACTCCAGCAATCTCTTGTTCTCTTAAAAAAAAAAAAAAAAAAAAAAAACAACTATTGACTAGGTTAGCAATGTAAACTTCTCTTCTGGCCTTAGTGAATTGTCAAAAATTACCACAATTCTTATCAGATTATACTTTGCTGTTCCAGTTCTCAATTCCCTTATCTAGTTGAAAAACAAAATGTTGTACCATTTAAAAATTTTTTCTCGCACTTAGTTTTTCCTTATTTTCTTGTCAAGAAGCTTGTGCTTCTATCCCTGCATCTGGTTCTACGAGGCTGCTCGGCTTTATATCTTTTTGGTATAAACAATGATTAAACATCCCTTCCCCCTCCTAGTTTTAGGCAGACATAATCTAATCTGTGTTATGTGACAAGACCAATTAGTCTCGCCCACTCTGCAGCCTTCTGTCCCTCCCCTCTCAGCTGCTACCCTCTTGGCACTCCATCTCTTTTAGGAAGTAGCGATAGGAGCCAAATTTCCAAACTGAATTCATTAGATGAATATGCAGGTCCAGATTGCATAAATGTGCTCACATCCTCAAGTGGAGCTCAGACTCAAGACTTCTTCTGACTCTTTTCTCTCATCGCATTTTATGTTTGTCAGAAGATTTCTGCCTATAAAAACTTCCTCACTGGCTAGAGAGAAAGGAAAGCTGTATTGACTAGGTGTGCAAATGGAAGACCAGGACTGGACTGAGCAGAATAAGTGAAGGGGATGCCATCCTTTACTTGGATGTGTTATTTTCTACAGACTTTTACAAGTAGCAACCTGCCCACTTCTGACAAGTATAGGTAGCCTGCAGAGTCCAGGTGACGGATGGGCAAGGCACGCCATTCATAATTCATGCTTAGAGCACTTGCACTACAACTAGCGGGTCAATCGGAATCAGAAGGGGACCCTGAGGACAAGACATGGAAACACGGAACAGCTGGTGGTGCACAATTCTGATGAGTCTATTATCCCATAGCCAGACCGTAGCCACCACAGCTGGGGACAGCAGGTGCCAAGAAAACCTGACCCATTGGATCTTGAGGGACTGAAGAGAGAAAACACTTAAGCTTGCTTCATTTTGTTTGTTGTCAGAAGTTTTTTGGGTTTTTCGTTTGTTCGTTTGTTTTCGTTTTTAGATTTTTAAAGTCTGTAACATTATTTTCAATACTGTAACTGCTAAAAGAGGAATGAACATTCTACGAGAAGCTATGCGGTAGCTTGCAGCTTGAATTTCAAAACTGATAACTGTAGATATAATGTCATGTTTCCTGATAGAAAAATCGTAAGTAAGTCTCTGGGGCATTTGCTACAATAGATACTGAACTTTCAAAAAAATAATTTCACAGTATCCACCAAGAAAACCCAAGTCCCATTGCAAATATGCCTACTAGTCAGTATTCATTAGAGAATAAGATTGGCGATCTCCTGTTGTTTTAAAAGCACAGGCAGATTCTCTCGGACTAATTGAAAGTTTCCTTTTAAATGTGTAAATGTGAGAGGCAGAAAGAGGTAGAGAAAGGAACAGAGAAATAAAACAAGTATCAAAGCCTTAACAACAAATTTTTCTTTCTAGGAATTTGAGATGACAATATGATGCCACTTTTGTGTGTGTCAGTTTGCCCCTCACTGCAAATTCCTGCAGTTCATTGTCATCTGCCACCAAGTCATCACTCTCAGGAAGCCCAAACGTACTTCATGTGGGCTCTCAGTCCATGTCCTTTTGACTAAGAAAGCCTGGGCTGTGACATTATTGATTCTGTGTTTGCGCCTGCCCCACACAGAACCTTGGATCACTGGTATCATCACTTATGGAGAAATTCCCATTAATGTAAGCAAGAAATTAAGGAGATTAATAGAGGATCCCTTGGTCAATTTAGATGTGGTCCGAAAGTACCCACATGGCTCCTTGGACACTGGCACCATTCTCATGAAAACATTTCAGAAAGCTGCCTGTTTTTCTGGGACGCCTTGACAATGGAAACAAGAAACAGAACTATTTTCTTTCTTTTCTTCTTCAAATGGATTTTAATGTCCTGTCGCTCAAAGTTTAATTTAGTAAATTCTCAATATTACCTGCACAGCATTTTGTATGCAGTCCCAACACAGTGCAATCAAGGATAGCAGTCTGTGGAGGGAGAAGTTCTCTTGAAAGGCCTTCAACATTAATTCGCCATTTTTCAGTATTCTCCACACTGTGATTTGTACAGAATTATAGGAGCTGCTGAAGCCAGCTGGCTTCTTTGTCTTCCCTTGACTTCTGGCCAGCCTCTATTCATATTGCTGCGACCAGAAGATTTAAAAAAAAAAAAAAAGGAAAGAGAAGAAAAGGAACTCATAGGTTTAAGAAGTGTATAATGTTGTGGCAGAAAAAATATATGTCAGGTATTACCAACAGCTAGTGCCTACTAAGCTTTTAATGAGGGTTAAATATGCAAAGCACAGAAAGGAAAACAAAAGATATACAATCAAGTCTTGGCCTTGCTAGAAGTTTCTATAGTTGGTGAGTTGGAGAAATAATCCAAATTTATTATGCATTTGAGCTTCAGTAGAAAGGGTGACACATATATGGAGGCTTTCAAGTCACGCTGCCCACTCGAGGGTGTAAAAATGGAGTCTTTCTGGAAAGTGATCATTAATTTTTATCAAGGGTCTTAAAAATGTTCATACTTTTTTACTAACAATCCCAATTCCAAGAAACAAACAAAAATAAATAGGGTATGATATACAGAAAGAATTATATACAAGGAGAGTCATCATAATACTATTCAAATAGTAAAAAAAAATAGCAAGAAATTACATGTCAAATAAGTAATAGGATGAGAGTTAGAGTAATGTTATCCTAATATTATTTCTGCCTGTGTGTCAAGCCTGGAGTTTGCATTAGAAATATATAAGAATATGGACTTAGATCATTAGATAATCTTTGATAACATGGTTTTAAGTGACTTGCATATTTAGGATCTGGCCTAGGGTGAGGCAAATGAAGGGCCTTGGTAGCAAAATTTGAGGCGATGCTCATTCTTGGGAGCTTGGAAGGAGGCTTGTAAGGTCAGTGTTGGCACTTAGCCATGACAGTGAGTGTAAGTGGTTCCCTAAATCGTGTGCTCTGAGCACCTGTCTTGCCTCACCTTTGTCCCCGTCCTGCACCTGGTATCATAAAGATGCACTGTAGTATACATAATCAGTGCTCTCCTGCTGGACATTTAGGGTCTTTTTAATGCTTTGCTGTTATAAATAACACCCTGTTAGATGTGTACATGCAACATTATAGACATTTGATTTTATCATTGGAATAAATGTAGAGTGGTGGGATTTCTTCTAAAAGGTTTAAGGATTTGATCCATATTGACATGTTTCCTTCAGGAAACTGATGCGCCTCTATGCGTATTCTTTCAGCACTATTGGAGAGTTTTTTTGCATATTTTTCTGCTCATTATAATCTTGGCAATATGATAGGAAAAACCTGGTTGTTTGTATTTTCATAGAATATTAAGTATTTTAACACATAAAATATTAAATATTTTAATAGTGTTTTTCATTGTATTTGTGTGTGTCTGTCACCTGCTTATGTCTCTTAGCAATTTTTCCATCAGGGTCTTTGTATTTTTTCTTAAAGAGTTGTAAGTTTTTCTTAAGTTAAGGCTATATAATCTGAATCTCAGACTGTTACATTTTTTGTCACATTTTGCTGTGCTAAATAAATAATAGCAAAAAATAACAACTATTAACACTTTCTGTGTGCTTTCTTTGTCTCAGGTTCTGTAATAACACTTTATAATCATTAACTCATTTAATCCAGATAGAGGTATGTACAATTATTATCTTCATTTTACAGTGGATGAAGTCAAGGTACAGAAAAGTTAAGAGGTAACATAACATGCCCCTAGTCATTCAGCTATTTTGGGATGGGTGAATTTTCTTACTGAGGAAGGCAGGCTTTTACTTCTAAACTCTTAAATGCTGCCCTACACTAGCTCCTAAGACAGAATGGACAGTGATAAAATCACAAATCAAATCTATTGACCATTTTTCACTGTATCTAATGTTATGCTATTTTATTTTAGTTTTATTCTCTACATATGCCAGTAGATTAAAGATGAATTATATAGTCTGTTTGAGATATCAGGTATGGGGCATATTTGATAAATTAATGTTTAAGAATCCAATGCCACCATCATATTATATACCAAAATTTATTCCAGAAGGATTCAAGTGCTAAAAATTAGATAATTCATGTTTCCTAGAAAACTATATATTGTATCATTTAGTTAAACATAGTATTTTGTTATGTGTTTTGTGACTTCTTTGTTTGTATTATATACTTTTCCTAATTTCTGGGTTTTTTTGCATTTTTAAATTTTTCATCCAGTTTGTCCAACTATCATTTTTTCCTATAAAAAATAATTTCAAATAATTAACTCTTAGATTTGTACATTACTGGCCGAACTATCCCGAATTTCTTGGAAAAATTATTGTGTCGCTAAGTAAATCCCAGATTCTATCTACTCCGTAGCCTGTTACGCAGAGTTGTACAGGTTAAGATGCAGGAAATTACAAATCAGCATCTGCAGTTTAGAGCATCTGCGTGTGTTCAGAGACCATTCTCCATGGGTCTCCCTCTTTCCTGCACATATTGTGAGCAGTGGTACGGCGGCCTTTGTCCCAGGATATCTCTTCAAAGATGTTGTAGAGCAAACAGCCTTGGAAGATAAAGATAATGTCTCCCTCTGGAGCAGAAGACAGATCTGTTTACTGTTGAGCATAATAAAGATAATATGATAATATCTTGCTTTGCCACAAAGGTCAGGCCGGGTTGCATGCAGTCCATTACAAAAGATTTGGGTTCCAGCTCAAGACTCCTCAGCTGTGATTGCAAATCCACTGTGTGCCCAGCAACCTCTGGGCCCACCCCATATCGCCTCCCCTAGAACTTGGGTGCAAGAGAAATTAATATAAACATGATACTCACAAGGTTTCTGTCTCTGACCCATGGATTTTGTGTCTTCTGCCAGCTTCATGAAATTGCGGTGGGAGAGTTTGTTAATTTGAGAGTAGGATAAATAAAATCTCATGCTCCTTGTAGTTCTAGATGCTGATTTTTTAGAATACTTATATTGATGTGTCCATTTTGTTCCTTAATACGTTTTAATACATGTGGCATATTGTCCTATTTTTTAGTCTTTGGATCGCTTATTATGTCTCATCTCTGGGTGTTTGTAAGATTCTAACCTTCTCTTTTAGTACCTCCCTTGGGCTCCGGAGGTGTAGCTTGTGTATCCCTCACAGCCTTTATTGGACGGCAGACCATCTCATTTGTCCTCAGGATTAGATAAAAAATTCATCTTCAGTTTTAGCTGTATTGAAATATGAAAATTGGTTTCTCTGAGTTGATGACAGAATTTCTAGCATTAACTTTTAAGTGTCTATGTATCCAACACTTTAAATCATGCCACATCAAACATAATTCCATTTTTTATTAACATCTGTAAGACAGTTTTTGAGTGATATGATAGAAGGAATTTATTTTATTTATAGATTCATTTTTTTCTTATACCTATTCATACGTACATATATCTCTTTATTAATCTCTTCTATTTCTCCCTTCTTTTGGATGATTTTGTTATTTCTTTAAATTGCATATCTTCATTTCTCCTTATTTTAGTCAAAGTTTACCATGATGTAAATTTACTTTTAATTTCATCTTTGGCTGGGTTCCATGGGTTTAATATGCAGTGTTATCATTATACTCCGTATGTACTTGATAAATTCAGTTTCAGTATATTTAATAGCCTACAGTTTATTTAGAAGAGGATTTGATTTCCAAGTGTTTTGTCAATATCAAGAACAAAATGGTACTCATTGGCTTCCTGTGATACAAGAGGAAAACATTGCCATACTTTACCTTCTCACCCAATTCTGAATTATTTTCATATAATTTAATTTATAATTCCAGTTGTAAAATTTCTCACAATATCACTTATTTTATTTTTTTAGAAATAAAATTGCAACTTTGGCAACCTTATTTATAACTTTCACACATTTAAGAATGGATTCGATGTCCGTATTCAGTCAATTATATTATGACTTTCCTGTTCTTTACACACTTTATTTTAGTGTTTTGGAGTCAAAGAGTACTGAGTTTAAAGCTTGGCTCAATGGCTGTTTCCTTTTTGTTTTCTTGTGTAACTAATAGGCCATCTCCGAAGGAGGACCATGGTTTTGGCACTGTCTTTTGGTAGTGGTTAATCGTACCAGTGTCACCTGGTGAAGGATGCTCATGGCTCACCCACTGCCTTTTCAAGAACAGACAGGCTGCTTGAAGGAAGAGTCTGAGGTGTGTAAATGCCCATGACCCTCTATATACCCTCTTAGTTTCTCTCAAATGTCCTCAAGCCACAACTGCCTGAGGACAGCCCCTTCTGCCCTGTAACTCACCATCACTTCCAATCCTCTGCTGTCCCAAATAGATGGTATTTATGGAGTCCCTGAGCTCTTCTGCTTGGGTCTCAAAAGGCCATCCTTATCGCATAGGGAAGTGAGGTGGAATATGTCTCTGAGGGTCTCTTCTCCGTATGGTGTTATTGCCGTTATTTCTCTCAGAAAATTCTTTGAAAATTCCCTAATAAAGATGATATCTTCCTCAAGTCTTGTTCTGCCACGGATTCCTTACACCCCCCATTTTGACACACTCTTGGTCATTTTTATCATCATCAGAAGAGCAGTCATATTTTTGTGTATACACGGCATTCTACCCAGACCTCTAGGTTCCTTTTATTTTTCCTTGTCTTACGCTCTGTTGTAATTAAGAGTAAACTCCTTATAATGAAAAAGGACATGATATGTATTTTCTAGGTAACAGTATTAGTCACTCTTAGGAACTGAGCACAGTACAAAGTGCTTTGTACGTATTATCTGAGGGGATTCAAAACCATCTGGGGTACATGCATCTGCCATTCACATTTAACAGACAGAGCAACTGAAGACTTCAGCGATTGTAATTTGCCCAGAGCCACATAAATAATAACTGGCAGATCCAGACAAGTGGAGCAATAAACGGTAAGGAAGATATGACTGGAAGAGACAGCACCATAGAGATTTAGGGGAGAAAGAGATCACTGTGCAGCGGAGTGATCTAGGAAAGGAATTGGACCTCAATCACACTAGCAAGGGTTATGTTTGAAATCAAGAAATAAGAAGTGTTCAGACCTATTAATTTGACATAAGGGATAAGAAGTCAGCTAATAGCTAACTTCTCAGTAAAGAATGAACAAGATACAGATGTCACTCTGGGCTAAGGTAAGTGAATCATGCTCTCTAATCACGGGACATCTTGGAAGATACTGGAGCTGGAAAAGATGCAGGTTAAGTCATAGTTAGCAAAGACTAAATGTACAGGATGAATGAGGCAGTAAAGACAAAAGTAGGAGAAACATTGGCAAGGGTCTGAACCAAAAGAGGGGTGAAAACAGAGGTAGAGGAGTCTTCAGGAGTCCTTGTGGGGTGATAGATTATGGGGCACGGCAGAAAGAAAGTATCAAAGACTGATCCCATAGAACACAAAACAATGATTGAAAAGTGAAATAATTCAGGAGCACCTGGGTGGCTCAGTAGATTAAGCTTCCAAGTTCAGTTCAGGTCGTGAGCTCACAGTTTGTGAGTTCAAGCCTCGTGTCAGGGTTGGGCTCTGTGCTGACAGCTCAGAGTCTGGAGCCTGCTTCAGATTCTATGTCTCCCTCTCTCTCTCTCTCTCTCTCTCTCTCTCTCTGCCCTTCCTCCACTCGAGCTTTATCTCTGTCTCTCAAAAGGATGAATAAATGTTAAAAAATATTTTAAAATAAATAATCCAGTCTAATGCCTTCACTTTACAATTGAAGTAGCTGCAGTCAAGAGGAGAAATGCCCAGGATTTCCCAGCTGTCAGGAGTAAGGCTTCCTCACCACTAGCCAGTGGCTCCTTTCACTGTCTCGTACAGTCCATATTTATGTGAGAGAGCAGCTTTTATGCCCAACCAGTGGCCCCAGTCCTGGTTTTTCCAAGGTCCTGAATGTGGCAAGAGAACAGTATAAAATTGAAATAGAGGCGCCTGGGTGGCTCAGTTGGTTAAGCACCGACTTGGGCTGGGTCATGATCTCGTGGTTCATGAATTTGAGCCCCACATCGGGCTCTGTGCTGATGGCCTGGAGCCTGGAGCCTGTTTCGGATTCTGTGTCTCCCTCTCTCTGTCTCTCCCCCACTCACACTCTGTCTCTCTGTCTCTCTCAAAAATAAACATTTAAAAAAATTGAAATAATTCCCCATTTGCCCCTTCTCTCATGGGCAACTTCAGCCTTCACTGACATCTCTCACTGTACCCCAGGTCCCACTACGGTTTTTCTATAATTACTCCTAGGCATTAGACCATCCATACCTGACTTTATTTCATCTGAATATTGCCAGAGCAATCTTTAACAAATATATGGGAACGTTTCTGAAAAAAAAATACGGATTAAAAGTATATTTATTTAGATACAAGATTAAGAAAAGGAGAGTCGGAAAAATGGGCCACATGGCTGAGACTTAACAGTAGGCAGATTGTCTTCTTAGGGTGGTCGTGCTTACGAACAGGAGTTAACTCGCAAATAGCTGTATTATTTAGAGTGATTTCCTAAATACAAAAAAGATTAGAGCTGTGACCTTCAGATTCCCCAGCCTGGAGAAGGTCAGATAAAGTGGTGTGATACTTGGTGCCCTGGAGTTTTCTAGGTGTGCACACTAGGAGGTGAAAGATCCTATGCACACACTCAGCACACATACTCATTAAAATCGATGAATATTTATGGAACACCTGTGACCTGCAAAACATTTGGTGAAGTGCTGCAGAAGACACTAAGGTACCTAAGACAGAATAATTGTCCTAAGGGAATTTGGGATCTAGTTTTAGCCATTTACCAGAAAGGCCATGAAGAAGAAAAATGTGCTTTGAGAACTGGAAATCAGTAATGGGCAAAGAATAAAGCAAAAGATGGAAGATAGTGTGTCTTCATGTGACTAAGAAACTTTGAAATTACTGCTTTTACTTAAAACCATACTCATTTCCATAAGACCCTTAAAAGTGAATAAGGAGAAAAATATTTTACAGTCAGATACTTAATGTCTTCTCAGTGTTAAAATGAAACCATTTCTATGATATTTCATTAGCCTGCTTCTAAGAACGAAAGACTAGGGAGACTTCCCTGCTCTATTAAGTAAGACTCTGAAATAGCTACGGCAGTTGTGAGAAATGGCAAAATCTTGCAGAGTTGCATATAAACTAGGCAGTCATATTAATAGATGTTTTTAAAATTGGATTTCTCTTCACAATCATATTTTACTTAATTTTTCATGCTTAATTCTCTTTCTTACACACACACCCCCAGACACAAATGGTTTGTGGTCTATTAGCTTAGTCATGCAAAGAGAAACAGAAATGGGTGGACATGTTGGGAGAGCAAAGTGCTGACACCCTCAAATACAAAGAAGCAAGACACATGAGTGGTGACAATGTGGCGGGCAGGGTGTACAGATTCTCGGAGCGTTTTTGCAAGGCTTCAGGAAGCTATCTCTATATTCACAATGATGTTTCTGTCTTGTCAGCATTTTTTCTTTATTTGTGTTGGGCTTTATGACATATCTAAGAATAATAAATAATTTATAAGATGCAATAATGGCCTGGTACATTTCTGGCAGATTAAAAAAAAATTCTTCTCCAATAACTCATTTGATAAACTCTTGAATTCTTTTCTCTAGAACATTTTACACAACAATGCTTTGTTTTAAGGGTTGTCTATCAATGAGTTGCAAAGCATTCATTATGCATTCAAGCCTGCTTTTTTGTCTATCCCTTTCTTGCCTCCTTTTATTTTTCCCACTTAAGTGGCATTTTTCTGGGAGTAATCTGATTCTTTGGGATGTAAAATGAAATCATGCTAGAAAAAAATTAACTCTTTAGACTCACAAGGACAACTGCAGTCTTTTAGAGCAATAATCACACTTCAAAATACAATTTGATTCAGTACATGTTCTTTATCATTTGCTTACTCATCCCTGCGCAGATACGTGCACACATACTGGTAGTGGTTAGACCACTATGCTATGAAAAAGGAAAAACAGACGATAGCATTTCCCATACATTTTCCTAAGAAATAATAATAGCTTCTTGTTTTAGCAGAGACTTCCTGAACATATATACTCTAGAGGCTGCCCTGGCCATTATCCAAAATTAATGCAGTGTGTGATTTTTCTCCTCTATTTACTTTTATAAACATTATGGATAATCTTAAAGTAGGTAGCAGGGGATCATAAAGGGTTCTGTCATTTTGACTATTTCTTGCACACAGTGTGGGTAGCTCCACCTGTTGTCTTTTGTGATTAAGGTTATGCTCACATCATACTGTCAGCATGTCTGGTGCCAGGGAATGTGTTTCTAGAAGTAGAATTCTAGGTACACTATGTGATCCACATTTTCTGTTCTTTCCTGGAACTCTTTATAACCAAGGATTTAATTTGCAAACTGGCCAACTGTTGTTTGGCTATGAACCCAAGATTTTACACATCGAAATCAACTAGTCTTTATCATGAATGAGAAGGTTCAGGCAAAACATGAATGAAGACAGAACTGAGCGATCCATCTATATTTAAAGATGGCCATGAATCACAGTGATGATGGGGGCATGAGAGATAACACATTAACATATGAGAACAAAGGGATGCAGGAAGAACAGTGGGCAGTTGGCTAGCTCTCTTTTAAACAACTCTTGCAGTTTTTTTAGAGATGAGTATGTATTCTAGAAAATACTTACTCATTTCATTCCAGGGATATAATACATCAAAGAACTCTGTACCTCTTTGGGAAGATGGAGATTCTTTTCCTCACAGTCAACCATGTACTCTTTCTTGTAGACGCTTGTAAACCCAATAGCTGATCTTTAAGTCAGACGTTTTCATCTGTATTCTAGTTTCTCAATTCAAAGATGCTATTTATTCTAAGATGTGCCATCAATTAATTACTGCTTCTCTCTCTCTCTTTCTCCCTCCCTCTCTCTCTCGCTCCCCCCCCTCTCTCTCTCTCACACACACACACACACACACACACACACACAAACACACAGTCCACAATAACAACATTAAATCTGCACATCTGATGTAGAAGGTATTGTGATTTCAGAAACATTAAAATTAAAAAGTGTGCTTCCAGGAATCGAGAACCATTGCTGGTCTCCAGTACAGAACTTTATCTTGAATGCCCCTATTGTAACAATATAGACCCTTATTCATTCATGTAGGCATGCAGGCACACACTGAGGTCCTTCTGCAGGTAAATCGCGCTCTACATGTTGGGACTATTTCAAAAATAAATTAAACTTGATCTCCTTCCCTCAAATACCGTATGGCTTAGAAGAGGACAAGACACATTATGTTCAATTAGGTGCATTCCAAAATGGAGATGATACTTCAAGCATAGCTGAGAAAAACCAAAGAGTGGAGAAATAAATGCTAAGTTTAGAATATTTATCTTAGGAAACCATCACTTCTGATTTGGCTAGCGAGGGGAGGGTTATGAATAAGAGAATCACCTGGAAAAAGTGGCATTTTTTTTCATGTTGAATGATGAGTAGGATTTTGCACAACTTTTTCACTGTAATGATTCAAATTTTCTTTAAAAATTAATTTTATCGAATCATTTTGCATTGCCTGTTTTCATCCTGAACTTTCATGTAATTTATCAAGGCAGTTTTCAGAGTTTATATCTGTATTTCCTTCCAGGCACTGGTCTTCATTTTTATTATGCTATGTTATCATTAGATGAGCATTGAACCAGTGTGCTTTAAATTAAGATTTACTGGGCACCTGTGTATGCTAATGCAGCACTCTAGGTAACTGCTGTGTGACAAAGGCCAAGGTATGACTCCTGTCCTTG
This sequence comes from Paguma larvata, assembly GCA_030068075.1. NCBI lineage: Eukaryota > Metazoa > Chordata > Mammalia > Carnivora > Viverridae > Paguma > Paguma larvata. Next base: position 74,348,446 of record CM057823.1, read on the forward strand.
AACAGACTCAGTCTTGTTTGGAATTTTGATTGTGAATTAAAAACGTAGCAACGACACAAGATAGCATGTACTAACATGAGCTAGGAGAAACTGGGGAAAATAGTCAATGCTATAGGAAGAGAAAGGAGAGAAAAGTTTGTTTTCTGGGATGTCTTGTAGACTGTATCTTATAAAAATGGAAAGAGTTATGGGGTGCCTGGGTGACTCAGTCAATTAAGCGTCCGACTTTGGCTCAGGTCATGATCTCATGGTTCGTGAGTTTGAGCCTTGAGTCAGGCTCTGTGCTGACAGCTCAAAGCCTGGAGCCTGCTTCTGATTCTGTGTCTGTCTCTCATTCTGCCCCTTCCATGCTCGTGCTCTCTCTCTCTCTCTCTCAAAAAATAAACTTTAAAAATTGTTTAAAAAATGGAAATAGATAGAAAAGAATCAGAACCTCCTAGGAGACATGGTACAAACCAAACCACAGAGAAAGGGATTTTCATTGTCTAGGGATCAGAAGTTGATCAGCTGGGTTGGAGATATGTTTATGTTGAGACATAGCGCGAGAATTAATAAAGATCAACAATTTTGTACTGAGCACTTGTTGTTTGCCTGGAACAGAGACAGACCTTGGAGGCAAAATTACTTAGACACCATTCTGTTCTTTAACCTCCGATCTGTTGGAGATGACTGCCAAATTAATAGATCATATCACTCACTACCTTAGGTGGTCAAAATAATATGAGGGGGCGACCAAGAGTACCTTGGGTCAGGGGAGACGTTTGCAAAGCAGTATTATTTGCAGCATAAGGGGAATGTCAGATGTAGGAAAGAGCTAGGAAACTAATGCAGAATCTACTTTTAATATTTATTTCTTTTCCTATCCATTAGACAGGAACATTAATATATGAATAAGACATCCCGTATATAGAATTCTAACTAAATACTACCTTTAAGCTAAACAGCAAGCCTAATGGTCTGTTTTCAGCAGATAACTATTATTTATAAACCAACCTAGTAAAGCTTACTCTTGGGGAATACATTTTCCATATTTTTGGCTGACATTTCTAGGTCCCCGAGCAGATCTTATTAGTTTGGTGATTTTAATCTCTTCCTTTTAAAAATGAAGGTCTTTGGCTCAGAATTTCTTCAGTTGATTTATACCATCCTTATACTTTTCATCATGCTGCTATCTCCCTAGTGATATTAAAGAGTGATTATTGGGCTTGATCAACACCACAGGCTTCCTTTTGATTTAACAGTTGAATATACACAGGTTTTAGTGATCAGTTTAAAATTCCTTGTAAACTGTATTTATATGCTGAGCTCTTGAAACAGAGTAAGCAACTTCTTAACCTTGAAAAGCGATGGATGCCACTGTATTTTCTGTCACTTTAGGCAATATTACTTCTAGTGTTTATCAGCGATGGCCATTCCCCAACTAAAGTTCATTTAGGGTCTAAAACAAGGCTCTGGAAATGGCAGTATCAGTTCTTTCCTGTGTCTTTTTTTCTGTGTTACATATTCCTAGTTTACAAATAAACTGACATTTATATTAATCACCTCTCTAGAGCAAACATAGCTGAAGAAGGGCTAATACATCATCCCAAAATTGCTACCTAAGTTCTAATTCCAAAATCTTTATTGGTGCTGATGATAAATGGCATAAAGGAAAAAGGGAAATTGGGGTTTTCGGTAGTCTGGTAGCTTTGGGAAAGAAAATGTTCTACATTTTGGGATAAATTTTGAAATATATTTTCAAATGATTTTAATGAACCAATAAAGATGAATCATCATCTTTACATATTTAGCATTTTTCTCAGGCAGTTGTTTCAAATGAATACTTTAATAATTTTTGTTCCTGGAATGGTTGTAGGACTCTTGTTCAAGTCTAAAAATGTAAAGGAATGACCATAAAGGAATGACCAAAATACTGACAGCATCAGGACCATACTCATAGGTTAAAATAGGCTTTTGAAAAAAATAGCCTTAAATTTCAATAGTTTCTCACAAGATAAAAAACCTTCTGACAGAGTCTGAGAAATGTAGGCTTATACCTATAGATCATAATGAAGGTAAGACATGCAGTAGACTGATCTTCAGTCTTTTATAGCACTGAAACTTGGGACTGTCTAATGATGTTAAGGCAAGATGCTTAAAGCTGTCCATCAGCCTCTGAAACATCACCATAATTAAATTTCAAGGCTGTACTCCATAAATCTCTGGAACAGATATTAGGGTTGAAAAGGTCTCATTGATACAAATGGCATAAGTCATCCAGATGCCTCATAAGACATGCCACCTTAAATATCATTCTTTGATTAACTCTGAAAGAAATACATCTACCAGGAGGGAGTGAGGGGCCACTTGAAGGTCTACTGGAAAGCAGGTGTTGCTTCTGATAAAAAACAGTTGTAAGGAGTAAAGCCCAAGTCAGGGCAGCAGAGTAAAACACAAAGAGTGATGGTGTTTCATGTATGTGAATACAAGGGCTGGAGAGAAAATAAGGAAAAAAATCACCTCCTGATCTTTAGGAATGCACAGCCGTTTTCCACCAACATTCCCAGAGTCTTCCTCCAGATCCCATAAGGGGAGGCTTGAAACTGCTACTTTATGAAGTGCCATCTAATTCAAAAGACCCACTTTGCGCTGAAGCGAAAGCCTCAATCTAGTTTCAGCTGAAACCGCTACATTTCATTTTAAGCCTAGGCTAACAGGATCAGTGTGAAGAAGGCACAGGGATTAGTAACAGAGTCTTTATTTGGGCTTTTGCAGCACCATTATTTTTAGCTTTGTGAATTTGAGCGATTTCTTAAACCTACCAGAGCTTCATTTTCCATTTGTGAGAAAAGCATAATATCCATAGCCATCTTGTGTATTAATAAATAAGAAAAGGACTTTAAAAACTACAGTGTTGAGGAAGATTGAGAATTGTTACTATTATGAATCAATTTGTTCATAAAATAGTTCATTTTTATTGGGAATACATTACATATTAGGAGAATTAATGAGAATAATTAACAAATAACTTGATCTTCAGCTTTAACAAATATTCCAGTGTATTTACTTATTTTCCATCGGGTTGACACATCAAGGGCCTTAGCCCCTGTGAGTCTGTCTCCAGCCCAGGGACCCTGTGTCTGAAATTTGCCACATTTGCCACCAGATGGCGCTGTGTAGCAAGTAAATTCCAAGTGCCTGTGCCACCGGTTGGTAATTGCCTGGGCTCCTTTCAGCATAGGGGGAAATAATTTATGGAAAAAATACTCATGGTGGGTATTTATTTGCTTATCGTGCATGATACTTTTAAAAGACAATAAAGGTAGAATGCTATGGAAATTAACATCCAAACAACCAGTATCTTATGCCGTATTTGTGTGTTCTGTCTGCATCTTACCCATTTTTCTGTGATTTTGAGGGAGTAAATGTTTTTGTAGTGAGTTCAGTGCCCAGCTTCTCAATCGTCTCTACGCTGAGTAAAAGTAGTTATCTACCTTCATCTTACGTGATCATAATTGAGATTTGTACTATGCAGTTTATTAAGTTTTGTTGTTGTTCTTGTTGCTTTTATCTTCCAGGTGCAAGTATTCTCCCCAGTGCTTTCTTGTCCCTGTGTTAAGGCTTGTTGTCTATAACGCTGCCCCAAAAGCCTTCAGTAGTAGTATAAGCTTGTTCTGATTTCTGCCAGCAGGGTGTGGGGAGCATTGTTTTTAAATAGCAGCAGCTTCTTCAGACTCTTCTGTTTTCCTCAAAACTCAGACTCTTTACTTCTCTTCTTAGATCCCATATCTGTTTGTTTGTTTGTTTTTCTTTTTCCCTTTTGTTGTTGTTCCTTAGATAGGGCCTTGCCATCTTAGGTAAATCTTAGGTTTCTCTGGTTCTGCTTTCTTGGGTGAGCTCTGAGAGCACTACAGAACCTAAGAAGTGAGTGAGGTAACAGATTCCTTTTAGAATGATACTTTTTTTGTTCCCAACACACAATATAAGTGATTTCAGGTAACAAGTAAGTACAGAAATCCAAGTTGTTGGATTTTATGGTCCAGAAAGATCAATTAAGTCCAACATCGTCTGGAAGTTCATTTTCCCCCCCTTGTCAAATCTCACTAATCCTGATAATTATCAGGAACAAGCTCTTTCTGGATCATTTGAGCCACAGAGTTCTCCACCTCTTCTGAACGCTGTCACAGTCCCCTATGATATACTGCTTTGCATGGCTTAATAGCCTTTAATATGTGTATGGGGGTGCCTAGGTGGCTCAGTGGGTTAAGCATCTGACTTTGGCTCAGGTCACGATGTCACAGTGCATGGGTGTCTCGGGCTCTGTGCTGACAGCTCAGAGCCTGGAGCCTGCTTCAGATTCCGTGTCTCTCTCTCTGTCCCTCCCCTACTGATACTCTGTCTCTCCCTTTGTCTCCGTCTCTCTGAAAAATGAATAAACATTAAAAAATCATTTAAAAAATATGTGTATGTATTTTATGGCCTCGTTTGCTCTAAGTGATAGAAAAGCTAGTTTAGAGGTACCTGCGTGGTTCAGTCGGTTAAGTGTCCAACTTCGGCTCAGGTCATGATCTCACTGCTCTTGAGTTGGAGCCTGCATCAGGTTCTGTGCTGATAGCTCAGAGTCTGGAGCCTGCTGTGTATTCTGTGTCTCCCTCTCTCTCTGCCTTTCCCCCACTCATACACATGCACTCTCTTTCAAAACTAAATAAACATTAAAAAATTTTTTTAAAAAAAGAAAAGCTAGTTTAACTTATAAAGTACTAAAATATGGAGTTTTTATTTCTTCTATAATGAGGAGTCTGAGACACCAAGGTCAACAGCCATGCCATTCATTTGAAACTCTTTTATAAACCCTATTTTTCCTTCTCCTGGCTCAAAATCAGATGTGCTGACTGAATCGGCCATCTTGGTTTACAAGCTGGTCTTCAGAAAGGAATACCGTTTGAGCAGGGAAACCAGACAGTAGGAGTCCAGGTTGCTGACATGCTGTGGAGGATCCTATCAGCCTTTGGCACTTTGCCTAGATTTTATAAGAGAGAAATAACCCACTCCTTTGTAGTGGGTTGCATTATGTCCTCCCAAAAGATATGTCCTGTCCTAATCCCTAGAACCTGTGAATGTAACCTTATTTGGAGAAAGTCTTTACAAATGTGACTAAGTTAAGGATCTCAAGATGAGATCATCCTGAATTGTCCAGGTGGGCCCCGTATTTAATTATGAGTGTTCTTATAGCAGACACAGTGAAGGGAGACACGCAGACAGGAGAAGCCTCAGACACACAGAGGAGCAGAAGATGTGAAGACAAGAACCAGAAGTTAGAGTGATCCAACTGTAAGGAATGTGGGAAGCCACTAGAAGATGGAAAAGGTAAGGAAAGAATCTCCATTAGAGCCTCTAGAGGGAGCACGGCCCTACTAACACTGTGATTTTGGACATTTGCCCTCCGGAGAATTGTGAGAGAATACATTTTTGTTGTTTAAAGTCGCTAAGTTTGTGATTCCTTATACAGCAGTACTAGCAACAAATATACTTGTTTAAGCTGCTATATTTTGAATTTTGTCACTTATAAAGTAAGCTAATCTTACATAATAACTTCGCAAACTATATCGCAAACATGCATCTTATGATTGCTCACATCCCACACATGGGCCGGAGAAGAAAGTGTGTGTGCACATGCTAATGGCACCACGTTTACACTGTTGCTGATTCCGAAGGGAACTGGTGTTGAGCAGAGACCGCTAGTCTCAAACAAAGCTTGGAAGAATTTCAGCTTTATTATCATTATTTACCACCTAGCAAAACATGTAAGCTAAAGCAAAAGCTGGGTGAGAGGAAAGTAAAATCTGGAATGGCAAATCAAAGTTTTGGGTATGCTAGTATGTTGCTGCCTGGTGCAGGGTTTGGTTTACGTTGTGAATGAAACAGACATTTCTTTTCCACTCACCCATATTAAATAAAGACCAGCAGTTGTCTGCTGTACTTAGGTTTAACCTGCTTTCCAAGTTAATTGGTTTTCTTCCAGTTTTAGTATCTTGAAGGTTTCCTCAGTTTCTATCATGATGGTTTGTGGTTTGGTTCACATGAATGTGAACTCACATATTTGGGAAGGGGAGGGGGGCTCATGCTTGTACTTAATAAGAAATCGAAACAATTAAAGCACATTCTGACAGTTTTCAGAAATGAGAATTAGAGCTTTGTACTGACTTACTGATTTTTCTTAAGATCACATTAACTATGAAGAAATTTAAAAGATTTGTCTTAGATTCAAAGCTATTGAATATTATTTAGCTTTTGAAGAGCTATGTGCTCTTCGAGAAGTAAATTAATGAGTCAAGGTCTCAATTTCTATATATGTAGTGGGGGAAGTATGTATAAAAATGCACGTACACATACATGCACACACATGCATACTTACTATGAACCAGCTATGTTCCATAAATTACATTATCACATTCTTTTCCTCTCAGTTCTAAAAGGCAGGCATTGTTATATAGTATCTCCAGAAAAACACAGTGACTTGTTTGAATCATTTGCCCTTGATTACACACTAGTAAGTATTAGAAACAGGGTTCAATCCCAGGTACAACTCCAAAACTTGTTGCAAATTCATTCTTAAAATTTTCTCTTGGAAAAACTTTCTCTCGATCCACCATTTTATACAAAGCTATGACAGACTTGATAATACTAGATATTTACTGGCATTTGTACTCTGGGTAGAAACTATCAGTTTGTCAATTTAATCATATCTGCAAATTCTTGGAGTTTGTCCTATTACTGCTTATCTCTCTCTAAAGAATATAGAATATAATATTTGAATGCTACCTAATACTTTGTGATTTTAAACATGGGCAACAATTAGTTTAGGTTTGTATTGCCTTATACATTCGGTTTTTAAGAGTACCTGGACATTTGAAATCTGTCAAAGGCCTACCATTGCTTAACAACTCCCTTCCAAAGATTCCCATTCATGATGATAGGACAAAGTCTGGAGCTCATTATTTTCTGAAATTGGATCATTCTTGGAGTGCTGGAGATTTTATTTCAAATAAACATGCCTGGTTCATACCAGCCCCGCCCATGAATCTAAAAACCATCTGCATTTAGATATAGCTACGTGGAAGGAACTTCCATGAAATTAGACTTGCCTTTTCTACAAATGTGTAAGAAGCCATGTGGCTGACAAAATGTTATGGGAAATGTTGCGATGTCCCCTTCCCTTGGGATCACCTCTGTCGGGCATTTCAGAGAGTGCACATTATCAAATGCTAGCTATTTGGAGTGCATCCATTTCCTTTTTGATTGTATTGGACATAACACATAAGATGCTATTGAAAGTCTACATTAATATTTAAATTGTCGAGAGATCCAAGAGTTCAGCTGTCATCCTAATAATCGACATACACTGAACCAATGTTTGAATCAATTTACATTTTCAAAAAATAATTTCTGGTGCCAGTCTAGATAACTTAAACCTTAGAAAAAAATTACACTGGAAAACACTCAAAGACTTTAAATAAAAAAGGATTAAACCTATTAAAAAGGAGCATGGAAAACTAATAAGAAGAAGAGTTCCATGGATGCCTGGCTATTCTTGTATAGAGGAGACGGTTTATTGGAAGGAAGAGGAGCTGTCTGGGTAACAAGGAGCTAGCTAGCTCTCTGCCCTCATGCCAAGCCAGTCTGAAGGAGGGCTCTTCAGGGGGTGCATTCATTCTTTAGGGCATTAGGAACTCATTTAATACCCTAAAAGGGACTCATTATTTCCTAAAAGCAATGCTACAGCCCACCTAAAAAGACTTTCATACAGAATCCCACAGTTTAAACTAATTAAATTCTGCATTATTTAGTTTAATGCACATCATTAAAGTCCTTTTTCTTCCTTGGGGGTGTGGTGAATTCAAATAATAATAACAATGCCTTGTGTTTATAAAGAACTTACAAAGCTTTTTTCCATTTATGATGTTGCTTGATCTTTAAAGGAAGAATACAAAGTTGCCTGTGCAAACAGCAACACCACAGCAAACTTTCCAAAGGCAAAGGCCAAATGTGTGTTCTCCCCACACCTTGTGGAAGGGTCAGGGGTGCTGAGGCTGGTAACACCCATACTCACTGTTGGTCAGGGACTACTCTAACCATTTGTAAGAATCAACTGTTCATCCTCCAAACTGTCCTCCAGGGCACATCCTGTTGTTCTCCTTGATTTTCAGAGGAGGAAAGTAAGGCACAAAGGGACTGAGTAACTTGACAGACGTTCTGCAATGGAACTTTGGTGGAACTCTAGTGCTTCAGCTCTTGGCCACTATGTTTCATTTCACCCCAGCGGGAGCCTTCCTTGTCGGGTTGAACATAAACCTTTGTTGCATTTGTGAAGGAATGCAGGGATGTTATGAGGAGGCACAATACTGTTCTCTTCAGTTTAGAGCTCAGAGGGAGTGCAAGTTCCTCCGTCCTGCACTCACAGGTTATGCAGCTGGAACTTAACCTAGTCACCTGATTACAGCCCAGTATTCTTTCCAACTCAAGATTTCTGCCTTTTCCTGTCTTTTCATCTACAAGCCACCCATTCTAGTGTTTTGTTTTTGCTGTTTTAACTTATGAGTCCTATTAAGCTCATTATGGACCGGGCTCTGTACACTGGATTTTTATTCTACACGACTAATGCCATCTTTCTCGAATGGTAGAGTAGCTCAAAGACTGCTCAGTGTGGAACGGCAGTTTCTTAATTCTTATCAAGTACATTAGAATAGATACAATGCTAGAATCGTAAGCCCCTCTCACTTAACACCTTCTGTATTTTTAACTCAATTCAATATTGCCTGGGAATCAGAAGTGACAATCACTTCCTGAAAATAAATTGAAAATTTAAGTTTGTTTAGGGGTGCCTGGGTAGGTGGCTCAGTCGATTAAACATCTGACTTCAGCTCAGATCATGTGTAAGTTCAAGCCCTTGTCAGGCTCCGTGCTCACAGCTCTGAGCCTGGAGCCTGCTTCGGATTCTGTGTCTCCCTCTATCCGCCCCTCCCCTGCTCGCACTCTGTCTCTCTCTCTCTCTCTGAAAAATAAATAAGTGTTAAAAACATTTTTTTAAAGGAAAGAAAATTTAAGTTTATTTACGCAAATTGCTAATATTTCCATTGAAAAGCCAAATTTTGAATTTCCAGTGTATTGGGCAATGAGAGGATCAACCACACAGTGTCTCTCCCTGGAATTTAGAGGGCCGGGTTCTGAGACAGATTGCGTTCGGTTACTGAGGAGGGTGGGAGCATCTTCTCTGGCTGTGTGCTTTACAGGTCTACAATGGGGTTCTTTAGGATGCTTGTACTTAATGCTGCAGACCTTTCGACTCAGCATGATGCAAGGGACATGATAGCTATATTTGGAGAAACCTTTTGAGAGGATAAAGTTTCTCCAGCCAACGGAGAAGCAGACCAGTGTCTTGGTATTCCGGCACCTTCTTCACCCAAATGAAGGAGGGTCATGATGCTTTTGCGTACACACCTGCCCATTACCCAAGAGACACTGAACAGAGAGGAATTAGAATTTTAGCCTCAGAATCCTTGTTGGTAAAGAGTTGGTAATTCTACCGTTTGTCACAGGCCTGGCTTAACTGAAAAACGATGGTCTTCAATGGCAGCAAGTATCAATATTTGAAGGGCAAGGACCACGTGCAATGTTATCTGTTCTTTCCTTTGCAGCTAAATGTGAACAGAGACCCAACAGTGACTGGTTCTAGAATCCCAATTCTCAAAGAAAAAGCAAAATTTATTTCCCCAAATTGTCAGATTAGCACGAAAACACTGAAGATATGGTCTGAGGCCGTTTTCCATCGTGGAGAAGATATCACAGAACAAAAGAGACTCAGAAATGGAATCTGGGCATTTCTGGGCAGGAGGGGCCTCTTCATTCTCTCTCTCTCTTTGCCGTTCTAAATCTAACATCAATCCCTGATTCTCTTGTCAAAGGTGATGAAAAATTAACAAGAGTTGTTTGGGTAGAATCTGGGGTACATACTCTGGATTGGGGTAAACAGATATGAGAAGACTAGAAGAGACAGTAAGTCAAGGACACCTCTTTGGGGGATGTTTGCCATTCAGGGGAGCAAATGGAGGGGCAAAAGCTAGTGGGGCACATCGGGGTCAAGCGAAACTTGCTGGTGTTATTTTGCTTTGTGGTTTAGGTTGGAAATAATACCGCTCGTTTGTATGCTGGTAGAATTAACCTGGAAGAAGCGAGCGATTAGAGAGAAAGATGAGAGAGAGAGGTGATCAGTGCCGGAAGGAGCAGGAATCAGTGCAGCTCGCAGTGGCTCTTCTTGCATGTGAGCAGGCACGCACAACAGTTCGCTACCTTTACGGGAGGTGGTAAGTGTGTGGGGAGAGATGTACACATAGATGTACCTCTTTCTAACTGCATGTTGGGCCGGGTTTCCCAGTCATGGAATTAGATCTTCCCATGAATTACTTTGCTTTTGGCCACCTCAGGTAAATAAATACCTTTCTCTGTTCAGCTTGATTTTGTAAGCCTCCTATCCAGGAATCACCTTTGACACCATGTTGCCAAATCCTAAAGTCAACTCCCAACCTGCCCGATTCAGTGTATCAAACAGTATTTGATACAGTTGTTTATTTTATCTATTGTCACCTATTTTTTCCCTTGGCTTTTGGGAGACAACACTTTCCTAGTTGTTGTTGTTATTGTTGTTGTCTTTCTAGCCTACTGACTTCTTTACTGGTTTTCTTTCTAAATTCTGGCCAATTTCCTTTCATTGGTTTCCTTCCCTTTCTTCTCTTTTCTGTTTCCCCTGTGCGTATAGTCCCTTGGCGCCCCTGCACACAGCCTGGATTGGTGGTAATGACGCTTGCATCAAAATGAGAGCTGTAAAGACGAGGGAATTGTATTCAGTTGCAGCATGCCACACTGGGTAATTCCAGGGTGCAGGCCATCCGTGACCTGGCATCAGAAGATCCAGGCAGTTACAGTTAAAGCATCATGGTTTCCCAGCACATATTTAGAACCAACAATCCAGCATTGTGGAGGAAAGTTAAAGGAACCCTAATTGTTACTCCCTGATTCTGAGAACAAGGCTGTCCACCCACACATTATTTGATGGACGCCAAGTGTTTTGCAAACCTAAGAGTAGCTTTTCAAAAAACATACACTTTGATATATTTTCCTTCAGATCTTTTATGTGACAGAATTCATGTATTGCTTGGGAATCCTGTGTTTTCCCAGTGAGTGTACACTTAGTACTGCAGAGAGAACGTGAATCCCCAGTTCTTTTATTTTTTTCAGGTAGGGGTGGATTTATCATTCAATTTTCCCATCAATTTTTGCAACTGTCAAGTAATACATTTATACTTAGAGTTATCAAATGAAATGTAAGGACCAAAATTTTATTTTATAATTTAAAAAATTCATTTGAGTATGGTTGGAACACAATGTTACATTACTTTCAGGTGTACAACATAGCAAATCAACAAGCTTACACGTTATGCTGTGCTCACCAAAAGTGTAACTACTATCTGTCACCATAATAAGATCGTAATACCATTGGCTTCAGTTCCTATAATGTACCTTTTATTCCCATGGCTTATTCATTCCGTAAATGGAAGCTTGAACCTCCTTCTCCCCTTCACCCATTTTGCCCATCCCCCTGCCCTTCTCCTCACTGGCAACCATCAGCTCTCAGTATTTATAGGTTTGATTCTGTTTTTTGTTGGTTTATTCATTTTTTTTAATTTTTATATTCTACGTGTACGTGAAATCATATGGTATTTGTCTTTGTCTGACTAGTTGCACTTATCATAATGCTCTCTAGGTCCATCTATGTTGTCACAAATGGCAAAATCGTGACCTTTTTTTTATGACTGAGTAACATTCCATTCTATATACCACATCTTCTTTATTCATGTATCAGGGGACATTTGGGCTACTTCCATATCTTGGCTGTTGTAGATACTGCCACAGTAAACACAGGGTGCATATTTCTTTTGAATTGGTGTTTCAATTTTCTTTGAGTGGATATCCAATAGTGGAATTATTGGATCATATGGTTTTTCTCTTGTTAAACTTTGAGGGAACTCTGTGGCCTTTTCCACAATGGCTGTACCGATTTACATGTCCACCAGGAGTGCACGAGTGCTCCTTTTTTTCCCACATCCCCACAAACGCTCGTTATTTCTTGTCTTTTTGATTCTAGCCATTCTGACAGGTGATCTAAATTGCAGTTTTGATTTGCATTTCCCAGATGATTAGCGATGATGAGCCTCTTTTCATGTGTCTGGCCATCTGTATGTCAAGTTTTATTTAAAGAATGCACATAGAGTGGACTGACTTTATTTTATTCCTAATTTTCCAAATTGTGTATTCATACCTACTTCGGGGACGCTAACTTGTCACAAAATGGATTCATTTGAAAATGTCCATTCTCTATCTTCTGAATTATACGTAAATTAGCCCTAAAGTTGCCAAAATGTTAGAAGTCATGAAGAGGAGGAGAGAGCCCATGATGTTGAATAATCCCAGAGTAAGGTTAAGGATGCACTATGAATGGAGACCAGCTTAGGACAGGAATAACTTCTTGCATCTGACATACCCAGCCCGGTAGAATAACAAGACATCCGTGGCAGGGATGGACACTGCAGGACTAAGCCAGAAGAGTCTGCATTCTGTGGTACAGACGTGAGGAGCTGGAATGAGCTGCAGCGTGGTCTTTCTTGGTGAGATTTGGAAATAGCAGAGATACTTTGCAATAAACCACGAGAGAGGCAGCCTGGTGTGGTGGTTGAGCCTGGATTATAGAGACAGGCTGATTAGTCTTTCAACACCAGCTTTGCCATTTGCCACACATTTAACTGTGTGACCTTAGCCAGTTAGTTAACCTCTCTGACTCTCACTTTGCTTATCTGTAAAACCAGGAGAGTAACAATATCTACTTCACAAGGCTGTTTTGAAGATTAATGAATTAATACAGGGCTTTTCAACATTAGTGATGTTGATATTTTTGACTAAATAATTCTGCCTCAAGAAACGGGGTTGTCCTGTACATTGTAGAATGTTTAGCATCATCTCTGACTTCTGCCCACTAGATGAAGTAGCAACACCTCCCTCCTAAATTTTGACAACCAAAATTATTTCCAACTGTTGCTCCTGGTTGAGAACCACTGAGCTACTGTGGGTAAAAATTCTTTGAGTGTTCAGCAAACAGTAAGTGCTATGTAAGTATTTTACAATAAAACTAATAACAAATATTACAAGAGCAAATTCTAGAAATAAAGCATAAAGATGGGCTAGGTATAAGCGATAGGTAGAAGAAAATAAATTGTTGGTCTTCCTCAGTTTGTAAATTCCATCACGAACATATCAAAACATGACTGATTAGGAATTACATCCTAGGGATCTGTCTGAACCCCTGACTGCTGCTAGCATTGGAACTTCTCTCCTATCTGCCCACAGCCTTTGACTCCTTTGTATTCCATCCTCTCCCCACCAACCCCCAGGAGTATCTTCTCTCTTCCCTTGCCTTGGTGAAGGTGCCATTTTCTCCCACACATGTAGCTCCAGAGAATATCACTTTTTGAATACGTTGCCTGTCTTTTATGTGTAGAGTCTCTTTGTTCTACTCTCTGGAAGTAAAGATAAAATCCCCAAATCTAATGCCTCAGAAGCAAAGAAGATCACCAAAATGGCAGAAGTCTGCCGGGGTGGGCCTTGGGGAATGTGTTCCCTGTCAGAAGGGAACACTGTTGAGGCCCAGAAGCTGAGTAGCATTGGAGATGTGGGCCCGATTTTGCCAAACCCAAGTACTCTCCCTAGAACCTAGTGAAATTATGGGCTACAACTCGGTAGTGCATCAAGTGAGGACCTGTGATTTTCTAGCATTTTTTTTTTAATTGAACTTTCAGAGGATTGTAGACTTGACACCAGCATATTTTTGATACTTTGAAGCACTTGTGTGGGGCATTTCAAACAAATGTGCAAAGATGACTCTGGTACCATTTTCCCTGCACCCATGTAGTCTTATATTCCTGGAAAAAATAACTTAGGAATAAGTGACATTTGAATACTGTTTAAGACCTAGAACTCAGTGATATCAGGGTATTGAAATGCAAAATGCAAAAACATCTTGCTTGCTTTGATACAACCTTATTTTTTTAAGCAATATTTGAACTTTGGGTATCGGGAAGGAATCTTGATTTAGAATTTAAATTAAGTCACAGTATAACATTTTGAATAGTAAAGGCATAACTTACATAATACTCTTTCACTAGAAGGAATTAATTTTGAATAGTTTGATAGCAACTAATTGTGCAGAACTGATTGTTAAATAAAGCCAAAAGAAGCAATTCAATTATGCCATGGCTGATTAGGCTTTGTCATCCACGCAGGATCTCACAGTCAGGAACTCTGGCCAGCCATTCTTTGTTGGCCATAAAGCAACTCCATAACCTTATAATTATCATGTCCCATGCGTCTCAATCTTAGAGTATACGACCACTTCTAACATTTTCATAGCATTTATCGAGCACATACTAGATGCCAAACATTGTACTAAACACTTCATGTATATTATTGTATTCAAATCTCACAACAACCTGTGAGACAGGCATTATAATTTTACAGGGAAGAAAGCTGAAGTTCAAAGAGGTTCATTATCTTGCCCCTTACCACCAACTGCTAAGTTGTGGAAATGATTTTTAGATCAAAAAATTCCTTACTGCGCTGAAAGAAATTCCTTCTTAAAACTAGAATAAACGCAATGGTAACATGTTAGTAAAAAAAAAAAAAGAAAGCAAGCTAATATGCCTGATGTATGTATGTATGCATCTGTATGTATAAATATATAAATTTATATGTTTGTACAAATAAAAAAACTAAATAAACATGTATGTGTATACATATATATACACACACACTTGTAGGCTGCATAAAAGCAAATGTATGCCAGTTATACAGAAAAGCCTAAGTTACTACTATAGATCGATAGAGGGATGGTTTACATAGTAATAAGACTTGGCACCATCCAGGAATAAGAAATTCAGAATAAACAAAATTAGAAGTTCTACCTTATAAACTTATCTTTTAGTAAGGAAGCAAAGCAGTGCCAGAAAAAAATCAAAGAACAGATTCAAATTTAAAGAGGGCAAAGTCAATCTCTTTAGCCAGATTTACCTAAGAAAGCCACCAAGTTAAGGAAGGGTTTCATTGGAGGTTGAAGCTAGAACTAGGCTTCATTCACAGTTAAACCTAAGTAATGTGTATGGAGTTCTCATACCACAGCTGTCTCTCTGTGACTTAAGATTTACTAAAATTTCATTCTATTATTTTTATAGATAGGTGCTTAAACCAGGCTTACATCTGAAAATTGTTCTTAGGATTCTGGTGCACAGAATGAACACACTAGATTAGAAACACTCCTTACATAATAGCACCTTAGCAAGAGTCCATTTCTTTTAGAGGCTAAAGGAAAAAAAAAAAAAGACGCAAGTATAGATACACATGTAATTAACAGGAATAAAGGGAAGAAATACACAAACACATTTAGTTGATAGGCAAAGAATAATTTCCCACTTGTACAGAGACAATACAAATTAGGGTGCTCAAAGTCTATGATTTTGAAAATTGCTGGCCCTCTGTGAGATTTCTGCTGGATCTGATTTTAAACTTTATAGTCTTCTTAACCGCCCTCTGGTGATATACTATTGCCCATGGAACCGAGCCCACTGGAACAAGAGAAAATGACACAGTCACTTCCCCTATCCATCTCAATAATATGGTAACTTTCAAACCCAATTATGAGCACCTAAATGTCAGCTCTGTTAAACGTTTCACTTCTGATCATTGTAATCACTGTTAATAAGTTCATTTGGTATAAAGGAAGGGAAGAGAAAATGACTTGTCAGGTCTTGATATTCTATGGAGAAAAGACATGTAAAACTTTATAAATATTCATGAGTTTAGTTTGACTACTTTGATATCCTTTACATTTTGTAATAGGGTTAAAATACATTCTTTTAAGGAATAGGCTTGGGATTCTGGGTCCTAGGAGTTTTTTAAAAAATTGTGAAGGCGGTTTGAATTAATGAATAAATACATTATAAATGATGCTTCTTGTAAGTGTATTTGGTTTTAAAATTTGAGTCCTTGACTCAAGGGAGTGTATCAATAAAAAAATACTCCCTGTTTGCCTTTGATTCAAGTATATCCCAGTGCATAATTTTATTGAAGATTTAACCAACAGCTTTGCCAAATTATTTTTTAGGTCTTAGTACATTTAGTCAGTGATCTGGAGGCTAGCAGATATATTGACACTTAAAACACTGCCCCAGCAGCTTATCAAAGGGACACTAGATAAAATTGATTGACTGAGGCCCTGGGACCTGGGGGAAAGACAGGAAATTAAAAACAAAGAACGTAGTGGAAACTGATATGGACAGAGAATATGATGAGACTATAGGAGATATATGATGTTAATTCTGCTCCAAAAGGTGTGATATTTCAATCGTAGTGAAAAGCACATACACTGTCAATAAGGAACTGGAGTATTAAAAAATATATCAATTATCCATAAATTAACTCATTTGTATTCTGATTTGTTTACATATCTGTCTTTCTCTATTAGATAGTGGGCAGGAACCAATGTCTTCTTCATCTTTTGAATGTTTCATCTATGAGTTCTCAATATGCACTAGTCTAATGAATGCATAAACTCGGTCATATGTCTTCCACCCTTCTCATAGCGTGGCAAGAAAATATTAGAGCATGTCCTCCTAAGATGTAGCCCAACCATCAGCCTTATTACCCACACCAAAGACAGCCTCCTCCCAATGTTTGAACCCTCAGTTTTCAGAATTCTTTGGAAGATGTCTGAGGAAAAACTCTTGGGAGTTATGCTTTCCTTAGGGACAACATTACAAACGTGGAATAGGTGAGGAATAAACTGTTTTAGATTAGATTGGATAATCTACCCAAGAGTGGGATCAGAGAAATATGTGAATTTTCAGAATTTATTCTGTAGGGATTCTGCCTTAGAAGAATGCAACTTTTTGATCTTTGTTCCTTTGGGCCTTCCATACAGAGATCCTTGCATCTAATATCTTGTCTCTTTGTGAATCCTACAAACAGATTTCAAAACTAAGAAAAATACAGATGTAAGTCAGGTACATCTACAAGGACATGAATGGTCATCAAAATCTAGAATGTGTAGAAAAATCACAATTGGAGACAAACTGAGATCGATAATTGAATTAACAGAAGAGATAAAATCTGATTATGGCACATAATGTAAAAAGAAGAAAAAGAGTGAGGATTGCTCTGGTCTCAGAGCTGGTTGAGAGTGAACCAAGAGAAACCAGGCAAGGTTTTCTTGAATCATGGACTGCTTTGGTGGGATTTCTTTTGAAGGCCTTTGACTGAACCCACAGATGTACTTTCTTAAATATTAAAAAGGAACCTGTTTTCCATGGTAGAGTTGAAGTGATCTCTTGTACTCTCTATTTCACAGTATCAAAGGAAGACAAATGGGACTTTTTTTCTTGGAAGGTGAACTATACAAGGAAAAATCAAATCCAGCTATTTCTACCACATTTATCACTGAAATATGGAAACAGCATCAATGTCCCTATACAAACACTAATCTTTGAGAAACTTAGCATGGGAGAGCAGAGTTAAGGTTTATTGTACATTTCTCTCATGCCCACCAGTTTATTTTCATTAAGCTTACTCTCAATTTCATTTTGAGGAGGAAAAAATATTAAATCAAGTAGGTTGAATCTAGTTCTTGAACAAATAAAAGTCTATAGAGAGGCAAAGTTTTAACCTGGAAATGAAGTGGCCTATACCTTCCAAATACATCCTTCGTATCTGGCTTCCTGAACAACACTACTAACAGACATGTTTTGTTTGTTTTGTTTTGTTTTGTTTTTAATGGGAACATAAATCTTCCAATGAGTGAATCCTAGAGGAAGTTAAATAACAAGATGGCTGCTCTGAGGACAGGACCCTGAGACACAGTCGATGCAGGAATGAAGTGTAAAGGATGAAGCATACCTCAGGCTAGTGATACCAAGATTCTTAAGCAGCTGCTGTGTGAAATCATAAAGTAGGAAGGCTCTGGACAGGGAGAGAGAGTGACCTGCAAGATAAAAGAAATGAAGAGAGAAACCTACAGAAAATTCAGAGAAACTGTCAAGGGAAGAATGGGAACTAATTTTTGTTGATTTCCCTGTTATGAACCTGACACTACACCAGCCATTTTTCATATGCTACCTCATGCTGTAATAATAACACAAAATAATAACACAAGAGTTTACTATGTCTTAGGCACTAAGTTAGTAGTTTTACATACCTCATCTCACCGAATCCTCCCCACAGGTCTCTTGCATTTGAGGAAACAACTTAGAGAGTACAAGTGATTTATCCAAGGCCATGCAATAAAGAAATGATGCAGGCAGAATTTGATCTCTGTTCTGATTCCAAAGTAAATATTTCACAGTGTCTTTCTGTGTGGCCAAGAGGCAGAGTTGCCTGTAAGAGATGAACCCTGAAAATAGTGGAAACCATCAAAAACTCATTATGAATTCTCTAAAACAATGCATACACCAATATAGATAACATTATCTTAAATTTTTTTTTGTGGCAAGTGGCAGTGACATGCATCTATATCCCTATTTTATCTGGCATATGAATTCCAACCCTCCTAATCAATTACATTCCTAATTTGCTTCCTGAAGGACCTCTACTTTGAGTCAACTCTAGAACACTTGCATTGGACTTATTATGAATTAGCATAGTCTCTCTCACCCACCCCACTTGTTAACCACAGCATGCATTTGTGAGATGTCTGGCCAGGTTTTGGGGTACAACTTGTGAATGTAGAATAAGTTTGTTTTTCTCTCTGAGTCAATTTTCCTAGTTTCTATGGGGAAAGAGCCCATGCTTTTGGCCTTATTAGCTCCACACCAACTGAGCTCACTGACCCAGATAAATATTGTCTGTCTGACATGTGCTTTAGAATAATAAATATGCAAAGCTATAGACTCTGCTCTCAATTATTGGTACTCATTGAGAAAATCAGAGCTTAGGATAACCCCCACTACCAGTTAGCCCCACGCTTCTCCATCATTCCTAATTGCCTTTTACCTATCTTGTGTGATTTCTTTTCTGTGGTTTTAAGATTCTGATATTGCTTTGGTTAAGCTAAGGTTAAAATTAGTTTGCATTTCCTTCCCACACAGCAACTGATGGCAGGGGATTTATCCTGGGAGCATGCTGCACAGTGGGAGAAGCTTGCTCAGAGAGTGCCAGAGGTAATCTGGGAAGTGGAAAATGCCAATGATGATAATTGAAAGACAACGATAGATCACAGTGATCACAAAATCATCCTCTTCCTGTCCAAACACAGGAAAGAAGGACTAGAAGACAGAAGTTCACAACTATTGGGAAAAAAGAGGGGAGAAGAGAATGTTACATAAAAGTGCTGATGCTGTGGTAGCCAGAGAGGGTGGACTCTTGGTGAGAAACATGGCATGGGGCCAATCTTGAAAAAATTCCTACTATTGTTTTAAGATTTTCCATAAATGATATTTTTTCTTAGAGTAGTTTGTTCATCTGGAAGTATAAAAATAATGCGATTTTTCTTCTTGCATTATGAGACTTATATTTCACTTCTTTTACTCATGAGAATTTATAACTTAAGAAAAGTTAAAAGACTTCTAATTAACCTATTTTGTTCATTTGGGGGGCTTCACTGCCAAGGCCTTCATTCAGACATATTAATGAAACCATTGAGGTTATAGGAGAATGCAAGGAATCAAAAATGTAAAGAATGCGACCAGAACTGATTTGCTTCCGTTGGAATGTTTTTTGTATATGGCCTGGATAACCACTGGAAATATGTTTGTGTCTAGTTAACTTTGTAGTACTTTTTAGAAAAAGCATGTTTTTTTTTTCCATTAAGAAATGGGTGATATGAAAGCTAAAAATAATTTGTGTTTTTTAAGCTCAGAATGCTAAAATGCAGTAAAAAAATTATGAAGAGTAAGTCATCAGATATTTCAGAATTGCTCAGTGTGTGAGACTTTAACAGGCTCCATCATCATAAACTAAAATGCATTTTCATAGTCATTTTTAACTTAATGTGAAATCTGACATAGTGCAACTGTTTAGCAAGTAGGAAACCACAAGATGTGGTCCTCTGACTGTTGCATTGCTAATCATAAAGCGGCTAAGAAAGAAGCATTCCACAAAGGTTCTTTATCTTGGCAAGTTTATGTGAAACAAATCTCAAGCTAAAGTACTGTAGCCCACTGCTACAGGGACATCAAACGTTTAAAATGTTGAACACAGCGTTTTTCCCCCTCAGTATTCTAAATGCTTTTTGGTTAACAATAACTTAACCAGCAAGTTTATGTACTTCCAGCTGTCTTCGCCTTGGTTACGCTGGTAGGTTTAGAAAGATCTAGTCTCTCTGCCTATTCAATGGCTACGAGCAATATTTATTCCTTTGTGACTCAAGGAAGACTTTGGGAAGGATAACCAGAAAATGGCTTGAAGGAACTCTAACCCAAGAGATGGCCTTCCTTTTATTCTGGTGACAACTTCTAAATGACTTATATTTGCCCAGAGTCCTCTGGAAGGACCAGAGTGCAGTGCTCAAGCTCAAAACTCTGAAGTATCTCTTTTTCACCATAGAAGTCAAGGAACAGCTGCCATCAATGTGCACAGGTGACTGGATGAAACACTCGCTTCTAACTATCTGTTGGAAATGCAGCAGACTCTTGCTTCACACATCAAAAATGGGAACAGCATTTTAGTGAGGAGACAGAGAAGGTTGGGAATTGACCAAAACAATGTAGTCCCATCATGAGCAAGCAAACAATAGTTTTCCAATATTCATGAGTTTCCAGGGTCACTTCTTCCTGTCACGTATATTGATTGTTAAAACCACATATGATAGGGAAAAAATAATTTCCCTCAGCTCCTACATGCAGATATTCCTGTAGCCTGGTGAGGAGGTCTGACCTTTTACAACAGTGGTAGGACATGGCTGGCAATACCAGCAGATGAGAGCTCAATGACATTATTAATAAGCTATTATTTAAAGAGGTAGTAATTTAATAGTTTGAAAGGTAGTTCAAGAGTTCAATATATGTATCAAGTACGATTGTGTTCACTTTTACAAAAGATTTGATGGAAAATGGGGTGAATAAAATTGGGGATTATCACTCTGATGTAACAAAAAGGTCAGTCGTAGGACTGGTTTGATTGTTCAGATTATCTCAACAAAGACCTAGGATCCTTGTGCCTTCCTGTCATCTTTTTGGTTGAAAGATGGCTATTGAATTTATGAGATATTTTTGTGTGCCTGTGGAGAGAAGGAGCATGGGCAAAGGGCAAAATATAAAAGTGTGAGTCTTCTTCTTGTGAAGTTTTGCCTTCTTGTAAAGGAAAGCCTTCCTCAGAGATTTGTGCTTGTACCTCCCTGATCGGGAGTATGTCACAGAATTATGTCACTTCTTATGGGAAGGGAAGCTGAGAATTCAAGTATTTAGCTAACATCTATCATATATATATATATAGAGGAAGATAAAGGATTGGAGAGTTGCAATGGTGGTTGAATGAACTGTCCACAAAGGATAAAGAGGGAGAGGCCAAACTAGAATACAAAGTACAGAACATCAAAGGCCACCTGTAACTCATAAGATCACCAATTAAGACAAAATAGAAACCGATTAACCCCAAAAAGACTGATGCTTTTTTTTGAAGCAGACATAAATAAGCAGCAGTATACTACAAAGTTGATCTAAGAAGATCTGATTTTATATTTTCTTTTTGTAATTTAGATGTGTTCTCCTCTCCCTAAAGTGTTTCTTCTTGTTTATCCTCTGCTGTTCTCATAATCAGATCTACCATCCTAAAGACATAGCATTATACCTTGAGTTCTCCATAAAGCACTATGAAATTTCTAGGTCAATAACAGTTCCAGTTTGAACATGCTTCACATGCAGTGCTCATAGATGAATGGGGTTTGTGTGGAATTTACAATAGCATCATTGATCTAGTTGCTGAAAAGCTCATACTGTTGTATTTGCAAAAGTGCAAGTATATCTCATCACAGAGCTAGATACAGAAGTACAAAGTACATAAGACGGGGTAGATCAGCAGATGCTGAGAATTAAATGGGCATATTCCAGAGTGAGGCAAGCACCATAATGTATGCAGAAAGAGGCAGAGAGAGTACAAGTAATTTGGGTGGAATCCAGTCCAGCATTTCAGAGAGCAATGGTACTCAAAGTGTGCTTCCTGGGTAAACATTAGCAACTTCTAGATATTGGTAGAAATGCAGACTTAGTCCTGTTTTGCGGTAGGGGTTTAGAGAAGGACAAAAGACAGATTAGCAAAGAACTATGAATTTTGGTCTCTTGGGTGAGCATAAGATGATAAAATGAATTTAGGCAAAAATCTTGACACTTGGTATCAGGGACAAAGACAAAACTTAATCTATTATGAGTGAAGGTGAGAAAGAGTTAAAATTAATGGTGGCTTGCAACTGTTTCCCATTACCATGGAATTTAAGCTCCTTGAATTTCTCCTAAGATAATCCTGGCAGCATAGTAGAACCACCCAGGTAGTTAAAACAAAACAAAATGAAAACAAACAAAAAAAGCCAGACCAACCATATCAGAATTTCTGAAAGAGGTTCCCAAAAGGTTCTAAAGTGCTGCCAAGGTTGCCAGTTATTGCCCCAGTATTCTTTAGGTGAGAATGTCTTCAGTTTGAAGATTTCAGTTCAGAAAAGAGCTACAGAGAAAGGGCATTATAGCAAGGAGTTAGTTGACTACAATTTTCTCATCTATAAATTGGGGAGAAGAGTAGTACCTACCTGATACACGCTGGAGATAATATATAGGGAGCACTTGGAAGAGTTTCTAGCACAAAATGCATAACAAATATTTATTTGTCCATCCTTTTAATGATAATATAAGCTCCATGAGAATGAGAACTCTTTGTGACATTAACATTAGCACCAAGTACATTATAAAGCATAAGGTCAGCAAAGAATAAATATTTGTTAAGTAAACAGGTGGCTATTTCAACTTCCTGGGATTAAAAATGAAAGTTAAATGTATTCTCAACTTTCTATTATCATAGGGTGGTATAAAGACAACTGAGCTCAAGTTCATAAAGCCTGTGCCATGTGTTTCTTTAAAAACTTGTCTAGAACTGTACTGTCAGTTAAGTACTTGAAATGGAGCTAGCCCAAATTGAATTTGCTGTAAGTATAAAATACACAGAGAATTTTGGAGGCCTTATATGAAAAAAGAATATAAAAAACCTGATTAATAATTTTAGAATTGACTACATTTGAAATACTGTTTTCGATATTGGATATTAAATAAAATGAATTATTAAAACTAACTTCCTATTTCTTTTCCTTTTTTAAAAAATGTGGTACTAGAAAAAATTTAAATAACATGTGGTTTGCACTTTCAGCTTGTCTTGTATTTCCGTTGGATGGTGCTGATCTAGAAGTGGACAGTACTATAAGGTATGTTTCATTTGATGACCATGCAACAGAGAATCGTTGTTAGGAAGACAACCAAATCAGCAAGGATCTGATATTTTGAGTTCAAGTGCCTGGTTATGACTGTAAGTGAATTACAAGAAAACTACAAATAATGGTATGAAGTTACTTAACAAACTACAGAGGTAGGTTATGGGGTCCGTCATCTAACCTTAGCACACCCCTTACCTTGGAAATAGTTTTCATCTGACCTAAGTTTGGTACTATCAGTTCCAGGCCTTTGGCAAAGAATTATTGACTGCAAGGTGTTTTTCTGAAATATCTATATCCGTGGTGTTACTTTAACAGCTGTGTTTCTTAATCTGTTTATAACCATGGTAATATTCTTTGTGAAATTTGATTTACACTATCCAAAGATTTTTACTAAATGAAAATTTACCAGTACATTAGATGGATTGCTATATCATCAGCAAAACTTGCCCCTTCTGTCCAAGAACTTAAGGTGCTTTTGATCAGATCGTTGATGAAGATGTGTGTGTATATGTGTGAAAGTGTGTCTTGCATGCAGCAGACAAAAAAGAAAAATAATATAGTGTATTATCTGATTCATTATTTCCTCGAACTCCTACTTATCATTAAAGATTGTAGGTTTTGAAACTAGTATTAAATTAATTGAATGAAGGAACTGATCACATGCTTTTAAAATCATAATATGTTAGATACTGATAAAAGTAAGCTTTAAACATTTTTTATGGAAAGAAGAACCTACTTCTTTTCATGTCTCCATTTTGTAGGTAATAGAAAATGAAACAAAGTGTTAATAACAATCTAATGCTCAATAATGGCAAGGGGAGGCAACATATCATTATCCATCTGCACTGGAATTATCATTCAGGAAGACTTCCATAACAAGGCATATATCCATCTCTCTGTTCATTCTATTCATGGACAAGAAGGCTCCTGCATTCTTAAGTACTTGAAACTTGCTGTCAAAGATCTTTTTAGACTAAGCAAATAATTTCATGTGCTTTGAAATACAAGCGTTGAACTTGGAAAATTTGATTTTTTTCCCAGATGCAAAGTAGAAATCTACACTTTCAGACTCAGAAGTGAAATAAAAAATTCCCTGGCCCTATATCCTGCAGAATACACTACTGATAATCCATTTTTTAATTGGTTCCATTTCCTTATAGCACACATTTTAGTTTTAATCACATATTTATTGCCCATTCCTTTTCTCTTCCTCCAAGGAATTTGGATTTTGTGCCGAACTCAAGGAGAACTCTATAAAAATTTGACCACATGTGAAAGTGAGTGAAACCAGAATCCAGGTGAGAATCTAGGTGAGGGCCTTAGAATGCTGTCGATGAGACAGAAAAAGGATAGGTTCTACCAATATTAAAAAAATAATTAATGTTTTCTATTTCTAGTACTATGGCAAACTGGATACTCTGAAAATCCCTGCTGCAGAAGATAACTAATAATCTGAACAAAAACTTAAAAAACAATTTTTAAAGATCAAAATTTGGTATATAACCAAAGTGGCAAAAAAGATTGGAATCAATAGAGGCCAAAGAGTGAGTTAAAGCAGAAACTCTGGGAAAGAAGCCAGTGTCTAAGCCACTCTGATGATATCTGCCAAACCCTACTGACCTTGAGTTTTGGTTTCAATCGCTACAGCATGTGTGGGAAACACAACATATATTCTAGAGTCAGACAAAAATATGAAGTCAATCAGAACTCCCCTACATAAAGCTGGGGCCTCAAAGGATTATATGCTTAGTGTCAGGGTGCCCAGGTGAAGGGTCAACAAGGAATATTTCCTCCCTTGATCTTGTTACTAGAAGAATATTAAAATCCTCTCCTCAGATATCACAACACAATCTTTCCATCATGTGAGGCTGTAGCACCAATTCATGCCAACTCATGTAATGTGAATCCAGTTTGATGGTGCTCCCAGGAATAAGCATAAACAAACTCAGTCCCCCTTTAGAGAATGCACCTTAGGCTAGGCCTCAAAGAGTTCTGTAAACAAAAAGTTCCAAGGAACATGAATTCAGAGTTAAAAGTCATAAAACAAAACAAGAAAACATGACTCTATATGTAACAGTCAGCAAAAACAACAGGAGGTAGTATCAAACCCACAATGATATTTAAATTGTGAGACAGCAAAAATTAAGTATTTTAATATATTTTAATAAAAGATTAAGTATATAAACAAAGAATAAGAGAATATATAAAACTGACAAAGAAAATTTGAAAACAAAATTCAGAAAGAGCTCCTATTTGGGGGACCTGGGTGGCTCAGATGGTTGAGCAGTGACTCTAGACTTTGGCTCAGGTGACAGTCTCACAGTTGGTGGGACTGAGCCCCATATCAGGCTCTGAGGTGACAGTGAGGAGTCTGCTTGGGATTCTCTCGCTCTGCCCCTCCCCTGCTTGTGCTCTCTGAAAATAGATAAAAAAAAAAAGAGAGAGCAAGAGCTTGTATGCATAAAAACAACAATCACAATTTTAAACCTAATGGATAGGTTAAGCTACATATTCAACTCAGTTGAAGAGAGAATTAAAGAATTGGTTGAAAAGTCAAAAGTTATTCAAAAAGTAACTCAGAAAGATGTATTCATTGTCTATAAAGAGATAATGAAAATAGAAAAATGATACAGTTCAAAGAGAAACTTCCTCAATTATGGAAAGACAAAATGAAAAGCACAAAGTAAGAGGGTAGAAATAAAAAAGTTATAACCATATAAATGGACTAAACTCTTCACTTAAAAGACAAAGATGGTCGGATTAAATTCTTTACATTTAGCTAAGTGTTCTTTACTAAAGAGACCCATAAAATGTAAATATATCCAATTATTGAATATAAAATATTAAAAAGTTACAAGAGACAAATACCAACCAAAAGAAGATGATGTAATTATACAAATCACAGAAATAAAATGTAAAACTTTTACTAATGACAAAGAAGATCACCATGTGTTCATAATGGATTCACTACCAGAGAGATCTACTTATATACAACTAATGATATAGTCTCAAAACATATAAAAAAGTCTAAATTAGACTAAATAACTTGACAGAGTTATTAATTTTCATAAGTGTTGTTTTCATACTATATTTAATCATAATTGATGACAAGTGAATAAGATAACTAATGTTTCGTAATCAGTAGACTAAGCCAATAAAAATATAAGTAAGAATATATGATTTTGAAGAGTTTGATTAGCAAGCTTAGCCAACAGACATATAAAATATTGTACTTAGTAAGTAAAGGTGCACATTTTCCCTCAAACATATATGTTATATCTAGGAAAATTGAACATAACCTAGGTAGTAAATCAGTTTTAATAAACGTTTCAGAATTTAAAAACTACCGATGAAACTCACCGTATTTTCAAATAAAGAGACTGTTTTCTCAAAAAATGCAGAAAATTATTTGATAAAATTCAAGAATAAAAAGATGACCAGAAAAGATGCCTATACTGGAATTTTTAAAAACCCATGTATGTGTAACGCATATTAAAGAATAAGTAATAGTGGAAATATTTAGCAATATTTAAGTGTACTAAGTTTTAATGAAAGCTCTTTGTATCAAAGAGCAAACCTTTGGTATACAACAATAGTGTGCATAGAAGGACATGTAAATGCTGACATATTAAAAGAAGTCCTGAGAATTAAAGAATAAAACATCCAAATTAAAAAGTTAAAGAATTATCTTGCCAAGAATAGAAAAAAAGAAAATGATAAGAATACAAGTAAATGACAAGGAAAATTAACATACAATGTGGCATCTCAACAAAGTTAAGAGCTGAGTCTTTGAAAACATTAAGGTCAGACAAAATGATAGACTAATTAAAATACACACAAACATTATTAGTAAGCAATTTGAGATCGCGCTTATAAATGCAACAAAAAATTTAAAGGATTATTGGAAGAAATAGGCAATAAACATAAGTAGTTTGGTAAAACTGATAAATTTGTGGAAAAACATAATTTGCTGATGTTTACATCAGAAGAAGTAGAAAATTAGAGTTTTTACATAACAAAGAAATAGAATAAGCAGTTAAAAATCTTTCCAAATCAAACACCATTCTCACGCAGTTTTATTGTTGAGTTTTATTAATGATAAAATATGTTCTAATGATTTATTAAATTTACAAAAGAATAGAAAAAGTAAGATATATGAATGCTAATTTTAGAATCAGGAAACTCTAAAAGATGAGTAGCAGTAAGGAAAATTATAGAGCAGTATTGTTCATGAATACAAGCACAAAAATTTTAAATAATTTTTATTTATATAATTTTAGATGGCAAGCACAATTCTAAGGCCTTTATATACATAAATTCATTTATTCATCAAAACAACACTATGGATCCAGTACTAATATTATTCTCTATTTAAAAATAATAAGACTGAGGCACAGAGAATACCTTGCTCAAGGTCATACACTAAGCATCAATGCCAAGATTCAAATTTTGGCAGTCTTACTCCATAGTCTATTAAAAAGACTGGCAATCTAAAGTGTTGGCAAGATGTAGAGAAGTTGGCATGAGTAGGCACTGTTGTGGGAGTGAAAAATAATGTAATCCTTTGGAAAACAATTTGGCAAAATCTGATACACATCCACTTGCCTTATGACTCAACAATTCTACCCTAGGTACTTATCCCAAAGAAGTGAAACATATATCCAAATAAGATTTGTGGACAAGAATGTTAAAAATAGCAGCTTTATTCATATTATCCCCAAGCTAAAAACTACTCAAACATCCAAAACCAGGTGAATAATCAAATTCAACTACATTATATAATAATAAAATACTTAGCAACAAATAATAATATATTTACATATTAATATAAATAATAAAATACTTAGCCATAAAAAGTATAGACTACAGATACACACAAAAATATGAATAAAAGATGCCACACACAAATTGTGTGAAATTGTTGTGAAATTCTAGGAGAGGAACAGCCTCTATGATAAGAGAATCTAATAGTCTTCTGTTGTTGCACAACAAGTTACCATAAACTTAGTGGCTTAAACAACATTTATTATCTCATAGTTTCTGTAAGTCAGAATTCTGGCCATGATATAACTGGACCCTCTGTTCTGGGTCCCACAAGACTGAAGTCATGATGTAACTGGGGCTGAGATCTCATGCAAAGCCCGAGTCCTCTTGCAAGTTCCTGTGATGTTGAAAGATCTTGCTTCTATAGAACTAAGGTCTTTGTGTTCTACTGACTTCCAGCCAGAAGTTACTCTCAGTGCCTAAAATTTGGGTTCTCCTCCACAGGGAGCTTACAACACACTCAATTATTTTCTTATGGAGGAGAAGAAGTGTGTCGCTGCTGCTGCTGCTTGATTCTTTTATGGCTGCCGAATTAGGTTAGTCCCATCCAGAATAATCTCCCTTTTGATCAAAGTCAGCTGATTAGGAATGTTAATATCTGGAAAATCTCTCTTGCTATATAACATAACATAATCAAGGGAGTGATATCATATTCAAAGGTCTTATCTATACTCAAAAGGAGGGCATTATGTAGTGTGCATGTCTTAAGGACTGGGAAATTTGGAGGCCATCATAGAATCATGTCTACCATGGGGACTTACTTGGGTCTGTATACATTTATCAAAACTCCTCAATCCTCACGCTTAAAATCTGTGTGCCACATTATATTTAAGATGTACTGCAACAATAATAACAGCAACAATAGCAAAAATAATAACGAGATAGAGTAAACTTTATATTTAATGATAAAATTTGGGAAGCTTAATGCCTGATCTAGAAGAAGAAAAAGATGCTTGCTATAACCAGTTCTATTTAACATTGTACTCAGTGTACAGGCTCCGTCTTGATCTGCTACTTCATCCCCATGAGTCTTGGGGCAGGAGAGGGAAGCTGGCACAAACATACTGATACTCATGCTGTTTACTGTGCCACAGCCACGAGTGGTACATGTTTTTGTCTCTAAGCTAGGAGTCTTGTGTCTTCTGCCAGCAGTCGTGAAACTAACTTACTTGCTTTTAAATAGGGTAAAATTAATTCTAGATCTAAAAGGTATATATCAAGAGATATATGAATATATGTGCACCAGGATGTATAAAAAAAGTTTATAACCATATTGTGGCTAACAGCCGAAAACTCAAAACTACACATCAATATTAGAATAGGAGAGTAAGTGGTGGAACATTCCTGCAGTGTAATATCATATGACAGTGAAAAGTGAATAAGCTACATTGATGGATTTCACAAATGTAATGTTGAGTTAAAGAATCCAGTCCCATACTGTATAATTATTGTGAAATAAAGTTAAAAAGAACAACAAGGGGTGCCTGGGTGGCTCAGTTAGGTGAGCGTCCAACTCTTGATCTTGGCTCAGGTCATGATCCGAGGGTTGTGGGATGGAGCCTCAGCTTGCTCAGGGAGGAGCCTGCTTGGGATTCTCCCTCTTCTTATTCTTCTGCGCTTTCCATGTGCTTGTGTGCATGTGCTCCCTCTCTCTCAAAAACGAAAACAAAAACAAAAGTAAACTAATTTATGAATTAGACAGGAGAGTGGTACTTCTTGGGGAGGGCAGGAGTCTTCTAGGGTTCTGATGATCTTCTATTTTAGTACCTATTTTTTGGTTACATGGTTGTATTCTGAGCATCATAATTGAGTTTTATACTAATGATTGAGAACTTTTATTATTGTTCTTCATTTGACATTTTATTGTAAAAAGGTAACATTTACATTATCAATAAACACATAAAATATTTAAAACTAATATACAAAAGACAGGCAAACTCTTTGTAGAGAATATTGTAAAATGCTATTAAAAGAAAACAGAGAACATCTAAATAAAGCAAGAGATATGGTATTTATACAGACAGGAACTTACAAAATCTGCTAAAATTTTCTTTTTATTAAATAAACTTGCAATCAAAATCTCAGTAAGATTATTTTTTTTACATATTTTCTATAAGATGTTTCCAAAACTTATGTGGAATAAGAATGCACCAATAATAAGACATTTCTAAGAGGAAACAAGTTTGAGGTGGGGGGGCTTCCCTATGAAATATCAAGATATCATAAAGTTATATTAGTGCACAGTTAGTCAATTGAACAATTAACAAAATAAAGAATCTAGGACTATGTTCTTGCACCTATGGAAATTTAATTCATAGTAAAGTTGGCATAAGTATTTCTTCTTAAAAAATTTTTTTAAGTGTTTATTTATTTTTGAGAGTGAGAGAGACAGAGTATGAGCAGGGGAGGGGCAGCGAGAGACACAGCATCCAAGCAGGCTCCAGGCTCTGAGCTGTCAGCACAGAGCCCAGTGTGGGGCTCGAACCCATGAATGGTGAGATCATGACCTGAGCTGAAGTTGGAAGCTTAACCAACTGAGCCACCCAGGTGCCCTGGGATAAGTATTTCTGAATGTAAAGATGGGATGGATATCCCTGTGAAAGTTTGAAGTACTAAATAAATACTTAGGATTTATTGAATCATTGGTGAATCATTAATTACACCTATTGGAAAAAAAATTCCTACATTACACTACACAAGAAGCAATTCTAAGTGAATTAAAGATGTAACATAAAAAGCTAATCTGTAAAAGTTTTAAAAGAAGATACAGAAGAATTTCTTCACATTCTTGGAGTGGTGCAAGATTTCTTAAATAAGACAAAAAAGACACTAAAACTAAAGGAAGAGAACAATATATTCAAATGCATTAACATAAGGACTTCATACCATCACAGGATGCTATAATGTGAATACAAATACAAGGCAAAAACTGGAAAAGGATGAACATACATGACAAAAAAAAATTAACAAAAACACTTAAAATTCCTATGAATTAGTAAAAAAAAGATCAACAGCCAAATAGAAAAAGAAATGGACAAAAGATGTGAAAAACCATTTCCCTTAAGAGAAAGCAAGGATGGCCCGGGGGAAGCTGTTCGGTCTCCTTGGTGACCAGAAATATGCACACTGAAACCGTGATGCCACTACTCCAGACGTTATTTCCCTGTCTGGATGGTCAAAAGTTAAACAGTGCGATATCATGTATATTGCTGAGGAGGAAGAGAAACAGACTAATACACTATGAATGAAAACCTAATTTGTACCATTTTGCAAAAGAATTAAAATTACTTTGTTATTTAAACATCTTATCATCTGGTGTTTGTGTTCCCAAAGGCACATATCCACAGGAAAGTATGTACAAGAACACTATAATACTGCTTGCAATTGTAAACACAGGAAATAACCCAAAGGTCCATAAATAGTAGCATAAATAAATTTGATATAGTTATACAGCATAACACTATATGAAATAATGACATTTTTTGAGTAAAGAAGGTCAAATATATTTTTAATAAATATGCAGAAATAAAATGATCTTTTATAATCCAGAGAATATTAAATTGTCTAAAAAATCCAGCTGTAATCTGTTTGAGGCACACATAAAACAAAAGTGTTAAGCTATAAATATGGTAAGCAAAAAATTAATATGCAATATG
Source organism: Paguma larvata (assembly GCA_030068075.1). Lineage (NCBI taxonomy): Eukaryota > Metazoa > Chordata > Mammalia > Carnivora > Viverridae > Paguma > Paguma larvata. The sequence goes on from CM057823.1 coordinate 74,380,462, forward strand.
TTAATATTATCATTTACAATAAAAGAAAGCCCTTAATTACTTATCATAAAATATAAAAACAAACAGTGAGAACAATACAAAAGGAAACTAAAAAATACAAAATGATGGCAGGAGATTAATTTTTTTTCTTTTTTCCAGTTTCATTGGTATTTAATTAACATATTACATTGTGTTAGTTTTAGGTGTAGAACATAGTGATTTGATGATGTATATATATAGTGAGATGATTACCACAATGAATCTAGTTCACATCCATTACCTCAGTTTAGTCATACATTTCCTTTCTTGTGAAGAGAATTTTTAAGATCTACTCTCTTAGCAACTGTTCAAATATATTATACAGTACTGTTAGCTCTAGTCATCATGCTATACAGTGCATTCCCAGGACTTACTCATCTTATAACTGGAATTTTGTAACTTTTGATCACCTTTACTCAATTTTTCCATCCCACCCTCCACCTCTGGCAGCTACCAGTCTGATCTCTTGGGGGCCCAAATCAGGAACTAAAGACTATTAACAAATATTAACAGAGTATAAAAAGTTTTTATTAAAAAAAATTAATATAAATAAAATACAGCTGCTTAAAGCAACATTGAAAGTTCTCAAATTCTTTGAACGAAAATACCACATTACAGAGGATGCATGATCTATTATTATTATACTTTATAAAGTACAAAATCAGAGAGAAGTAAATGTATATAAATAAATAAATACATGGATATCAAAACTTCAATGAAAAACAGGTACTTTATTTTAGTGATCTTTAGAATGAGAGAATAGAATGTATTCGCAGGAAATAGGGTGCTCTATATTTCTGATCTACTTTCTTAAGTTGGGGTGTGGACCCATAGTTACTATATGTACATGTGCATTTTATACATTTTCATGTGTATGATAAAATTAATAATTTTGATAAATACTTGGGGTAAGAAAGAGGGAGAAGTGTAATTGACTTTCAGGTTTTGTGGGCCTGGGGTTTCGGTTTTTTCCCTCTTGGGATTCTCCACATGCTGTCTGAACTTCCTCATAATATGGTGCAGGCTTCCAAGCATGAGGATTTCATGAGAGGGAGTGAGGACGCCAGTTTCTTTCTTTTTGTTTTAATGTTTATTTATTTATTTTGAGCGAGAGAGAGAGGCAGAGACAGAGAAAAAGAGAGAGAATCCCAAGCAGGCTCTGCACTGTTAGAGCAGAGCCCAGTGCAATGCTTGATCTCATAAACCATGAGATCATGACCCGAGCCAAGATCAAGAGTCAGATGCTTAACCGACTGAGCCACTCAGATCACAAGTTGTCAGTTTCTTAAGGTCTAAGTTTAGAGGTTAACACAGTGCCATATAATATTGGTCAAGCAGACTCAGATTAAAGCAAAAAAAAAAAAAAAAAAAAAAAGAGACTCTACCCTTTCATAGAAGAGTGTCAAACTATGTTGGAGACAGTATTTAAAACTGCCACAGTCCACCAATTGACACATATTAATTTTTATTCTACCCGTGTGCAAAATACACTCACACCCTCACAATACCCTCCGTTCCCCAAAGTCTTCTTTCATTATAGGCTCAGGCTCAAGCTCGAGCTTCAGGATCATGTTACAGAAGGTTCCTCAATTGTAAATAAGGTTCCTCAAGCACAGGTCCTTTCAAACTGAAGACCTGTGAACTAAAGAGACAGGTTATTTCCCCACCACCCATACAACAAACATACAATGGTGGAATGAACATAAGATAACCGCAGTAGATATTTCCATTCAAAGAGGATGAAAATGGATGCAATGTTGGCTAGTTCATAGCAATTGTCCACCTCTCCTGGCTCCTGTTGCCAGTTCCCGGTCCTGCTCCCTGTGAATGATTCTCTGTGGCTTAGTTCCACCCTGTGGGCTTTTGATCCCGTCCTTTGAATCATTCTGCCTTTTCCATAGTAAAACAGAGTTTGCAACTGAATCTCTCTCTTAGCTCTTCTTGCCCATTAGAAGGCATATATTGGGGCTTTAAAAGCCTCTTCCTTTTGTACTGTCCATTTTAGTTCAAGACAGTAGCACTTCTAGGAGCACCTGGGTGGCTCAGTCAGTTGAGTGTCAGACTTCAGCTCAGGTCATGATCTCGTGGTTTTGAGGTCAAGCCCTACATTGCACAAAGCCTGGTTCAGATTCTCTGTCTCCCTCTCTCCACTCCTCCCTGGCCTGCGCTGTCTCCAAAATAAATAAAACATTTAGAAAAAAGACAGTAGTACTTATTCCAGAATGATTATCTTTAAACTTGTGTAGATTATCTATAAAACTAATTGGGGTTCAATCCACTAGACAAAAGCCACAAACAAAAATCTATTTGAGATAAACCCTTCTCTTCTATGGATTACTGAGGGGCCATGTCCTTAATTTTCTTAGAAGATGATTGCTTAATGGAGAGGGTCTATGAAGCATGCCTTTAACATCTTTAGAAAGTCTTTTGTCTGTTTGAAAGGCTCTGTAAGGCACTGCCTTAAATCTTCATAATGTCTTAATGAAGGGTCTTACAGACTTGCCATGGATTTGACTTTTTTGTGGAAGCCATATTTTAATTTGAAAATATTTTGTCATCTAGAGAGACTGAGAATAAGCCATTTTTTATTTTTGGACCTAGCAGATCCTGAGTCATTTATATTTCTTCTAAATTTCCCTCAAAAAACTCAAAAATTCCCTTCTTAGCTCATCTTTCTCCTCTTTAATTCTATAATAAACAACTAGAAGAAGCAGGCAGGACCTTTAACACTTTGCCTGGAAAAATCTCCTTAGCTAGATAATTGAATTCAGAAGATGTGTTCCTGTTTTCACATTTCTTCGGGTGACAGTGTTACCAAATTTCTGTCACTATATAACGAGAATCCATTTTTCTACCAGCTTTTAATGATATTTTCCTTATTTTAAACCTTCGTCAACAGCAATTATGAAGTCTTTTACATTTTTGCTAACATTTTCCTCAACCATTGAGGTTGATAATAACACTCTTCTTGAATTTTCTTGGTTTTCCACAAACAGACCCCTCACTGCCCTTCTGACTTTTGATAACCATACAACTCTGAAGTCAATGCCACAGGTTTTTGTTATGCCATAGCAGCATCTCACTTCCAGCACCAACATCTGCTTCAGTTACATGTGCTGCTTAACAAACCCACCCCAAAACTTAATGTCTTAAACAACAGCAATTATCTATTTTGTTCACAAGTCTAAAATTTCGTCAGAACTCAGAACAATCTGTACCCATGCCTTTTCAGATGGGGAAGCTCAACAGGATGAGCCACTTTGAAGATTTCTGCCCAAATGACTGAAAAATCGGGGCTATCTACCTGTTGGTTCTTTGCCATATAGGCCTCTTCACACTTTTGTCATGGTCTTCCTTACAGAATGGTGACTATATTCCAAGAAACATGGGCCCTCCATAATCCATAGTAGAGCACGTTTTTTTTTTTTTTTAATTATTTTTTTTTTATTTTGAGAGACAGAGCACATGAGCAGTGGAAAGAGGCAGAAGGAAAGAGAGAAATCCCAAGCAGGCTCCATGCTCAGCACGGAGACTGACACGGGACTCGATTCCATGACCCCGGGATCATGACTTGAGCTGAAATCAAGAGTTGGATGCTAAACCAACTGAGCCACCCAGACGCCCCATACAGGAGGATTTATCTCAGATAGATGTTTGGTTCTTGATTCTGTCTACTGGGGTGAACCAAAATGAGCTTTACAGAAAATCTATAGAAGTTTAAAGATAACGATGCCTATATTCCAAGAAACAAATGGTACTTATATTCTTAAGAAGCTGCCATTTTTTAAAGATCCAGTTCTAGAAATGGGCATAGCATTTTTTCATAGGTAAGCCTTTACAGAGTGAAAAATTCTAGGGATGGGACATATACCTCAACTCTCAATGAAGAAAACTCAAAGAAATTTGGAGCTGTATTACTTTCCTAACAATTTCCTTCTTTTCATTGTCAAACATTCACAAACTGTTTTTGATCCTTGCATTCTCTCCTTCCTCACCTCTCACTCTCTAATTCAGTAATCTATCTGGCTTGCACTAATCGTCATCTACGCTGCAAAGTACTCTTTACTTGGGACCTTGGCAATGTCACAAAAATGTCACAAGGGCATTTTTCAGTTTTTCTTTTGTTTGGCGTCTCCACAGCCACTGACACTGCTAAATTCACTTTTTCTAAAATATCTCTCCCTACTGACTTCTGTGACTCCCAGCCTCTCTTGGCATTCTTTCTTCTAGTTCTGAATACAGAGTCCTGCTCTTCTCAATTTTGAGGCTGGTTCATAAGCAAGACTAGTGAAAATAAGGTATGCAGGGACATTTATGGAAAATTTCAAGTAGAAAAAACTCAGTTTTATTTTATCTAATGCTAAAACTTGACAGAACACTATTTGCAACCCATCTTCTGAAAGACAGGATGATATTTAATAATTTCATTGTCTATTCCTGCCTGTCAAATTATTTTTGTTTGTGTGCTAGGTAGGTAGTCAAATTTAACGACTATTTCTAAATTGTTATGAATGTGTTTGTTGAATTCTAAGGTCTTTGATTTTAAAATTGCTCTCTTCTAACAGTAGGAGTTGACAGAAGGCAGGAATTCTCCAGGGCCAGATTCTTCACCAGCAGGACAGAGGCTCACACAAGCCTGTAGGAGCTAGTCACTAAGCTATTGAGCAAGAACTTTGAAAGGAATTGATTCTAATAATAAGTTTTAGTGACTCATTTATATTGAAAGGGGATACATTTATTAAACATTTGTTTACTTGCTTTTGTATTAACCTGTTTTTTTCCCATAACAATTAAGACTACATATAGAAATAACAAATTTCAGGAAGGGGAAATAGCTCATACTATTCCAAAAGATTATAACCTATAATGTTTATTAAGACAGATTCTATGTTTTAGAAAGAACTGTTGTACACAATGTAAAGTAAAAGTAGGCAAGATTATCATTTTCAGGAAGGATAAAATATGCTAATTTACTATACTTAACAAGAAACATAATTTTGATCTTGAAGTGACATATCTTTGTTGATACTGTAACCATTAACAATATTTATACCTTACAATTCATTCAACACATTTTTATTCCTCTAGGCTGGGATGCAATGAAAAAGATATTTGAGATCCCAGCCCTACAGAAACTCACATGATAAGAGATTAAACATTCTTACATTAAGTAAAAGTATTAGTTCTCTATGTTTTGAACTTGGGCATCAACTTTTTCAAAATCTTTTCTTTTTAAAAACTTTTAAAATTTTTACAGTTTTTTTCAAGATATTTAATTTCATAGGTGGATAATTATTAGTGGAATGTTCTAATTAATTAATGAACCATCTTGAGGTAACTGTCATAGATTATATTTCCAAAAATATTTCTGTATTTAATTTTTACTTTTGAAAATATAACTGTATGACAGGAAATCACAACAGTATGCAATAAAAACAAAACTACATTAATAATATTACTACTGTGTTACAAGATTTCTCTTATGTGTTTAGAGAAAAGAAATATACTTACCTACAATGTTTTCCAACTCAACATTTATATTAAAATAGCTTCTATGAATTAGTATCATTATTTCACCTACTTTATGAGCCAATGATGAGGTCATTCTGTAGAGGAAAAAGACCAGAATGTTGCCTTAGATTCTTCAAAGAGAGTAAAATAAAAATCTAAGTATTAGCTAGCACTCATGCCGATTTAGGGATCTATAATTCAAAGCAGATAAGTTTTCATGATTTTATTATTTATGACCTAAATAAACTGGAATCTACTCTTCCTTTACAAATTTACCCAAAATTAATCTAGAAACATTCTATTTCAAATGTAAGAGGAATAATGTAATTAGGTTATAATGTCAAAAGTACCCATGCAGAAATTATATTAGCTTTATTCAGTTTGTAACTCAAAAGAATCATGCTCCATTTTGTCTAAAATCTATTAATAAGATGATTCTGCCTTCTAATATCTGTCACAAAGGGATGATTTTATTAGTTTTTAAGTTATTAATGTACTGTAAGTTGACTTTACGTAACATGTATTTTAAGAAGATGCTGACAATATTAACTCCTTAGCTGATCTGAAGCTTAATCTTCACAAACCTAAATTCATCTTAGGAAATTCATATAACAATAATTACATTTGAATAATGATTCAAACCCCATCTCTTCCACATACATCTGTTTTTCTTTCTGAGATCAGGTTTCAACATAACCTAAGTTAGTCAGGTTGTTCCAGAAAACTAGATTGAGAACAATCATCATCAAGAAAAGAAAAGAGAAACGTGGGGCACCTGGGCAGCTCAGTTGGTTAAGCGGCCGACTTAGGCTCAGGTCATGATTTCACGGTCTGTGAGTTCAAGCCCCGCATCGGGCTCTATGCTAACAGCCCAGAGCCTGGAGCCTGCTTCGGATTCGGTGTCTCCCTCTCTCTCTGCCCTTCCCCTGCTCATACTCTGTCTCTATGTCTCTCAAAAATAAACAAATGTTAAAAAAAATGTGCATAGTAGGTTTGAAATTAATCCAAGAGATATTGCTTTCATTTCAGGTTTTGTCCTTTCAAAGCATCTTCCTGTTTTGATGACTTGGTGGTCTATTGCTGGGAAGGAGTGGAACTTCAAAGATGAGAACTTATGAAAGGAAAACCTGCCCAAAATATAGTTCGTAGATAGGACGCCTACATGGTTCATTAGGTTAGGTGTCTGATTCGATTTTGACTCAAGTCATGATTTTACGGTTGTGAGATTGAGCCTGGCCTCGGGCTGAGCATGAAGCCTACTTGGGATTCTTTCTCTCTCCTTCTGTCTACTCTTCCCCCACTCATGCACTCTCTCTCTCTCTCTCTCTCTCAAAATAAATAAACATAAAAAATAAAAAAATAGTCCATACCTATTAATTCCACAGCTCTTGTGAGAAAAAAATAGCAGTCACATAAATTAGGGTTAACATCTGCCAATCAGATAATGTGAGGATTTAAATATTTTAATTACAGTTAACTCTTGGAAAACGTACTGGATTTGTTTTTCAATTATAAGTAGCCCTACTTCTTTCTATGCTCTCCCTTCTTTACAAGACCTGAAACTTATAAACTACATTGGCCTTTACAATTCTAGTTGCAATGTAAATTTTGCCAAATAGCATTGTTCAACTCTGGGCAGAAGCATGGGCCTTGGAAAATTGGAGAATTTTCAGCAGCCCCCAGGCATTGCCCTGTGAATTGTCTCCCTGAGTACTTGAGACAACTGGGGCTTTTGATAGAAGTTAGCCACAGTTCCTAACCTGGGTGATCCAATTCAATGGAAATGAGTGGTAAGCTACAGAGCTAGTGTTGGTCTTTCTATATCTTCATTCTAGGCTTTTCAATTGTTTTAAAAACACTATACTCCTTACATTAATTCCCTTTTTGCTTCTAATATCTAGAATTGTGTCTATTTTCCTGATGGAACTCTTTACTGGAAAAGAGTCCTTACAGCTTATCTAACATTGTGGTTTATCAACAGTGACTTCCTTTGGTGAATTGTTTTGCCAAGGGTCTAACTGAAAAAAATCAGAAGACCAGTTGCAAAGAAATGACTGTTTAAATGTATGTGTGCTTATTTGTGAGTTCTAAAGCTGGATAAAGACAAAACTCTAATTACTTAAAGAAATTCTTATTGTTAAAAAACTAATATCACTATTTTAACCCTTTAAAAGCATACAATTTAGTGATTTATAGTATATCCACAATATTCTACAACCATCACCACTATCTAATTCCAGAACGTTATTTTTAAAATGCTTTTTTTTCAAAGTTTGTTTTTTATTTTTGAGAGAGAGAGAGCAGGGTAGGTGAAGAGAGAGAGAGAGAGAGAGAATTCTAAGCAGGCTCTGTGCTGTTAGTACAGAGCCTGACACCGTGTTCAAACTTACAAACCATGAGATCATGACCTGAGCCAAAACCAAGAGTCAGATGCTCAAGTGACTGAGTTACCCAGGTACCCCGAATTCTAGAACATTTTTATTAACCCAAAAAGAAACCAGATGTAGTCCATTCCACCTGTGCCCAATATCTACAAGAAATCACTACTCTATTTTGTGTCCCTATGGATTTCCGTATTCTAGACAGAATAAGTGGAGTCATACCATATCTGGCCTTTAAGGTCTGGCATCTTTCACTTAGCACAGTGTTTTGAAGGTTCACCCATCTTGGCACATGTATCAGTGCTTCACTCCTTTTACAGTTGCACCATAGTCCGTTGTATGGATATACCTCATATTGTTCATCCATTCATCATTTGTTAGACATTTGGATTGTTCCACACTTCGGCTATTACGAATAATGCTGCTGTGAAATTTGTGTTCAAGGTTTTTGTGTGAACGTATGTTTTCAGTTCTCTTGGGCATAGAGCTAGTAGTAGAATTACTGGCCCATATGGTAATTTTAGGTTTAACTCTTTGAGGAACTGTCAAATTGTTTTCCACAGTAGCTGCACCATTTTATATTCCTGCCAGCAATGGATGAGGGTTCCAATTTCTCTACCTTCTCACCGATGCTTGTTATTTTCCTTTTTGAAAACCCTACAAAGCTGTTCTAGCAGGTATTAAGTGGTGTGTCATTGTGGTTTTGATTTTCATTTCCCTAATGACTAATAATGTTGAACATATTTTCATATACTTATTAGCTATTTGTATATTTACTGTAGAGAATTATCTATTCAAATACTTTTTGGCTTGTCTTTTTATTGTTGCATTGTAAAAAATTCTTTATATATTTTGAATACTATATCCTCATCAGATAAATGATTTGCAAAGATTTTCTTCCATTCCAGGGGTTGTCTTTCTACTTTCTTGATAGTATCCTTTGGTGCACAAAATTTTGATGAAATCCAGTTCATCTGTATTTACATTTGATACTTGTACTTTTGGTGTCATATTTAAGAAACTGTCGTCTAATTCAAAGTCTTTTTATTTAAAAAATTGTTTGATGTTTATTTATTTTTGAGAGAGAGAAAAAGAGACAGAACATGAGTGGGGAAGGGGCAGAGAGAGAGGGAGACACAGAATCCAAAGCAGGCTCCAGGCTCTGAGCTGTCAGCACAGAGGCTCAAACTCATGAACTGTGAGATCATGACCTGAGCTGAAGTCAGATGCTTAACCAACTGAGCCACCTAGGAGCCCCTAATTCAAAGTCTTGAAGATTTACATCTGTTTCCTTCTAATAATTTTAGAGTTTTAGCACCTACATTTGGGTCCATTTTGATCCATTTTGAGTTACTAATTCCTTTTTATAAAATGTTACTTACTTTTGCTGGTATTATTTTGTTTTCTATTCTTATTTTCTCTATTAGCACAGATAATTGAGAATTAATTCTATTCTGAAGTTCTGCCTGTTAAGAAAGCTTTCAGAAATGCAGGCATCAAGGCCAAAAGAGGAAATTCAAGCATAATGACTTTAAAAATACAAAGTGCTATTTGAGTCCTCTTGGAATAATACTGTTGTAATGTGTGCAGTCTGAGTTACATTGTCAGCCCCTATAAATTTTTAACCCAATTAAGAAACACATCATAAATATTCTCAGTAATGCATACGTCTTTCTACTACTTGTGTCCTCTACTTTAACCTTCTCCCTTATCTCTTCACCAAGTTTTTGTTGTTGTTGGAATGACTGTTGTTGTAATTGCTTTAAAAATTACCTGAATTAAGGTCACATTAGAGCTGCTTTAAAGTATAAAACTTTTAATCACAATAATCCTGTAGTCATTGTTAAAATGTGCTGTACCCTGTGGACGGAAAATAAGAACATATAAGGTTAGTCAGAATTGAGGAGCCTAGTGAGAAATTACAACATTAGAACTCTGAATTTTTTAGGTCAAGGATTATAACAGATTCTTCAGGGACCATGTTCAGTGTGTTTGACACTCTCTTAGACCAATTTTGGTGTTTGAAAAGCCCTGGAGAACATGAAAGCATCCTTTTACTGGGGAATTTTGTTTTAACAAATGATATGAAAGCCAGTTGAACATAAAACTGCTTTCTAATCTTGGATTCCAGTAGGGGTTAGTACTGTTTGTTGCATGACTAAAAGTACTACTGTTTTTCTTTTTGAATAACTAGACTCGTATTATAGCATTTAAAAAAATCCTCTATTTAACAATTGGTTTAACAACGAGGTTCTTAAAAAAAAGTGTCATATGATAGAAAACAGATATTTCTTACGCCTTTGAAATCCACACCCACTTTTGTTGAGCATAAAAATCCAAAGTCTTTCTTTCACATTACTTGAAATTTCAAAATTGTGTATACTGACACTTTATAGATAATATATAATTGTAATATTTGAAGCATTTTTCAAAGTAGGTCTAGAGGTCCTAATGACTCCCTCCCTGTTCCAAGCCCAACCACAAGATTCTAATATACAGTACCTAGAAATGATATCTTTCCCAGGATTCTGGGTTGGAAATTCACTGAGCAGCTGAAGTCAGATCTGCTACCCAGGTGCCCCTAATTCAAAGTCTTGAAGGTTTACACCTGTCTCCTTCAATAGTTTTATAGTTTATATCTACATTTGTAGATATGTAAAGATATGTGAAATATCTGTCTTCACATTTTTGTGAATCTAGGAATATCAGGATCAATCCAGAAGTCAGACCCAAGGTCTGTCCAGTCAGTGTTTTGTGAACAGAAGTCCTGTTTTAAGCAATGTTTCATGGGAGGGCAGTGACATAATGTCTCTCAATATCAGTTTTCATTTAATTAGGTCTATCTAAATTTCTGAAAGTAGTTATTTTTAGTTCTTTCACTTATAAATTCTTCCCAATTCTTTCAAAATTATTTGGCCATGTTACTTCTTGAAGTACTGAGTACACAAAAGACCTTTTCTTTTTAGCTTATTCTAAATATTCTCCCTCTCAATAGGTCCTTATTTGGGGGAAAGGAGTCATCTAATTTTAAACATATTCAATTGGAAATAGCTACAAAATATCGATTTGGGTAGTTAAACCCCATCCATTGTAATATCATCACAAATGAATACTATTTGAAATGAATGGCCCAGGAAAGGTCCTGGTTGAAGATGGGAAACGCATTAATATGCAAATAGCAGAAGGAGGAAGAACAGCAAGCAACAATACTGAGAAAGAGGGATTGAAGAAAAGAAAGGAAACTAGGAATGTTAAATATCCTGGAAACCAGAGAAAGAGGAAGTGTAAAACAAGCTCAAATATTCAGAAATTCAAAAACAAGTATGTAGTGGATTAAACATTGACAATTCCCATTAGAGGTTGAGAAATGAGATTATTGATACCTTCCCCTAAATTGCTTATAGTGAAATTGTAAAGTAGATCCCGAACAGGAACATAAAATAAGGAACTGGATACAGCACACGGAGGGGCTTACTGAGAGGAGAAGGGGAACACTAGAAGGGTAACTAACAAGGGATGTAGATCAAAGGGGGATTTTTTTGTTTTGTTTTTTTAAGATACAGGATATTTGACCATATTTATAGAATGCGCGGTGTAATACAGAAATAGAGAAGAGAAGGGGAATCTTTGGAGAAACATGTTTTTAAAGGAGATAGGCCAAGATGGGTTCATGATAAAGATGTGATCGCAAGAGTTGAAAAGAGACAAAAGTCTTCTTTCTCCACACCTTAAGGAAAGGCAGTGAAAATGGTTGAATATTCATAAAGTGTGTGTTGATGGCGAAGGCCAGTGGAGAGTGGGGGGTGGGAGGGTTCCTCCCATGATGATCTCTAAAAGGGAAGATTATCTGCCAAGGGTAAGATGCTCAGGAGTTAGTTAGAAGGTTTGGGAGGTACGAAGGTAAGAAATGGCAGCTGAGGGAAATATATCTGAGTGTTTACCGAGGAGAAGAGGAGAATATAGCTAATATTGTTTAATGACATCAATCAGAAGTTTAGTGATTTTTTTGGTCCCAGTGACATTAGGAAAACTAAAGCAATGACAGTGAGATTCGAGAGAAGGGACAGACTAGAATTTTAAGAGTTTTGAAGATATTCAGTGTTTCCAGATGGCCACCAGTGCCTTCCTTTGACATTTCCATTTTATTTTTGTCTTATTAAAAGTAGTCTTATCTTACTGAGCCTGAGGATGCTAACTAAATTCCAGATTACTGGACATTGGAACGGGGAAGGGCCTCAACACTTGGTCTACTTCAGTACCCATGATTTTATACAAGTTAAGATGTCAGATTCTTTGTGGATAATGTAATCATCCCTAAAGATGTGCCCAAAGCCCATGGCTAGTTAATGGCTGAATATGCGCATAGAATGAGTATCAGAAAGAAAAGTGCTCCTGGAGAACATGATGAGCACGTTTCCAGGGATGTTGGATTGCTGGGGACTCAGTTTGCAAATGTGGTTTGGGAAGTTGTCGCTGTGCACTACCTATTGTGTATAATGTAATGCAAGGTGGCTGGACACTGATAATTCAACCAGGTTTGCTGTATAAAGATTTTAAATACCTTTTTAGGCCCATACTTGAGTTTATAATGATGTATTGGACTTAAAAAATCTAAGCATTTGCCTCCTTATCTGAAAATGTATGGTCTACCAAAAGATATACAGTAAACCTAGTTCTCTGAGCTAAACCCCTCTGGTAATTAGTGAACATGAAACCAGAAGCAAAAGTAAATAAGCCCTTTATGATGCTTTTGGCACCACACTAAAGCAGCTACTTGAGCATCAGCGTGTTTTGTTATTCAAGGTCTTTATTAGGGCTTAACTAAATATATATTAAAGCTTTTCAAGAAAGAGCCAAATGGAATAAACTGAATGGGCTAATTCTACACAGTGGAAAAATCCTTGATAAAACAGCTTCCAGAATTCAAGTTATTATAAATTTCTATAAAATACTAAAATTATCTAGAAATGTCCTTGGAACAAGATGACAGTTACAAGGTTGATACTTTTGGGATTACATTAAATTACACCAACTCTACACTATGTGAATATTGGGGTTTTATTCCGTTAATGGGATTTGCTTTGGCTTTAAGACACATCCGTTTCATAAAGCAACATATGTAGAAATAAACTCCTGCTGTTTTCAAAGTTTTTGCCTTTTTCCTCCCCTAGGAGGGCTTTGAAGAAAGCCTAAATAATGAACACATAGAATATGCATCTACAGGAATACATAGCATTTAGAAATATTATTCATTTGTTTAATGTTATTAAACCTCTTCCTTATGCAAAGCACATGCTAGGCATTTGAGGCTTACAGATTCATTCAATTAGACAAATAGCTGTTCGACATCTACAGTCTTCAAGACATGAGTATAGAGATGATTAATCATGGTCTTTGTTCATAAGAATCTTATTGTCTCTTATATCTACTAACTGAAAAAGAAGAAAGTAAAACAATAATTGCAGGTATGCATACTATAGTCAGCCCAGGGTTATTTGTTTGCATAGCATCTGTGAATGACTAATTCACTAAAGACGAAGGTGAACACCTCTCTGCTGCTGGTGGGGAGAATGGCTGGCTGTTATTACATTGGTAAATTACAAATTTACCTGGACCAAACCAGTAAAAGTAGAAACAGATAGATAAGGGCACCTCCAGTTGATATTTAAGTGATATTATCAATGGAAATTAACAATGAACTAGATAGATACAGTAAACAAGTGGAAGATTCATGTTTTGAATTCCACCAGCATTTGGGGGCTTTTTGATCAAGGTCTAATAATAGTGCACATTTGGAGGCTCATAAACTACTTAAAATAGGATGATAGCTATATATAGTCTCCCAGAAAAAATATATTAATATACCATATATAGAAAGAAAATTTGCACATATTATCAGGAAAATCATGGTCTCCCTGAAATCCATCTATGATATGTATCTTCTGATTTGTTGTTTTGTTTAAACAACTATGAAGATTTGGGATTAAAATTCTAACTGAAAGACAATCTTGTCTGTTCTTCATTTTTATTATTATCACGTATACCTTTATCCAATTATATATATTTATATGCTTTGTTGGGAAGTTTTAAGTTCTTTTGTGTGCAATGTTTTATATTTCAGTTGTTAAAAACAATGCTCATGTTCCATGCATACCACACTAGGTACTACAGATAAATCAACGACCAGAATAGATATGGTGCTTTGTCATAAGGTTGCAGTGTGATTACAAATGTGATATGTGCTGTGGAGGAAAATTGAGTGGTGCTAGGAGGATATTGTCAGTCCTGCGATGGACATGGAAGTAGAGAAGTAACAAGGTCAGAGAAGGCTAATCTGGAGAATTGAATATATACATGAATGAATAAAATAGTGACTGATAAACAAATAAATTGGATTTTAAACCCGAATGGCTTACCTTTTTCAGAAAAAAATATGTAACAGCTTTGTTGAGCTATAATTCACATACCATAAAATTTATCCATTTAAAGCGCACAATCTAATGGCTTTTGGTATATTCACAGAGTAGGGCAACTGTCACCAGAGTCAATTTGGAAACATTTTCAATACACCCCAAAAATCTCAAGCCTGCTAGCAATCACTCACGTTTTCTTTGAACTTTTCTCTTCCCACCTCCACCAACTCTGGACAAGCTCTAACTGTTTTCTGAATCTGTAAATTTGTCTCTCCTTGAAGTACAAAGGGAATTATGCAATATTGGCCTTTCCTGACCAGCTTAGTTTTTAGTATGATGTTTTCTGGATTCATCCATGTGGCAGCATGCATGAGCACTTCATTCCTGTTTGTCGATGAATGGTATGTAATTGTCCTTCAGTCAGTTGACGAATACTTGAGTTGTTTCCACATTTCTGGCTATCATGACAATGCCACTAGGAACATTTGTGTACAGATTTTCATGTGGATTTATGTTTGTATTTTTTTCTCTCTTGGATATCTGTCTAGGACTAGAATTGCTGGGTCATATGGAAACTCTATTTTTAACCTTTTGATGAATTGCCAGACCATTTTCCTTATCTTTATTTTAAATTTCATTACATTCATCCCACTACTCCATCTCTTGCTTTAGGTAATAGATGTTTTCTGGAAAAATTCCACTTGAGCTGAATTATTTGTTAATGGAATCATTTTTTATGTGTTCAAAGGGATCCTGATTTTTAATGGCATCTGGGTTTTTAACACCTATGTAAAAGCTCTGAATTAGGTAACAGAAACCTAGATTCCAAGGCTGAGCTCTAACAATAACTCACTATCGGATTGAGTCATGACCATTAGCCCATAAGGAAGCAGGAAATTTCTTTTGGAAAAAATTATCTGGTACGATCTGTAATGGCTAGTGAGGTATATCAGAAAGATAAATTACATCAGGTGTCATAAGTTACATTAGGTTTAGATAAGGACAGATAAGGATAACCAGAAAACAAACACAATAACAAAGTACAGATAAATTCATGTTAAGGTCTATTCAGGATATTTGTCACTTTAACTTATAATTGAAAGACACAAATAATTTTAAATATGAATCTCACTTTTATTTATTCACTTTCTCTTCTCTATATTTTCTTTGTCCGAAACATTAGTTTTAACTTTTCTGTTGCCACCTTTTATCTAACAGAATACGGAGAGAAGTAGGAACCCAAATGATTGGTTAACTAATTAAGCCTTCTAATGCTGATGTTCAGAATTTTAGTGTGGTATCAAACATTCAACAGCTCTGAGATTCCTGGGAAAACAGATTATGCTGAATTCTTGGATCTTAAAAGGTGTAACAGCTGGTTTCTAGCTACCATTATTAGTATCCCCCTCCACTTTTTTCTTTTTTCTTTTTCTTTTTCTGTTATAGATAGGCTGAATCTTAAGCCTTTTATTTTATAAAGGAGACACTAGAAATGGAAAAAAAGATATGCTGCCAAACTGTAGTTTTTGAGCCATTCCTTCTGTGGGAAAGAAAGGGAGAGATTATTCAATTAGTATCCACCATGCATAGATTGACAGCCTAGTGCATGCAAAACATTCATCTGGTTAAGATGGAGGATGCAAAGATAAATAATACTCACTATGTCCCCAAAGTTTATTGTCTAAAGCACAGGGATAGCTGTTAAATATGTTGAAAATGTCTAAAGGTCATTATATTGGTTAATAAAGATGAGAAGGAAATTCAGAAGAAGGAAAAATGACTCCTACCAGAAGAATTAGAAAAGACTTTAGAAGAGGGATTTGATTCTATTTTGACTGAGCCTTGGAGGTTGGGGGATGGTATTCCGTCTGGTACAGGATGCAAAGGCGTTCTAGACAGAGGGCACATTAGGAGCAAAGGTATGAAAAAAGAAAATACACCATGCTTGTCTGGGAAAGAAGAATTTTATCCAAAAATATTCAAGAAAAGCCTTAGATAGGATCTTCCATAAATTCTCTGCACTTTTCAAGTGATATGAGTTCGAGAGCCTCTTAATATTTTTTTGCATGACTTTTGGGGGATCTCTTCTGCCTCCATTATCATCCCCCTGGAGAAAACAGAGTCCCAAAAGTTTCAGTAGGATATGTTTAGACTTTATGTAGAGGGAAGAATGTTTTGTCCAAAGACAATGCCAACCTAGCACCCCACTGTCAGGTCCATCTTCCTGAAGGCAGGAAATTCAGAATGTTATCTTTTGGATGAATGAATGAATGAATGAATGAATGAGTGAATGAATAAATAGAGAGAAGACCAGCAGACCATTGTTTATGAGGGAAAGCTTAGGGGAGCTTCCTTAGAAACGTGTCGTTCCATATTCTTGATTCTTACATTACGAAATCCCTCCAAAAATGCGTTTATGGTAATTATATATCTGTTATACTACTTCCTATAGCGGTCATGGAGTTCATTTGAAGTTTGAAGTATGTTGAGTGCAGGATAGAAAGAAAATAAATATCTCCAACTGCCAAATAGTTGCCAATGAAATAACTCAGCTCTAGAAGTGCCAGTATCAATTTACGAGATTAAGAATTGATATTTTCTGTCTGCTGATCATTTGTTTCGCATTGTCATTTATGTAATCAGACAATCAGTGAAAGCTTGTTCAACTTTTGAAAATTTAATTCATAGTCCAAGAGATAGAAAATATATCTTGTAAATTAATAGGATCTAGAATATATGTCAGGAAACTTCCTGTAGTCTTCACAGGATGTTGTCTATGAAAAAAACCTAAATAAAATACAGGATTGAAATTATGTGTTAAATTTAGGGTAGAGGGATGGGTGAAATCGGCGATAGGGATTAAGGAGTATACTTGTTGTGATGAACATCTGGTATTGTACGGAAGTGGCAGATCACTGTATTGTATACTGGAAACTAATACTACACTGTGTTAATTACTCTGGAATTAAAATAAAAATTTAGCAAAATTATTTGTTCTATTTAATCAATGAAGTGTTATTGTCCAAATGCTTTGGACTCTCTCTAAAGTCACAATGGGCTTGAACAATTTAAACCAGTCAAATATAAAGGTAAATGTTAAGCCCTTGACAAACTGTATTGTACAATCTGAAATTGTCAATTATAGTTGTCAGTGTGAAAGGTACAGAAATTTAACAAAAATGGTGGTTTTCATGATCATTTCTGACTAAACAGAGACAGAGACACAGTTGATAAGAAAACAAGGAATTTACTTTAAGAGAATTAACATTAAGGGGTGCTTCGGTGGCTTCTGATGAAGCCTGAGTGTCTGACTTCGGCTCACGTATGACCTCGTGGTTCGTGAGTTCAGGTCCAGCCTCAGGGGCTCTATGCTCACAATCCACAGACCCTGGAGCCTGCTTCAGATTCCATTCCCCTCTTTCTCTGTCCCTCCCCCGGTGATGCTCTGTCTCTTTCTCTCAAAAATAATAATACATAAAAACATTTAAAAAATTAACATCGAAAGACAAGAAATACAATTTTACCTTTTTCTGTATGAGTCAAAACCATGTGTAATTTTTAAATGCATGGCATATGCTCTAACCAGTTTTGAAAACTGCTTATTATGTCATACCCCTTAACTATAGCTGAATTTTTTTTTTTTTTGCCAGAACTCAGTGTTTTGGCATATTCACATCAGATTTTTTCTTAAGGAGACATTACAGACACAGGCAATGCTCCTGTGTAACTGTTGCAATTAATTTCCATTCTTCAGGTAGTGCGTGGTAACCAGTAACCAGAGTTTGGTGTTTCTTATTTCCATCATTTATCATTCCTTCAATACAAAATTTCTTAAGTGCCTCTTATGGGCCAGGGAGGCTTCTATATGTTGGGGAATACATATAGCAGTGAGCAAAACAGACAATCATGGGACAGGCAACATGCAAATAAACAAGAAAATTACATGGACAGATCTGATAATTTGAAGAAAGTTTAGTTCTAAATTTTATCTTCATATAAAGTGCATGAGATCATTTATATTGTTCATCTTAATATGTACACTTCAGAGTCGGGTCAGTGGGGTTGTTTGTGAATATTGCGAAGCATCTTTTTTCCTTTGTGGTAAGATTTGTATCACCCTGACAATTCCTCGGCTCTTGTAAGTAGTTTAATCTGGGGTAGAAAGACCAATTATGCCGTCACATGAGGCACCAAACTTGTACAGTGTCCAAATTTTAGTGAGTTCGCTTGGCTTGTGGTCAGCAGTCAACATCGGATCTCAAGCTTCTGGCAGGAGTGTGCATGAAGTCATCTCTTCCACCTTCACTTGACCTCAGCCCAGTGCTGTAGAGCTCCACTTTAATGTCTCATAATACAATAGGACACATCAGTACCATGCCAGTCCTGCCTCCATCCTTGCTAAGCTTAACTAATAAGAAACTAATAGCTTAACTAATAAGAAAGCAAAGCTCAGTCATGAGAAACAATATTTTTACCACATTCAGATGTTTATTAGATTTCCTCCTGAACATGATTTTTATTTGAAGAAGCAAAACAAGGATCTGAACTAAAATCTACTATGTTCAGTGTTAAAAAAAATTGTTTTATCTAGGTCAATGGCTTTTATATTTTTACATAACAATCATTAGAGAAGGCAGAGTTAAAATTATAGTGTATAAAACAAAAATAAATACAAGAGATGATTTCATGCTATTTCTGGCCTGTTAAGAAGTAGAACACGCTAATAAGAAATTTATATATTTCAGTCAGGTTTAGGAAAAGTGCACCTGCAATAGTACATTTAATAGATACATGTGAAGACTCGTTGATTGAAAACAATGTTATTCGATGTCATTCTAAACACATAAGTACAAGAGGAACAGATTTAAGTCTATTAATATGATACCAATCTTAATCAAAAGAAGTTGAGATGAATTTAAACTAAACAGATAAAAGCAAATCCCAAAACAAACCTAACCCTAACACTTCAAATTGGTTTTATAATATGTCTTTTCTCTTGGAGACAATCAGAAACGAACCAATATTCATTGAGAATCTACTACGCATGTGCAAGTCATTTTGCTAGATGGTAAGGATCAAATATTGTTCACACTTTACATGCCATCTTCTTTGGATGGAAAAACAAGAGTGCTGAACAAAAGATTCTGGAATCTCAGAAGTTTTTGTCATCATAGAAACCACTTACTGGTTCACAAATTTCAATGGCTTTTCACTGAAACAACTGGACCCTGCCACAGGCGCTGGGGAGGGCTGAGTCTTGGAGAACTTTTCTTCCTTCATTTGGTCTGTCTCAGCATTCTGAAGGTTGTCCAACTCTGGGAGCTCACCAAGTTTCATTTCATCCATTAGGTCTGGAGTGAAGAACAAACCTGCAAATTCTGTCAAAATTGGTGATGTATAGCTGCTGAGAAATTCAAATTGCTTCAAGTGTGGGAGCCAACACAAAGTAATGTCCCACTACAGGATGAGATCACAACAGCATGTGCTCACTCTCTATGTGAGCTGCATTCTATATGCATGGGGAAGAGCCAAAGCATGAGTTCATTGAAGAAATGATGAAGTGCTTCTCCTTAACCCTCTAGCTTCCAAGAGTTCTATCAGATCCAACATGGCTGTAGATCCCACTTAGGATACTCCTGGATAGAGCACCATGCTGCACAAAGGCCCAGTAATGATCGACGAGTAATACACACACACAGAGAACAAAGTGCAAATCCAATTTAGACTGCCGATTGGGCTGGAATTCCCAAGTTCACCATCACCTTACGAGTCATGGCGGCTGAAGCTGTCCAAGTTGGTAAAGCTTTGCTGCTCTCCATGAGTTGAAGAATGTCATAGAATCTTTTCATTGCATCTTCCTCGAGTGAGTTGTCCACAATATGTTTTTATATGTCATGGTGACAAGCAAATTTTAGATGAGAAGCAAAACTGAGGTGTCGGTTTATGGGGAAAGTTAAAATTCCCTGAAGATTTTTTTGTAAAAGCATTTGGCAAATGGAAAAGCCCTGAACCCAAGGCGCTTTGGAGGCTGCCATTTTCATTGGTCCCAATTATTTCTAGGGTTCAGGAGACAGACTATATGTTCATGAGAAAGGACTATATGCTGTTGAAGAATGTAAACTGTGTGGTGATCAGGAGGAGGTTTTAACAAGGCATAGCAAAGAAATGGTTGGGAAACAAAATGTAGTAAAACAGATTTGTGGTTCTTATCTCAAAGCAGGCTTTCAAGTTTCTAAGAGAGTAGAGGAGAACCTGTGAGGAATATTCAGCCAGGGCCTGTAATAAAGATGGAGGAGGACCATAGAGGAAAAAGGAAGGCTGTTCATACACGACTAGTGATATGACCTCAGGGATTTGACTTCTCCTCTTCCCTCCTCTTTTTCACATATGCTCATCTGCTTCCATGTTTCCTCCCTATTTATTGGTTGCTGGATAAAATATAGAACACCCAGTTTAATTTTCATATATATGGCACATAATGTCACTCATTATTTATTAAAAAATATACATTGGAAAAAATATATATAGTTTAGCTGAGACTGAAATTTAACTGAGTGTCCTGTGCTGTCGTTTGCTAACCCTGTCAACCGATCTACATCCCACCTAGTCCGTTCCACCGGAGCTTAACAGCTGAGAGAGAAAAGACATGTAATTCCTAACAGCGGCCAAGGAAAACATCACCAAATGAATCAGGTTGGCCTGGCTACCTCTGGTTATTTATAGGCTCATTTCCACCAATGAAGTACTTGTTTGCCATGTGCCTTTCTGTCCAGGCCTCACATTCCTACCCTTGCTCCTGTTCTAGCACTAATTGCTTTCCCTTTTAAGTTCATGGCTTGAGTGAAGTACTGGATAAGGTGGGAATCCTACGGGAGAAGTGTCCCACATAGAAGCTCTACACCGTCTGGGGGGGACACGTCTTCAGTGTCATGGGCGCTGGGCTCGGCCTCCAGAGCTTTGTTCTTCAGTAGAACCTTGGGTAAGCACCTCCGTTCCATCAGCCACTTGGTTTGGAGCTCTGATTTTTGCATATGAATGCTTTGGATATTAAGTAAAATCTTGAGATACAAACGAAAACATTGCTGTGTTGCTGCTCTCACATATTCACCAGGAAAAAAAAATGTTTTCAAATATGTATTGCCTTCGACCGGTTTAATGAGAGAACTATAAGAAGAAAAAAGATATTAAGCCTTGTGTATTGCTGTGTACTCATTGGAAAACTGAAAACTCTTGCACCATGGAATCCACAATTGATTGATGCCAGTCATGGAAATGTGTCAAATTTAACAGCTTTCAAGCACTGTCTTACAAATGACACATATTTTCTCTCTTATGTAAAGATTTAAATTGGTAGTTATTATATCTGTTTTAGTCTCAGTAAATTATATAAATAACCTACACGATATACAAAATTTCTTGCTAGCACATCAAGTGTTACACACATTTTCGCCTCTACTCCATAGACCATGTATGGACATAGGGCACCTAGAATACAAGCCGTAAAGCAGATATTGAAACTTAGCATGTACTAGGAAAATAAGCATTTCTTCACAGGTTGAAAGTAAGGCCTTCAAAGTGGTAAGGCAAAAATACCACAAATCTAATAATAAATCCTCCAATAAACTTTCTTTTTAACTATATTCAATGGGAAACTCGTCCCCTTATAGTGATAATGCATATACACAGCTGTTTATCATGACTTGGAATATATCCCTCCGCCCTTGAATCAGTTTAATGTTCAAACAATCCTACTTATTTTTTTTTAATGTTTATTTATTTTTGAGAGAGAGAGAGAGAGAGACAGACAGACAGACAGAACATGAGCAGGGGAGGGGCACAGACAGAGAGGGAGACATAGAATCTGAAGCAGGCTCCAGGCTCTGAGATGTCAGCACAGAGCCCGATGCGGGGCTCGAACTCGGGAAAGATGAGATCATAACCTGAGCCACCCAGGCGCCCCAATCCTACTTAATTTTAAGTACTCTTTTAATCTGATGTGAATTTTTTCTCTTATTATTTGTCAGGTTGTCCCAAATGTGTCAGCAATGACTTTTATTTATGTTTTTTTTGATCCTAAACCTAAGATTCACTCTTCTCATTAGAGGTCATCCCTACAATTTATTTATTTATTTTTTAAGTTTATTTATTTATTTTGAGAGAGAAAGACTGAGCACACAAGCAGGGGAGGGGGCTGAGAGAGAGGGTGAGAGAGAATCCAAAGCAGGCTCCACACTGCCAGCGCAGAGCCCGATGTGGGGCTTGAACCCAGGAACCGTGAGGTCATGACCTGAGCCTGAGATCTTGACCTAAGCTAACGTCAAAAGCCTGATGCTTAACTGACTGAGCCACCCTGGTGCCCCAGAGTTCATCCCTACAATTTAAATCAGCACTTCTTTTACTTGTGTGCTAACAGAAAAGAGCCAAGTTATTTATTTTGTAATATCTCAGCGTATTTTATTTAGAAAAATGCTACAAATGTGAATTGGGCATATGCTATACATTGCCTCTGTTAAAACATTTCATCTTCATTTTTAATTGTTTGAAGGCTCTGTTTAAATGTACTTTAAAATTGTAAAATGCTTTAGTAAAATTGATAAATATGATATTTCAGGAAGCTTTGTCTGTATCTGAAATTAGTTACGTGTCAGAACTGCCTGGGGATAAATAAACCGGCCAATGCAAATGAGTAGGACAGAGATACGGCTGCAAAGGCCGAAAGCTAAGGCAGAAAAGAGACAATGATTTTTGTCTGATTAGGAAAAGTTTTAGGGTCTCCCTGCCACAAACATGTAGCACAAATGTTCAATTTTAACTTATTTTGTTGTTGTTGTTTTGTTGCCTTTTTTTTTTTTTTTTTTTGTATTTCTTTTCCTCTCCAAGCCTTAGAAAAAAAAAAAAAAGAGGCAACTCAGAGATCACAAGCAGACCTAGGACAGAACTCTAAGTGCGGAGCAGAGAGAATGCTAATAAAAATAAAACATGGCCTCTCCTAAAGCAGGACAAGTGGGGTGTTGGAAGTACTGTACCTCGTCGATAGGGGTTAACAAGAAAAAACGAACTTTAAAAACTCACTGTTCAGCGCTGCTACACTCTCTGCACACTGAGGCTAACCTTGACTCTAATTTTTTTCCCCAAGGAGAAGGACTTTGCCACCTAAAAATGATTGGGGAGTTTTGTATGGAAAGCGAAAGGTAGGCAGAAAACAGTCCTAAGAACGACTTGGGTGATTTTATTTCTTTAAATCTTTCTCTGCTTATGTATCTTATGTAATGTACTTGATATGATCTTTCCCTAAGTTTAACAAAGTATCCAGAAAGAAATATACCAAACTTACTTCCTGACTTTGCAAATCCAAATCTCTGTTTAAAATAGACCCGTAGAAATAACTGGGCTGATGATTCCCTGTCCTTCCTCTGTGTCTCTCCCAGAGCTCTGTTCTGGACTTCCACACACTTGGCATTGCTACCCTAATTCCAAAATCTCTGAAATTAACTTCATGTCTGCTCTCTCACTGATTTTTCTGCAGTGCTTTCTCTGGATTCCCCTACTGCTTCTGTTCTGCCCCCTGTCGCACTGTGGGGATTCTACAGAAGCGTCTCCCTGACCTGGACTTGACTTGCTCATTCTACTGCCCCACCCTATTTCCGGTACCTATGGGATAACACTTGAGCTGTTTCCGGGCCTTCCATTCAGTTCTCCTGACTCCAGTCAGGGATGGAAGCATTCTGGTATTTTTATATTAAAGAATCAGCCACATAATTGTATAATTAAACAGTATGTACATTTTATAATCATTACCTTTTAAGCAGATACCAGCATAAATTCTATTTACAATTATTTCTCAACAAATTACTATTTTGAGTTAAGATTTTTCAAGGCATGATGTATAGGGTCTAAGAGTTTTTTCCACTTGGTAGTCTTGGCATGCCCTATTTCAGTTCACCCAGTTTTATTTAAAACCAACTTAATCATCACCATCACCAGCAAAGTATCTTTCTAATACAAGATATTAAAGAACATTATCTCTAATAAGAATAAAAATTATTTAGAAAAAGTTCCCATATTCAAAAATATGGTATAGGAAGAAAGTGAGAGGAGATAATCTATTTTTTTAAAAAAATATTCATTAATCCTATTGAAGGCTGAACGCATTTTAAAAAGCAAGAGCCTCAGAGACTTTGGCATAAAAAATACAAAGACCAATAGAACAGAGAAATTATTAAATTTCTACTCACTGATAAAGGTTTTCTACAGGACAAAGAGTTGAAGAAAAGAGATATTAGTGCTAACATGCACTGAAATACAGGGTAGGTTGACAACTTGGGATGAATATTGATTAGAGAGAAATATGTGATTGTTGGAATCAGTGCAGTTTCTGTTCCAAGATCCGAATTAAAATTGAAGAATGACTAGTTATATTTTAAACTTTTCACTTCAAAGACTGTTCATAAAATGGGAGATGTGGACAGGTCAATAATTTACAGGACACATGTAGTTAATGAAGGGGTTTCTGGTCTCATTTAAAGAAGTTCCAATAATCTGCCCTTATGCATATAGGAATTTCTTATTCTCATCCATAATGGATATAAGACCAGTTAACATTTAACTGGCACATGATTGCAAAGCACTTTGCAAATATAAAATATTATGTAAGTGCCATAGAATCCATTACTTCATACTCAATCTTCAAGCAACAATTAATGAACAATGCAGTATTACAGAATGGCCTTACTAATGGAAATTTAACTTCCCTATAGCTTGAGAAGATTTCAGAACATTACATAATTGTTTAAAGTCAAATTGAATTTTAAGTCATACATTATTTATTCTATTTGCTCGTCTGGCTTTACATAGATACATATATAACATCTTATATATAAAATTATATACGAATGCTACATAAAATCTTCCATTTCCTACACGAAGTAATAACTTCATTCTCAGACTCATATATTTGTTGCCTCATGACAAGACGTTTTTCAGGTGTGCTCCCTATGTTAGCATTAAGTATAATTTGCAGTGGACTCAGCCTTTTCAAAGCTGGTAATGCTAAATAACCCTTATTTGAAGAATCCTCATTTTTTTTTAAGTCAGGTTTTTGAGGAAATGGTCAAATAAAGGAAGCTGGGTGCATTCTATTTGTAGAAAAAGTCCTGGGAAGGTTTTAAAACTGAAGAATGATGTGGCATACCCTGAGGCTCTGACACACAGGCCAGGTGGGGGGGGGGTACTGTTCCCTCCCGTGCAAACTGATTGTATCACATTGTTTGGACAATGGAGATTAGTCTCAACAGCTACACTGTTTTCAATGTTTGGGGCTTTCAGGATACTTCCGTTTTTAAGGAAAAAAATGAGGCAAAGTACACACAAAGAACCCCAGAGATTTTATCAGTTCTCAGAACTGCCAATTTTGTGAAGGCAAATGAGGCAAAGGTGGATTTCAGGAAAGAATGTCTTGAGGCATACTGCCCTTTGAGTGAACCGAGGAGATTTTAGAAAGGGTGGGTCTCTGCTCTGTCTCTCTCTCTCTCTCTCTCATTCTCTCTCTCTCTCAAAAATAAATAAACATTTAAAAAAAGGCAGGGGGCGCCTGAGTGGCTCAGTCAGTTAAGCATCTGACTTCAGCTCAGGTCATGATCTTGTATGTAGTTCATGAGTTGGAGCCCTGTGTCGGGCTATGTGTTGGCAACTCAGAGCCTGGAGCCTACTTCGAATTCTGTCTCTACCTCTTTCTCTCTCTACTCCTCCTCCACTCATGCTCTGTCTCTTCGTCTCTCTCTCTTTCTCTCTCTCTCTCTCTTTCTGAAATAAATAAACATTTAAAAAAGTAAAAAAAAAAAAAAAGGAAAATGTGGGTCTCATCATTTACAAAAGTTGTGTCCATAAGGTCTAAGAAAAAAGTTTGATCAACTCTCTCCTACTTCTTTTGGGGAATTTTTATTATGTTAAATAGAGTTTTACATACCTTTCAAGATAGTAATTTTGTTAAAATTTAATTGGTTTTGAATTGAATCTCAATTTAGGAAAACTTTCATAGTATCTTTAGGCCACTATTCCAGAACTTTCTTGAAGAAGAAATGAAAGCATTCTGTTCTACAACGTTCTGAATATTTCTGCAGCATGTGACCCAAGTGCTTGTGGGATAGTTAATTTACTCATTCATTCTGCCTTTTATTCATTCAGAAGACATTTGCGAATTGCTACTATGTACCAGCCATTGTTTAAGAAAGTGAATATGATGGGGTTGTGTTAGGAAGTTCACAGAGGAGATCAGAAAATAAACAATTATCATCCAATCGGGCAGCTGGTGGGATAAATTTCGGTACAATGAAGGGTCTCTGATAGTCTGAGAGGTCAGGTGGATCAAGACAAGTCACTCTGAATAAGTGAGTTTCAGTTTCCATGAATAAGGCAGGAAAGGATGTTCCTGATAGAAGGGAGAAGAATGCCAAGTCTCAGGCAAGGGGTAAGATTATACACACAAAACTTGTGATCAGAATATAGGATATATATGAAAGAGTGGCAGCAAATATAGCTGGAGAGAGAGAGTGCGAGATAAGATCAGGAAGTCACTTGTATGTAATACTAATGAGTTTGAACTTTATCATGAAGGCATTAAAGAGACACCAAAGAATAGTTGCTGGAAGGATGAGTGAATGAATATGCAAGCAAGATAAGAATACTTCTAATGCATTTCCAAATTGAAACTGAAACTTTTCAAAGTTTTGATGCTCTTATATGGCTGTGACATATAATATGTAATAAATACATTGATATATATTTTTATCATAAGACAGTTATGTATCTGTAGGTATATCATCATAGATATATATCCATCTATGTAAAAACACAACACTCGTGTGCACACATACATGTGTGTCCATGTGTATATATATTTAAAATTATCTATATATATCATCAAAGGAAGGGCATGGTCACCATGTTTTCCTGGGCCCTAGAGCAGGGACTAGCACATAGTGGATACTCAATAAATGCATGTTGATTGAGTGTCTGAGTAAGTAGATTTTAAGCAACAGAAGGATTGTGGATAAGGAAGCCATTTCTGGGACTATGGAATGGAAAACCTAGAGATGATCAGTGCATTAATGTAGTGGAGAAGAAATGATGAAAAGCTGAATTAAGAGACTTGAGGACAGAAAGGCTGGGAAAGCATTAAGACATTACTCTTAGAACTGGGCTGACAAGGAGATGAGTGCGCTTAGGAATAGCGAAACAGGATACCTCCCAGGCTTCTTGCTTGGGCTAATGAACAGATGGCAGGCCATCCCTCAGAGACGGAATTTAGGAGAAGCAGATTTGAGATGTGAACATAAAATTTTACCGTAGGCATGTTGCTGTTGAACTCTTGGTGAGACATCCGGGGGATGGTAGGAAGGCAGCTCAATAGATCACTGTGGGAAATATGAATCTTAGGTGGTAGATGAAGCAAAGAGGGTGAATATTTCTCAGAAAGAGTAATTAAAAAAATAAAAGGATTGGCACACAAGCCGAGGTGCATGGAAGAGAATTCCACACAGGAGACAAAAGAAACACCCAGAGTTCTGGGAGGACAACTGGGAAAGTGCAGGGTCACCAGAGCTAAAGGAGAAAATAGATCACTTTTTACTGTCCATGACAAACTTTAAACATCTATGTCTCTATACAGATGAAGAAGAATAAAACAAATCATTGAATACTTAATTGGGACCTCACTTTCTTTGATAACTAGGGTCCTGGATTAGAGAAGGTGTCTAATCAACATAGAAAGCAACCCAAGTTAGGTGCTCTCTTATATTTAATTCAAGAGTTCTCTTCAGTCCCATGTCCATCTAATATACACAAGGAGTATGGTGATAAAACCCATGAGCTGTGCATAATAGGGAGACAACACCCCTATCTGAGGGGCTGTATGGTCCAAATTTCATTCCTAGACTCCCTTCCCCACCACACACACACACACACACACACACACACACACACTTCCTTTTCAAGAACAGGTTGTTTCCCTTGCTTTAAAGTCATTTATCAAAGTAATGATACCAGTATTCCTTGAGTGCTTGTCAGATTAAAGACTCTGAGAACTTCATATAAATCATGTCATTATGTCTCTTAGTCCTAAAAATGATTTTTTTCTACAAATAGCTAATTTTCTCTCGTTTTACATAAAAAGGAAACACAGGCAGTTACTTAGTTGGCAAGCTAAGAAGGTGGGATTTGAATGCACGCAGTTATACTTGAAAGCCTTACCCTTAACCATGCTTAAAGGCCATACCTTTAACACCATACATTCTAAACATTAGCAAAGTAATAATTAGACACCCCTTCAATCAGAACTAGTCATTGAAATTTGTAAAAGGTTGACCTATTTATTACAATAGTGATCTGTATATAATTATACTCCTTTGTGCCCCGGAAGATTTACTTGGGAAGTGCATTAGCTAGAGCTGTATTTCTTTTCTACAGGCAGAAGAATAAATAAAATGACATGGCAGTACAGGCTTCATCACGCTCTGTTACTTAGTGTCTATTTACATGGTTTAAATTATGGTTTTCTAAGCATACTTTTATGTAGCATCTCTTAAAAATGTTATGTGTGTATAATAAATTAGATTCTCTAATTATTATTATTGCCTAACTGTTGATAATTGAAAGTCAGTATCTGATTTATTTTTGAAGACTGGTAAAGTTCTGATAAGCAAGAAGATGAAAATCAAATCCAGAAGCTAAATGAATTTATTAGTACTCATAATAAACTAAAATCCTTATCGGCATAGAGTTAGAGGTTGTATAAGCTGATGGAAAATGATTCTAGATCTAAGAAGATTAATAAAGGTAACTAATTCCAAAAGTAGTTAAAATATCTAGAGAATATTTTCATAGAAGTGACTATAAGAAGACAGGTAACGTACATAAGCATAAGATATTTAGGATATTCCCATCTCATAGGCAAATTAAGACATTTTCAGTGGATCTAAAACAAATGAGTAAAAATAGGAGAGTGATCCAATAGGAAGAATCACCAATATGAATTGATAAATGTTGAATCATGAATAATGCGTATCTCACAGGTGATGAATAATGAACTCATGATTCTGGACATGAATAGAAATAGGAATTTGTTCATTCCAAGCAATATAAGAGGTGGCATTCACTATTTTATAACTCCAGCTGGTATCCTTTGCTTTCACATCCTGCTAATAGATACCCAGTCCAACATTACTGCCTCTGTTTTCCTTGAGGTAAGAGTTCTGAAGATAAAGTGACATTGATCCTGCTGCTGCCATTTCTTTTGAGTTTGACATTCTAACTCAGGATATTAACAGCAAGTGTCTCCATGATCTGCATCTTCATGAGGGTGTTTCAAATTGTCAGTGTATTCAAATGGAAAAGGACCTACAATATCACTATCTTAATTTCTCTGCAATCGCTCAGTGACTTACCCTCTGATTTAACTCAGGACTTCTTTTTGTAGGTAACTGATTCTAGCTTGAGACTCTTTTCTTTAGATGAAATATTATTCTGTTCTCTTCCTTTGCCTTTTCATTTTTTAAGGGGTAGGTATCTCTTTACTCCTAAGCCATCATTCTCTGCCAATTCCTTTATGTCTTCCCGCTCCCCTCTGCTCAAGCTTCTTCCTCCCTCAGACATTTCAGTTTCTTCTAGAGGTAGAGACAGCAGGTGGTAGTGATGGAGAAGGTCTGTTCATATTCAGCATGGGATGAATTTTGGAGGCCTTTTTTCCTCTGTCTGAATATTTTGGAACCGCTTTCCATAGTTATGAAGGAATCTTGCTTCCTGGCCCCCGCTCACTGACGTTTCCCCCACCATCCGTCTGTGAGCATTGCTTTGTTTCTGTGATCACTGAACTGAAACCAGTTGAGTGTCAGCACTTAGCCCATATGTTCATTAGCAGTGAATCTGTAATTAATTTCTCGTGGTTTGAAGTTAACGAGACTGTGTGTGTGTGTGTGTGTGTGTGTGTGTGTGT
Organism: Paguma larvata; assembly: GCA_030068075.1. NCBI lineage: Eukaryota > Metazoa > Chordata > Mammalia > Carnivora > Viverridae > Paguma > Paguma larvata. Next base: position 74,410,773 of record CM057823.1, read on the forward strand.
GTAGGGGTACGCACAAGAGCACTGTGTTTATAGGTTTTTAAATGTTTAATTATTTTTCTTAGTTTTTCCTCCATTCCTAATGAATGGACCTTGTTTTGTTTGGCTGTTTACCAACAGAATTTTTGCATAAATCTACTATGTACATCATATGTGAAAAAAAAATACTACTTTTTGGGCTGTTTCATTGATTTCTGAGGCAAAAAATTTTATTGGCACAACTGTAAAACTTCTTAAACTATTTAACAAGGAGATTTAGACCTGGTTTCACATGTTCTTCTCCAGAAAACCACAGCACAAATAGTCTATGAAAGCTTGAAAACTGGCCATATAATTATAGTAGGTATTGTTTAGAAAGTTTTGTTGTTGTTGACTAGTAGCTGATAGGTAATCAAATGAGAAATTTAAAAATTAAACCTGGGCACCAACATAAAGCCCATTTTATTTGTATACGCACATATATTCTATATGAAACGTATCAGTATTTTCTGTCATTTCTACAATAATCCTGCATTATATACGTAATAAGACAAAAAAAACCAAAAGATATTTACAATACAAACAAAAGTATATATCATCATAATTTCAAAACATATTGATACTTGATGTTCCTCCATATATTTTCAAGCATGTAAACACTCATAGATATGGGAATTCACTAATTTAACAAACATTTCTTTAAAGCATACTTTTTGCAAATCAATATGAAAGATTCAAAGACAAAGAAATATGGCTTGAGGGCTGATAGACAGGGGCAGGCTGGGGAAGTTAATGTTATCAGAGAAGGCATGCACATTCTCCAGAGTCCATAGAATTTATAATTTTTGAGAATATTTATAAATTTTTTAAAGTTTTTTAAATTTATTTTGAGAGAAAGAGAGAGAGAGCACAGAGAGGAGGGGCAGAGAAAGAAGGAGAGAGACAACCCCAAGCAGGCTCTGCACTATCAGCACAGAGCCAAATGTGGAGTTTGATACTGTGAGATTATGACCTGAGCTGAAATTAAGAGTTGGAGGCTCAACTGACTGAGCCACCCAGGTGCCCTGAGAATATTTATATTTAATATCTCTATAGCAAAAAATGTAATATGTGTTCGATTTACTTGCCATAAAAAGACTCAGACTATAGACTCTAGAATCTTAGGTATTTGAGAAATTAGCAAATAGCTATGAAATCTTCAATCTAAATAGTTGCATTTTGATTAATCAAAACAGGCCTGGGACCTACTTTATCCTTTTCTTGTGCTTAAGAGCGTGGAGTAGGAGTTAGAAAGCCTTAAGTTTGAATCTTGGCTCCCTGTATACTAGCTGTGGAACCAGAAGGAGGACATAATCTTTCTACTCTTCAGTTTTAAGAATTTTTTAGGAGTTCCAACTGCATGCATTTGTAGTGAGAGTTGAAAGAAAAATGAGTATTCTAAAGAATTTATCATGATGCCTGGCAAAATAAATAAATAAATAAATAATAAGATAGTTAATACTCTTCGTATCACCAGTATTTTTATTATTACTTATTTAATTATTTTTTAATGTTTATTTATTTTTGAGAGAGAGAGAGAGACAGAGTGGGAGCAGCAGAGGGGCAGAGAGAGAGAGGGACACACAGAATCCAAAGCAGCCCCAGTCTCTGAGCTGTCAGCACAGAGCCCACTGTGGGGCTTGAACTCACGACAGTGAGCCAAAGTTGGACACTTAATGGACTGAGCCACCCAGGTACGCCTGTATTATTACTGGTTAAGAGGCAAGTGTCTCAAAAGTAATAATTATTCTAAAAATCTAGTTTTCCCTTTGTGGTCCTGAAATAAGAAGTTGCCCATTGTCACAGAGAAAAAAGAGCTGTGAAAGGAAAATCTGGGGGAGAAGTAACAATTTTTCTGACAAAGGAGAATTAGGGAGACGACTCCTCTCAGTGCTACTCCCTGTATCAGTCCTCTCACTTAAAGAAGGAAAAGATTTAGCTGCTCATAGTTCATTCCATCCATGCCAAGTGCCTCTTCCTTTGCATTCTGAGTTGTATGGAATGTAAGTCATTCTGGATCCTGGTCCTGGAGAAGCTTCTTCGACTTCGGCTACTCTAGTTTGGTGTAGCAAGCAGAAGGTGATTCTGAATGACCAAGAAATAATTATCTCTGTATCAAGACCCCAGGTCAGTTAGAAAGTCTGTGGGGGGTTGGAACTCTTTCAGATTAATGAAGTTCCTGGTTGCTAGTTGATGCCAAGACGGTGGAAAGACCTGAAGGTGTTGCTTCACTATTCCTTAAAAAGAGGTTAGAATGTCTACCAGATTTTGATGCTTCTAAAAAGCAGTAAGTCAGAGTTATCTTGGCTCAAGGAGTTTGGCAGGAACATTTGCTTCCTATTCTTAGATACACAAGAAGACAAAATCTCCTAGCCTCCCTTGTTGGGAGTTTTGTACCATATAATTGAGCTTAGGTTCACAAGATGTGGGCAGATGTGATGTAAGCTACTTCTGGGTCTGGCCTTTAGAAGTAACTTACATGATCCTCCAGTCTTCTTTCTTTCCTCCCTTTGGCATCCTTGGGGAGCACATGTTCTAAATCACACAGCTATAGGATAGAGGAGAGATTCCTGACCTAAAAGACTCTATGTAAGGGAGAAATAAATCTTGATTGTATTACACCACTGAATTTCAGAGTTTATGTCTGTTAATTCAATAGAGCCCAGACTATCCTGACTTATGTAGGGCGAGTGCTAACTCTCCAAGAGTCAGGAGAGTGGTTGCAAACATTACTTGCAAAATATTTTTGCAAGCGTAAATCAGATCATACCTTTTCCATATTTAGAACACTCCAGTGATTTCCTCTTAGAATAAAATCTGAGCTCCTGGCATTCTCTAAAAGAACCTGCAAAACCTGACCTCTGTAACTCTGTCTGGCCTCATGGTCTACATTTCCCTTTCACTTCATTCCACCTCTTTGTAATTTTTTGAATATGTCATGGATGTGCAATAGTTGTAGCCTTTGTATGGTCATGACTTCACATTAAAATGTCTTTGCCTGGAAAGTCACGTGACTGGCTGTTTCTCATCCTTCAAGGCTCTGCTCATACATCATCTCCCCAGTGACCCTGCCTCCAGTGAATCTATCTCCCTTCATCTTGCGTTTATTTTCTTCAGAATATCTGAAATGATGGTATCCAAATATTTACTCAATAATTGTCTGTATCCCTCATGCCACACTTGAATACAAGCCCCATAAGGTCAGGCACCTCATTTGCTATTTTCTTGTGTCTAAAACAGTGCCTGACACATAATCTATATTCACTAGTAAAGTTTGCTTAATTAAAGAAACAAAGGTGTCCTTTTTTTAAATCTGAAGTCTAGTGGTAATATAACATAAATTTTGATTCCATAGATCTGTGTGACACAAAGACCAATATTACAAGGATTGTATTAGAATATACTTATACTGAATTGAATACTGTTCTTTAGAATTTCATGTGTATCCAGAACCTGTCCTTATTTGGAAATTAGATCTTTGCAGATATAATCAAGTGAACATGAGGTCATACTGGGTTATAGTGAGTAGTAAATCCAATATGACTGATAACCTTATAAAAAGGATTATTTGGACACAGACAGACACATATAAGGAGAACAGTATGTTAATAGGGAGGTGGATACTGGGTTATGTTTCCACAAGCCAAGAAACACCAAGGATTGCCCATAACCTCCACGCTAGGAAAAAGTTAGGAAGGAGGAAGCCTTCTGAGAATCATGTCCGACTCACACATCGATTTCAAACTCTTAGCCTTCAGAACCATGACCATAAATTTCTGTTGTTTTAATTCACCAAGTTTGTGATACTTTTACAGCAGCCATAGAAAATGTATACAATATTAACAAAATTCAAAAAGCATAATTTAAAGCAGGGTGGTACTGACGTAAAGAAATTAAAGTCATCATGATGAGCACAGGATGGTGTATGGAATAGTTGAATCACTACGTGGTATACCTGGAACGTATATAACACTGTATGGTAACTGTGCTAGACTTAAAATTTTTTAAAAATTTCAAAAAAAGGGGTAAAAAAGAAATTAGGTTCATAAGAAAGAAAGGAAGAAATAAAGTAAATTCAGTCACCCAAGGATTTTATAAGACAAAGTAAAATATATAAATAAAGCAGAAGGGATGTCTATTTTAAAAATTCTGTGGCTAGAACTGCATAGCAATTGGCAAAAAAAAAATATGACCCAAATGGGGTTATATTTATTTTATACATATCCTTCTGGAATTACCCTCCCCTTTAATTTAAGTAACAATAAATTGAACCTCATTCTACATGACTTCAGAAAAAGTAATCTCTTGTCCAAGTATTTCTGAGTATTTTTAGGGCTCCTTTGCATATATTTTAGGAGTCAAGTATTCTACCAGTCCAGGATTCTTTGGCCAACTGCACCTCCAAAACACAAACTTGGACATTTCTTTATTCCTCAGGTTGCAGTGGCCTAGAAAATACGTAGGCCAAAGTTAAAATAATAAAATAACATGTTGAAAATTTTTAAAAAATTAAAACTGAATATAAAATATTCTAGCTCCCAGAATCCATTGGTCATACATACCAATGCACAGAAGATTCTCTTATAGGCTACCCTTCTCCAGAGTTTATAGTCAGCCCGCCCTATTTCTAGGATGGCTTATTCCCCTTAGGTGACTTATTCCATTCCATGATTCCTGTGTCTTTGTCCCTAAGTTATGATCCTCCCAACCAATTTCAACTCCAGCACCACATGTGGAGACTCTATCAGTGAAATTTCCAATTCAGATAATATCATAAAAAATCTCAATGCCAGAAATATACATCTTCTTTCAGAGCAAATCCCAGAGAACATGGCTTTCCCCTGCATACAATCAAAAATAACAACCTCTAACTGAAACTAGCACACAATTTCCTTTTTAAATCTATGGATGAAAGGCAACTTTTACAATTTGACACAATAAGATAAATCATAGAAGGACATTGAAAAATTATTATATGTTAATGATGCATAACAAAATAAACATTCACATAAAAAGAGAACAGTTGTTGGAGATCTTTGAATGCAGTTGATAAGGGTTTGCTATTTTTCCATATCAAAAGAACTATTACAATATCAACATAGAAGGAGTGGCACTGCAAGCAAACTAACGGTCCTCTGAATAGACTTGACACAGAAATCTGGGAGTTTATCCATAAAAATGGAGACTAGGGTGCAACACAGTGACTATCATTAATGAGTATCATAGTTTACGAGCAAGAGGATCTCCAGGTGAGGCACAGATTAACTGTTTTCTCTGCACAAAGCCACAGGCAGGAAGAAAAAAACGTCCTGGAGAGGAGAAGGTGGTCACAGCCTTTGTTTCATTAGGAAAACAGATCATTACCACAGGACCTTCCTGTCTCACAAAATGGGAGAGGCCAACACACAGCTAAAGCTAGGCTTCTGAACTCTGAAGGGGTCCCTCAAATAGTGCTTTGAGGGTGGGAACAACAAAAATGTGACTGTCTGGAACTCACCACTGATGGCCAAGAAGCCCAAACAGAAAAAACTCCCCATCTTTTCATCCTTTGCAAGCAACAGGAGACTCAAGAACATTACAAACTGCCCGCACAAGGAATGGGAAAATAGTTGGCTCACTTTTAGAATTTTCCATTTTTTCCTCAGTTAGAACATTTTCCTGAATTATAAAAATAATTGATAATTAGCTATAAAAGTTTCAAAGAAAATGCAGAAAATTTAAAATAAAAAAATAAGACTGATTACTTAGAAATAGTCTCTGGTAACTTTTTGGTGTTTTTTATTCCTATCTGTAATTTTCTACTTATATATTTCTATCAATAACTCTTTGCATATATCTGAGTGATGTATTTGTATAGCATTTCAACTAAAGGATATACCATAACTTAATCACCCCTATTCTTTAGAAACCTTGAATTTTTCTAAGCGTTCTCATTATAATTGTATAATATGTATAGGGAGTATGTAAAATAATATAAAATTTCACTATAGTGAAATTATGTGTATATATCTCTCTATAATTTCTTGTGATTAAAAAAAGCATAATTTACCAGAGGATTTATGGAAAAGTTCATAGCATGATCATTAAAAAAAATTAATGTTTATTTTTAGAGGGAGAAGACAAAGCATGAATGGGTAAGGGGCAGAGAGAATGGGAGACACAGAATCTGAAGCAGGCTCCAGGCTCTGAGCTGTCACCATAGGGCCTGACGCATGGCTCAAACTCACAAACCACAAGATCATGACTTGAGCTAAAGTGGGGTGCTTAACTGATTGGGCCACCTAGGTGCTCCAAGGCACGAACGTTTTCAAAGCTGTTGATAAACACTGTTAGGATTTATTCCACAAATTTAAACCAGCTTAAATAACTACATTTAGCAAATTAGAGTATTTCTTTTACCATGTACTTTCCAATATCATATATTTTGCTTTTAACCTTTGTCAATTTCATAGTTCAAAAAAATATAATTTTAATTTTAATTTCTTTATTATTAGTGAGATAGAACATGCTAAATTCTTTTTTCTGCTAATTAAATTCTCATTATAAATCAGTAATGGGAGAAATTATAATATGAATTACATTAGGAAAAAAAGAGAAGAAAACGCTTAAATTTGATGTAATGCATTTTCCCAAGTGTACCACATACAGACAAAATAGGAAACTTATATGAACTAAAATGTGGACCTTTGTTTCTGCTATATTTGGCACAAAAATTACACATAAAAATTAAATTCTCTAGCATCAAAGATACAGAAATTCATGTAATGACAAATTACCATTTATGCTAAAAGTGAATCGACCACTGTTAAGTACCCACTGTTGTGATATTTTTGAGTTGCTATGTTAAGGATGGCATCTAACAGAGGAGGGTTTGGGTGGCAAATTAATAAGGTATGGCTGATGAAAAATGGCTGGTTTCAAGAGCAAATGAATTATTCAGCAGTTACAGATTTTTGCAGCCATGGAAGGGAAAGAGATTATATATTGTCAAGTTAAGATAGAGTCTGGTTTAGCCATGTAGTATGTGTACTAATGTCCAGGATTTAGTAGGGATAGGGTTTAAAAATAACTGTATTGTAGAGGAAGCTTTCGGTTAGGAAAGCTTCCAAAGCATAGCAGGGCGAATGGCTAATCACCGTCACTGACCACTGATGATTTCAGTTTTGTAATGATGCCATGCCCCAAGCCCACGTTTGTCTAAAAGTATGAAAACTATTTTGCAAATTTGTCACAAGGGAGATACCAATGAGACTGACAGAAAGAAGCCAATGGAAAGAGATAATAGAATACAATATGCTTTCTATAAATGAACAGAAACTTAACCGGCTTGAAGTTAGCCTACAATGCAAGGAACATCAATCGTATCATCAATTGATAAAATGATCAGTATCCATAATTCCCTGGCATATAGGTCTTGTTACTAACAACATTCCCTGTTCAAGTCCTTCAAGATGCATCCCACCCACGCTTTTTGCTTAAATATACTCGTAGGACCCTTTTATGCAAGCTGGAAAATGTGGCCCATCTTTCCATGAGATATAAGCAACTGCTAGCACTGTAGGCATGTTGCTGAGAATTTACCATGAGGTGAGTGACTGTTCCCCAAGCATGTTATTCCTAGCAGCCCTACATTTCAGGCTTTCTGAGGGCTTAATCTGAGGTTATAAACTGACAACTTTACACTGAAAATGGGTTACTTTATTCTAGTTGTCAAAAAAAAATCCAGGCAAAATAAAAATTAAAAAGAAACCTCCATTCTTTTAGTATATTCTTATATTTTTCTAGCAGTAGGCATGAGTTGGGTGTGAACTAAAATTGAAATATAATTGTTTGCTAGCAATGCCTGTAGTTTGTAAATAAGAGTCGATATGACTAAATTCCCCTGAAATTATCTGTGCTATCTATGTGGTGATGATGGTGTAATTAAATACACATATGATCAATCTTTATTGAATTTTCATTAAGATGGTCAAAAATAGGTTTTGTGTCATAACTTTGTTATTTTGATACTCAAGAGGTCAATAACCTAGTTAAGAGTAAATCCTGCAATTTAAGAGAACCACCAACAGGTGGCAATAATCAGCTGTATTCAGACCTAAAAAATATTTTCAAATCAAGATATTTTTACTACAGATTTAGGTTTGGCTTAGTACTTAGTAAAGTCTAATCTGTAAAAAGATAATGCTTAGAGCACCTGGGTGGCTCAGTCAGTTAAGTATCTGACTTCAGCTCAGGTCATGATCTCACAGTTCCTGAGTTCAAGCCCCATGTCTGGCTCTGTGCTGACAGCTCAGAGCCTGGACCCTGCTTCAGATTCTGTGTCTCCCTCTCTCTCTGTCTCTCCCTTTCTGTCTCTCTCAAAAATGAATAAATATTTTTTAAAAAAGTTAATGCTTTAAACTTACCACTGAATAACATTTAGCCAGTAGTTCTTAGTTACTCAAGCAATTTACTGTTACCAGATGATAGAATCACCATTGGAATTGGCTCACTGACAAAAGCATTTAAATAGTCCATGAGCTTTGATTCCTAGAAAACAGTTTAACTGCGATAGCTTATCATTCAAATCAGGCAAATATCAGTAATATACAAAATGTATTTCATTTTATTTATTTTTTTAAAGTCAACAGCATGGCATCTTCAAATGTCTTTTTCTCTCTGCCTTCTGCTTCCATCATGTTTTTCTCTGACCTATAAAGTGTATTTTACTATGAAATCAAGATATATTAAAAATATTTAAAATATATGCTTAAGTGTTAAATTGTAAAGATTATGTACAGCAAATCAGATCCAGTAAAGTCTACAAATTAGTATATTTTTTTTCTAAAAGGGAAACTGGAGAATGGAGACAATAAGAGTATATACAAATGTTAGATGTTTATAGCAGCATTATCTACAATAACTAAATTATGGAAATAACCCATGTGTCTATTGATAGATGAATGGATAAGGAAGCGTGGTGTACACACACACACACACACACACACACACACACACACACACTGGAATATTACTCAGCCATGAAAAATAATGTCATCTTGCAATGACATGAATGGAACTAGAGAGTACTATGCTAAGTGAAATAGGTCATTCGGAGAAAGACAAATAGCATATGATTTACTCATATGTGGAAAATAAGAAATGGAACAAATAAGCAAATAGTAAAAAAATAGGAGAGAGAGAGGCAAACCAAGAAACAGACTCTTAACTACAGAAAACAAACTGATGCTTGCCAGAGGAAGATGGGTGGGGGGATGACTTAAATAGTGGTGGAGATTAAGGAGTGCACTTGTTGTGATAAGCACCAGGTGTTGAATCATTATATTGTACACCTGAAATTAATATTATACCTTATGTTAACTAAATAGAATTTAAATAAAAATCTAAAAAAAAGTATATGCAAAAATTAGTGTGTCAAATTACAATGATAATGCTGATTCACTAAAAGAGGCCATCATTATAAAACCAATAAAATTTTCTTGAACAAGAGGGCATGAAACCCTTATTTAGAGGGAATAGGAATAATGAATATATACCTTCCATATAATTTGAGACATTTTAAAATAGAGTGCAGAAAAACTGATTCACAAGGTCAGCAATTATGGTATGAAGGGATGAGATATTTGAATGAGGGAAATAATTACTAACTAAGATTGAAGGTAATCGAGAATGGTGACTGGTCAGGACTAACTAATGGGCTGCTACGGGGATAAATATTAGGACAGACTTTTGTTCCCTTTATACATCAATGACCCAAAAGAGGACATACATTAGGAGGATAAAATCTGCTGACTGAGGGAGTTTGAGGTGTTGAAGGGGCAGTCACAAAAGCGTGCTTTGACTGACTTAGACAGTCTAAAAAGGTGGAGTGATAAGTGGCTTACTCAATTCAGTTCTGAAGACAAAATTCCAGGATCTTAAAACCATCACTAAAAAAAAAAAAAGGAATATATACTTCTAAAATCTCTTGAGAATTGAGCTCTGAAAGAAATACACCAAACAAACCTTTCAAGGGATGCTTAGAAGTAAAAATATAAAGAGGAAATACAAAAGTAGGCATTCAGTATATGGAAATTATATCAAGTGTAGAGAAAATTCTGTTTCTGCTGTAAGATTCATGAGTCCTAATTTCTCATTCCCTCCCCCATTTTTCTCATTTGACCCCTAACAAGCAATCAATTCATAACATTGAGACTATCACTACTTTTTTTTTTTTTTTTCCTTAGGTATTCCAGAGACCATTAGTCATGAACATCTACCTATCCCGGCTGTGCACGTTTTGTGAGACAGCTAACCGAAAAAGACACAGCAGAGTCCTCCACCAAGGTAGCCCGAAGGTACTTTGCCCCGATTACTTTTCGCAGTTACCACAGGTATCTTTGTTAATAAGAAAGAGTAAAACACTAGAGGCAAGTAGTTGAGTAACAGAGCAATATTTTCCAGCCAGCACTCATTTCTCTTAAGTTCTCAGAAGACAAGCAGACCTTGACTACTCCGGTGTCCGGGGATGGCATCAAACCAGACGTCTTAAATCCCTCATGGTTAGAATGTGACTGCAGGGTGACCTATGCTCCTCAAACTTGAGGAACAGCAAAGAAACATATATATATATTAATAAATTATAAATTATATAAATTTATATATATTAATATATATATCACTAGGTACTGACGAATTCTTTAGTCAAAAAGAAAAAAAAAGAAACCTCTAATCTGCTCTATACAGAAACCAAAACCAAGATGAATTATTGAGTACGTTACTTCTTGCCTAAAATTCTGTAGTAGCTTTGTATTGCTTGTAGGAAGATATTCATACTCTTTGATAAATAATATATATTGAGTAATATTTATGAAACAAGGCAGTGAAGTTTGATCTTATTTCATCCTCATAATAATTCTGCAGGTTGGTGTTATCTGAATTTTACAGATAAAGAAATCCAGATTCAGCTATGCGAAATAACTTTTCCAAGATCTCACATGCCGAAGTCCTTGTTTTTCTACCATAACTTGATGCATTTGTGTTTTCACACACAGCATAATAAATAGTTGATGGGAGACTGGATGATGGAAGAATAGGCACGGAAGATAAGGTGGTCTCTCTCACTCTTTCATAAACACACACACACACACACACACACACACACACACACACACACCACATACTTTGTCCTAGCATTCAAGACCTCATCAACAGGGCCAGTATCTTGCAAATCTTCATATGCTTTATGTATTTTATGCATTGATTGAATCATGCTACTTGTCTGTTTCCCTTGAATGTCCCTTGCTTTCCTGCTGCAAGTTGTCCCCCAGTCTCCACACATCCAGAGACCTGGGGAAACAACTCTGTCCGTCTCTCAAATCATGCTGTCTGTACTGGTATTCTGCACTGAAGCTATTCATGTACGTCTTGTGGCCCCCTTAGGTCTGTTAGTGATTTGATTTCCATTATACCTCCTGCCTCCATCCCTAGCAGATTGCCTTGCATGTGACAATTGCTCAATATTAGTTTGTTGAATGGATGTACGTGTGTGTTCATGTCAAATGCTAACTAGTATATGCTTCACCTATTGAATTTATTATGCTTGATTAACCTCCAGTAAAAAACATTTTTTAAGAAAATTTTAATGTTTATTTTTGAGAGAGAGAGAGAGAGACAGAGGGAGAGTGGGGGAGGAGCAGAGAGAGAAAGAGACACAGAATCAGAAGTGAGCTCCAGGCTCTGAGCTGTCAGCACAGAGCCTGACGCAGGGCTCGAACTCTTGAATGGTGAGATCATGACCTGAGCTGAAGTCTGAAGCCTAACCGACTGAGCCACCCAGGTGCCCCTCCAGTAAAAAACATTTAAAGCAGAATTACTTATGTCAAATCCTAGACTTTACTTTTTTGTTTTTAGTATTTTACAAATTAGCAAAATTTGTAAAGATTAAAAAAAAAACCTTTTCCTCTCTCTTAGTGACTTTAAGAATATTTTTTAACATTTATTCATTTTTGAGAGACAGAGAGAGACAGAGCATGAGCGGGGGAGGAGCAGAGAGAGAGGGAGACACAGAATCTGAAGCAGGCTCAAAGCTCTGAGCTGTGAGCACAGAGCCTGATACGGGGCTCATACCTAGGAACCCTGAGATCATGACCTGAGATGAAGTCTGACCCTTAATCGACTGAGACACCAGGCACCCCTCTTAGTGACTTTTATAATTTAGTTTGATGTCGTAATATTCTGGAGGATAATGACTGTCTAGTAAGAGTGTAGACTCTATAATTAGGTAACATGGACCAAATCCTGTCCCTGCCACTTATTAGCATTGTGAGTTTAGGCAAACTGCTTAACCTTTCTCTGCCTCAGTTTCCTCATCTGTCAAGTGGGATAAAAACAAGTACCCACCTGCCTAGAAAATTGCCTGGATCATTTACAAACACTTAGTAAATATTATCTCAGAGTGAAATAATTGTAATCTTGATTATCTTATTTCCTCCCACATTACTCTTATTTCACTTCATTTATAATCTTTCTCCCCTTCCAGGAAATGGAAAGCTAATTTAAGATTATAATGGAAATTAAGATAGACTTGTTTTCCACATCAAGTTAAATTAAGCTCACAAACAATTAATGATAATGGACTACGGGCCAAGTGTTGGCCTGGCGCTGAGAGACACAAAGCGGATGAGAGAAGCATAGGTGCTGTTGACCCCTGTGAGCTCACGGTATAGGAGGAGAGAAACACCTTTACAGTTGCGCTGTGTGGTGCTCTAAATATAGAACTGTTTATCTCTCTGCTGTGCTTCAGAGCACCAGTATCTCTTGGAAGGAAGCTTTTATGTGTGTCTGGTGCCCCAATTTTTTCAGCTGCTGTATGTAATCAGTTGATCGCTTGGCTCTGGAGGCCAGGGGAGCTTGTATTCCTAGTCCCATGAGACTATAATAATCAGCGTCACCAAGAAAAGAGTTCATAGTCCTGTCTGGCACCCTGAGCTTTGCAACTGTTATAAGAAGACACTCGTATATCACCCGGTGCTGGTGGCTGGTGGGGCTTACATTTGTGGGTCCAGTAGGACTGTAACTAATAGAGAAAGAGTTCTTAAACAGCTACCACCCTAGGCAACAGACCCAGCAGTTCAGTGTTTCTGTGAATTAGCCTCTTAGCTAATCGTGACTGTGGCCTCAGGGGCAAGCTTCTAATTGAACATACATCTTGGGACTGACTAGAATCCTCTCCAAAGACCATGGAGGGTAGGCATTCTCTTTGCATTCACCCTCTGCTGTACTCCAGAGCATCAGTGTCTCCTGAAGGGGAGATTTACACACGTCTGGTGCCCTGGTTTTTATGTCAGGCTCCCCAGTTTTTGTAGCTGCTGCCCAGGGAACATCCCTGATTGCCTGGCTCTGGTGGCCACAGGGGCTTACGTTTCTGAGTCCCACAGGATTGCGGCAATTGAAGAGATGGTTTTTGCAAGCTGTCACTCCCAGGGTATTTCATAGAGGACTGAAGCATAATCCCCAGTTGTTCTGTGCAGGAGGCCCTTTAGATTGTTCTGAAGATTTGGCCTGAGAGGCAAGCTTCAGGTCTGGCTAATATGCAGTGGCTGATGAAGCTGCTCTTAAGGAATGTAGGCTGTGGACGCCATCTTAATGCTCTCCCTGGGCCTTACTCCAGTGTGCTGGCATCAGCCAGGGAAGAGCTTATACGCTCATGTGAAGTGCTGATTTCTGTGACTGCCACCCAAGGCCAATTCCGGATACCCTGGTGACTGGTGGGGCTTATGCTTGCAGTCCCATAGGACTGTATTTTTTTTTTCATTTAAAAACAGATGTGTGAGGCTCTGGCTTCCATTTAACCTGAATCTAGGTGCTGAGATTCCCCCCTTCGGAACATCAAGAAGTCTTGGCACATCCTCAATTACAGCAAGCTATTAATAATATAATGAGCTGCTTGGACAAGAACAAAGATTTAAGAGGAAAACCAAAGACTGAAGTAGGATTTAACAACAAGGTTCACCTCCTTTAAAAGACCATTCCTTTAAGACTTGGAAAGCATCTATTGAACAAAAACCAACCATCCATTATAAAGAAAACAACACAGAGAATTGAGCAAAATAAAGAAGCAGAGGAATATACTCCAAATGAAAGAACAAGATAAAACCTCAGGACAAAAAAAACCTTAATAAAATGGAGATACATAATTTATTTGATTAAAAAGTTCAAAGTATTAGTCAAAAAGATGTTCCCCAAACTGAGGAGACATGGAATAACAGAGTGAGAACTTCAATAAAGAGATGGAAAACGTAAGAAAGTACCAAACAGAAGTCGTAGAGCTGAAGAATACAATAACTGAACTGAAAAATAAACCAGAGGGATTCAATAGCAGATGAGATAAAGCAGAATAAAGACTCAGTTAACTCAAAGACAAGGCAGTGGAACTCATCCAATCAGAGCAGCAAAAAGAAAAAAAAGAAAGAATGAAAGAAGTAAAGATAGTTAAGGGACATATGGGACAACATCAAACAGAAGAACATTTGCTGGGTAGGCCTCTCAGAAGAAGAGAAGGGACAGAGATCCAGTTTGAAGAAATAATGGCTGAAATAGGTATCCAGATCCAGGAAGTCCAGAGTTCCAAATAAGAGGGACCCAAAAAGACCCACACCACAACACATTATAATTAAAAGATCAAAGGTTAGGGATGCCTGGGTGGCTCAGTAGGTTAAGTGTCCAACTTTGGCTCCTCTTGTGATCTCATGATCTGGTTCGTGAGTTTGAGCCCTGCATCGGGCTCTGTGCTGACAGCTCGGGACCTGGAGCCTGCTTCGAATTCTGTGTTTCTCTCTCTCTATGCCCTCCCCCCGCTACTCTGTCTCTCTGTCTCAAAAATAAATAAACATTAAAAAAATGTTAAAGATCAAAGGTTAAAGATGAGAGAATATAAAAAGCAGCAAGAGAAAAACAACTTGTTATAGATAAGGAAACCTCTATACGACTATCAGCAGATTTTTCCACAGAAATTTTACAGGACTGAAGGGAGTGGCATGATATATTGAAAGTGCTGAAGAAAAAAACACCCAATCAAGAATACTCTACCCAGCAAAGTTATCATTCAGAAGTGAAGGAGAGATCAAGAGTATTCCAGAAAAGCAAAAGCTAAATGGGTTCAACTCCACTAAAATGACCTTACAAGAAATTTTAAAGGCATCTCTTTAAGCTGAAAAGAAAATGTACCGTTTAGTAACAAGAAAACATTCAAAAGTAAAAATCTCTCTTGTGAGTAAATAGAGAGTAAAGGTAGTAGATTAATCATTTATAAAACTGTAATAAAAGTTAAAAGACAAAAGTAAAAGAAATTAACTAAAACTACAATAATTAGTAAAGGGATACATAAAATAAGATGTAAAAAGTAACATAAAACCATAAAACATGTGAGGGGAGGAGAGTTATAATACTGAGTTTCACAATGGGATCAAATTTAAGTTGTAGTCAATTTAAAATAAACTGTTATAGGTAGAAGTTGTAATATGCAAGCCCTATGGTAATCACAAACCAAAATGATAAAGAAAAAGGAATATAAACATACCACTAAAAAATGTCATCAAACCACAAAGGAGGAGAGTAAAAAAAGAAGAAAGGAAGAGAGAGAAACTACAAAACTGTCAGAAAGCAATTTACAAATTGAAAATAAACACATAAAAGACAATAATTGCTTTAAATTTAAATGGACTAAATTCCTCAATCAAAGGACTTGTAGTGAATGGATGAAAAAACACAACCCATCTATATGCTGCTTATAAGAGAGTCACTTTAGATGTAAGGGCATACACAGACTGAAGGGATGGAAAAAGATAATTCCATGCAAATGAAAACTAAAAAGAAAACTGGAGTAGCTGTACTTATAGTGACAAAATAAACTTCAAAGCCAAGATAGTAATAAGAGATAAAGAAGGGCATTGAATAATGGTAAAGTGGTAAATCCAAGGAGAAGATAATAACATTTGTAAATATTTATGCACCAACATAGGAGCACTCAAATATATAAATCAAATATTAACAGACTTAAAGGGAGAGAGAGACCACAATACAATAATATCAAGGGATTTTAATACCCAATTTATATCAATGAATAAATTATCCAGACGGAAAGTCAAAAAGGAAACACCAGCTTTAAATGACACTTTAGACCAGATGGACTTAAAAGATATTTATAGAACGTTACATCCATAAGCAACAGACTATACATTCTTCTCAAGTGCACGTAGAACATTTTCCAAGATAGATCATATGTTAGGCCACAAAACAAATCTTAAATAATTTAAGAGAACTGGAATCATATAAAGTATCTTTTCTGATGACAAATGTATGAAGCTAGAAATTAATTAGACAAAGGAAACTGAAAAATTCACTAGTATGATAATTACTGAACTACCAGTGGATCAAAAAGGAAGTCAAAAGGAGAAATAAAAAAATATCTTGAGACAAATAAAAATGGAAATGCAATATACCAAAATGTATGGGATATAGGAAAAGCAGTTTTAAGAGGGAAGTTCATAGTGATAAAAATTTACCTCAAGAAGCAAGAAAAATCTCAAATAAACCAATTTTACACCTCAAGTAACTAAAAAATAGAATAAATGAAGCCCAAAGTTAGTAGAAAGAAGAAAATAACAAAGATTAGACAAGACATATAAAACAGCAACTACAAAGACCATAGCAAAGATAAATGGAACTAAAAAATATTCCTTGAATAGAAAAGCAGAATCTTTGACAAATCTTTAGTCAGACTCACCCAGAAGAAAGACAAGACTCAAAGAAAATCAGAAATGAAAGAGATGTTACAACTGATAGCACAGAAATGCAATGGATCATAAGAAACTACTGTGAATAATTATAAGTTAACAAACTGGACAGCCTAGAAGAAATGGATAAGTGCCTAGAAATATGCAATATACCAAGACCGGTTTATGATGAAATAGAAAATATGAACTGATACATTGCTAGTAAGGGTATTGAATCAGTAATCAGAAACTTACCAACAAACAAAAGTCCAGGACAAGATGGCTTCACTGGTGAATTCTAACAAAAATTCAAGGAAGAATTAATATCAATCCTTTTCAAACTCTTCCAAAATATAGAAGAGGAGGAAACTCTTCTAAACTTTTATGAGGCATTACCGGCATTACCGTGATTCCAAAATCAGACAAGGATACCACGAGAGAAGAAAATTATAGTTTAATATCCCTAATGAGCATAGATGCAAAATTCCTTGACAAAATATTAGCAAACCAAATTCGACAATACATTTAAAGGGTTACATGCCATGATCAGGTGGGATTTATTCCAGGGATGCAAGGATGTTTCAATATCCACAAATCAGTTAGTGTGTTACATCACGTTAACAAAATGATGGAAAAAATCATTTGATCAACTCACTAGATGCAGAAAAAAATTTTGACAAAATTCAACATCCATTTATGCTAAAAACTCTCAAAAAAGAAGATACAAAGGAAATTTACCTCAACATAATAAAGGTCATATATGGCAAACTGACATTATGGCAAACAGCTAACATCATGCTCAATAGTGAAAAACTGAAATTTTTTCCTTTAAGATCAGGAACAAGACAAGGATACCCGCTATCACCACTTTTATTCAACAAGGTATTGGAAGTCCTAGCATTGAGCAATTAGGCAAGAAAAGAAATGAATGTCATCCAAATAGGAAAGGAAAAAGTGAAACTATCACTATTTGCAAATGTCATTATATGTAGAAAATCCTAAAGAGTTCATCAAAAACTGTAAACTAATAAATTAACTAATAAATGAATTCAGTAAAGATGCAGGATTCAAAAACACATAAAATCTGTTGCATTTCTATGCACTAATAAATTGCATTTACATTGCATCAAAGGTATAAATTACCTAGGAATAAACTTAATTAAGGAGGAGAAAAACCTACTGAAACTATAAGACATTAGTGAAAGAAACTAAAGACACAAATAAATGGAAAGATAACCATGCTCACCTCCCTCCTATTGGAATGGCTCTTATCCAAAAGACAAAAAAATAACAAGTGTTGGCAAGGGTGTGGAGAAAAGGAAATTCTTGTGCACTGCTGGTGGAAAGGTATACTGGTGCAGCTCCTATGGAAAATAGTATGGAGGGTCCTCAAAAACTTAAAAATAGAACTTCCATACAATCCAGTAATTCCACTCTATATGCTTATTCTAAGAAAATGAAAACACCAACTCAGAAAGATATATGCATCCCTACGTTCATCGGAGCCTTATTTACAATAGCCAAGATGTAGAAACAACCTAAGTGTCCAACTGTGGATGAATTAGTACAGATGTGGCATATATACACAATGGAATATCCCTCAGCCATAAAAGATAATGAAATCTTGCCATTTGCAGCAACACAGATGGACTCGAGGGCATTATGCTAAATGAAATAAGTCAGACAGAGAAAGACAAATATCTTATGATTTTATATACATAAAATTTCTCCCAACAAATTCATCGATACAGGGAACAGATTGGTGGTTGCCAGAGGCAGGGAGTTGACAGTGGGAGAAATGGCTATACTGTTTTTGTTTTTGTTTTAGGTTAAATAATTTGAGTTAAAAAACAAACACTGTTTAGAATATGTTCCCCTGGTGCCAAAATAAAATTTATTACTAGAACTCAGTTTGTTATTTTTAGGCCACAAAGTGATTACTCTGTGAATCAGTGTGATGACTTTCACCCAAATACTCTGCAAAGAACAGAGTAAAACCCTGAGTCATTGTGACTTTTACCTGACAGCACACATTAGCCTTCAACTCTAGCACAGTCCGTGTCTGCCAGAGGAAACAGGGACAGTCTGCTAAGGGCAAATCCCTTGCTAAAAATCTTTCATTCCTAAACTCGTAACTCTAGGTTTTGGTTTCCCAAGGTTTTGGAGAGCACTATAATGATTTTTCTGGAACGCATTCTCTAGAAAACACATAAACCTATTCAAAAATTACTACTTCATGCATATTTAAAAATATTTTCAGGAATCGTGTATTTTTAGGGCAATGTATACATTTATTAATAGAACAAGTTTAAATAATAAGCTGTTTAAGTAAGATATAACATACACATATATGTTATGTAAAACCTATATATATACATATATATACAATATAACATACGTACCGTGTAATATTTTTGGAATGAAGTTTCAACTGAATATATTAATATTTTCTTATATATTTACTCAAATCTAAAATGAAATATGTGTTGCGTATGTATATGTGCATAATATCTCCCCCAAAATACAGGAGTAGGTGGATTCCTATTTGTTTTAAGGAGTAAATTGCTATGTATTTCCTATTATGTTATTCAAGTAGATTCAATGTTCTAAAAATTGTGAAATGCAGGAAGCAAGACAAATTGTGCATTAGCAAATCTCTTGGTGACCTTCCAGCTTGGCCGTCCCCATCTTCCACTGACATCTTAGGACAAGCAAGAGTGATTCAGGTTCCAGATTCAAGGTCTCCTTTTAGGAAAAGAGGTAAGGGAAAAATAAATAGTTTAAGGTTTCTATAGCTTTTCACAGAAAATTTTCATCATGTTTTATATCATTTAGTAATTGCATAAAAAAGCAGCAAACACCGAATCAAATTGCAAAACTGTTTTGTTTTCATTCTGAGCAATGAAAAATAGTCCCCATTAATGTTCACAGTAAGAAAGAGATAGGCTATACATATATGAGAAAAGCAAATTATTTTAATTGATCTCAAAACATAATATCCAGTGACTACATTCAATTTCTGGGTAGGGAATAGTAATGGTTATATATATATATATATTATCAATATGTTCATATTTGAGGCGTGGGCATATCCTAGATATCATACCAATATACACTGGGCATTATTTGATTTAATGGGAATTTATTTAGCAACATTTAAGTCCAGGAATATAGTAGGTATTGCACATGATAATTAAGATGAAGAATTCTCATTCCCTGTTCAAGAAGCTTACATTTTGGTGCTTTGAGAGAAGGCACAGATCTCCAAACAGGTAACTAATATACACCATAGTGAAATAGATGCTTTAGAGCAAGAGGATTTAGCTTTTCAGTCCCAGGAGGGAAAATGATTGCCAATTAATATCAAAATATTCTGGAATGGAAGAAAACCTGGAAAGGAAAAGAGGAAAATAGAAAAGGAGAAAGAGAAGCTGCACTATCAGAATTTATCTTTAAAAAGAAGACAAGTAACTAGACAATGAACTCTTAATTTATGTCCCCAATGGTCTGACAGAAGAGAGAATGTCTATTTTAAGACCCAGACACCTGGCACTGTTCCTTGGCATGTGGAAATAGGTGCTCAATAACCATTTGTGACTGGCTTTTCCCTATTTCCTTACTCTCTCTCTCTCTTTCTCTGTCCCCCCCTTCTTCCCTCCCCCTTTGTGTCATGCTTCAGGATCATTTATCATCTAAATTAAGTTTTATACCTTCCTTTTCCCTTCTTAATAGGATTATATTAGGTTGAACCAGATAGAATTCTGTTTCAAAAAGGTAACAATTTCATATAATTCAGCCCAGTCATTCAACTGGTGTGCAGGAGTTAATCTATTCACACCAGCAAGAAACTAAGATAACCAACTGACCTTGTTGAACTAGCATAACATATATAATTTATAAAATCATTCTCAAGAATAAGCCTTCCAGAAACCTTAATCAAAATGCCCTATAGGACTATTCGATGTGGTTGTTAGGAATAGTGACAGTTTATCAACAATTGCATATGCACTTCAAACCTGAGGCTTTGAATATGTAACTGGGTGCTACACTGGAATTGACTTCTAGCATCTGGACACTGTTTGGATGCTCTGCTACCCACTGTTCATCTTTCTTCACTAGAAACAGTTTAAAAATATTAATGCCTTAATTTCAATGTAGTATATGTGTATCCCACTGTGGCTCTCCTGCTGTTCCTATAGTTATTCACCCTCTGGTCCCAATATCATAGTCTTTCCCAGTTTCGCACTCTGTTTTACAAAGAGCCCTAATCTCTGGGGGTTGGATTGTGATAAGGAGTAATGAACATAAGTAGCCTAAGTGATGATGTGCCTGGTATTGAGTTAAGAATTATGATAGAATGCTACTTCTCCTCATGGAAGGTTTTGTGTCCTTAATTGAAAGGGTGACCATATAATTCATCATCCAAAGATGGACACTGTTTAAGAGTGAAGGGTGACCTATTAATAATTACAGTAGGACAACAAACGGACACAGAGGCCATTTCAGGCAAATGGAGACCTATAATTACACTGTAATTTGAGCATTTCCTCAGAATACATTCCGTGAGATTCTCTGTGTAAAATAACTCACTAGAGAGTTATTTAGATAACAAGAATGAAAGGCCACAATGTGTTATTACCTATATAGGTTAACTTTATCTCCTTCAATTTTCACATTCCAGATTTTAGTTTTCTGTAGGACCCTGTGGTAGATTCTATACATTTCGTTTCATGATTTCTGGCAGACGGTACAAAATTGTCTGATTTCCCTTGTGTTTTTCCGGCTTCATTTGGAAGGAAAGAAATTTTCTTCTTTGAGGTCATATATTGTTCTGTTAGTCACAAAATACTTTGTTTTATATCATGCTTTTTCAAATACAATCCTTTCTAATTTGATTAGAAAATGATTAAATTAAAATAAAATTGTGTGAGAATATTTGGTGAGTTAACTTTAATTATTGAAGAACAAATATAGTGTAACAAAATCAGGTCAAAAGTCAAACTGCTCATATTTTAATTTTATCTTGGCTATTAACTATCTGTGATGTTAAGTAAGTCTCCATATTTTCAAAGAAACAAAGTAAGGGAAAGATCAGTCTAAGTGCAATCTAAGGATTGCGTGAAGCTATGTATGAATCTCATTGGCCTTCTACAACAACCCTGTGATAGTAACACTTCATTCCCCATGTGCAAGTTCATACCTGATGAAATGAGTAACTTGCCCAAACTTTCACATAGTAAATGGCAAGGAAGGATGTAAATCCAGGTCTGTCTGTAAAATACATGCTATCAGTCAATAATTTGTTTTGTTATCTTCAAAATGGGAACCTCTTCCATGATTCAAAAGGTTGTCATAAAGATTCAAAGACTAAATGAATGCCAAATGTCTAAAAATTTTTTAAACCACCTACATATTTTGGTATTACTAGAATCTTCCCCTATATTTTTCTTTTCATTTCTTGATTATTTTTTGTTGACTTGCTAACTCAGGATTTAAATAAAATTTTTTTGAATACTCATCACATTTTATAAAAAGAAAATAGATCACAAGCATTTCACAACATAGTATTTAATTCCCTTTGATTCCACAAGTGTGACACCCCCCATGCTGAGACAGTGTGTCTGTTCTGAGGGCTCACTGCCTTGGGCATTTGCATTTTTCTATTATCACTATCCTAGGTCACTCTGACATTTCAAAACAATGTCTTGTATTTATATTGGAAGGCTTTATTAAACTAGGATACAATTTGTTTTTAATTAATAGGTCATTCCACCTTCATCTCTAAGATGACATTCTAGCCCAATCAGCTACAACACTACTATTTAAGACAAGAGAAGAAGGTGAAAGGAGAACAAGGCAATTATAAGGTTAGTCTCTATTTCCGAAGCATCACCTGAGGCTTCATTCGGATAATTTCAATTAACTTTTATGGAAGTTACTCAGCTAAAACCCCAGCAAATGCTACCGTAACTGGATTCAGTGCTCCAGAACTATACAACTGCTGAGGAATTTATACCATCATTTTTTTTCAAGTGTACCAAAAAATATTGCTCCCAAGACTGACCTATGTGACATGTTCCCCATGGTCTAATGCAAATTAAGATGACTGTGATATAAAGATCTCTGAGACAAGGGTCTAATGGAAACATTAGCAGACCCTTCACTACAGAAACCCTGCAGGGGGCCATTAAGATATTTTATGGAAGTACTAGTGCCAGCCCGAAAGCAGTCGGCAAAGAGCAGGAAACATAAGCGACTGTAAAAAGAAAACAAAACAAAAACCCAATAAGAGACAATGAAGACATCATTAAAAACATAAAGGCAATGAAAATGCCTATGGTGTGTTTTCCATTATCGGTGACCTTGGGTTTCAGTTTTGGCTCTGTGCTCATCATCAGTTTAAGAAAAATACTGCCTTAGACTCCTAGGCTCACACATTCTTTGCATGATTCCTTAGAAGAGGAGGGGCAGAGCCCTAAGCTAGCTGTCAAAAAACAATTTACTATAAATTGTAAAAGTAAAATATCCTGTAAGAGGTTTCCCTCTGCGCTCTTCATTATTGTCTCTCAGGGAACCCACCCAGGATGACAGGAAGATAAAATTTAGATTGAGGCCTTTTACACTGTTTTGACTGTTCATATCCTCCCTGTGTGTTATTTATATTAACAAATTCAGTTTTCTACCTCAAAAAGACAGCTGGGTAACAAAATGCTGTTGAACAAAAGAGATCTCCTAGGCATGGTTACACTGTCAGGTTATCCCAGATTAGAATCACAGATAACAGTGATCTACTATAGAACTATGTTACTCAATGGAGACTGTGATCCGAATTTGTGTTTTCCAACAAGCCCCTTAAAAAATAACAGTGAATAGGTTCCTCAACTCCTAATGTGTTTGTGTTTATTTTATCCTGTAGTTTTTTTTTTCTTTAGCATAAAACCTTATTTTTTGCTTGAAATGAAGTAAGTATTATTTACTCTAAGTGAAGTAAAAAAATGGGGCTAATTTCCTAATTACTTTCCATCGTAAAATATTTCATTCCAGGTATCCCAAGGTTAAATTTTATTTTCTCCCCAAGGTTCAACTTGATATCAGCACAGACTATTGGAAAATAACCCCATTTCTTCCGTTTGCTTCACATGTATAAATTCAGTCTTTAAATAATCTTTTTTTTTAACTTTTTTTTGTAGAACACTAAATTAAATGTGCCACAAAGTCTGAATTTTTCCAATATGTAGTTGATGTTTGATGAAAAATTTGGCAACTTAATTCTCATAAAAATGATTAAGTAGAATAATATTGGCAAGACTCGGCTATCACGTAATGTTTGGGAAAGTGGATAGGAAGGAAGAGCGTGAATAGGAAAGTCTCTTGCTTCTCTCCCTCTCATCAAATAATGTTTCTATAAGAATCTTCCATAATCAAAATTTAGGTCCTAAAGAATTAAGCATGAAACACATTGGGGTTTATTCTTTGTGATCAGTCTAATATAGATTGCTTTGTTTTCCTTAGAGTCACTTTGCCAGTAAATTAAATTGTGTTACTAATTTTTTGTTCATTATCAATACTTTTATTTTTCCCTCAGTTTTCTACTGGTGCCACTTGAAGTAAAAGATCTACTTTGAAAATCATTAGATTTGAACCAGAAAATAGAAACTATTTGCAGAGAATATTGTATTTCTCTTCACTTCGAAAGTCTTTCAGAACTGACCTATAGCATTCTTGAAGCTTATATCTAATTAATATTTGAGGATTTCCCTTCATACTTGATGGAGTTCAGGACATGTTAACCCCAAATATGGCGCTTTGGCATACTGAATATTTTAAGCTGAAGGAGTTTGAGAAAATGGCAGAAGCAGAAAGGTCACTCTGATCTTCCCCCCAATCCTTCTCTATCGAAACAGATCATAAAATTCTCATGTGAGAGGTGCCCTTCCTATGCCAGAGAAAAGGAGCATCCTTATTGCCGAAAACAAAGATACCCCAAGAAGAATCCTAACAAATGAGCCATGCTAAATCTTTCCATTTATTATACTTACCTCATACTCTCTTTGGGAAAAATTAATACACTAATAAAAGATAAATAGAGAAACATCCCATGGCTGTGGATAGAAGTTCTTGATGTTATACAGATGACAATACTATGTCTATTCTTCTATAAATTTGTTGCACAAACCAATTAAGACCTATTTAGATATTTGAGGAACACAATAAAGTTATTTGAAAAAGTTATTTGAAAAATAGAGGTCCGCAAATAACTACAACCTTTAAAAATGAAGAAATAAACAGGGAGAATTTGTTCTATCAGAGTTTTTAAATTAAAGTATAATTAACATACAGTTTTGTATTAATTTCAGGTATACAGTATGATTTGACAGTTGTAGGCATGACCCAGCGCTTGTCATGATAAGTGTATTCTTAATCTTTATCTAGTTCACCCCCAAATATGGAACCCTTCACGAATTTGCCTGTCATCCTTCGGCAGGGGCCTAAATTGTTCCAGTTTTGGTGTGTGTGCTGCCAAAGAGGAATGCAGGCCCTGGATCCTGTGCTTTCACATGGAAAAATGGTAAGGATCCCACTAACTTTCTTTCAGATCCCAAGGAGGGCAGCCCAAGGGAAAAGATAAAGAATGACATAAGGGCCTAAAAGACTGTGTCCCCACTTGTGAGGTAAAGTAATTCTGTGCCAGTGAAAATGTGGACTAATAAAGATCAGTCAATAAGTTTAGCAACTCTTTCAACCTTGAATAATAACACATGGAGAGGCGGGCAAAGGTTCTCTTATACACCAAAGGGCGGAAACGATGGAGAGTCATCTCTGAAGTGAGAGTGGGAACATGAGGATTAAGGGAAATGAGCTCCTTCGATAAAAATATTCTCTCATACGGGTGTGTCATAAGTCATTGAGCCATTTTCAGATTCTTGAAAAATCACTTTGTGCCTAATTGTTTAGCATAAATAATATTGTGATATACTGGTAAATTTAAAGTATTTGATACCCATTTATGTGTGTCCATCTATCCACATTGTTTGCAAATACACACACGCACACACACACACACAGATTAAGAACCTTAAATATCCTTTTACATAAGTACTTGTAAGATGGCCATTAACTTGAGTGATGAGCAGGCTCACATTTGCCCTGAGTACGATTACTATAGTTCACTCTGCCCGGTAGCTTTCTTTCTACTTGTTTTCCATTAATATTGACTCTGAAGTCAATAGCCTAAATGCGACGATCAATAGGCGCCATTTTGATTTATTCATTAGCACTTACCTATGTGACTGAGACCTGCCTGGAATCTCAAGATGCTATGAGAGGACAGGACTCACAAAGGACAAACCAACTCAAGGCCAAAGTCAGATCAAGGATTTTGCTATTGTTCATAGTTGTTCTAGAGTCTTGCCTAAGTTTGGCAAAACTGCCTTTTTTTTTTTCTTTTTTAATATAAAGAGGATTCTGTCCTCAACTCAGTATGGAATTTTAACAGTATAGTAAGGCTAGATTAAAGCAAATATAATTCCCATACTTACTCAAATTCCCTTCCTCCCTTTTTTAATATTTCCGCCCAAAGTCTACCATTCTCAGTTGGTTTTCTGTGGAAAAATATTTTTAAATATTCTAGAGTCTGCCTCTTTTTTGCCCTCTCAAACAGTATTTTATAAAGCTAAAAAGATGACTACTTAAGTTATTAATACCTATCTTTTACTCAATTACTTCACTCACACATTCAGTAAATATTAAAAATATTTAATGTTTATTCATTTTTGAGAGAGAGATACAGACTGTGAGTAGGGGAGGAGCAGAGAGAGAGGGAGACACAGATTCCAAAGCAGGCTCCAGGCTCCACACTGTCAGCACAGAGCGCAACTTAGGGCCTGAACTCACAAACAGTGGGATCATAACCTGAGTGAAAGTCAGACACTTAACCGACTGAGTTACCCAGGTGCCCCATTCATTCAATAAATATTTAAAGAGAGACTTCATTTTGCCATTCAGAGTGCTTGATCCAATGGTTAAAAAACAAATAGCCAAGATCTGTGCTCTATGAAGCTGATATAAAACAAAGTAATTACAAATTGTGATGAATGAATGTTATGAAGCAAATTAAAAGAGAGCTGAGATAGAAAATAATGGAAAGGAATGATTTTTGGATGGTGCATTTTCATTGGCAAATCCAAGTGGGGAAGACCATGTGATATATTTTTTTCTGATGTAAATAAATACATTCATTTAAAATTTAAGTAGGAAATCATCAAAATACAAATATAGCACATGAGTATTATTTAATGAACTAGTAGAGAGAAATTTTATCACAATTCTATCAATTCATCTTGATGCATCAGAATAAAGTTCCAAAGTTCTAAACAAAGACTTGTCTTGATGATATTATCGTAATTGACAATAGCAGATTTGGGCCATCTCATTTTAATCATGTCACTAAGTGTGGCATAGTCCCCAGAAGCCACACCGACTAGCACCATGTCAGGAAGTTTGAACTGCTATGGGAAGGAATTCCAAGAATGAGACACCCAAGGGGTGGGATCTAAGATGTTCAGCAGAGAAGCTCTACTGCAAAAGAGCCAAATCACTACTCTCTACTTCTTCACCAAGGACCCCAAGGAGTATATGTGTATGTACGTGTACCCATGTGTGTGTGTGGAGAGAAGCCTTTGAGACTGTGCTCTACAAGTGTAATCTGAAGAGGGTGAAAATCCGACACAATTTGGAGAGAAGGCAGTATTTCTTGTGTGCATCCAAAATTATTTTAGCAAATCAGTCATTTATAAATAACTGCATTACATCTTTCATGACTTCTGTATCTAGATACTAAACATGAAGCACAAAAGATGCCTTAATTCACACCAAGTTCATGTCAAGCTGTATAATGTCATTTTTGGAAGACAAACTGCATTTGCTCTGGAGTTTTGCACACACATGCATAAAAACAGCCCCAGCAAATATCTGTAGCCACTCGAACACATACCGTCTCCTGTGGTTTCTCCGTATATCAGATGCAGCTGGGATGATTAAAAGATCATTTTTTAAGAATGCATCTAGCTTACATTTTTAGAATATAAATTCCAGCCAATAGATGAGCTAAATGATCCTTTATTGCCACACAGCTCTTATTACCTCTCTGAGAAATCAGCAGTGTAAATATTCCACCCTGTGTCAACTAACACAGAAACTGGTAGAATGAGGTTGCTGGAAACTTGGCATGGTGTGTAAATTCACAAGAATCCATCAAGCTCTTCTATTATTTATACTGTAAGATTTGTAAGCTGTCTGTAGAGTAACAGGTGTAGCCCCTATAGGTCAACAACCACCTGAATAATGCATGGGAAAAGGAAAGCAATACCACATTCACCACAGTTTGGAATTGTTCATTTTAGGGAATAACTTTGCCTATAACGGCTGCCTAAAAAAATCTTCCTTAGCAGTGATCCATATGCTTTATAGTCATGTGTGATGGTTAAAGTCACTTCCTTTGTGTTTGACAGACCGATGTTGAATCCTGGTTCCATCTTACTATTTTCTGCTTTTTGTTTGGTCAAGACACTTTAAACTCAGTTAAATTCAGTCTCAGTGTCATTATCTGAAGAATAAGGAAAACAATATGTCCATAATTAATTTCTAGTTAGCAGAACACTAACAACTGGATTTTATTAAAAATTTACATACATGAAGGTCTTAAGTATTAGACAGAAGGAACAGATATGGAAAGACAGTTTTTGGGGCACCTGGGAGGCTCAGTCAGTTAAGTGTCTGACTCTTGATTTTGGCTCAGGTCATGATCTCAGGGTCGTGAGATAGAGCCCCGTGTGGGGCTCTGCACTGGGTATGGGATCTGCTTAAGATTCTCTCTCTCGCTGTCTGCCCCTGCACCACTCAAGCTCTCTCTCTCTTTCTCTTCCCCCAAAACTAAGACGGTTATTTTTATTTGGAAATTACTTAGATCAAAACTATGTGTTCTAAGAGGTTGTATATTATAATGAGTTATTGTCATCATGTATTCATTTAAGACAGATTCTGGATATCATCAATGGTAATCACAGAGAATATGTTTGTGTGGTGAGAGAAAAGGAGCAGAACCATGGCACCCTGGAGTTCCTTTGCTAGATTAGCCCATAGAACTAGCATGTCACACAACCTCTGTCATTGAATATTATCATTTGGACAACAAAATGCTGGCCTAAAAATAGCTTATTGAGAGTTAAGTAGCTATTATAACCCACTATATGTAAAGGAAATCTCATTTAGAAGCATAGGTATGAAGGAGAAGGAAGACTAAGTAAATTGACTGAGGTTTCCAGTTAGTAATGGAGGAAACTGCACTAGTCTACTGTTCTATTTCACAGACAATGGAAATGCAAAATGATCATAACATAACAATTCTAATAATATTATCTAGTATTTACTGAGCATTTACTGTGTGTCGAGTGTGCTGCTAACTGTGCTTCATGTGTCATTGTCTCCTTTAATTCTCACAATAACCCTAAGAGGTAGGCACAAATATTTTGTTTTCTAGATAGGCAAGCTCAGGTTAAACAAGCTAAGTAAGTTGTTGTCTGTGGCGACACAGGGAATAAGAGATAAAGCCAGATCTCTTTGACTCAAAAGTTCAGAGTGATATGGCTCTTTAAAATTTTCTAGTCTAAATTTAACAGGATTATTTTGCTTCTCTGCAAACAACCAGATGAACGTTTTTGCCATGGTGCCCAGTGCAATCGAGGCAATGGCATATGAGAGGGATGAATGCCTACCTTCCTCCAATGAAAGTGTTTCTTTTAAAAATAATGGAATGAAATTTCCATAAATCTTGTCAGCTTTGTTTTGAAATTTTCTTACTATGACTCATAAGCATAAAAACCAAAGCTGCCATGAAAGATGGAGAATCTAAACAAAGTTGGAAAAAATGTATTTTTTGAGTCCCTACAATACTGTCAATTCACTTTATTTTTGTGGCCTTGTTTTCCCTAGGACATAAATACCACATTTCTGTCTATGGAGGAAGTGCCGCATAAGGTGAGCCATGTTCTTTATAAGAGAAGTTCATTTTTCCCCCAAATGATATGTTATGTCATCTTAGAATTCTGTTATGAGCCCAGATGATAACTTATAATCTCCCTGCCCTTTGAGTTTGAAGACATTACAGATTCTTACAGAACCTATCCTCATAGTTAAGAGTTGAAGAGCAGAGATCCAAGAGGCCCCTGGGGGACTCAGTCAATTAAGCAAACGACTTGATTTCGGCTCATGTCATGATCTCATGGTTTGTGAGTTTGAGCCCCGTGTTGGGCTCTGCACTGACAGCGTGGAGCCTGCTTGGGATTCTCTCTCTCTCTCTCTCTCTCTCTCTCTCTCTCTCTCTCTTTCTCTCTCTCTCTCTCTCTTCCCTCTCTCTCTGCCCCTCCCCTCTTCACATGTATGCCCTCTCTCTCAAAATAAATAAATAAACAAATAAGCAAACAAACATAAAAAAAAAGAGCAGAGATCCAAAGCACCATTTCTGCCCAGTTGTGATGTCTGGACCATTGCCACTAGATAAGTCTTAAAGGCAGGGAGAAGAAAGCCCCCCCAATGCTAGGGCTTATTGGTTTGCTTGTTTCTTGTGTGTTTATTTACTGGAGATAAATGCCAACAAGGCAATTATTTCTCCTCCTAGAAAAAGTCTTGGTTGATAAATGATAAACAGTCCCACCCATTGTGCAGAAAGTTGGTGAAAATCCTGTAGAGGTCTAGAAAAAATATGAGCCAGGGAGCCTGACTGCAAATGCCAGACAGGACTGGAAAAAGAAGAGGAAGAAGAGGGGAGGATAAAGGGGAAGGAAGTGGTGCTAAGAGAAGTAGCACAAGGAACAAGGACAAAGATGAAGGAAATGAGAAATAGAGGTACCCAGGAAAGGAAAGGAGTCTCAGTCTCCTTAAAAGATTTGCCATTATGTGGTGTCTGAGCACTCCCGCAAAACACAAAAACAGAAACATGGAGAAAAGAAGCATAGCCATAACCGGCCTGGGACTTCTAAAGAGCTCTTGAGAAACTACCTGAACATGAAATGTGGCCAGGAGATGCTAAAAACAGTCATCTACTCATGAGAGCCCCTGTTAGCAGGCAAAATTGCATTCTGCCTAATAGTTGATTCTATATGAAACTAGATGGCTAAAGCCTGAAAGGAAAAGTCAGAAACTCTATCTGTTTTAACCAAAGGATAATTAATTAATTAGTAAGCAAACAAATCAATAACTATAGGCAGAAGGATTTCCATATAATGGACAAGAATCTCTCATTCAAATAAAAAAATACTATTTTCCTCTTGGACCTAGAGCAATGTATAAAACCCCTGCCAACACAATTGTAATATGCATATTAGAGAAGACTTTTTATTTTAATTTTTGTGATGCAGTTTGCAAAAGACTTTAACAAGACATTTCAATCAGCAGAGACACACTTCCCTAAGTTCATGTTTTTGCTCATATTTCAGAAATAGAATTTTAGAAATACAACTCAAAAGTTGTGATTGAAACCAATCACTAGGTGATCTCACACAGAGAACTGTGCAATTAGCACCCTTGTTACCCAAAAGCTAGTAGAAGTGGATGGGGGGATTGAGAGGAGAATGAAAAGAGGATATTTTGAAAGAAAATTGGATTTCAGTCTTGACTTAAAACCAATTGACACTGAGGGCACCTGGGTGGCTCAGTCGGTTAAGCGTCTGACTTCGGCTCAGGTCATGATCTCACAGCTGTTAGGTTCAAGCCCTGAGCTGTTTCAGATCCTGTGGCTCCTTCTCTCTCTACCCTTCCCCTGCTCACTTTCTCTCTCTCTCTCTCCCTCAAAAATAAATAAATGTTAAAAAAAAATTTAAGCCGATTGACACTGTAGTTGTCCTATATGTCACCATGGCAATAGCCATATTGTCTTAGTCTAAACTGCCATCACTAAATAGCATAGATCGGGTGGTTTAAACAACAGAGATCTATTTTCTTACAGTTTTAGAGGCCAGATGTTCATGATCAGAGTGCCAGGAGAGTTGGGTTTTGGTGAGGGTTCTCATCCTGGCTTGTAGACAGCTGCCTTCTTGCTGAGTCCTCACATGGCCTTTCCTTGGCACGTGACTGCAGAGAAAGAGAAATTTATCTCTTGCTTTTCTTATAAGGCCAGTACTTCCATCATGAGATCTCCACCCTCCTAACCGAATCTAACCCTAACTACCTCCCCAAAGCTCCATCTCCAAATTAGGGCTTTAATATATTAATCTGGGGGGAGTCCCAAGCATTCAGTTCATTATATATATATACACATACATACACACATACATTTATATATTATAATCACTCAAATATATGTATGTGTGTGTATATATATATATATATATATATATATATATATGTATAATACAATCACTCAATAAAAGCTATGGCCTTTCCAATGTCTCTGTAATATTCCATGTCCCTCCATGACCTGTCTCCTATTCCCAGCACTGCTTATCATTCCACTACCACCTTGCTTGCTCTGTTGCAGCCCTGACGGTGTCTTCGAGTCCTCTGAATGCACTACAGTTGCTCTCATCTCACGGGGTTTCCATTTGCTGTTCCCTTAACATGAAATGTGCTTCTCCCAGGCAGCAGGTAGCTATCTAATTTACTCTTTGCTTAAATGCTACTTCATCGGGAGGGTTTTCCTGAGCATCCTATATAAAATAGCAACCGTGCTTACCCACCCCATCCCACCTTGACATTCTATCTCTTTTACCTACTTCAACTTATTTTCTATACTTCTCAACATTCTCTCCCTCTCTCTCTCTCTCTCTCTCACACACACACACACACACTTATATGTGCATGTGTGTACTTACATAAGTATATCACATATACATATGTACTTAACTTCTTAGTATCTCATCAGGGATCAATGTTTTTTGTTAACTTCTGTATCTTCTGTGTATAGTCTTATGTTGGCAGGAATTTGCTCTCAAATCTTTGCTGGAGTACAGTTAAATGAAAAAATTATGTGCCATATATATTTTACAAACACACACTTAATGGATCCTTGCATCCGCAATTGTTGCACAGAGAGTCCGGATTATACTTCTTGTCAATATACCACTCTGCTTTGTGGAAAACATTTCAGGAAGTGTTCTTTTTCCCACATGATGATCTTTATAACCATAGCATGTTACTTACCTAATTAAAAAGTAGCCTGAGCCAATCACAATTCTGTAAAGAATTGTTTATGTGCTATACACCTTTTGGGGCAACAGCTTATTGACACTACTATAATTTGAAGCTGAACATTCTGTATAGCGAACTAAAACAATACTTAAAGTTTAATTCAAAAATGAATAAAAACTGCCAACAGAATTATTAAGAACACCTAAACCTATATAATTAAGTGAGAATTCTCTACATATACACCATTAAGGAGATAATAAATGGTAGAAATCACAAATTTGTCATATTTGTATTATTATACAAAATGGAGCACTGATAGAAACTTTCAATTCCTCCTTCCAAAGAAACTGTGGAAACTCAGCTTTGGCTAGGTAAATAGTCCCCTCCTTCCTGGTCTTGCTTTGGTTACTTCTTGCCCATTCTCCCCTGGCAAGCTTAGTGGCTTAAAACAACCACCACTTATTTAGCACGGGATCTGCAATCTGGGCAGGGTGCAGTGGGAAAGACTTCTCTCTGTTTCATGTGGCATCAGCTCAACTGGACGTTGGGTGGTTCACTTCCAGAACGGCTCCCCTGTATGGCTGGGAATTTGATGTTGGCTGTCAGCTGGAGCTCAGTGAAGGCTGAGTGCCTGGGGATTCAGTTTCTCTCTGCATGGGTCTCCTCTCGTGGGCCTTTCCAGAGGCTTCCTCTTGGGCTCCTCATATCAAGGTGTCTGGTTCTACAGAGCAAGTATCCTAAGAGAAGAAGGTAAAAGAATAGTGAATTTTTATTATCTAGACTTGGAAGTCATGCAGCCTTACTTCTGTTGTGTTCCATTGAGCAAATCAGTCACAAAGGTCTGCCTAGGTCCAAGGGGATAGAGGTTCTATCACTTGATGGAAGGGTTGCCAATGTCGTTATGAATGGAGAATAGGGGATGGACCCTATGGTGATGTTCCTCTTTGGAAAATATAATCTACTGTAGTGACCTATCCTGATTTTTTCTTCATACACTATCCAAATCTTGTTGGTGTTTCTTGCACTCTTCTTTTCCCATACCTATCTGCTCTGGGTTGTTTATTTGTATTTCAGCCCTTATTATTAGTTATAGACAACCCTTCTTTTCTGCTTGGGTACCAAGCCTTTACCAAGAGTACTCCTTCAGGAGGTTTGTTTTCTCCAAAATTACTGGCAAGATTTTTCCCATAAATTATTTAGCACTCTGAGAATTGCTTATTTCTTTTCAGTGATCCTAAAGTTCTACTTGACTTTTCCCTTCTTTAGGCCTTTTGTGTTCGGTGGCTATCTGCTTCTGGGTTCTGTATTATCTTACCTATTATAGCAATAAAGAAAGTCTTATCCTTTTCCTACTTTGATGGAAAAATGAAGCAAACATACCGGGTTATTTGCTGATTAGGGCTTGAGAAGAAAATGAATGTTTTCCTTAATTGGGCAGAAATGTGGGTGACATGACAGTGTCCCTGAAACTCTGTTAACTTGCTGCTACTCAAATAGTTACACCCCATCCCCTAGGGCAGTTTTCCTTTTACAGCAGGTCGGGTACCACAACTTCTCTAAATTGAGCCTTATGAGATTGACCCAGCAGCCACCTACCAGCTCCAGGACCCACCCTCTTCTTCTGCCCTTCGCGTGCCTTTCCATGCAGCTCTGGAAACTAATGGGTCTGCTTCACACTTTGGAGGATTATGGGAAATTGGAATGGAGGAGAGTTACCACCATTTTCCTCCAGGTACAACTGTGCCACGGTTCCTGCAAGTGTTGCTAATACAGGTGTTTCTGTTACAGAAAGCTAAAGACCACTCTGTGTCCATGGATACTTGCAAACTTCAGGGACACATTTGTTCTTCCTCATATTGGATGAAGAGGGCTGAAAAGGATAAAGCGCTATGCTTCAGACTCCCAAATGCTCTTCCCAGATCCAGTCTCTCTGACTATGTGCAGCATTAATGATGGCACAGACGGGGACGTTTATGTTCTGCAGCCCGGCACACATCCTGCTAGATTCGGGTTGCCAGGCTCCCCTGGCAGGAACTGTCAATCTTTTTGTGATCCTCCTGCAGTTCTCCCACTGAGCATTAGAAGGGGAAGAGCAGTGCTTTCATTCCTACCCAAGCTCTGCTCTCTCCACGAAACTTACCATCTCTCTCCCCCACGCAACCCTCCTCTTTGGCTGGGATATAGTTGGGTGGATGGCAAGAGTTGGTGACTAGGCATTTTCCAAACTGGCTCTTGTCACTAATTCCTGGTAGGAAGGTGTTGAGATTTCTGAACGATGAACATGAGGTATATTTGTTCTTAGCTTTGGATCTTTGCAAAAATTCTAGAAACTAAGTATCCTATTTGACATTCTATTGTATGTATTTTAAAGTTCAATGTGCTGATTATACCAATCTGTACATTTTCTGATAAGAATTTGGGCTACCCAAAGATACTAGAAAACTTCAAGGAATGTGAATCTTTAAATACTCAGCTGCATCTCTCACAGTCATAAAACTAGATTCTCTTACCTAATTTCACAAGCAAATGCTTTGTTGTGTGAGCTGTGCTTCTAAGGTTTCATATGCTTCCCCTGAGATGGACACATCCTTATTCAGAGTGTTTCTCCTTCCTGTCCCTGGAGATGACTCCTGAAGAGAAAAAAAAAATTGCACTTCAGAGAGTGTAGGAAAAACCTCTCTCAGAATCACTCACCATCTACCAACACTCTTCTTTGTAGCTGCCTACTTCACAGTGTTTTTTCTCCTCTTTTTTTTTAACACAAAAACCCCAAAATAGAGAATTTTCTTCAGCAGAAGAAGGGTCATATGAAGTTACAATTTTCATAACACTCCCCTAGCAACAGACCCAGCGAGTCTACCATATTTATCTTGGGTGGCATAAACCTGGGAATAGACATAAAAATATGGATAAAGATTTGAATGTGGAATACACCAGGAAGCTCACTGCTGTGTGAACTCTGTGTAGTTTGTCGCATAACATTGATTTGGCTTTCATTTATTTTCCTATTGTTTTTTTTTTTGTTTGTTTATCGCCACAAAAATCCCTTCAGTTTTTGTCAGGGAGAACTAACTGAATGGGTAGAATTCATCCAACATTTGGCTCGGAGACCAAGCAGTCTTAGGTGAATTCTTCTGTACCCTGGAACCTTCTCCCTCCAAGGAAGAAGCAATTAATACAAATTATTTGCATGGAGGTGATTGTTACCAGGGTCAGTTTCACATTGAAGTGCTCTTTTTGAAATTGTAATGGGTGAGTAGAAAGTGCACTGGGCTGGATGCAATCCGCTCACTAACAAATAATGATCAAATGCCTTCTAAACACCAGGTACACTTTGAGGACTGAGGCAACAACAGTGAGCAAAGGAGACAAAAATCCCTGCTGTCCAGGAGACCACATTCTCATGGGAGGGGGCAAATGATAAATAAATTAAAAAAATATATATCACGTATTTGATGAAAATAAAGCATGAGATCTCCACCCATCAGTAATTTGATGGCCTTGGAGCTCTCATGTACCCTTTTGAGATTTGTTTTTTTCCTCAGTGAAAGAGGTTTTTTGTGGATGATCACTAGGTAGCTTTTGGTGTTGACATCTGGTGAGACTTTTCTTTAACTCTTTTCTGGTTTCAGTTTGTTTTTTGGTGTAAATTCAGAATGGCTTCCATATAGGCAATATTCCAGCTTCCCTCACTCAGGGAAGGAGAAATTCAGGTCAGGAGACTGGTGTCTGGGCAACTGGATATGATTCATAAATTTGCGGTAATTGCTTTTAATCTACTTTGTTTTTTGTCCTAAAACTCAGACCCGAATAATCAAGCAACTATATATTAACTTTACCCAATAGACCTTGGACCACCTGTCTGTTTCCTGTTTTCTTTGCCAAGTGTCTCTTCTGGGAAAAGCTGATTGGAAACACAGCAGGACAGAACTCATTTCTCTCCTTTCTTTGTTCCATCTGTCTCTCTTCTCATCTGGGAGATCTCTTATTCACTTCCTCATTATTTCTCGCGTTCAAGGCTAAATTCTCCACCTGTGTTCTTGATCCACTGCTTCCCATAGTCTTCCAGATGTTGTTCCTACAGTAAGTCCTATCCTTCCCTATCTTCCAGTATTTTAGATGTCTCCCTCTGCCGACTTTTCACACAAGCTAAGAATATTACCAGGTCTTCTCCACTGAAAAAAATCATTCATTCCCCCTGGCTAATGTTCTAATATTCACTTTCCCATCACTAACCAATCTGCTCTGAAAAAATAAAAAAAGAGACTGCATTTCACATACCCTTCTAATCTCCTACTGACCCTTCAAAGCATGGATGCAGGTTTGTAACCATAACTACATTTGAAACTGGTTTCACCAGTGTCTTTAATGACGTGCCAAATCTTTTCACCACTCTCTTTAGCATTTGGCATTATTGGCCATAATGCTCTTGAAGCTCAGCCCTTATTCATATTTGAGACATGACTCTGGTATCTCAACTACACTGGTGTCTTTATCAGTCTCCTTTCCTGGTTCCTTTCCCCCGAAACTTAGGACTCTTTCTTTCCTACTTCCCTCTTTTCACTTTTTAAATACACCTGCAGTTTCTACTACTATCTGATAACTGTCGGCTCTCCAGATCCAAACACCTTTTTTTGAAATCTTTGTATCTGATTGCCTCTGGGATAGTAGTATACATGACTATGGGGCACCACCATTGTTCCTTACCTTCAATACAGCCTATTCCCCAATGAACTCATAATATCTACCTCCCCCTTAGCAAATTTGGTCTGTTATTATATTTCTTTTTATGTTGAAAGGCTTCCATCTACTCAAGATTATGCTTTTAAAATTGTCCACATTGATACACGTGTATAGATCTAATTTATTTATTTTAACTGCTACTTAAAGACTCTCTGGACTCAAATCCTATCTCTGGCACTTAATAGCTTTGTGGTCTTGGGTAAGTATTTAATTCCTTCATGCTTTATTATTTTATCTGAGGTTTATATTCCATATATATATATATATGTATATATATATATATATGTATGTATATACATACACATATATCTTTACCAATACTTGTTATTAACCAGAACTTTTAATTTTCATCAGTCTCATGGGTATGAAATAGGATGAAATTGCTGTCTCAATTTAAACGCCCAACACCTACAGGGTTTTGTTTACCCCTTCGTGGGAAAACAAATACATACTGAGCAAGTACTTAAGAGAGTGCCTAGCACTTGGTAAGAGGTCACTAAATGTTATCTATTACTCTTACTAATATTATTATGCAGTATGATGTTGCAATGATATAACCTACAATTTTGTCTTATTACTGAATATTGAGTCTTTACCCTTTTGGTATGAAAAACCTTGGCTAATGATTATGTTATTCCATTCTCTTTGATAATGATTGGTTTGAGAATGGGCACATGACCAATGTTCAGCAAAGAAACATGAACTTTTGGAAATGGTTTCCTTGCTCCTAAAATAAAGTCCCAAGAATATATAGATCAGGTCCTTCCTTTTCTTCTAGATATGGTGTGTCTGGATGAGATCCATGAAAGAGCTGCAATGTTATTGCCCCTAAGAGAGTCCACCCTGGGATAGAAGCTGATATATTAAGAATGGCAGAATCAGAACTGGAAAATCTGACTTCTTGGAGACTCATTGAGTCTCTGGTCATAATAAGCCTGTTTTTCAGTTAAACTTTGTATGCAGGTGACAGTAGATGTCCATGTTAATTAAGCCAATTTGAGATAAGATTTCTGTTGCCTAAAGTCAAAAGAATTCTAACTACAAACTTGCTGAAACAGTTTTAAAATATTTATACTCCCGCTAGCAATGTATGAGGGTTTGTATTTTTCCATGACTTTATCAACACTTGGTATGATCAGACCTTTTATTTTCTGACGATGTTATGGGTGTGAAATTATAACTCACTGATGTTGCAGTATAAATCTCTGTGATTTTCTATGTATGTAATCATATAATTCTCCAAACCTCACCTCGATTAAATTTATGATTTATATCTCTTTTATTTTTTATTCTTTCATTACATGTGCGAGTACTTCCCAGTATAGGGTTGAGAAGAAGCAGTCATGGTAACAACAGCTTAAAAAAAATAGAAGTTTATTTCCTACATTTCAAGATGTCTGGAAGCTGGAGGTTTGGGGCTGAATATGGTCCTACATGTTGTTAAGGACTCAGACCTTCCAGTTCCCCACTCTGACGCCCTTGGTTCATAGCAGCCTCCACATCAGCAGTGGAAATAAGGAGGAAGAGTTAAAAAAGAAAGGTGACAAGTCACAGCCCAGATGTCTGTTAAGGAAGAGCTCTTGGAAGCTGCCTTATAAAGCTTGAATTTATATCTCATTAGCCTAAACTTGGATTAGAGGTAGATATGTCGGTGAATAAATAAAGTAGGGAATGATCTTTTTTTAAAATAATGTCTTAGGCTTATTTATTTTGAGAGAGAGAGAGTGTGTGTGAGCAGGGAAAGTGGAAAGGGAGAGGGTGAGAGAGAATCCCAAGCAGGCCCTGCGGTGTCAGCACAGAGCCCTACGTAGGGCTCAAACTCACTAACCATGAGATCATGACCTGAGCTGAAATCAAGAGTTGGCCACTTAACCGACTGAGTCAGCTGGGCGCCCCAAAATAGGGAATGTTCTAACACTTCACCGCCATTGAATTTGCTTGCTTTTTGGCAGATGTGAACAATCAGATAGGAAATTGACCTTCTATTACTGTTCTGTTCGTTGTTTTTTTCATAAGTTGTTTTGAATTTTATTAAATGACCGCTGCATTTATTATTATTAATTTTTCTTTACATTGTCAAGTTGATGTATTATATTAATGTATTTTCTAAATTTAAATCATCTTAATATCCTCAGGATCAACACAGTGTGAATAAGTTTGCTATTTTACGCAGTAGTTTTACTTCTATTTCAGAAATGACAATTGCTAATCATTTTCCTGGCTTTATTTATTTGCATAATCATTAGCAAATACATACTACTTTCATAAAATTAGTGGAGGAACTTTAATTTTTTGTAAGCCCTGGGGACAATTTTATAAGAAAAGGGTTTTCCATTTCTTGAAAACATGGTGAAACACTACAATCAAGCCATCTGGACCTGTTGCTTTTTTCTGAATGTAGATTTTTTTGTAATGATTATATCTTTTAGGTGATATAGGTCTACTCAGATATTTTGTTTATAATGAGTACATTTTGTTAATGTATATATTTCTAGATCGTTAACATTTTATTTTAAAAATTGTTATAAAGGTTTTGATACTTTGAACAGGTTTTTTAAATCTTAAATGTTACATATAATTATGGTCTTTTTAGTGTCTATCTATTTATCTATGTACCTATCACCTATCTGTCTATTGCTTCTCTCTCTCTCACCTTTTTTTTTTTCCTGATCAACTTTGGCAGAATTTTGTCTATATTTATGGCATTTTTATAGAACTGGGCTTTCATTTCATTGGTCTTCTCTATTTTTTTGCTTGTCTCCCATGACATTAATATTTCCTCTTTCGTTGTTTTTCTACTTTCTTCAGTTTTATTATTTTCCTAATTTCTTGGTTGTAATTTAGATCATTGATGATTAACCTGTTAATTAATGTTAATCTGTGTAGTTCTATATTAGTTAGGATATGCTTTAGGCTAATGTAAACTACATTTTGAGAAATATTTTGAATAGGAATCCAGGCCTCAGGTGGTGGCTTAAAGGCTTCAGGGCCTGAGATGCTTCCATTTTGCTCTCTCCTATCCCTGGGGAATTGCCCTGATCTGCGTAGTAGAATATTACCCAACCGCACAGAAGCTTAAGATCATAGCATCACTTCTATTCACTTATGTCTCATTTTCTGAGTCTAGACAAAGGAAACACACTTTCATCTGCTCTTTTGACTGACTCATGTAGGTTGTCCACCCTCACCCAATACACACACACACACACACACACACACACACACATATGTACATGTGCGTGCACACATGCACATATGCACACACACAAATGAATATATATATAATTTTTAAAATGAGATAATTTATCATGGTATATAGCTCTGCTCCTCTGAATCCGGGTTCAAATCCTGGCTCTGACACTTCAAACTATAGCATCCATCAACAAGTCATCTAACTTTTCTGAAACATGGTGTTCACATCTGGTAAATGAGAATAATAAAACATTTCTTATGAAGTTGTTGAAGAAAAGCTTTAAGTAGGGAAAGTGAACAGTTCGGTATCTGGCATCAAGTAGTTTTCGATGGAAGTACACCTCTGTGTACTTACAGGAAATGGCTCAGTAAAGATGGTATCACCAAATGTAATTCCAGAGTTCAGAAGAAATGCTTTGTGATTTTCTTGTTATGTTTCTGCTTTGGGGACAAAGGACATTGTTTTTTTTAAAGGTGACAATTCTCTAATCACGGTAAAGGGAGATAAATACTTTGTTTTCCTCCAGGGAGAAAAAGAGATGCAATAAATGCTTAATGGAATTTTCTTCAATGCCACAAAGTTGGTGGCTATAAATTTTGAACACAAGTTGAATTATTGTTGACTTTTTATTTCCTCAGGGTGTTTTTGACCGCATCATTAAACGTATCAATTTCATTGACCTAATTTTATCATGAAGTCCAAGGGACTATTAAAGGGATACTTTAAAAAATGAAATGAAATGAAGTGAAATGAAATGAAATGAAATGAAATAAAATAAAGTTTTGTTCCATGTGGTCAAAGTGATGTTCTTGCTAATTTCTATCAATTGCTGTTAATTCATTTTTGTTTCTTGGAAGAGTACATATAAAACTGAGCATTTCCATAAAAGGACAGACGCCATGAGGTGTTGGGCTCAATTATTCTTATTATTTTATTTAATATTTATTAAGAGCAATATCTAAGAATAAAATAAAAGGTATTATTGTTCACAAACTCATTTAAGTGAACTTTGAAAATATGGGTTCAGAGAGTCTAGTTACTAGTTTTTAATTCACAGATCAGTATACCTGAACTTTAGAATTCAAACATTACCCCTTGCACGCTATTTAGAACACACGAGTACTGCCCAAAATGTACATCAGTCA
Organism: Paguma larvata; assembly: GCA_030068075.1. Lineage (NCBI taxonomy): Eukaryota > Metazoa > Chordata > Mammalia > Carnivora > Viverridae > Paguma > Paguma larvata. The sequence goes on from CM057823.1 coordinate 74,452,805, forward strand.
GGGTGTGGACTTGTTTCCCATGACTGAGTACGATAGGAAGCCTGGGAAATGTAGCTATACCTGGTCTGAGGAGCAAGTAGTATAATTTGTTTTATACCAGAAAATTCTATCAAAAATTTTATCTAGGGGCGCCTGGGTGGCTCAGTTGGTTAAGCATCAGACTCTTGATTTTGGCTCAGGTCATGGTCGGTGGGTTTGAACCCTGAGTAGGGCTCTGCACTGACAGCACAAAGCCTGCTTGGGATTCTCTCTCTAACTCTCTCTCTCTCTGCCCCTCTCCAGCTTGCTCACTTTCTCTCAAAATAAATAAGTAGATAAACTTTAAGGAAAAAAATAGAAAGATTCAGAGATTCAAACATGCAATTAAGGAGATTGGAAACAAGTTTGATGCAGAAATGAACTGAAAATTTAAAGTATCTGAAACATGATAGGGCACCTGGGGGGCTCAGCCGGTTAAGTGTCTGATCGAGCCCCGCATTGGGCTGTGTGCTGGCAGTCCAGAGCCCACTCAAGATTCTCTCTAGCCCTCTCTCTCTGCCCCTCCTCTACTTGTTCTCTTTCTCTCTCTCTCTCAAGATAAATAAATAAACATTTGAAAAAAATTATCTAGAAAAAAAAATCAGTGAATTCTAACAAAGCAGAAAGATGAGGAGAGATCATGAAGGAAAGCAAGACAAAACAGATGGAGACAGAGAGAACCAGCCATACAAACAAGCAAAGTGACAGAAAGAGAGAGAGAGCAGCAGAGAGAGACGTTTCCCCCTAAACAGAGTGGAGTCATCTGCTTACTTGGGTTGTGTCTCTAAGATATGAATTCCAAATTGGGGGACAGAGAAAGCATGAAGGGATTAACTTCACAAATTATCAGAAGCCTATTTTAGTCAAAATTTAGCTCTTCTATCAAAACCACTGTTTTTTGTTTTCTTAAGGTTAGTGTTATATAGCACTTAAAGAACAATGACATGTAATGTTCACCTTCTTTGCCTTCCTTGATCCGTCTCCAGGAAAGCGCTCAAGCAAAGGAGCTCAGTGCCCAAGAAGAACAAGAAGGGCAGACCTCACACAACGACACATCCTAGATGATTATCATCTCAAACAACGACGTTGGGACTTCTTCCAGTCATATCTGGCTTGCAAATTTAAATACAGTTTTATATAAGCAAGGTACAATCTCCATTTTTTTCCTTATATGTGTTTCCTATGTAGAAAGTATCCTTACTTGATTTCCCAAGCAAATTAGTTTTTCCCAAGTTAAAAGTTAACCTTTGTTGAATGCTATTTTAACATGCAATAACAGAAGTAGAGTATTTTTGCAAATATAACTCTCTGTTTTAATAAAGATGGAGACACCTTGAACTACACACACACAGACACACACACCACACACACACACACACACACACACACACACACACACACTTTGACACATACTTTGAGGTAATAGTGAAGAATGAAGAACCTGAGGGAAGCATTACTTTAGCCTGGTAGCTCTCTTAATTATCATTACCATTTTGTGATGCTATTTGCAGCTAAATAAATAGTTTCTCTCTCCCAGCCATACTTTCTTCTGTTCATCCCTGCAGTGGAGGCAGAATCCTGTGTGTGTGACACCGCAATCTGTCACATGGTATGATTGTAATCCCCACACATTCAGCATTAGCCATACCAAGTGTAAGGAAAAGAAGAACAATATTCTCCACACTTAGTTAAAATGTCATGGAAAACTGTGAAAAACACACACACAAAGTGTTCAGGGTGTCCATTTTTCAGCATGATGTATTTTTAGTTTTCTGCAGCCGGCGAGTCTTAATTCAAACCAAAGAAAAATATCAATGGACTGCATATGGTACACTTCTCAGCATCTTTAAACATATTTGAACCAAGCAACATCATCCTTACAGCATTTTCTAGGACTAAACTGTAACTGCTCACATTTATAGTGCCTCCAAATCAGGAGTGAAAAGGAACCTGAAAGAATCATTGCCAGGCCTTCCTCCTGTCTTTCTGGATGCTTCTCAGTCTTTTTGTGGGTCCTTACTTTAGACCTCTTCATTTTATGGTCTTCCATGTTTGCACCCACTCCCTGGACGATCTCATTCAGATTCATCTGTATAATGGCTCTCAAACTCATGTCACTAGATTAGCCCTCTTTCTTGAAATTTGATTTCATATATGCAGCCACATACTTGACATCTCCACTTGGATATGTAACCAGCAGCTCAAACTTAATATGTCAATTATGTCCTGTCACCAATCCCCAAACCTGCCTTCTCATCTGAGTTCATGGCAACTTCATTTTTCTAGTTATTTTGCCCCAAACCTCATTACTGACAAATCTGTGTAACAAGTCCCAAACATCTTGTTCTATTTCTAGAAAACAACTTCCATAGAGTCATAGTGGAGAAGCATACTTTTAGTGATCTCTAATGTTGAAAGCATTAGAATCATTTGTTGCATATTGAAAAGGGAGCAAGAAATGGAATTCACAATAATGAATAATAAAGTGAGCAAAGAGCCCAATCTTAACACAACTTTGTCTATGCAGTGAGGCAAAGAATGACAGGAGAGAGGAATAAATAAAGGAATCTGGTACTTATAATACATCAATGTCAATATTTAAAGTGTAGTCACAGTTTGACAATGCAGACAATGGATGTAAAAATAGAATCATTAGACCTCTGTTCTTAATCCAGAAGATCAAGTCTTTACTATCGTCTCCCCAAGGCTTGTGTTTTGAACACTTAGCTTGGTAAATTGCGTCATATGAATGCAAACATTTTTCAGGTTTGTAGAGTACCTAGTATAAAGTTAGTGAGTAAAAAAAATCTGTTAGGATATGCTGTTTTTCCAAAATGTGCAGTGCATTAATTGGTTAAGCAATGTATCTAGCTAATGTTCATTAGTAAATAGTTCACAAGGAACTATTATTTATCAGTGTGTGACCATTAAACTCACACTATAGTTCACAATTAGCTCTAAGTAGTAGAGAATACTCCAAAGTGTTTTTCTGCCAGGTAAGTGTTCATCACAAACATGTACAAGGTATATTGATGATTTTTCCAAACTCTAACTGGTGGTTTAGGCTACAAGTGTTTACCTTTCACAGACTAGTAAAGTCTTGCAATAATGTTTTTAATGCATAGCATTGTATGGGGAACAAATTATTTTGAAACAGTCAAATATTGAAATAGTGAACAAATTATATTAGAACAGTCAAAATATTAAGAAAATATTTGTGACACAAATAACGTTTCTTCAGATGTTAATAACAAATAAGACCTAGTGGTTGGTCTAATAACTGCTATCAACAGTGATAAAAAGAAAACTTCTAGGTATACATACAAATATGACACTGTGAGAATATCAAACTAATTTCAAATAGTTTAAAAAGTGATTCAAAATAGTGATAAAAAGAAAACTTCTAGGTATACATACAAATATGACACTGTGAAAATATCTGTGATTTCTGTTGGAAACAAAGTCATAGATGCTGCTAATAATAATGTTGTTGGTTGCCTGCATTCATATTGAAAGGAAATGCTGAAGTGTGAGTTATAGATTAATAAAAATAAAAATATTTTTTCCATCCAAATTTTCACACACACACACACACCCTTTGAATTCTAACAGGTCTCTTTAGGGGGACTGCTCCCTATGTAAGAATGCCTGATTTAGCACCTCTCTTGATTAGAGGCTTTTAATGCATCCAAATGGTGTTTTTTTGGCCTGTCAAATCACACTTGCATTTTTCTTTTCCTCTGGAGGATTGATGTTTGGATTAAAAAATATATATCCCTTTTGTAAATATTAACTGTCATCTTTAGCCATGATAGATATTCACTTATCCCAGGGTGGCACATCCATAAATACATTCATGTTTCTTTCCGTGTTTCTTCCCATATCCTCAGTAAAAATTTTAGTCTCCTGTGTGTTCTCCAAATTAGTTAACAGAAAGCATTTGCTTAAATGTAATTCTCATTTGTGATGCTTAATCAAAAGGAGAATGTTTTCCCCCAGCTTTTTCTAACTTGACACAAGAAATAGCTTCAAGTTTTTTCAATGAGACTCATTATGTGGTTGCTGATTAGTGCGATCTGCTTGTTTGTGGTGATTGATACTCGCTTCTGGAGTACCAGGAAAGGGAGCTCTGCCAAATTTAGAAGTCGTCCCACCCTTATGCGGTCTATAGTTTTGACAGAAAAAAAATGAAGCTCGGAGTGTTTAAATTTGTTTCCTTGGCAAAATACAGCACAGAAGGCTTCTTGGAGATCCCATATTCTTAAAAACTAAGCTCGAGGGGCGCTTGGGTGGCTCAGTCGGTTAAGCATTCGACTTCATCCCAGGTCATCATTTTGAGGTTCATGGGTTCAAGCCCCGCCTCCAGCTCTGTGCTGACCGCTCAGAGCCTGTAGCCTGCTTTGGATTCTATGTCTCTCTCTCTCTCTGTCCCTCCCATTCATGCTCTGTCTCTCTCTCTCTCTCTCAAAAAATGAATACACATTTTAAAAAATTTAAAAAAATATATTAAGCTTGATAACTCTAGTGACTCAAATTATATTAGAACTTCCAATTTTTTTTCTTTCAATAAATATTAATCTCTTGACAAAACAGTTATGGGCTTAAATGAACCTGGGCTGTGTATATGCTATGCTGATATTTTAGCACCCTAAAACAGGTTCTGCCATTAACCCAGGGTTTATTTGGATCATGAAGAACTGCTCTAGGATTGGAAGGCTAGTGTATCATCTTAATTTTACCCTTGTTAGTCTGCAGGGCTTGTCAGTTAATTACAAGGCTCTTAAGTTTCTATCGTTGCAAAATTCACGTTATAAGTTCTGATACTTACCTAATTTTCCTTAGCTCATTGAAACACAAGAAAGGATTTTCAACATATACATTAGGGAATGATAGAAATTAACATTGAGTCAATTAGTCTATGGCAATTATTTTTAAATCACTAATGACTTGAACACCAATAGTATATAAACTATGAATTGATACTTTGGAGTATAACTTGAATAAGCTACAGATTTGATCCACTTAGGATTGTGTCCATTTAGAATGTCTAATGCTTACAGTCATTTTTATTCATTAAAAAATACTTACAAATCTTTATTGAGCACCTACAATGTCATTGGCATGGTGCCAGGTAGGCCAAACACAAAATGGTTAAACTGTGAGCCCTTCCCTCGATAAGCTCACAGTGTAAGGAGAAGGGAAAGCTTAAATACTCTTTAAGAACACTGGCTCTTTTTATTTTAAGGTAGCTCCCTTCCGTCTCTAGATGTTGTATCTTTACATTTTCTTTCCTTCCCTTGGAACCAAAACTACAGAACTACAGACGAAAATTAAAAACACATTTAATATTCAATGTTGTTATTTCATAGGCTGATAGTAAAGAATTAAGGCTAAGAAACATGTGTCTTATTTTTATAGGATCTTAGTATTGGTATGAGTCACAGACTGAGAGGAAATTATTCTACCTATTAGAATCCTTTGATATGAAAAAGTAATTTCTCAATTTCTTAGCATTTTGTCACTTTAGTCACCAGAAGCTTCTACACTCTGAGGGAGAAAACTACTAAAAGGGAAAAATAATTGAAATTTTAATAAATTTGGTTCTTATAAGGCTTTTGACAATGAGGTCAAAAACTTTGAGATGAATACTGTATTGTCAGGAGTGGGTATTGCTGCTACTTTATCTAGTCATGTTTTGTGTTGAATTATTTCTTACCAAGAGAGTTAATTAACAATTGCAGTATTTAATTCAGCCTTAAAAAGAATCATTAGCCCATTCATCCAGGAAAGACAACAAACTGTTATTACTGTTTATGAATTCTCGTTTATACCACACAATGCTACTCGAGCTTCTCCAACAGGATAGCTCTCAGTGAAAGAAATGGATGAGAATGTTTAGAATGGACCCCTGTCATGTAGAACCCTCCTGCCCCCAAACAAGGGATAGAAGAGGAAAGAGAGAAGTAGAAGACTAGACCATGAGAGGCAAAGGATGCAAATGAAATAGGATCAATGGAAGGCATGGGGGGGAAAGGATAAAAAAGAAAAACATCTACTATCAAAGTAAGAGTTTTCTAAGTGTCTGGAATTAACTGATAAAACATATGATGGAGTTGGAAAAATTAATTTTGGAGTCTATTGACTCTTACAGACCTAAAGAAGCCTTATAGGACTGGAAGAAATGAAGACAAGCAAAATCAAGGCAAGCAAAATTCAAGAGAAATTAGTTTTGATGGCCCTTTTTATGTAAAAGCATATGAGAAAACAATTTTTATAAACTAGATAATTAGCATTCACCATGCTTTTAGAATAAAAGACAATTAGGAGGGTGAGAAAGTTATGGGGAAAAAAGACCCATGTCTAAGCAGTTTTTGGAAGTTGAATTGTTTTGGGGAACAAGAGTCCAAAGGAAGTTCATTTCCAACTTTATTATGAAAACAAGAGGAAATAAGTTTTCTCGGTTTTGAAGTCGTTGTGAAAGTACTATGTGCTTTAAAATGAACCCAGTTTCAGTTAATATTATTAAAAGTGATTATTTGGCTGCTAGTATTGGGTCTTAGTTATTAGACTGAATTTTTCAAGTTCTTTTTTTCAAATCATCAACTATCAAAATTTACACGTGACATCTTTTACATGGGCATGACCTACACTTTACCGTTTTATTTCATTGCTTAAGTACTCTTTAGTGACTTCTATCCCTCCCATAATGTTTAGAATAAAAAAGAGCTCTGCTGCACATATATACACATACACTTTTCTGTCAAAGGGATTCTCAAGCCCACAGAGAAAGAGAATATGACAGAGACCGTATTAAATTTATCTTACCTTCTTTAGAAAATTTCCATTCATTCTTCAGGATCATGTCCTCCACTTTGCCATGAACCCTTCTGGGTTCTGGGCCGGTAGCAAACGGGCCCTTACTCTGAGAGCGTGTCAGGCTTCTGTAATGTTTAGTTCTCATTTTATGTACTTTGTAAAGAATATTAAATGGATCAAGTACATTGGAGTTTATTACTGGGAGGGGGAATTTTAATTTACTTCTTTCAGGAAATAAATGCAACTGGGTGTGGCTTTCTGTATGACTCAGAAACAGTTGCTGGTGTCATAGTCTGGGATTTTATAACTGAGTGAAACAACTGTGTCAAATCAGAGCATGGATTTCCGGAATCTGTCCTTGCAACTTGCCTTCCTTCCTCAAGAGTCCCTGGTGTAAAGGAATAGCACAAGAATTGAGTCACATTGGTGCCCCATCAACCTCAAGGATTTGGGAGGTGATTAGAACATCTGCTGCTTCAAGTGAGGTTGCAGAGGATGCTTTATGCTTACTTTTGATCATATTACATGTATTAGGTTTAAATCCATAATAATTTTTTTATGGATTTGAATATAAGGACCAAAGGCTTATTTTGAGGGGGTAGGTTTCTGGCTAGAGGGTAATTTCTAAACCAATTCACTCATTATCTGAGTATAAGAAAGTTAGAAGTTCATCATATCGACTTGAATATTTTTACATAATCCCTGGAGTAAGTCTTTTCACTTAGACTTATCCTTAAAGCTCTAACAAGCATCAGCTGATATAAATTTTAAACCTAATTTTACTCAGAGAATGTTCTTGTGTGCAGTGGACAAGATACATGGGAAGTGTACCCGTTAGCTGCTACTCTCTGCCTGCTCAGTCTTCACAGAGGGAGCCTTTCATCTGACAGAAATAGTTGTCTGTTTCTTTTCAAATTCAATTTCCCTCAGTGTCTTTCCCACCCTCATATTTATAATTACATCTGGTTCATTAAGACATGGAAATCAATAGAGGAAGTGCTGTTTTTCTCAGGGGAAAAGCAATCCAGCGAGATGTATAAACACTATTCTGTCTGTTTGTTCCCACCCATGCCTTGTGGTGAGGCTCTGAGAGTTAACACCTTTTTTCGTAGTACTCAGTTTCTCCACTTGTAATTTGGTCGCCATTCTTATAAATCATAACTCCTGGGGTGAAAAAAAGTCTGTGGAGTTGGGATCTATGAAGAAAACTCTTATATATGGCTTATACTAGGGATAGAGGGCAAACATTTTTGAGGATGCCTATATATTTATGTTAATATGAAACATAGTTTTCCAGAAGAGTATGAATACCCATAATCCCTCTTCCAGTCCAAGAACTGTTGGACCACAGTTTGCTCAGCAATTCACACAAATATTAGGTAGATTATTTGCTGATTGTGGAGTGAATGGATGAATGGCCTATGTCAAAGTCACTACCACCCCTGTCCCCTCCCACCTTCTTTAGCTCAGGAGAAGGTTTGAGCTGGCCTGATGACTTTATCCTCCAACCAATACTGAGACAGATGATTGAGAGAGACAGAGACAGAGACAGAGGAATATAGAAAGATCCCCTCTTCCTCAATTCTGTGCAACCGAGAGCTAGGTGTCACAAAATGCACACCATTCATACTATTCTGAGCCATTGCAGCTGTGAGGACAGATCTCAGCAGTTTGTTTTCAATGCTTAGAAATGCAATCCTGGGGGAGGGAAGGCCTAAGGTAACATTACTTTTATTCCCACCTTAGCTGTCCTGTGACCCAGGCTGAACATCATCCAAGAAATGCTAGTTCACGACATTTATAACACAGCTGTGCATAAAATGGGGCCAAAGCTTCACACATCCCAGTCCTGGCCTCTCTGTGGAGGTCTCTTCTCATGTTCTCACATCCTCACCTCTGGTACCGCCCCTATTCCCCTGAGCCATCTCCACAACAGCAGGACCACGTCTGCCCACATGGAAAGTCCCAGTACCTTTGGTCCTGTGGAAGAGTGTTGCATACAACATGGTTTTGTTGTTTTGTTAAGAGCTGTGGTTATATACAGTGACATAGCTTTCTTGGATTGTACTGTATGTGAGGGCGAACACTCTCACAGACACATTACCCAAGACAGACTCTTTTTCATAGGCAAGAGAGCAGGAGAATGTTTGGATTATGCTTCAAAATGTGTAGCAAAACCCTGGCTTTAAGTCAAGGACAGTGGACTGTGGGGTAGTGGGGGATGGGTGGTGTTGGAAGGAGGCTAAGTCTTCCTCAGCCTTTATAATACAGACCAGACTCGAATCCATATGGCCTTGTAGCAGCAATCATTGTGGTTTTGCTCTCCAGCCATTTCTGTTTTAACAGGGAGTGTTTCTTTTGCTGGGTGGGGCCTTCCTCTTCTGACTCTTAGGGTCTACATTGCCTATCAAATACTTGAAGGGATGAAAATGTTTATATTTTGCTCAGTTTTTAAGAAAGAGTTGAAGCTATCTACAATCTGAAAATGTCTCCTTTTTCTTACAAAAATGGGGTTATTTTAGGAAGAGCTAGAATTTGCACAAAAAGATGAGTTAAAGAAGATGGTACACCTCAGATAAACATATGGAAGGCCCAGCTTCTTGAGCCTTCCTCTCCCTAGATCCAAAGTTTTCACCACCTTTATTAAGTTGAATATTTTCAATAATAGTCTCACTAGGGTACTGGCTTTACCTATTGTCTAACAAGTAGCAAGGTAACAAGTCAAATCTCTTTGTCCATCTCTGTCGTGTCCTGATATTCAAATAGAGGAAGAGGCCATAGGGACACTTCGTCAACATTTATGGAGATTCTGTATAAACATAAAAAAGAAAGATAAGATTTCTCCATACAAATCAAATGTCTGCTTTGCATAGTTTCTAAAAAAGCTTATTCAAAGAATAGTATATTCTAAGAGTAATGAATTCCAGGTTATTTGAAGATTGAAACACAGATGGAGCCATGATATCACATAACTTTCTATCATTGGACTCATTCTGTTTCCTGGCCTTCTGAACCCTTCTTCATATAACCCCTGCTGCTCTCTTTCAAGGAACAGGAGAAAGGGAGGCTAGAGTGGATGAAAGGGGTAAGGCCGCCAAGGCAGGAGAAGGGAAGTGTCCACAGTGGGATCAGGAATATGGAGAATTTAACTCTGATAGAGATGGGATCATGAGCCTCTAATAAAAATTTTTTAAGTCGGAAATACAATTACAGTATAATGATTTTTGTAGGAATCTAATAGAACTCTAAAAAGAAAATTCAGAGAGGGTAGAGGAGTTTCACAAAAAGAATTGGGATTTAAGACAGGCTTCAGGTCTATATTCACTTACTTAGCTCTTTAGTGCCCTGGGAGGTTTGCAAGACAGACTAAAGGCTTGTTGGAACACAAAAATTTTTTCCTGCTTCAGTGCACCCTTCTTTCCAGCCCTAACTCAACCTCTGGAAAAAAAAAAATCAAAATCACACAAAATCTCAACACACGCGGATTAGTAGTCATTTTAGTTACTACAAAAAGTGTGTTCACTGAGCTGCTTCGGGTGATTCTAAAGTTACCAAACCCTGTCAGAAATTTCCTGGTGAAGAAACAAAGTCCTGTGACTTTAAACAAACAATTAAAGAAAAGTGAAGATGTGGTAATAAAAGTCGTTCAAAATCAAAGGCGAGTCCTTCAAAGGCCCTCAGGGTTTAGCAAGACGTTGCAACCTACAAATTGCAAAAATCAAAATTTTCTTTTTCTTCTCACTAGGCTGAGACTGTGGCTATTCTAGAAGCTGAAATAATTGTTGGGTAGCAAATCATTTTTTTTTTACCACAAAATCAAATCAACTGAAATTGCAGTTCTGTTTATAAGGGATGGAATCCCTCTAACACGTATCATGCTGGTCTTACATGTAGTGTATACCAAATATTTATGTAACTTCATCAGATCCTGGCCAACTATGCTGCTATTTTCTAAAGTACGGTGACAATAAGTTGAAATGTTTTACCTAGAACAGTGAAAACTTGAAAATGTCTGCCAGGTCAACACGCTTCTGTTTTCCTTCACTAAGGAAAGAAAGGATGTGAGAGGGAAAGATAAGAGTGATGCTGGCCACAATAAGAAAGCCAAGGAAGGCACTCAATTTCTTATTACACCTGCAAATGTACAATGCCTCCATAGGTGTACCTCTGAAAGGTGCAAATTTGAAGTTGATAACTCTGAAGATCAAAGTCAAGAGGCTTGGACATCAGTTTACATTTCTGGCTAATGAATTACTGGAATTCTACTTATTTAACTCGTGCACTGCCAAATTTCTTACTACCCAACAATTATCCTCAATAACATATGGAGGCAAAGATGTGAAAATACATCAATAATATGAAATAACCAGTCTTTGACCTTGGAGTATTTAATGGATTCAGACCCACATTCAGGAGGTCCATAATGTTCTCCTGTGTGCAAATACATTCATTCCCACCCGTTTATTTTTTCATTCATCTGGTAACATATATTGAATATCTGTAACCTTGGTCAGATGAAAAAAAACTGTGTAGAGAGTGTAGGAGTCTACAGGATAAGATTCCTAAGGGTTAATAATGCAGATAAGATGAGGTCTTGCCCTGATGGTTAGTAGTAAAACTATTATTTTAGTTTGCTATGGATGCCATAACAAAGTATCATAGACTTGGGGCTTAAACAACAGAAATTTATTTTCTTATAGGTCTAAAGGCTGGAAGTCCTAGATCAAAAAGTAAGTTTTGTTTTCTTTTGAGGCCTTTTTTCTTTGGTTTACAGGTGGCTGCCTTCTTGCCATCTCCTCACATGATCTCCATCATCTTTCTTCTGTGTGCAACCACATCATCCAAGTGTTTAAATTTCCCCTTCTTATAAAGACACCAATCTGATTGGCTTAGAGCCTACCTTATGATCTAATTTTAACTTAATCACCTCTTTAAGACTTTATCTCCAAGTACGGTCACATTCTGAAATAGTGGGAGGTAAGACTTCATCATATGAATTAGGTGGAGGAACACAAGTCAGCCCATGATAGATCTATGAACAGATAAACAGAAAATGCAATAAAGTATTATTGATCTAATAAAAGAAGGTTGAAAGGGGAGTTGGGAAAAAGATAACCAGGGATATCAGAAAAGGCGTGAATTTTAAATCAATCCATAAAAGTTTTGCAAACAACAGATGGGTGTTAGGTGGAGTTGAGGTGAAGGACAGACTTTTGGGGAAAGCATTTCAAGCACAGGATGATGCATAAGTATAGGCATGAGATTATTTAACAGGATTTTACACAAGGTCAGTCTAAGGGGAAAAGAGAAAGGATGAGAGACAAGCCTGGAAAGATGAGCAAGCATTAGATCACAGCAAACCTTATATTCAGGCAATAATGTCCCTGGTCATGAGAGCACATTCTGGCAATAGTCACACTTGGATCCAAACTCTCACTCTTCTACTTCTAAGAATTACCTTGATGAAGTAACTTCATATTTTTGTCCTTCCATTTCTTTACGTGTAATATAATATTGCAATGAAATAATCAATCAATCAATGATCTCTGAGGCTGTTTGAAGATGTATTGTGCTTAGCCCAGTGTTTGGCACATAGTAGCCAAACCTATCAACTATCATTATTCTTCTGTCACTTGAAGGTTTTGGACTTTTTTCTGGAGGGTATGTGGAGCCAATAAATGTTTTTAAGTAGGGAAGTAGTATAATCAGATCTTAAAAATAATTCTAGTAACTGCAGATCATGGATCAATGTGGTGGAAGGCTGGAAGAGAGTTAAAATACCAGCTCTTGCAATATCCAAGTGAGTGACTAAAGAGCATAACCATGGGAAGCTCATATGGGGAGAAGAATAGGAAATACTTGAAAATGTGATCAATTTGACAAAAATTGAGTTGGGATTGCAAAGCAAGAGAAGCCTAAGATATTTCCGATTTCTGGCTCAACGAACTAGGTGACCCATCACCGAGGAAAGTGTGAAACATAAGAATTGGGTTTGAAGAGAAAGCTTATGAATTCAATTTGAGGGATGTTTATATGCCATGGGCACTCATGGCCACCATTCTTTCTCACAGAGATTTGGTTCCATGGTGTTTCACCATAATCGTTCTTTTGAAAAATCTCAGCTTTTTTGCTGTTCTTCCAATCCATAATTTCACATAACAAAACAACAACCATAGTTAGAAAACACATTCTCACAGTAGAAAGTGGCTAAAAAAAATTCACAACCACTCTGGTCTCTTCTCAGAATTATGACCACAATCTTAAGTGGGTCATCAGTTCTATCCAGAAATCTTATTTTATTTTTTTTGTCATAACTATTTCAATCATTTTGTTTTTCCTAACCATGCTTCTTGAAACCTCACTCTCAGCTGATAAAACTTGTTTTTAACTTAGAAATTAGCAGCAACCTATGTCCTCATCTTCCCAACACAAAAACCATTCTATCTGTATCTGTCACCGTATACACTGCCTTCCCTCCTACTACAGTAGATGAAGTGTCTTTCCATCACTGAGACCAACCCCTCCATTTGTCCACTGGATTCCCATCCCCTCCGAAATATGCAAAATCATTGGTCCTGAATTCAATCTTGTTTTCTCCTTCATCTTTAACTCTTTCTGTTTTATTGGGTGATTTACATCAGCGTACAGATGTGATGTAATATCTCTCATCTTAAAAACCAAACCTTGGGGCACCTGAGTGGCTCAGTCAGTTAAGCGTCTGACTCTTGATTTTTTTCTCATGGTTTGTGAGATTGAGCCCCACATAAAGCTCCTTGCTGTCAGTCCAGAGCTTGCTTGGGATTCTGTCTCTTTCTCTCTCTGCTCCCCCCTTGCTTACTTGCTTGCTCTCTTTCAAAATAAGTAAGTAATCATTAAACAAACAAAACAAAACAAAACAGATTTTCTTTCTAGCTTCCACCCATTTCTCTTGTATACCATATAACAAAACTTCTTGGAAGAAATGTTTACATTCTGTCTCCTGCTTTCATGCCATTCTCTCCTACTTTCCTGAATTCTCCTTTCCTGTCCATTTTGTTCACTGCTTTTCCCTTCAGTCCTCAGACCTCCTTTCTTCACTTCTACACCCTCTTCCCTATGTGACTCCATTCAGCCTCGACTCTTTAGTAATTTAACCTTTTTCTTCTGAGAAAGTTCTATCTACAGGCTACTCTTTGAATTTCAGGCTTGTGTACCCAACAGTCCTTTCAATATCTTTAATATAAAAGATCCAAAACAGAATTCTGGATATCTTCCTATCCCACATCCAGCTTGTCCACTGTGTCCCCACATCAGTAAGGGTACCACAATTAACCCAGATCCTCAGGCAGTGTTTAACTCATCTTTGCCTCTTCCTTTTCTCTTGCACCTTATGACCAAACCTACTAGCAACTTCCATCCACTCTACTTTGAATGTATCTTGAACTGAATCGCTAGACATGAAGATAAAATTATTAACAGTTGGGAGGCAGAATATGTGAGGTGTTTCGGCAATAAGAAAATAGGGAACAGGTACCTGAGTGGTGAGGTAAGAAATTAAAAGGCAGTAATGATGATGTACTAGACATATTTTTTTTCTGTTCTTGTCACCCTCGAGGGTATTTTAGTGATTAGATATGGAAAGAAACCACAAATTGCATCCATAACTGTGAAATTATAATTCAGTGGTGAGTCCATGAATGTGTTATGTTGCTTTTTCATACTGAGCCATTTCTCTAGTTTTTGTTTTATTATGTTTTAATTCAAAAGAGCATTTTTGTGAATATAATATGCAAACAGCTAAATAGTAGAAAATGCACAGTGGTGCCTTGGAATTTGAAAATAAAGAGATGCTATAGGAATGCTCTGGCTCCTAAGGGACACAAAGCATTAGGGCACACAGTTTCAAAGGGATTCAGGACATCTGTCTGTTCTGAGCATCCAGGCACAGAATAAGAACCCAGAGTGCAATCTAGCGACCATCAACATTAGTGCTCCGGGCAACCCACATGCCTCTTTACATACTCCTCCACTGTGTCGGGTTAGTCACATGGCCAAAGAAGAGAAAGAAGACTTTCAGTTGAGAAATTGTTTGTGGGAAATCTTTTTAAATACAAGCTTGTGTCAACTGCTGTTACATTCTGAGGAAGGAAAAAGAATCAGCTTCATATCAGTACCTGGCATCTCTACAGTCTCCCAGGCTTTGATGAGTCCATGGCACCAGCAGAAATAATCTTGTTGTGTTCTGATGCATTCTCTCTCTCTCTCTCTCTCTCTCTCTCTCTCTCCCACTCTCCCACTCTCCCACTCTCCCTCCCTTCGCCCCTTCTTATCATCCTTTGTGTACCTATCTTATCATTATTTTAATTTCAAAGTGTTCTTTAAGGTAACCTACCAGAAATTATTGGGGCAGTAATCTTATCAGTGCTATTCAGAGTATGTTATCCTAACTAATTCCAAGGTTTTCTCTTCAAGAAAGTCCTCAATACGCTCGGTTGCCTACTGACTTTTACACCTGCTGGTTAAAGGTCTCTGGGTGATGAAAGGAAGGGGAGAAATGGTGGGATTTTTAATCTAATAAATTGCCTTTAAAAGAATTTATTTCAACCTGTCAAGCTTCTGAGAAAAATGGGGTAGCATTTTATAGTAGGCAACAAATTATATTATTTCCCTGGTGTTGCTTGTGATAATCACATTACTCCCCAGCAGCTCTCCAGGTATTTCTGTAGCTGTGAGGTGTAATTCCATAGCAGCTTAGACACTCTATTGTAATTTATAGTAACATGAATTAATATCCATTTACTAGGAAGTGTTAATGAGAAAAATACATGTGGAGGCTTCACATAGTATTGTATTTATTTTAGTTTAGAGGGGGAAAAAAAGCGTTGCAAAAAGTACCATGTTCCCTGGTTATTCACAATGAAACTTCACCCAATTGTCATTTTATAGGCACGTAACCTAAGGTTAACAAAGGTTAAGGGCAAACTAACAAGATGAAATATTGACAACTTGACAAAACCCTTCAGTTGATCACATCATTCAAAGAGCTGAAAAGAGGAGTGCCTGGCTGACTCAGTCGGTAGAGAGGGCTACTCTTTTTTTTTTTTTTAAGGTTTATTTATTTTTGAGAGATATAGAAACAGAGTGTGAGCAGGGGAAGGGCAGAGAGAGAGGGAGACACAGAATCTGAAGCAGGCTCCAGGCTCTGAGCCATCAGCACAGAGCCTGACGCGGGGCTCGAACTCACAAACTGTGAGATCATGACCTGAGCTGAAGTTGGCCACTCAACCGACTGAGCCACCCAGGCGCCCGAGAGGGCTACTCTTGATCTCAGGGCTGTGAGTTCGAGTGCCATGTCGGGTGCAGAGATTACTTAAAAATAAATAAATCAATCTTAAAAAAAAAAAAAGAGTTGAGAAGGAACAAAGCAGATAAGATAAAATGTTTCCAAACATATTTGATCACAGGGACATTTGCTACTTTTTAAGGACCTTTTTGATGTTTCTAGCATCACATTCTGTAGGCAAAGGTCTACACAGCTCCTCCTTATACATTCCTACTGCATTGACTGACATCACGCTTGTGACCTGACTTAGTCAATGGAGCATGAGCAAAAGCAACATTATGCCTTTTCTTTTCCCCCTGCCATGAACTCAGTAACCTAAAATTGAGGCTGTTCAATCAACCACTAACTCACTGTATTAATAAGAAATAGAGCAGTGGTCTTGCAGATGGATGGGCCAACCCACAGTGGATATGTAATGAGAGCAAGCAAGAAACATTTGTTAAATGACAGATGATTTGAAGTCAATCATTACTGCAGTGTAACTTAGCATAAGGTAAATAATACCATCAAAAAGGTGAAAATTTCTTCCATCTACAAGAAGGAGACAACATAGGTTGCAATCACGTTATTCTGCTTATAACACAAAAAGCCATGGATCTTTGTGAAACTTAGCTGCCAGGGAAACCTTGTTAACATTCCCAAGGTTGCAAAAATTTTCTTTTGGCAATGTACAATTTTTTAATCTTTATTTCAACCAAAATATAAAAAGAGTACAATTAATTGATAGTTGTGATATTATCTGCGGTAGGATATTGATTGGATGTAACTAAGAATTCAAAATTAGATTTTTATGTTAACAATGGAATTCACAAAGAGATTTCATTTATTTGCATGAACAAAGAGCTGAACACTGGAACAATTTAATTCGCCTTTTAGACAACAAAGATAGTGATTAAAAACTAAGAGAAGGCAAATAAAATCATGACTATTCTCGAAAGGGAAAAAAGCTTCTTGTTATTCTGGATGCATAATGTCGAGTGTGCCATTTAGGATAAATTTGTACTTTAAAATTTTATGTCTTACAGAGATTCCATGTGCTTTTTCCTTAATAATGGAGACTTAACTAATTTTCAAATTGAAAAGGTTATGAAAAAGTAACTATCCCATTGTACTCCAACAGGGATTCTTTTCAGACAAGTTATCTAAACTTACCTAATGTTATTGCCTTACTGTATTTGGCAGCCTGGGTGCAAATTTGCTTATCAGTTTCTGGGAAAATAGATAGTAGTCTAATATTTGATGCCATGTCGACATATTTAGGCCCTGATTTTCACTCTTTTGTAGAGTGAAGAGAAATATACTCCCCTGGTCAAGAGACCAGCATAGAGGATAAGTTTCCTCTGTAGCAATCAGAAGGCCATCCTTCAGATTTTTCTCCCTCCCTCCCTCCCTCTCTCTCTCTCTCTTTTTATTAAGCTCATGCTGTTTTTCAAGGAAGTCAAACAAATATAGATCATATTTTTTAGTGCGAACATAAACTATAGAATTGTAGTCTTTCGTAGATAGGAACTTTAAATATGAGTTATTTCCTGCTCCCTTTCCCCAAACCCTGTGCTACAATATCCCTGCAACCTGGATACCCAGTGTCTGCCTATACATCTCTAGAGAAGATGAATTTAGTGTCTCTCATTTCTGCATAGCTTAGCTATTAGAACGTATTTCCTCATACTTAACTATAATCTGGCTTTCTCTTGTTTTACTCGTTGACCCTAGTTTTATCCCTAGAGTCATACTGAATAAGTTTGATCCCCCTTCCACACAAAAGAGCTGAAACACTTAGGGTAATCCAATATGCCTTCACCTTTCTCAGGGCAGGAACTCCCTGCCCCCAAACAAATCTTCCCTTTTCTAAACAAATAAGTCATTATCTCTCTACTACTTTATATTTGGCAGGGTTTCTAATTCACTTGCCATTTTAACACTCTTCCTAGAATATACTAAGGTTTGACACTATTTTTCTTAAAATAGTAGTCTAAAAATAGCCTAATAGTCTACTGGCTCACAGTAGTGAGCCCAATTATCTGAAAAATGGAAAGAAAAGTAAGAGCATCAGTCTCTCACTTTAAATATTTTACCAATGGGTTATATTGGCAATAACACCACATTATTGATCACCTAGTGCTATTTATTAAGGAAATTCTTTATCTTTTTTTTTAATGTTTATTTATTTTTGAGAGACATAGAGGCACAGCATGAACAGGGGAAGGGCAGAGAGAGAAGGAGACCCAGAATCGGAAGCAGGCTCTAGGCTCTGACCCCTCAGCACAGAGCCCGACGTGGGGCTCGAACTCACAGAACGCGAGATCATGACCTGAGCTGACCGCGAGATCATGACCTGAGCTGAAGTCGGCCGCCCAACCGATGGAGCCACCCAGGCGCCCCTAGGGAAATTCTTTAAATTTAGTTCACATGTGTTGTCCCTAAACCTTCTCCATTCTAGGGTAGAGCTATGGGAATATTTGGGACCTGAATTTCAAATTTTAATGTAATATTATTAAATTCTACCTTGCTAACATGGTTGAAAAAATCAAGAGATTGAAGGGGCGCCTAGGTGGCACAGTCGGTTAAGCATCCAACTTTGGCTCAGGTCATGATCTCGCGATTTGTGACTTTGAGCCCTGCATTGGGCTCTGTGCTGACAGCTCGGAGCCTGGAGCCTCCTTCAGATTCTGTGTCTCCCCTTCTCTCTGGCCCTTCCATGCTCATGCTCTGTCTCTCTCTGTCTCTCAATAATAAATAAAAACATTAAAAAATTAAAAAAAAAAGAAATTGAATAGGTACTGATAATTCCTACCAATTAAAAGTCATTGGGTAATTTAAATATTATGTTCTTTAATGGGATCCACCTAGTCCTATAGAATCATAGAAGGGAAATCACTGAGAACTACTAACCACGAAAGGGTCACTCCATTCTTCTTTAAATCCCTTGTACCCAATATGAATAAAGCTCTGTGGACTTTTATCTGTTCACTTCCTTTCTGTGTGAAAAGTATTGTAAATGACTGCTAAATCATCTTCTCAAGCCTCTAAGACAAGGGACTCTAGCAAGAGCAGCACAACCACCAACCCCTACTCCTCAAAGAGAAGGGTGAAATTCCACTCTAAAGATACTCCTGAGCTTCTTACTTCTTACAGAAATATGGAGATGCTGACTGTGATATCGTAAACATGACAGCTTCCTCAATCTGAACTGAATTATTTGATTTATTAGGAACAAAATAGTTTTGTGGGCTGGACTCAATTGGCCTTATTAAAATTCTGTTGCACGAATTGCTTGCACAGTGGGCAAAGGAATAAATGGAGGGGAGAAGAAAGAAAGAAAGGAAAGTGCCTGTCAGAGAGATCCTTACTCATTAGCCTATAGTGAAGGGGAATGACCTATACTTCGGTGGCTCCTGCAAGGAAACAAGAATTTAGAATACCATGTTCCCCTGGATGAAACTCTGAAGAAGAATCTTATTGTGCTAAAACTTGAAACTAGCAGATTGGTCACTTGTCCCATCCTGCCTGCCCAGATATTTGAGCACAAATACTGAGAAGCAATGCGACTTTCTTTCCTCACTTATAGGAAACTAGATTTTCTGAGTTGAATAGAACCTTGGCTCTGAGCCGAGGGGAGGTAGGAAGATCGTGGGGTGATGAGGAGATGTGTAAGAGCAAGTTCAGACTTTCTCCAGGGACAGGGATTATGGAGAAGTATGCCAAAGGCAGCTGACTGTGGTTAAGGGCATGGGTTTTGGAGCCAGAGACTGAGTTTGAGTTCCTGCTCTGCCATTTTCTGTCTGTCTTAAGCAATTTATTGTCCTGAGCCTTGATCTCCTTAAATGAAGATTACAACAGTGTCTAAATCACAGAACTTTTTCTGAGATGCATATGAGAGAATTATGAAGCTGGTTTGTCTAGTGCCTACATATAGTAAGCTTTTAATACATGCAGTCTTTAAAAAAAATGCCTCCATGATTGTCTTAAGAACAATTTTATATAAATCCACTCTGGAATCTCTTCCAGGTCCAGAATTCTATCAGACTCCAGCTGTAGAGTTAATTATAATCACAAAATGTTAGAGGTAAAAGGACCTTTGATATCATTTATTTCAACCTTCTTGTATTACAAATAAGATAGTCAAGGTTCAGATAAAAAATGAAACGCCTTGCTCAAAGTCTCTCTGAAGGAATTCTTAGCTGTAGAAGGTGAATCTCAAATTATAAATAATTGGAATTAGATTTAAAAAAATATTTTGCATGTACCATGTACTACTATAGCCTTCATCTACAGAGCTCAGCAAACTCAGATAAGTAAAGTGCAAATCACCACTGCACTGTAAGTAAATATTAATTCTCATTACTTATTTAAAAGGTATTAAGGGCCCACAAGTAAAAATCAAAACATACAAAAAATTACCTTGGCTTCAATGAAGTATAGATCTTTTGGGTTAACTTTGCCTTTTTCCTCTACCACTTTACCAGTACTTATCTTCATATAAGTGCACCTTGGTATCATCAAGGTTGATAGCTTTGTTAGTATTGATCATCTATTGTGTGCATTTCACTGCCATGCAGGACTGCAGATGAGAGGAAAAGCTCCGGGGCCATGCATTTAGCTATGAGTCTGCACTGCTCACCTGTAAGGATCAGGCCTGGTTGCAGCTAGGTAAATGGAGACAGTTAAGTAACATTTGCCCAAACATAATCCTCTTCAGGACTTCTGTGTCCACTTAGGAAATTGCCTTTTCGTGGTGCGTTGGGTCCATTGTGCTATTACGGTATTTAAAAATAACCTGAGGGGTAATTACTTAGGTGGCGGTGGCCAGCCGGAATCTCTATTGAGAGGAAAATTTTTGCAAGCCATTTGATGATGGCAAAAAGGATTTAGACAAAGCCAGGCAAATATCTCGACTGGGGAGGGCTAGCAGAAGTTGTAGAAACTTCATCTCCAGAACTATAAGTGCAGGTCCATTTGTATCTCTTTGTGCTGTTGCGGTTTGTAAGCAGCCTGTCGAGAGGCAGAGGGCGGACCTTGTTCCCTTGAGGTTTCCTTGAGCACAATGATCACATGACATGTTATAATATCCTAGGAGATCCTGCATAAATCAAGCTATGTTTTGAAAAGAATTTCCTTCCCCCTGCTCACATGGAAGACAAATATGTCAACCACATCCTTCCCGGATATGCTTCTTCCTTTTCTGAAGAAAAAGAACAAGAGAAGAGATGGTACTTTTCCACAAAAGAAAAGGGCTTCCCCATAGACTAAACAGAGTAGAAAAGAAGGTACTTATTATGTGAGGTCTCTCAAGCAGGAGAGATGAAGTGAAGACCTTGGTGCTGATGTCGCTCCTGGAGGGATCCAGCTGCAGCCCAGGCCTGGTGACCTTGCCTCGGGCGCTCCTGCTGCCTGGAGTGTTGCAGAAAAATTACAACAGAAAATGAAGATTGGGTTTGATTCAAGGATTATAGTGGGTTAGAAATAAGCCTGTGTTTATGTTGCCTCCAAAAAGCTTAATAGCTGTAGAGCTTGAACTTTTGTGTTTGTTTAAAAAATGCCAGGGAACAACATTTTTTCGTTTTCCTTCTGCAGTGACTGTTGGTTGCTTCAAATCCCTTCATGAATGTATTATGGAAAACTGGGACAGAGTTTTCCCCTTGTTAGCCAAGTGCATGCCTGCTGAGGTTTTATGTTAGAAAATACAATTTTCTTTAAAGGAAATGTACAGTAGAAACCTGAGCCACCAAGCATGAGAACATGTAGCCCAGAAATGCATGCCTGTGCCTGTCTTTTTGGTCAAACTCTCTTCTACCTTTCCACTGATCTTATGCACCCTGGAAGACGAACATTACAGGTCTAATATTTACAGGTATAATAATTTATAGCATTTTACCTTTCTGTGGACCTGAAATGAATTCATTTCACAAAAAGTCTTTTATTAGGCATTCATATGAATTTTTATTTTTTGTACTCTTATTTATGATTTCATGCCCAGAGTATAGTTTTTGAAACACAGTGTATTGAAATGAACATTCTATTTCCCCATGTTAAGAACAACAATAAAAAAAGCTCTTACTGTATGAAGTGTGTTGAAAATACCAATCAAGCCTTCTAGTCCCTTAAAATTTGTAGAAGCTCTTAGTTTGACAACAGCTTTTTGGTCTTAGTAGCCAAGGAGTATGTATTAGTAAAGAGGCTCTCATGAAAGCGTGCATCAGTAGGGGAATGTAAATTGTTTATCTTTCTATCCAAACTCTTATTGAGAGAGGCATGTTGCATTGTGGGAAGTGCATGAAGTTTGGAACTGGACTGAGGTTCAAGTCCTGTCTCAGTGCTCGATCTTGAGTTCCTAATCTGTAAAATGTATATATCAGTGTCTACCTCGTAAAGTTGGGGTGTTCAGTCAACTAACTGGTACAGAGTTCTAAGCCCACTACTGGTACCTAATTGGCCCTCGATCAATGGTAATTATTGCTAATATTTTTGAAGTTTTACTTTAAGGATCGATTCTGAAACCTATGCATGCTTCTGTCTGCACGAACTCAGTCCTGCAGTGTGATGAAGATGAACCATTAAATTTTCAAGAGTTCTTGACCAAGTATTTTAGCGAAGCGGCATTGTAACAGACATTCCTTCTATTTTTATATTCTGCAATGTTACCATTTTTCTGATCTTTGGACAAGTTAATATAATAATAATCACAAATAATTTCATGGAAATTCATCTTTCCAGGTAGGAAGTGTACATGCAATTGACTTGCGGTCTGCAACCCTTAAGGTTAAAGCAAATCCTGCCTAGACCGACTATTTTATCAACACAAACATATGTGGACATTACCACGGTTGTCCCCCACCCTAAAGAATGATTGAGATTTGACAGCAATGTTAGTTTCACAGAATACTTCACCCTTTGGTGCAAGAGATTGTTATCATTAATACATTTTTCTTAATGTTTTAACCTTAATATTATGTTTGTGTACATTTCACGTGACCTCTGACATTTTTTAACGCTTGCCTTCAGGAAAATAGGTAGATTGGTAATTAGAAAGAGAAGAATACAACATGATTTTTTTTAAAGAGTACTTTTCATATTCTGCAAATCCCTAAGACTTGTCCCTCTAGAATGATCTTTCTGCTAGAATGTAGGCTCTACAAAGGCAGAGATCTTTGATTTATTTGCTGTAGCAGTACATTCTGCCACATAACCAGAGCTCAAAAACTGCTTGATGAATTCATGAGTAATCATTTAGTTCAGAATGCAAGTATACATTTTGTGTACATTACCAAGAGTCTATTAAGAGAGGATAATAGCCTTTGCTTTGTTTATCTCTCTGTTCTTTGCGTTTTTCCTGCTATTATACCAGAAGATTAAGTGAAAGGAGATCTGGAAGTACCTTTTGGTGTGATCCATTTGCCCTCCAGCTTCTTTGTGGGAATCATGCCCTACCCTTCCCCAACATCAGCGTAGGACTTAACCAAATTCTTCAGTTTATTTAATTTTATTTAAAAAAATTTTAACGTTTGTTTTTGAGACAGAAACAGAGCATGAGCTGGTGAGGGGCAGAGTGAGAGTGAGACAGAGGATCTGAAGCAAGTTCCAGGATCTGAGCTGTCAGCACAGAGCCCAATGTCGGGCTCGAAACCATGGGCCGCAAGATCATGACCTGAGCAGAAGTCAGATGCTTAACTAACTGAGCCACCCAGGCGTACCAGTTTATTTTTTAAATTATAGATTATTTTACTAAACATACTCTAAGTCTGAAAAGCAAACTTGAGGATCCCAAAGCACCAGACAAGAATGGAATTTTAAAAGGTTTATTTTTTTTCTACGCTTCATCCTCTGTTTAAATCCCACAAACCACATATACATCAAGCATTGTGTTGAGCAGAAATGAATTCATATATAATCTTAGGTGAAAAATCTCAACATTTAACAGTTGGCATTTCTCAGTTCTCCTTGGTGTTCAGTTTCAGTGTTTGGTATTTCTTTGTTTGTTTATATGTTTGTTCAGTAAATGTATATATGTGTAAAAAATACATGTGTGTATCTTTCCTTCAATTCTATTGTCTAAGGACTAAGAATAGCTGATTTTCATATTTCTTTTAATAAGTTTTTATTAAAGTTCCAAATGTTGAGTGCCTCAGATACTGAAATGTAGTGGTGTAGTAAAAATTACTCTTCCAACAATACAGAAGAAACCATTTCACCAGCAACTTTTTGAGTCTTCATTTTTAGGGCCTTTATTTTTTTTTTCCTTATTGGTATGCAGGACATTTGTATTCTTCTCACAAACTCATGTAATTCCTAGTCCTCCTCTTCTGTGCCACCAAGCTGAGAAATGTTGGCAGTCCAGAATCGTTAGGGCGAACTCCACAGCTGCTGTCATATCCCTTGCCTCTATAATTTCCCCTGATTGATATATTTGTGCTCAGAATGGATAATCCATCATTTAAAAAGGTTAATATAAAATGCTCACAATGGCAGTTTTCTTTGTTTTTGGTTTAATTCTATCTTCTCCCACTCTCCCTTATTTTGTTCTGTTCAAGGTTGGGGCTCACTTACCCCTCTCTAAAGAGCACATTTGGAAGTGTTTGCCTGTTGCCCATCAAACACAATATGGTTGTAGTAGAAACAAAGGACATTCAGCAGCAAGGATGATTGGGACAGACACAAAGATGAAACTCTAATGAATCGGGACTAAGGGCGACAGAACAGAATGAGACCTTTTTCTGGATTGATTGGGGTTTACAGTCAAGAACTTAGAAGACCCTCCAGCATCTTTCTCATCCTCCAATGTGAAAATCACCTCTCTTTGTGCATTTGTTAATAACTTCAGCAAACTATTATTATGAAGCACTCTCTTGTATCAGGAACTGTGGAATGTGCTTGGGGACAAGGGAAAAGATAAATAGGATGTTTCTACCATTGAGGAGGACAAATTAGTGGGAAAATTAGTGGGACAAATTTCACCAGAAAAGAGATGGTATTGAACTTGGCTTTAAAAACAAGGGAGAATAGGGCACCTGGGTAGCTCAGTAGGTTAAGCAACCCACTCTTGATTTTGCAGTAGGTCATGATCTCACAGTTTGTGGGTTTGAGTCCTTGTAGTCCGGTTCCACGATGACAGTGCGGAACCTACTTGGGATTCTCTCTTTCTTTCTCTCTCTCTCTCTTTCTCTGCCCCTTCCCCACTTGCACTTGGGCTTGTTCATGCTCTCTCTCAAGAATAAATAAATAAACATTAAAAAAATAAGGTAGAATGACATTGCAAGTAGAAACTGTTGGTCGCAGACTGCTAAGGTCAGACTGACTAGAATGTGGGTTGTGGGGGACAGGAAGTAATGCTGGGAAGATGGCCTGAAGGAGCTTTGCACTGCTAGGGCATTTCGATTTAACTGTAAAATCAAGAGTTTTTGGGCAGGGATCAATTTTTCATTTTCCAGAAACAGTTCCAAAAGTGGAAGGAGAAGAAGGGACGGGAGGAATGAGGGACTGCTGGGAAGCAGGTGTTAGCAGTGATTCTTTTTCCAACGTCGCCATTCTTTGAATGAAGTATTCTCACGTTTGTCAATCTAAGAAATTAGAGCCTTACTGTAAAAAGCAGGATTGTCATATTTAATGTCCAATTGTCATGAAAGAATTATTTGTCTTCTCTAAAATTCAAATCTTAAACTAATATGTATATCCATGAAGAGCCATCGCTGGATATCCGTCAATTATTCTTAGATAGCAACCCCTGGAAGGAGCATTGCATGGATCCTGTTTTACTACCTCTTGGCTCCCTCAGGTAGAATCTGATGTTCTCTAGGATGATCCAAAAAATCATTTTCAGATTCTTCCCAAAACTTTCTCAAGGATCTCAAGAGACCTGCTGCAGGTTTAAATCATTCTCACCCTCCATCTGCTCTCTCCTCTCCCCCCTCTCTCATCTCCTGTGACTTCTCTGTCCTTTTACAGATTCTGGAGGTTCTCCAGCTTTCTGGTTTGTATTCCGTTGGGAGCTCTTGATTGTGCTGAGCAGTAAGGCTTGAATAAATGCGGCATCTGTGGGGTAAAAAACATTCTTCTTCCCATGTACCTTTGCTCTGTCTTCGTATCTGTAGGCCAGAAAATGCAACAGATAATAGTGAAGGTCTCACTAGAGACTTCTGATAAGTGACTAACCATTTCTATAAAATATCAAATGTTCCATATTTGCTAGGCTTCTTAATATCTGCCAAAATCTGTTAAAAGAGTCTTTGAAATTTCTTTGGGGTTGATTGCTTTATGCATGCTCTTGAAGAAGGAGATTTCTACCTACAAAATGTGTCCAGAGGTCACTTTCACTATTCTGGGCTCCTGAATAGGGCAAGCAGTGTGTCGCCTCTCTGACTCTGGTCCTTGCTCCCGTTCAACATGCTCCTGAGAGCAAGTCTGAGCCAAAGGAACAGCTAAG
Source organism: Paguma larvata (assembly GCA_030068075.1). NCBI lineage: Eukaryota > Metazoa > Chordata > Mammalia > Carnivora > Viverridae > Paguma > Paguma larvata. The sequence continues at coordinate 74,479,378 of CM057823.1, forward strand.
TAATGTTGCAGCCATTTTGTTGATGAAAATTTTCCAAATTGGTCTTCTGGTTTCACACTACATCGTTTGTTTGTTTGTTTGTTTGTTTGTTTATTTTTGTGTTTCTTTAATTTTTCTAAACTTAGGAAACAGCATAATCCTGCTTGCTGGAGAACCAGGTTCTAGCTGCAAGGTGTAGGGTGTAGAATTTAATCACACTAATTTACATATTCCCTTCTTTTTAAATTATCATTTTTGTTATCAAAATTTCACATGAACATGATTATAATAGTAAAATAATTGTACCAGGACTAATAATGAAAAAACAGCGTTTTCCTGCCCCAAAACCTTCCAAAGCCTCTTTGCTATTCGTTGGAGGAAACCACATTCACTGTTCTCATTTACCTTCATATTTCTGAATAACATGCTTATAGTCTTATATCTTGAATTTTTTTTCATTTTCAGATATTGTCTATTGATTTTCTGCTATAGAAGATGAGGATTTTGCTCTCTAGGATCTTTCTGCTCACCTCCCACCAATGCATTTATCTCATAATTCTTGTTCAAGTCCATTTTTACATTTCTTACCATTATATAAATATCCTTACTGAGCCATGTAGAATACTATTATTATATTTTTTTCTTATAATTCTTATCATCTAATTTTTTTGTGGCTTAGTATTCCATATACTTAGCAGTAATTAATCATCAAACTGCCAGCTGGGTAAAATCGCCTCCCAATATGGTTTTAATTTCTTCTTGGCATTCTCCTCCCAGAGCATTCAGCTTTCTTTTATGGACAGAAATTATTCCTGTATCGACTTTTTCTTCTACTCTTGATCACAGATCTATGTTCACCACCATCCCTTTATCTTTCCTTTATATAGAATTTCTAATTCCTGGACTCATGGATTTGAGTTTTCACAGATTACCTCCTGTTTTTGGTGAAGCCATTCTTAGGATGCTTCTTGAGAAATGCATAAGATATATATATTTTTTAACTCTCGTGTTTGAAAATGCTTTACTCTATGCTCAGATATTGTTGCTGTTTCATTAGAAATAGAATTTTAGGTTGGAAAACATTCTCAGTCAAAATTTAAAAGCATTGCTCTTTCTTCCTAGCTTCCATTGTTGTTATGAAACACCGTATCATTCATATTCCCAATCTATTTTGTGAGACCAATTTTTCTCTACAGGATGTTACAATTTTCTTTTTGTCAACAGTTACAAAATTCCTTCTTAATATAGAAAAGCATGTCCTTCAGTTTGAGACATTTATATATTTGATAAAGTTCTACCCTTCTCTTAATTTTCCCAGAGCTCCTAATATTTGTGATTTAATATTTTCTTTCCTATTACACAGAGCCTTGTTTTTTATTGCATTTCTGGAGAGTTTCTTCAGCTTATCTTGAAACCCTGTTATTGAGGATCATAGGACTAAGTGACAGTGCCGTGTGAAAACTCCACTGTCCTGCCCTTAGAGAGAAGAAAGATGGCCTTCCCCCTCCCCCTTTCCTGTTGGTATTTGGATAGAGCTGAGTAATTTTAAATTAAGAAGATGAATGTAATACCCCAAGGATAGCAAAGCAATAAATTAGAACAAGGCTGGGCTCCTGGTAAGTTCATGGACAGAGGCACCATGTCAGCTCAGTCTTTTACATGAGAGAGAAATTTATTTCTCACTTAAGTCATAGTAAGCTTTCCTAGACTTAGTGTTTTCATGGTATAATCTTTCTCTGCCCTTTTAATTTTAACATATCTATGTCTTCATAGTAAAAATTAATTTCTTATAAAAGCAAGTTGTTTGGTCTTGCTTTTACACTCAGTTTGTCAATTGTCTTTATATTGAACTTTAAAACTTAAATTGAAATTAATCAGTTGAAGAAAAATATGGCCACCGTGGCTATGTTAATATCAAATAAAGTAAATTTCAAGAGTTTTCTCAGAGTGTTATTAGAGACAAAAAAATTCATAATGATAAAAGATCAATTCATCAGAAAGAGGTAACAATAATAAATGCATGTGCACTTAAAAACAAAGTTTTAAAGCACATGAAGTAAAATTTGGCAGAACTAAACAGACAAATCCAGAAACATAATTGGCTCTTTAATACCTCTCTCTCAGAAATTAATAGAACATGCAGACAAAAATCAGTAAATATTTAAATTTAAACATTATCATGCAATTTGATATAATTCTTCTTAACTGTGCAGGAAATATTCACCAGAATAGACCACATGCTGAGCCAGAAAACAAATCTCAGTAAATTTTAAAGGATTAAAATCGTATACACTATGATATGTAACCACAACTAAATATCGGTAACGAGAAGGTATCTAGAATATTTCCATCTACTTGAAATTAAATTCCTCACTCCTAAATAATGTATTGGAGAAAAAACATTTCAAAGAAAAGAACAAAACAATTTTAACTGAGTGATAATGAGATTGCAATTTATCAAATTTGTGAGACACAGAATACTTCCTAGAAATAAATTTATAGCTGGAAAGGTATACAATTAATTATCTAAGCTCTCACTTAAGATGTAGTGGGAAAAAAAAAAACAAAACAGGAGTGCCTGCGTGGCTCAGTTGGTTGAGTGTCCGACTTTAGCGCAGGTCACAGTCTTATGGTTCCTTCGTTCGCATCTGGCTCTCTGAGGTCAGCACAAAGCCTGCTTCTGATTCTCCTTCCCCACCCCCTTTCTCTGCCCCTCCTGCTCATGCTCTCTCTCAAAAGTAAATAAACATTAAGATGGAGTAAAAAACAGAAATGGGGAACAGATTAATGATTGCCAAAGGTTAAGGGGGGAATGAGAAGCCAAAGAATATGGGTGTATCTATAAAGAGCAATATGAGTGTTCCTTATCGTAATGACAATACTCAGTATCTTGACTGTGTTAATGTCAATATCCTGGTTGTGATATTGTACTATAATTTTGTAAAGTGTTACCTTTGCAATAAACTGAGTACAGGTACAGGCATACCTTGAAGATATTGAAGGTTTGGTTCCAGACTACCACAAAAAGTGAGTATCACAATAAAGCGGGTATCACAATAAAGCAATCAAATGAATTTTTCGGTATTCTAATGCCTATAAAAGTTATGGTTACACAATACTCTAGTCTATTAGTTGCAATAGCATCATGTTCAAAAGAACAATGTATGTCAATGTAAAATCCTATGCAATACCTTTTTTGACTTAGATGTCATTATAGTTAGGTTTTGAATTCTAGGAACCAAAGTGCCTCCCCCAAAATCATGAAGTCATACTATAAAGAATGTTTTTTTACTTCTTTTCTTTTAACTGATAAAAATAGTACACGTTCAGAGAAAATGAATAAAACAAATTTATAGTTAAATAATTATAATGTGAACATCCATTTATTACCAGCTAGTTTAAGAAATAGACCTTTGCCAGCACCCAGGAAACCGCCCATAACCACTCTTTGGATACTATTGCTTTGTTTCCCCTGGTAATAACCACCACCTTGACTTTTATGATACACATTTCCTTTCTTTTTCTCAATACATTTATCTCTTATTATGTGTCACTACAGAATATAATTTTGTTTAGTCTGGTTTGAAATTTATGATTGGAATCTCATGTAGATGTATAATTTTCAGTCTTGTTTTGTGAGGGTTAATATTATTTATGTAAGATTCCTCTATATTACCTTATATCTTGTAAGTTTATTTTTAATTTCATTGCTTATAGTATTCCATTTACATAAAATAACACATTTTAATTCATTCTACAGCTGATGGACATTTAGGTTGCCTGCCATTTGGAACTGGTACAAATAGAGTTGCTGTGAACACTGTACATATTTTTAACATGCGTGTATGCATTTCTATTGAGTACTTACCTGTTGGGAGGACTGTTTGGTCTTATGTTCCTTGTACCTTCGACTTTGGTGAATAATACCAAATTACTTTCAAATGTAGTTCTAGCTATCTATGCTCCCACCAGTATTGGGAGAAATTCATTGATACACATCCTCATCAGCACATGATATTGTCAGTCTTATTTTTTTTAAACCTTTGCTAATCAAGTAGGCACAGAGTATACCATCAGGACATTGATTCAGGAAGAGGTGGGAAGCACACCCAGGTCTCTGTGTTGCCTGATGGCTGGAATATTTCCCCATAATGAAGTCCCGATGAGTTGTTTATTCAGCTCTTTCCTGGGTAGTTTTGTCATGCTCTGTTTTTGAGTAGGTTCTACTTATAAATATTTTCTTTGCTGACATTCCTTTTAGTGAATTCATGTCTATAGATGAATTGATTGAAGGAAAAAGCAAAATGTTTGGTGAGGAGGATGTATTCCTGATTACTCACAACCCTTTACCTTGTCCCCTTCCTCTAGCCGTGTCTCCAAAACATAGTATACTGCATCCAGGGAGTAGCATTTAGAGCTTGGCCTGGAGTAGCACCTCAAACAGGGCACATCTTTCCAGAGCTGAGACTTCCCCTACCATAGATAATGCAGAGAAGGACAGGTTCCTCCCAATAGCCGAAAGTAGGTCATTCCCTTGAAAGATTTTGTAAGTGGAAATGTCATAAAGCAAAGAAGCAACTACCATCAATTTATATGGAAAAATTTTGAGCATTCTCAGGCCCCCCAAATAACCTCTCTTAGGGTTTTCTGATAGTTTAGGACACGAATGTACTAAATACATCAAGATAAAACACAGAGGCTCATACACACAGTTCACAGCTTTGGTGGCTTGATGCAGGAGGGTGCTGAATGTTGCTTGGTGTGGGAGGGGCGTGAGGGGAGGAGCTTGGTGGTGCCCCTGTAGCCCCGTGCCTCTAAAACGGCTCACTGCAAAACAAGTGCTGAACACTATTTCACTTTTCACCTTTCTTTGTAAAAGCAAAAATCCTCTTCTCTCTTCGGACTTCTTTCCTTTAGGGAAAACTGGCACTAATGTTGGTCTTTTACAAAAGCGAAGTGGTATAGTGGGAACTTTTGAAAAGTGAAGGATACCTGGACTTCAGTTACAAATTGTACCATTTAGGCCTTAGTCTTTAGCAACTTTGAGTTCATAGAGACAGTATAAGATGATAGGCTTGCACTTAATTTGGCCTGCCAGGTATTAACTGTCTATAAATACTTGAAAGCAAGATTTGCCTCATGGAAACTGAGCAAAGCAGACAACTTGCCTGAGGAGTCTGACTTGACTAAGTGAATAATACCCCAGGACAAATTTAACCCTAACCACAGAATTACTAAGGGTGAAAAATGAAAAAGGATATTTTGCTAGTTTCTAAAATTTTCTATTGCTGATCTCCAGAGGTCCATTAACCCTTAATGCATAAAACAGAAGATCTGGATACAAAATATAATAATAATTGCTTAGAAAGACTTACCCCCCAAAGACTTTATGCTAGTGATCAAATTGTCTACACGTAGTTCTACCTAAGAATGAAATCTCTTTTAGTGATTACCATTTTTCAATTTTATGTGTATGCATATTATAGTCATCATGTACTGTGGCAATTTTGGAAACTTCCAGGAAGAAATATGTCATAGAAAATATGGCTCATAAAAAGTCATAGTCACAAAAGCCACAAATTTTAAAAAAAGCAGTACTTTATTTGTAATAATAATTTAGTTATACAGTGTCCATATTTTCTCTGAACTATCGTTCATGTTTGGCTATAAAGGTGTTAATGACTATTAATAATACTAATATCCTTTCTTCCTGAAGCCACAAAATGTAAGTTCAAATTCTTTAAAATGTGGAACAAATTACTCCATTGGTCTTAAAAACTCTGATTTCTTTCTTTCTTTTCCACCTCGTGTCCACTCCATAACCTCTTGCTCACGTGGAAAACCACTCAACTACATTCAAGATGTTTGTGTCTCTTCAGGTTAGAAAAGTGAAAGCAGAGTAACGAGGCATTACTTTTTGGCTTTTGAGGAAAGCCTGACTTTGTGGATAAAGCTTGATGGTGTGGTTACTCAACACCAAACGAGGACTCAACTCAATGACAAAACCATTCATAAAATTGATCTTTCTTGATCAACTAAATCTTTCAACTGTTAACCTGAAAATAAAGAGGTGTAATGAGAAGTAAATAAGCATTTATTTGGGATCAAAGAATGGCAATTTGGAGCACAGATTCCAGTAGAAACCCAAATAGTGTCTCACTTGTAGTATGAAAGCAGGAAGTTTTTATGAGGGAAAGAAGGGGGCAATTACATGAGTTGAAGAAAGGAAAAAGAAAAGTTTTCTTTGGGCATTAACAAACTAGGCTACTCTGGTTTGTACATGGATTGATTTCTGATTCTATCTTCAGAAAATCTATAGCCATGTCTTGTGATCGGGCTATCCATTCTCCTGCTGACTTTGGCTTAAATGATTGTCGTTTTACCCAGTCCAAAGGTTTTGGGCCAGTTCAAATGACAATTGTTAAGAGAGTATCTCTGCAGAGGCCACTCCAGCCATACTTTAAAATGGCTCTAGTCATGTCAGTTTTTCACACAATGAAGAAAAAACACAATATATTAAAGTAGCATATACATACAGTTTAGGATTAAGATGAGGTTAAAGCCTCTGCCTGACGCCAAGAAATTGTATGGTGAAGCAGCATCATGGTACTTACCCAGCCTAATTTGGGGAGGTTACCTAGATTTGATTCAGTCTTATTGCTGGTTTCGCTTCTGTGAATAGTTCAGTAATCCTTTAATTGTCCAGTGGTTTTGTTTTATTTTTGCTAGCTTCCAGTTTCCCTTTAAAATGATTTTCATGTTGTCGATGTACACCAAAAATCATCTGAACACATATACATAATATTCTAGAATACATAAAAATGATGATGACATATTTCAGCTTATTTTTTTAGAAGTGAAGAGGTTTTTCTAAGCTAGAATATAAATGATGGAGTTTATATATAAAAAATGTCTAAATGTGTTTTTTAATGAGGCATTTCTGTATTTCCCATGGCAATTTGAGATAATCACTGTGTACAATCTTATAAAACAATTTTCCACATTTATTTTTAATTAAACTTGAGTAGGCTGCAAAATCTCTCAATTTACCTTCAAATGAACACTACTGAGCTCATTTCTACCTCCCCTCTCCCCCACTGCCCAGGCAGAGAAATAAGGTGAGCAACATTCTCATTAACTTTAAATATGGATGTTTGGACAGTTTACTTCTGGTACAACAAAAGTTATCGCATTTACTTCTGGTGCTGTGATAAAGTCATATTTTCAGGATTTTGCTTGAGTAGCATATAGTGTGCAATTTTCCCCCTTCTTTAAATTCAGAATTGTAGCTACCCTACGGAAATCACACAGATTTTATTGTGACATTCCAGTCACCATCATATTTATTCATCAAATGTATAGCATAAGCCTAACTTTTGTTGAAAGGACTTGATAATGTTTTCTGTTTTTGATGTTCAAAATGGGAGAGGGAGCTGTTTCTTCATTAGAGACATCTGATCATTTTTATGTAAATGGAATAATTAAAGGGAAGAGTTGCCGTTAATCATGCTTATGCCTCACAACTTTTTTTTTTTGTGAAATGGAAGTAAAAGTTCATTTTACAGGTGAAATAAATGGTATAGACAAAATAGGAAGATGATGGCCAATAGTTTGGAAACAGGAAATCTGAAGAGATGAACTTTTGTCAGGGGCCATCCCTGTGGTCCTTCTGACTGCAGTTGGAAAACATCTCCTGTTTCTCCCTAGTAATTACTACCCCAATTAACTTAACCCTTTCAGACTAAATTCTGTGTAGTCCCTTCTCTCTAATGGTTCAGGAGAACCATTTTCTGTCTAAGCAGAAAGTACAGCTCTGGAGTTTTCAGCCCAGCACACAGCCCAGAGAATATCACTAGCTCTCCCTGTGCCTTGTAAAACAAAAGGTAACATATCAACCTTTGCCTCACGGCTAATCGATATATAATAAAGGGCAGAGAAAAATTGATGTGACTGACCAGGAGCTGCCCTTTGTGCTCTTGGACATGAATTGAGACAATTAATCTGATTTTCCTACATAACAACAAGGGCTCCACTTTGCACTCAGAGAGGCTTTTTATCCAAAGCCCTCCATGTGCACCACTCCAAGGGAATGGCTCATAATTATTTCCTTATTATCAGTCCTGTCCAGAGCAGATTTGAGTCATGATGAAAGAGAAAGCAGGTTGCTGATTAATCTATATCAACTGTCATCCAACAGATTCATGATGTGAAATACTGCCTGAACTTTTAAAACATGAAACTGTAATTTCCATTTAATTGATTTTTGACCTTGAACTACATTATTCAACTGTAATTTTAACTTAAGTTAAAACAAAACGGAGCTCTCAGGTGACTATGAACCAGCAAAGAAGACACTGCAGGGAAGGAGGAACTCGATTTAATGCAGGTTAACTTTTATCAACCTTAGCCATTACTCTAATAATACGTTTCCTTCTTCTGACAAAATGTCTGCAACTAGCCTAATAAAAAAATAAGTCTTTGTGGAATAGAACTAAAATAGATCATATAGTCACCAGATCTAAACCTTAAGACTTTCAGATGAAAAGTCCTTGACTCAGAGTTTTGTGCAATTGTTCAAAGTTACATAGCTAATAAATGACAGACATAGTATTGAGACTAAGCCAGCCACTTTCTTCTACAAATACAAAAAGTAGAATACCAAAGATTTCAAGTCCTTGTTCCAGCTTGTGGGCTGGTTGGCAGAAGGACCAGAACTAAATCTTGGGTCATTTCTAGGCTGTTCCTAATCTATTGCTGGCTCAAGGCAGGAGTACCTGTGGAACCTGTGTCATATATCTAAATGCTTAAAAAGTTATTAATCAAGCTCAAAAACTGTATAAATATTTTATTTTATAGTATAAAATATTTATTTTATAGAAATAAAATATGTTCTATACATCTATTTAGACAAACACACCTTGTCATGACCTGCAAGGTCCAGTTTGAATAAAATTCTTAGTTCTTAGACTCAGAGTACATGAAGAGAGCCAGCCCCTGACATCTAGCCCCTGGTCTAAAGTATACCATCATTACTTTTCTTTTTAATCCCTAGCTCAACCCACATCACTATAGGCCTCGAAGACATACTCGTGGACAATCCAGTCTGCATGCGCAAGCATGATTGAGTTCTGTCTATACTTCCCATACACCCTTGGCCATCTCTAAGGCCGGAGAAGCATATGCTGACATAGAATCTGTCTCTGGGCTCACAGACGCAGGCAAGAGGACTGCTCAGGCTGAGGAAGCTGGCTTATAACTGTTACTCATACTGTTGCTAGGATTTCAAAACCCCAGCTAACCATAATATGGTCTTGTGCTGGTAGTCGGTGGGGTGAGTGCTGCTTTTGACTGAGCACATCCTTTTGACACCGCACGCTACTTGTCACGGTGGAGTGTAGACAGAGGAAGGTGAGAGTTGGGGGCTTGTAAAATGTGGTGACTTAGAGCAGGGACCTCTCATGCCCAGGTCATAGGGAAGCAATGCTCTCTTTACCCTTCAGTCCTATGTTTTTCTCTCTTTTCCAGGATAACTCTCTGGGATATATAATTATTCAAAACATTTTATTGTCCTTCCAAAAGAGAATTTAAAACATCTTAATTTCTCATCCCGTTTTCTATTTTAATCAAAACAGATAGATCAACAATGTTGGGCTGATAATTTTCTAACTATTCTCAGAATAAAATTTATTCTAGTTGTTGACAATCTTCCTTAAATCACAGTTAAATATATGCTATTTTCAATGAACACAACTTCTTTTTATTAGACTTTTATGAGAAAAGTATGTTAATTTCAGACTTTAAGTAGAGGAATTTATAAGACTTGGAAATGTTTTAGGAATATTTATTAAATAACTTCAATATAAAGAATCTGGTGAAAGGTTAAAAGAAGTAGTACTTGCTTTATCTTACAGATGACAGAACTAGAGGATAAATTAATAACTATCTTCAAGTTCAACTATCTTCCTAAATGAAGGAAGAGGACTAATTATCTCTCTGGCTTCACTGTGGGTAGTGCCAAAAGTTTGAAAAGTAAAATTGAATAAATTATCCAGATTTTTCTAACAGTATAAATATTTATTACAGACATCATTCATGTATCCATCCACACATACCCACACACATGCACGCGTCTCAGTGATTTAATCTGTTACTCTTTACCTGATTATTTTCTGGTATGTAGCTATCTTTATCCTTTTTTGGATTCAATTTCTTCAAACCATCCCATTTCTTCATTACCTAGAAGGGATGCAGGTAGACAAAAATGTAAGATTCTTTTAAAGGCCTTTTCCACATTTCTTCCTTAAATTTATTGTACACTAGGGAGCAAATATTGTTGTTTCCCATTTCACATATGAAGAAATTGAACATGAACAGCATGAGAGAAATTGCATAAGCCACAGAGCAATCATGTGGGAGAGCTAGGACTCAAACCAACATATGAGTATATGCATAATACCCTTTTGTCTACATCATGTATCTCATAAATAGGAATAACCAATCTCTAACTGAGCACAAATGTTTGGAGGCAACAATAACTGGAAAATAAAAGACAAATATGCCATGCAGAAGAATTCCAAATAATTTATTTAGATAGATTGCCTCCAATGAGGTGACTCCCACATCTTAAATTTGGGCTTCCAAAGAGTACGATCTGTAAAGGGGGAGAAAGAATACCTTTACAGTGAAGAAACATGACAAACAGGTTAAGAAATTTTATTTTCAGTCAGTAGATAATTTTTCCTATGCATATTTATTTATAGACTCCTTTTCATAGATCTATAACTTCATGAATTAGTTTGGATACTGCCAGTTTATAGGAAAAAATGTCAAAATTCTGATGGGGCCTGAAAGATTATTAAAACAAATATGGCAAATCCATGAAGCAGTAACTGGTACCAGACATGCCTTTCCACCATAAAAAGCTATAAAACCGGAAACACTGTATGAAACAACATTTTTTAGGGATTAGACAATACCCAGCCCAAGACTATAATCCTTTAGAAAAGGGAACTTTGGAGTCAACACCATAATTTGGATTTTTTTAAGTGTTTTATTTTGAGAGACACAGAGAAAGAGAAAGGAGAGAGAATTCCAAGTAGTCTCCATTTGTCAGTGTAAAGCCTGAAAAAGATCTTAATCTCATGAACTGTGAGATCATGACCTGAGCCAAGATCGTCAAGAGTCAGATGCTTAATCAACTGAGCCCTGTCTTGGCTTTTTTCCTGGGAATAGTTTTTCTGGAGGAATTTCCCAAAGAAAGAAGAGTTGGGCAAAGTTCAGAGCTACTGAAGTGCCAGTCATGTGTGGGATAGAGTACCAGAATGCCCGGAACTATGGAGAAGGTGGCCAGAACCTACATGGGGCTTCTCTGTGGGTCTTTGGCCAAAGTCTTTGCTGTACATGTACAAATTCAGACAACCTGAGGCCTGATAGAGAGTAGTCTCCATGAAGCTGAGAGCTGAACAGAGATCACAGAGGTATAACAGATAGAATGGCTGAGGTAATGAAAGTCTAGAAGACATTGGTTTTCCACTCTGGCCAGAGCAGAGAAGCCACACTGAACTTCTTGGTCATCCTTTTTAGACTCAGAAAGCCCCATAAGATCCACACCCTTGAGTAAGGGCCATATTCTAGAGCTAAGGGCAGTCCTAAAGAATCCCACCAAAACAAATGACAAAACCAAGCCCGAGGGGCTCTAATGATCCAGCAGTCATTTTTTAAAAACTTTTTTTTAAGTTTGAGATATAACTGATATATAACATTGTCTAAGTTTTAGGTATATAACACAATGACTTTATATATGTATATATTGGAAATTGATTACCACAATAAGCTGAGTTAACATCCATCACCTCACATAGTCACACTTTTTTTTCTTGTGAATAGAATTTTTAAGATCTACTCTCTTAGCAACTTTTGAATGCAGAACACAATATTGTTAACTACAGATGTAGTTACATACACATATACTATTATATATACAATAGTAATTTAAGTGCCTGCCAGAACAACAGTCAACTTTCTTCAAAAAGGCAGTATAATCTGGACTGCCTATAATGTATCTTTCATAATATTCTGTATTAAAAAACATATTACTATATATTCTCTTCTTTTATGAGTTTGACTGTTAGATACTTCATATAAGTGCAATCGTGCAGTATTTGTCCTGTGACTGATTTATTTTAATTAGCATAGTGTTCTCTAGTTTCATCGATTTTGTCACAAATGGCAGGATTTCCTTCTTTTTTAAGGCTGAATACTATTCCATTCTATGTGTATAACACATTATCTTTACCCACTCATCTGCAAATGGACGTTTGGGTTGGGCTATGGGAAGATGAGAAATTGGTGAATTGTTTGTTCAATGGATATAAAGTTTTAGTTATGCAAGATGAATAAGTTCTAGAGATCTGTTATACTAATAGATAACAAATAGTATTGTGCACTTTAAAATAAATGAAGAGGATAGATATCATGTTAAGCGCTCTTAAAACACACACACACACACAAAGAGAGAGAGAGAGAACACAAAAGAACACAAGGAACTTTTTCTAAGTAATGGATATATTTAATACTTTGATTGTGCTGATGGTATCATAAGCGTATGTGTATGTCCAGACTTATCAAGATGCATACACTAAATGTGTGTAACTTCTTTTTATCTAAGTTATAACAATAAAGATTTTAAAAAGAAAAAATTTACTATTTAACTGAAAAAGGAGAAAAATGAAACTCACGATCAAGAAAAAGTCAATTCAGGTAGATGGTAAGATGACCCAAAATTCAGCAGATAAGGACTTTCATAGATATGTGGGACCTAAAGAAAATATGATGGCCATAATGAGTAAACAGGTAATTTCAGCAAAAAATGGAGCATATTAAAAAGAAAAAGGCCAAAGTAAATTCTACAACTTTAAAATACAGTATCTGAAATGAAAATTTCAATGAATGGGATTGAACATTAATGGATTAAAGATGGCAGAAGACTGGTTAGTGAATTTGAGGGAAGATTAATAAAAATAATAAAATTTGAAAAACATAGAGGAAAAATACTGAAAAAAAAAGAAAAGAGCCTTAAGGATCTGTGAGATGTCAAACTGCCAAGTGTGCACACAGTCAGAGTCTCAAAGGGGAGGAGAGGGACTCTGGTGGAAAGGTTTTTTAAAAGAAATAATGTCTGAAGATTTCCCAAGTTTTGTGAAAAACATAAACCTACAGATTCAAAAAGTTCAGTGAACTTCAGTATTCAAGAAAATACTACAGAACCACACAAGTATATTACAATCTAACTTCTGAAAACTAACAATAAAGAGAATATCTTGATAGAAGCCTAGTAGTTTTCTATTGCTGTGTAACAAATCACCACAAACATAGAAGCTTAAAACAATACCCACTTATTTTCTCACAGTTCTTTGGGTCAAAAGCCTGTGTGGGCTCAACTAAGTACTCTGCTCAGGATTTCACAAGCTTGAAATCAAGCCGTTCCCTGTCGAATTCATTCAGATTGTTGGCAGAATCCAGTTCCTTATGGCTGTAGGTCTAAGGTCCTTGTTTCCTTTTGGGCTGTTGGCCAAAGACTACTCTTTGCTCCTAGAGGTCACTTGCATTCCTTCTCCTGTGGTCCCTTCCATTGTCAGTGCCAGAAATGACACATCAACTCCTCACACTGAATCTCTTGGATTTCTGCTATCCCAACTGGAGAAAACGCTCTGCTTTGAAAGGGCTCCCATGTTTACATTAGGCCCATCTAGAAAATCTCCCTTTTGACTAACTTAAAGTCAACTGATTGGTTACCTTAATTGCATCTGCAAAATTCCCTTTTCCATATAATGTAATGTGATCAAGGCATGGTATCTTACCGTGTTCATAGTCTTAAGAATTAGAATCTTGGGTGGGATAGGGAACAATGTATTTTAGGATTCTACATACCACAAACAGCCACAGAGAAAAGAAAACAATCCATAAAGGTGAACAATTATGACTGATTTCTTATCAGAACCACGTGTGACAGTAGATGATGAAATAACACTTGAAAGATGGAAAAAAGGAAAATAAAAGAAAAAGGACAAGCATATTTCCCTATCCAGTAATATATCCTTTGAAAACGAGGTAAAAAAGAAGACATTTTTCGGATAACTAAAAGCAGAGAGAATTCACGAGACCTGCGTTACAAGAAATGTTTAAGTTATTCAAGCTGAAGGGAAATGATGCCAAACTACATTCACATTTGCAGGAAGGGAAAAATACATTGAGAATGATAAATATAAAATTCTATCTTTTTTTCCTTACATTGATTTCTTTAAAAAACAACAACTGACTTTTTAGAGTAGAAGCAGGCAAACTCCATGGCCCATGGGCCAAATCCAGCTCACAGCCTGTTTTTGTTTGGTCTGACAGCTACGAATGTTTTTTTTTATATTTTCAAAGGATTGTGAAAACGAAAGCAAGTATGAACCACCACTACAACCACCACCACCACCACCACCATCACCACCACCACCAACAATTACAAAAACTGACAGAGACTGTATGTGGCCTTTAAAACCTATAATATTTTCTATTTTGTCCTTAAAGAAAAATATTAGCTGATATCTTTTTTAGAGAAAATACATAAATAATACAGTCTTACAGAATTTATGATATAGTAAGTAGTTAAGTATATGACAATAGCTTGAAGGATGGAAAAAAAGTAAATGGAATTATATTTTGAGAGATTCAAACATTTTAAATGAATGTTAGAATCACAGTATTAACTCTGGGAAAATTGTAGTAAGAATGCATATTGTACTCCAGAGCAATTACTACAAAATACAAAGTAGTATAGCTAGAAAACCAAAAAAAAAAAAAAAATGGATTCAAAATGGAACACTAAATAATTTTTGACTAATAAAAAATAAATGGCAGGATAGGAAGAAAATAGAAAAGAAAATAGATTTGAAAACTAGAAAACAAATAGGAATACAGTAGAATTAAATCTAGCCATAACATTGCTTTTATTGAATATAAATAGACTAAGCAGTTTAATAAACAAGCAAAGACTGTCTGACTGTATAAACATCAAGATCCAATTATATGCTATATATAAGCAACACACTTTAAATATGGAAAAATGAATAGGTTGAATATAAAAGGTTAGAGCCATGGATTGAATTGTGTCCCCACCCCTCACATTTATTTGTTAAAGTTCTCTTCCACATGTGACTATATTGGAGAAAGTTCTTTATTAAGGTTAAATGAGGTCACAATGGTGGAACATTAGTCAAATATAACTGATGTCCTTTAAAACAATGAAGGGACACCAGACACTCACTCTCTGTCTTGAGAGGACACAGCAAGAAGGTGGCATTTACAGGCCAGGAAGAGAGCCTTCACTAGAAACCAACCCTGCTGGACCTTGATCTTGGACTTCCAGCTTCCAGAACCGAGGGAAACTAAATTTCTGTTAAGTCACCTACTCTATGGTATTTTGTTATGGGAGCCTGAGCTAAGACTAAACTTGAGCTTCAGACTAAGAAAGTTGGAAAAGGTATACAATGCAGCCAGTAAGAATAAGAAAGATGGTGTGTGTAGAATGATAACAGGCATCAAGACAAAGACTGCTACTAGAAATAGAGAGGCATTTTAAAAATGGGTCACCTCCTCAGGAAGACATAAAGCTGTAAATGTGTATATACTAAAAATAAAGGCTTCCAAATGCATGAACAAAAACCTGACAAAAATTAAGGGAGAAATAGATAAATACGCAATCATTGTTGGGAATTTTAATACCCCTCTGTCAATAATTGATGGGAAAAGAAAGATTAAAAACCAACAAAGATATAGAAGATTTGAACAACACTATAAACCACCTTGACTTAATTATATTCACAGAACACCCCACCCAACAACAAAAGAACACACATTACTTTTATTTATTTTTATTATTTTTTTAATGTTTGTTTATTTTTGAGAGAGTGACAGAGCATGAGTGGTGGAGAGACCAAGAGATAGAGAGACACAGAATCTGAAGCAGGCTCCAGGCTCTGAGCTGTCAGCATAGAGTTCCACGCAGGGCTCAAACCCAGAAACCATGAAATCATGACCTGAGGCCAAAGTTGGACACTTAACCAACTGAGCCACCCAGACGCCCCAAAGAACACACATTATTTTTAAATGTGCATGAAAAATTCATCCAAGATAAGTCATGCTGACTGACTAGCCTCAATTAATTAAAAGTATTAAAATCATAAAGAATATGTTCTTTGACAGAAGTGGAATTAAATTACACATCAGTAATATTAATATTTCCAGAAAGTCCCTATTATTTAGAAATTAACTACACACTTCTAAATAATTTAGACGTAAAGTAAAGCATAGAAATGAGTTGTTTTGAGAAGAATAACTAAAACAAACATATCATAATCTGTGAGATGCAGATGAAGCAGGGCTTAAAAAGAAACACATAACTTTAAATGTCTACTTTCCAAGGGGCCTGGGTGGCTAAGTCAGTTAAGCTTCCAACTTCTCCATGGGTCATGATCTTAGGTTTGTGAGTTTGAGCCTCACATTGGGCTCTCTGCTGTTGACATGGAGCCTGCTTCAGATCCTCTGTCCTTCCTCTACTCGTTCTCTCTCTCTTTCAAAATAAATAAACTTAAAAAAAATACATGTCTACTTTAAAAGAGTGGTGTAAAATTATCTAAACTTCCACCTAAAGAAGCCAATAAAAGAAGTAAAGAAAGAAATAATAAACATAAGAGAAATCAATGAAAATGAAAATATAATATTAATTAAGGAGAGAGGGGCTATGAATCCTACAGATATGAATATGCAATAAGGAATCTGATGAATAGCAACATGCTAATAAACTCTACAAGTTAGATAAAATAGAAAAATTTCCTGAAAAATATAAATTACCAAAATTAGCACATGAAGAACAGGGATTTAAACATCCTGTACCTACTAAAGAAACTGAAAGTGTAATAAAAAGTTTTACCCTTCTCCCCCCAAAATCCAAACACAAATGTTTTAATTAGTGGATTTTATTAAGCCTTTAAGTAAGAACTAATACAATTCTTACACAACTTCTTTCAAAATAGAGGAAAAGGGATAATTTCCCAACTAGTTTTATGAGATCAGCCTAATTGTTATACCAAAACCTTACCAAACATTACAAGAAAAAAAAATTCAGCTCAATACCTCTTAGGAATATTGATAAACAAATTATCAACAAATTGATTCACTACCATATAAAAAGGATAATACATCGTGACCAAGTGAGGTTAATCTCAGAAAGGCCAGGTTTGAAAAACAATCAGTGTAATTTGCCATATTTATAAAATAGAAGGAAAAATATAATCATCTCAGATAGATGTGGGAAAATATTTGATAAAATTCAGTACTCATTTCTTATTTAAAAAAATTCTAATCAAATTCCCAGCAGGTATCTTTTTTAATTAAAAAAGCTGACATGGCAATCGTAAAATGTATGTGGAAATGCAAAGATGCTAGAATAGCCAAGACAGAGTTGAAGAATAATAGCAAAGTTGAAGCATTCATACCATCATACTTACTCTAAAGCTGTAGTAATCAAGAGAGGATGGTGTTGACATACAGGTGGGCTAATAGATCAATGGAGCTGAAAAGATACTTCTCTGAACAGAGATTCACACTTACACAGTAAATTATTTCTCTATCTAGGTACCAAAGGGGATAGAAAAATCTTTTTAATAGATAGTGCTTTAAAGAGAAATAAAACATATGGAAAACAATGAAACACAAATCTTACTTTCCACCAAAACCAAAACAATATTCAAGAAGGATTGTAGATCTAAACACAAAACCTCAATTTATAAATCTTTTGAAGAGAAGAATAGGCAAGTATTTTCACAGTATTGGAGTAGGCAAATATTTCATTTAGGAAGCATGAAGAAACCAATAACCATCAAAGAAAAAAAATGATAAATGACACTTTCTTTAAATGAAAAACTTCTATTCATCAAAAGATACCGTTAAGACAATAAATAGAAAAGCCACCAACTAGGAGTACATATATAGAGCTGAGAAAATAACTTTTATCCTGAATATACAAAGAATTCCTACAAATAGAAAATAAAAAGAAAAATAACAATAAAGAAATGGACAAAAGATCCGAAATGTATACAAATGGTGAAAAATATACACAGAAAGATTTTTAGCATGATTGATGAAATTCAAATGAAAATCACACCTGCTAGAATCACATTCTGTATACCAGTTCCAAAAGGGTAAAGTTAAAGACAGATTATACCAAATGTAAGAATGTGGAGAAACTGGACCTTCCATACATGCTGTTAGAAATATTAAATGATGCAGTTTTTTTTGAAAATGCTTTGGCAGTTTCTATTTAATTTCAGTACACACTTATCCCATGATCTAGCAATTATACCCTTACATATTTAAGAATTTAAAACAAAGATCCAAAAGAAACTTCTACATGAACGTTTATAACAATTTTATTTAGACTAGCCCCAAACTGGAAAAAACCCAAAGGGTACATCAACAGGAAAATGGATAAACAAGTTATGACATATTCATATAATATAATGCATCTCAACAATAAGAAAGGAATAAACCACTGATAAGCCCAATAACACTGATGAATCTCAAAATTGTTATAACTCAAAGACGTCAGACACAAAAGAATAGATATTGTCCAATTAAATTTATATGAAGTTCAAGAATATGGAGGTCGAAATCCAAACAGTGATTGCTTATGATGTGTTTGGATTGACTGAATACGAGTAGAAGAAACTTTGGGGGCATAACAAAAATATTTTATATCTTGACTGGAGTATTTAATTTGTTGGAATTCATTGAATTATACCATAGGATACGTATATTTTCTGTATGCAAGTTTTACCTACATTTTTAAAATTGACAATGTAAAAGAAGTTGCACAAAAGCTATCTTCCAAGGCCTTCGGTAACATATTTAGACACAGGGGTACACGTGAGCAAAGTAACAAGCAGAAAGTCTAAAAAAAGTAGACAGAAAAGTTAGACAGTGTCATGCCAATACCACCCAAGCTGTTTACAGCCTGTCTGTAAGAGGTTTCTCACATAGTGGAAAAACAGACAGCCCCTTATTTGCACTGCCAGCTTTGATTATGGAGGACAGCATGGAGATTGGACAACTGCCGCCATTATTATCCATCACCAGCAAACTACTTCAAGGATCTCCAGCAGGTAATCTTTGAATACAAAACAAATATTGCAGAGAAACATTGACAGCTCTGGACCCATAAAAGGCTATATAAAGAAGCACTCGATGGGGAAAGCTGTTGATGAATTTGAAAGACTGTTCAGGGTATCTGGTGAGAACAGAGTGTGGGTCCAGACGGAAGAAGTAAATCAAAGTACACGACCAGATTGAGATTTTTAAACTCTGAGCTATGAAGATGGCCTGAATCTTGCCTTTCTTAGGAGAAAAGTGCTGTAACCAAAAAGGCCTCTGAGGAAAGTTAAAGATACACACTAAACTCCAGAGAAAAGAATTAGGAAGACAAAATTATGCCACGATTGTATTTGAATATTTTTATCTGTGACATGGACATCTATTGTCACATTAAAACTGAATTAAGGATATAAAGGAACTTACTTGTGGGTAAGTTCTATGCCAAAAGCAGGGCAATTTAGAGACTGAATTTGATTAGTGCTATAGTCAGGAACAGAAAAGGAGGCAAAATATCAAGAGATGGTGGAATGATGCAATCAAAGCATTTACTAAGCTAAAAGAATAGGTAAAACACAAGAAGGTGACAAACAAATCCAGTTTGGAGAGGCTTCAATAGCTTTATCATTTATCCATTGATAATGGGAGCAGTTGTTAGTACATGATGGACAAGTCTGTAGGATCTCTGGGTCATGGATTCTTAAAGAGATAAGCAGGTTGAACTTCTCACTGATAAGCTTTATAAGACATATTTACAGGCAATACACTAGTTTGACAAAAGCTATACTTCAATAAAAGAAATTCATTATCTCTTTTCTTTGCAAAAGAAAAAAATCAGTACATTTGAAGGTGTAATCAGCACCAATGAGGCTCAGTTAACATATCTCCCCTTCATGTTAAACAAATTGAAAAGACTAAGCTTGACATAAACATTGCATTTGCAGTTTCATGTGATTTTATTTCTTTATAATATATAAAACTCACATTCTCTGCTTTAAAAAAAATCTAAGTTTGAGAGCCACTGAGGAAAGGCAGTTATACCTGATTTAAATTGAAAAGTATCAAGCCACAAATGCATTGTCATAGTTTACATAGTCCTCATTTTGATAGACTATGAGTGTTACTCTAGTTTAAAAAGGGCATATAGACATTGTGAGTCATATGGACTTCGGGTTAGGAGAGTGAGTTAGAGAAATGCAGCAGCCACGACCCCACTGATGGGGAAATAAATATTTTGTGAAGCACAGGTGAACGCTTTTTGTTAGGGGTGGTGTTTGGGAGCTGTCTGCCGGGTCAAAAGCACCTGCCTTTCCCTTCCCAGAGGGCTCAAGGTCAGTAAAAGCTAGAGTGCCACCGTATGGCCATGACAACCTGAATATCCCAGCAAGTCCAGGGATTAACTAAGTAGCCTCCAGGAAAATGAACTCTAAGGCTTTCTTTCAGTTTTCTCTGCTCCCAAGGAAGATGAATGCAGCTCCGAAGTGTTCAGGATTAAGGATGTTTTTATTAGAGACTGTATCAGTAGATAGAAGCTTTCACTAGGAGAATAAAAGAACTCAAAGCTCACCAGCAGGGATCTGGGAAGAAGAGTGATCTTTCTTTCCTTTTCTTTCTCTCTAAACTTTTCTCCTGTGCTTCAAGAGAGGCAAGGCAAGAACCCTGTTAGTTCTCTCATGGGAATCACTCAGATCACTGCTTTGAGGGCACTCTATGTCCTGATGCTCTCTGAAGCCTCTGCCTGAACAGCTCTTGGAATCCGGGTTCTATCTCCCTATAGAAGAGAGAACGTGTTTCTTTGCCATCACATGAAAGATGCAGTTCCTCCATTGTCCCCCCGAAAACATTAATAATAATACCAAAAGCCTGAGGCAAGATACTGAGCTGGCTCCAAAGTAGGTGATGAGAGGAAATGTTCTGACCTGCCCTTTTTCCTGCCTTCACTAGTCTTCTCTATGAATCTAGATGGCCTCACTCTCAAATTACATTGAGATTTAGGGCCAAAGCTTCAGCTAGAAAGTAAGCATTTCTTTGCCCGGAGTTACCTCTAATCTAGAACTCTCTTCTGAACTCCACAACCATAAGGCCTATTTCATCCTTGGTAAAAGCTCAAAGAGGAATATTTCTTATATACCATTCATATGCTCCTTATATTTTATTTTCTATTTCAGAAAATACAAAAGAAAGATAACTCTTTGAACATGGTCATAATCCTGATACCTTTGTCATCACCATCATTGGTAGTATCAGCAACAAATTCTTGCTTGAATTTTTATTCGAAGAAGTGCTCTAGTCCAGCACATGGCTCCTAAGTTCCTTCAACGTTAAGAAAATTTGTTCCTCATAGCCCATTTTCAATAACCACTAAGCCCTCCTCTGAGACTGTTGAAGGCTAGCGGCAATCAGGGAACTCATGTAAGTTGTGCTTTGACTTTTCCAGGATATCTCCTATTTTTTTTGGGCAATGCAACCCTTCCTTTTGAGGGACTGGTCCTCCTACCCCCACATAGATGTCTCTGTTTCTTCTTCTTCCCTACCCCTCTACCCCTCAGCAGTGGTAAGCATGTGACCCAATGGATCAGAAGTCTTCACCAGGACTTTTCAAATTGCAAAGGGGGTGAATAAGGGAAATGGAACTTTAGTGTTGCTGATAATCATGGCTAGAGCCTCACAGAGCAGGTTGATCTGAAAGAATAAAATTGTCATAGAAATGGAGGGAAGCAAATTAGAGAAATTAGCAAAGAATATACTGAAATTTTCCAGTCCTTGGAGCTTGATTTACCCTTCTCTGCCTGGTGGTTTATTTATATGTGTCATTAAATTTCATTTTGTGCTGCTTCGAATTGAGTTTCTATCCTTTGAATCCCAAAGAGTCCTTATTAATAGAACTAGGCATACCAGGAATGAACTTGGAAATATAAGAAAGGTAAGTGGGCACTCAGTCTGAATTTAGATAGAATGATGAATTCAAGGTAGTGACCTTAGTTACATAGTTATAATAAAAATATGAGGGGAATCTATGTCAATTAAAAAATCAAAATAATTTGACTTACTTTCTGAATACATTTTTGATAATTATTAGAGTATAACCCATAGACTGAAAACTGAGTGTATAATAAATATACAGATTGATGACTTATACCTAAATGGGCACACTGAGAAACAATTGTCTAGATCAGGAAAGTGAATTTCGCTGCCATTCTAGAAACACTTAGTGTTAGTATTGGTTGATCAGAGAAAGTTGCTTTGCCTTTATTAGAATCTGAATGAGAGGGGCCTAAAGAACACCACAGTGAGAACTTGGCACAGGTCTCAAAAGCTTCAGGAACATCACAACTAGCATGTAGTCAGTCAGAAAGAGCTTCAGGGCTGGAAGTGTGAACTTAACAGAGTTAAATTGAGAATGAGCCCATCACTTCTACAGATGACAGGACAAAGTCTTATGTCTTCTCTCCATCAGAAGAGCTTGTAAAAAGGTCTTAGGTTTATCTAAACTCTCTGTATTTATTTTAAAAGAAATCTCATCCATGAAAAATGTCTAGATGGGCAAAAGGACCAAAAAGAAATGGGATTAACTAATAAAGGCCAGTAAAAGCCTAGAGATTGTAAGGGAGTAATGGAGATGACTGGCCAGAGGAGCCATATGGCTTGATATGACAGATGCTATCAGAGGCATTGAGGAAGAAGCTTTCTCAAAATGTGCAAACATGTCACATGGGAGAGTCTTTAACACAGAATCAAACAGAAAGAAGGAGAAATGAATAAAGTTGGTTTTGCTTTTTAATTATAGTATAACAAATCCAGTTTGTTTGACAAAATAGATTCACATATATGCATATTCCCGACTCAACTGTGAACACTCTGAAGGCAAGATGTGTATCTTGTCCAGGCTCTTATCTCACCCCTTTCTCACTTTATCTCAGACAGGGTCTATCATATCAGTAGATGCACTAGCAGAACATCGAAGTGAGGTTTGATTCACTATTGTCTAGAGAAGGACAAAAGAAAGTGTCAAACACAAATGAAGCAATGGAAGGTAGCAAATGAATTTGAATAAAATAGTTACTATGTACTTCTGGTGATCCTGTGTTATTTGTTGCTCTTCTTCTTTCCTTTCTATTCCCTTCCCTGACCTTCAAGGAGTGGGCATGACTAGACGCTGAGACAGTGGCACCCCAGGACACGATGATAGACCAGGAGCTGAGGTGAGAGCGGCAGGATCAGAACAAAGGTGGCAGCCAGCATGGTGCTGAATACCTGGGTACTGAACAAGTGAGTAAATATGTCGAGAGTAATGACAGCAAAATTTCTCGCTGCTGGAGAAGGGATTCACAAGTATGAAAAAGATGGAAGTATAAAAGTGTGTGTGTGTGTGTTATGTATAAATGTGAATATTTATATTCTAATTCTGTCCATAAAAGGACTTTAAAAAGCAACTTCAGAAGCTCAGCGAATGCCCAGATAGTGAATTCTAAAAAACTTCCTCCACTGAAAGAGAGAAGGGATCCTCAGAGAAATGTCTGATTTCAGGATAAAGGCAAGGAAAATACAAAGTAAGCGTATGGCATCTTTCTTTGTCAAAATGTAAAAAATTTCCAAAATCTATAAAGAACCTAGCCAACTCAATACCCCAAAAGATAAATAATTCTTTTAAGAAATGGGCAGGAGACATGATTAGACACTTTTCCAAAGAAAAGATGCTCAACATCACTCATCATCAGAGAAATACAAATCAAAACCACAATGAGATACCACCTCACACCTGTTAGAATGGTTAAAGTTAACAGCACAAGAAACAACAGGTGTTGGTAAGGATGTGGAGAAAGGGGAATCCTCTTGCACTGTTGGTGGGAATGCAAATCAGCACAGACACTCTGAAAAACAGTATGGAGTTTCCTCTGAAAGTTAAAAATAGAACTACTCTATGATCCAGCAACTGCGCTATTAGGTATTTACCCAAAGGATACAAACATACACATTCAGATGTGTACATGCAGCCTGATGTTTATAGCAGCACTATGAACAATAGCCTATATATGTATATATATAGGATA
Organism: Paguma larvata; assembly: GCA_030068075.1. Taxonomy (NCBI): domain Eukaryota; kingdom Metazoa; phylum Chordata; class Mammalia; order Carnivora; family Viverridae; genus Paguma; species Paguma larvata. The sequence continues at coordinate 74,503,599 of CM057823.1, forward strand.
TTTATATTTATATATATAGATTTATATATTTATATATATAAATGTATATACATATAATTGTATATATATAATGGAATATTATTAAGCCATTAAAAAGGATGAAATCTTGCCATTGCAATGATGTGGGTGGAGCTAGAGTGTATTATGCTAAGCAAAATGAGTCAGAGAAAGACAAATACCACATGATTTCACTCATATGTGGAATTTTATTTAATTTTTTTTTAGCATTTATTTATTTTTGAGAGACATAGAGACAGAGCATGAGCAAGGGAAGGGCAGAGAGAGAGAGGCAGACGCAGAATCTGAAACAGGCTCCAGGCTCTGAGCCATCAGCACAGAGCCCGATGCGGGGCTCGAACTCACAGACCGTGAGATCATGACCTGAGACGAAGTCGGCCGCTCAACCGACTGAGCCACCCAGGCGCCCCCATATGTGGAATTTAAGAAACAAAAAAGATGAACATATCAAGGGGGAGGAGAGGGAACTATCTTAAAGATAGAGAACAAACCTAGGGTTGATGAAGGGAGGGAGATCGGCTGGATGGGTGATGGGTATTAAGGAGGGAACTATGAGCACTAGGTACCGTATATAATGATGAATGACTGAATTCTACACCTAATTCTGCACTACGTTCTAACTAACTAGAATTTAAATATAAATTTGGAGAGAAAAAATGTAAAGAAGTTCTCAAAGAATGATAAGTCCATGTCCAAAGGATACAGGAATCTAGCAAGAATCTACCACTGGCCAAATCTAGGAAGTTTGAGCATTGAAATAAACAATAATGGAAATTACAACATTTTGAATAAAATAGGCATCCATAGTTCATTCTGGTATTAAAAAATAAATGGAAGTAAAAGGTATAGTGTCCTCCTTAAATTAGTATGCCAACTAATAAGTTAGAAGAAATTATGGAAATAGAAAAAATGCCATTTGGCAATGTAACACTGATAATTGATTCAGGTAGTAAGCATTAACAGATGCTTAGGGTGGGGGGTAGAGGTTTGAGGAACAGGATATTGACATAGTCTCAGAGTATTTGTCTCCAAAACATTTCTCAGCTGCAGAAGGTAAAATGAGGATATTAAGTTGGAGGAATATGACAGACATGCATTTGGATTGGTGATCAAGTTTACCATCGCCAACAGAGAGACAGGTGCCTTCCGATGTCATGCACAGGGAAGAGCACAACTTCGTTTCTATGGTACTTCTGCGAGGATGTGCAGCTGAGACTAGCTAGACAAGGGAAAAAAACCAGATGGACTCAGACTGAAGAACAGTCCACAGAATGAAACTTTGAATATCCTGAGAGACCAGAGAGACTATGAAACTGTTCTAGATTAAGACAGACTAAAGACAGGTGACAATAAAATGCAATATATGATCTGGACTGAACCCGGGGAAGGGAACGTTGTGGAAGCATTTGAAAAACTTTTAATGTGTTTTGTTGACTAAAAGTTAGTGTTGCATCAATATTGATCTACTGATTTGGGTGGTTGTGTTGTGGTTATTTGGTATCTGTCAAGTCTCTATACCATGTTTTGGAGATTTACATACAGGGAGATTGGGGTATTATGACCGCAACTTACTTTCAAATAGCTTAGTGAAAAAATATTAATAATAGGTTGCGTACGAGAGAAAGAGAGAGAGAAGTAGAGAAAAAAGGTGATACACATGATATAATCTTAGCTGAAGAATCTGAAGAGGATGCAGGAATTCTTTGTACCATTGCTATAACTTTTCAAAACATATGAAATTACTTCAAAATAAATTGTTAGAGCATTTAAAATATCATTTTAATTATTTCTTCTTTTGTATTTTATTCTCTTTTATTCATACGACAAACTCATTATCTGTTATGGGTTGAATTGTGTTTCCCCAAAATTTATATGTTGAACTCCTAATCCTCAGTGTCTCAGAATGTGACATTACTTGGAAATAAGGTCTTTGAAGCTGTAGTTACTTAAATCAAAATGAGTTAGTATTGGAGTAGAGTGGACCCTGAATCCAACATGACTGGCTTCCCTGTATAAAGGGGAAATTTGGAGACAGAGATGCACACAGGGAGAAGGCCAGGTAAAGACAAGGACAGAGATTGAGTTGATGTTTCTACAATCCAAGGAATGTCAACAACCTACCAGAAGATAGGGCAGAGGCATGGAACAGACTCTCACATCCCTTAGAAAGAACCAACCCTCATGAAACCTCAGACTTGTAGCCTCAAGAACTATGAGCTAAATTTTTGTCGTTTAAGCCACTCAGATTACGGTATGTTTTTACAGCAGCCCCAGCAAACTAATACACTGTCTGTAAATATTTAGGAAAATAAAATGGGGAAACTACAATATTGCATAATGAGATGCAACAATTGGAAGGGATATTATGAAAAGTTGTCTGGGTTAGGAGAGAGGGAGAGAATTATCTGTCTTTAATTGTTCAATTTATACAATTCTTTATAATGCGAGAGGCTGTGCTGGTCACAGGGACACAGCAGCCACTTACACAGCCAAACTCTTGCTTTCATAAAGCTCATATTTTAACAGAAAAAAAGGGATAATAAACAAGTGGCAATAACTACTATGAAGAAATATAAAATAAAATAGGGTGTGGAGATAGAGAATAATAAAGGCTACGATTTAGGTGACTGAATCTGAGAAGACCTCTCCGAGACAGTAAAGTGAGGGAGTGTGAAAGAGCTCTCAGCTAGAGAAAATAGCAAGTGCAACGCAGGGAGGACTTTAAGGCATGGAGAAAAAGCAGGAAGGCCACTGTGGCTGTAGCAGAATAAGAGATGGGAAGAGTAATTAGAGATTGGATTGGAAAAATAGCCAAGGATGAGATCATGTAGGAACTTTAGACCACACTAAAGATTTTAAATTTTATTCTAAGTGTCAGGGAAAGCCACTTCAGCATTTTAAGCACTGGAATGACATAAACAGATGTATATCTTCAAAGGATCGCTCTGGCTGCTTTGAACAGACAGATGGTAGGAGGGCTTGCACAGGAGTGAGGAGACCACTTAGGGCAACATGCTCAGTAACTTCCGTTTGCTTCTTCAGGTCACTGTCTGTCTCCATGCTGGGTCCCTAGAACATGACCTTTCTGTGCTGTACCAAAAGAATTACTTTGACTTCTGAATTCCATTTGTGTTCAGTCAATGAAGTCACCAACAAAAAACTTAGAGGAGACTGAGGTCAGGATACTAAATTCCTCAGCCTCCTACCTGTGAAGTTGCTGAGGGTCGGCTGCATCTCTCTACCAAGAGCCACAGTCTCTGTCTCTGTCAGGTAACCCCTAATTTCCCCTAATTTTGGTACCTGCTTTCTCCCTCTCTATTTTTCAGATCTTTGAGGGGAAATTACTCCCGTTATTACTAGCTTTTGGTTACAAAACTTTTCTCTGATGGTTTTCCTAGCCCAGACTTCATCTTTTCAAATAATCCTTTTATTAAATTATTTCCTAATTCACCAGTTTGAGTATACTACCTTTTATCCCTGCCAGAACCCTGACTGACATGAGGCTTTCATAATAATCTGGAGTAGAGTGGTCTCAGTTAAGGTAAAATGAAGTTGGATTTGGAATGTATTTGGAAAATAGAGTTAATGAAATTTGATGATGGATAGACTGTGAGAGGTGTAATAGAGAAATGCAAAAATGATGATTCTAAATATTTGGCTTGAATGTCTAGAGCACAGAGGAACATTTAAAAGAAGCTTCTGCAAGGAATAACGAACTCAGTTGTATGCATGATACATTTGGACTGTTTGTTAGACATGCAAGTTTGAATGTTGAATGCATAGTTGGTGTTCAACAAAATGGTCAAGATTGCAATACAGAACTTCTACTTTTGGTCAAGATGGTGTAACAGGGGCTGGGTTTAACCTTTACTCTGAAATAGCAAATACTTTGGAAAAATATCTAAAACAACAGTTTTCAAAACATTTGACACCAGAACACCAGACAATGAAGGACAGCGGTATTGGAGAGACAAGAAACAGATGAGGTATGGTGTATGATCTCCCTGACCTGCTTCCTTGAGAGAGTTTACATGGTGTGGCACAGAAGGGGAACCCAAGCGAAGCCTACTTGACTCTGAGTCAAGGAGATGAAGCTGAGAGTCTAGGAAACCAAGGGGTTGGTTCACAGGACAGTATACTGGAAAGGAAAAAGCTGCACAGAGAAAAAATTCCAGAGATATGCATAGGATTCTTCTCAAGTGTTTAGTAAAGTACTCATTAATGCATGTAGATGAGAGAATTATTCAAGGCTAGGGAAAAAATCCCTTTAAGGGTACCTGAAGATTTCACAAGACAGAAATAGTGTGTGCCCCCACTAGCTAGATTAAAAAACCCCTCATGATTCATGAGCCATGGGTACACTACTCAGAAAGGTCTTACCTTAGTAGTGGGGATTAATAAACCCTTGGCTGAGCACTGGTATGGTATTACTTAGAAAATCTTAAAAGCAAAGTTTGAAAGGATCAAATGGTTTCCAAGTAATTGTGTTCCAGAACAGAATTCAAGAATACTCATCAGGATAAAATATATCCAGCACCCAGCAAGTTAAAATTTTTGATGACTCATAATAAGGAGAAAAAACAATCAATCTAAACCAACTAAGATAGGGACAGGTGTTAGAATCATGAGATGAAAGACATTTAAAAAGTTGTTTGAACTGTACTCTATATGTTCAAAAGTTGAGACATAGAAAATTTAAAAGGACTCAAATAAAACTTCTAAATATATAAAAAGACAATGTCAGGGATAAAAATTATACACTGGGTGGGATTAATGGCAGATTTGACATAGAAGAAAAGTTTAGTGAAATTAAAGCCATAGCAACAAAAACTATATAAATGAAACAAAAGAGGGAAAGGAATTAAAATAATGAAAGAGAATTATTGAGCAGTGGAATAACTTCAAGCAGTCTAATTTACCTTTAATTGAAGTCTCTAAAGGTAGTGGAACAGAAATAATAATGGACAAAAATCTTGCAAGTTTGCTGACAACTGTAAACTCTTAGATCCAGTAAGTGCAACACCAAGCACAAGAACCTTGAAGAAAACAACTGTGTACAACATAATCAAACTGCCTAAAAGAATGATAAAGAAAACAGTTTAAACCTAGCAGGAGGAAAGAGACATAGAATTCACAACAGAACAAATAGAACAGTGGCGCTGACCTTCTGTCAGAGATAATGTGAAGGAGAGGACAGCGGGGTAAATTTGTGAAGGCTGAGGCAAAGAATGCAAATACAAGGCTGACAGTCAACAACAGTGATTTTAAGACCGTTGGACTTAAAGATAGAAGAAAGTCAAGACAGAAAAGAATGAAGAAGTATTAATGTTAAAAGGCCAGCACTAAAGAAATGAACTTGATGGGAAACAATATGAGGCTAACCTGTTGAGAACTAACCACCATCTACTTCTGTATTGGGTGATAAAGCTAAATGCTTGATAACCTAACTTAAGTTAAAGTAAGATGTATTGGTATGGGATCAATTTGCAATTATTTGGGGGCAAAATTTCACTAATGCTTTTATTTTTATTCTCAGAGTGGGGCTCGCTAGGTAGTCTTTGCTCTTTGGGCTATTGCTAGAGAGGATAATTTCCTTTGTTTTTTCCCTTTCTTATATTTTCACAAGGTTGTACCATGTTCGGTAGGTCTATTGAGGCCTCTAAAGTTGTTTTCATTTGACATAATTCCTAAAAAATTCCTAAATTAATCCACCTTACTTAAAGATAAAGTTTTCTGTTTTGCTTAAGATAATTTCGAATTTGTTTTGAGAATGGTATAGTGGTGCATGATGTGACTTAGAAGTAAATTATGCAAGGAAAAACAATTAGGAAAAAAATTCAAGTGTGTTTTGATTTTCACTGGGTTGTAGGAAGCTGAAAAAGAGAGAAGGGAGGGAGACCGGGGAGAAAAGAAAAAGCAGGCTAGTGGGTGCCTCAAAGCCATTCTTTATCCATAATTGACACAAGAACTAAACGGGAAGCTAGAGTCCATGGGTCCTGATTTGGTCTGTGCCTCAAGGGGGGGTGGGGGCGGAAACTAGGGTAGAAGAAAAAAGAGTTGATGATTTTAAATATATTAGACATTTATTTTCAAACTTGTAAATAGAATATGTTACTTAAACTATTCTGCATAGTGAGTGAAGTCAAAACAGAAACTTAACTGTATTCTCTATTCCCTTTCTCAGTATCCTTAATGATAGTTTTGTTTTCTGAAATTATACTATTCTTCTCTAATTTGCCTGACAATAGACATATTTTGTAGCATATTTTTAACTATTCCATCACTAGGCAATTCTACTAATGCATAATTTGAAAGCAAAGCAATTACACCATTTTGCCTGTGATAATTTTATGCTTTTCTCTTTCCTTTGTCTTATTTTCTATTTCTGTCTTTATTTCCCCTCGATATCTCTCTTTTTCCCTCTGTCTCCTCTCCTTCCCTCCCTCTCTTCTTCCCTCTCTCTCCTATCACTCTGTCTTCATTTTACAGTAAAAAGAATGTAATTTATGTGCCAGTGGAGGCCATACAAGTCTCTCATTTTGCAAGAAGATGTAGAGGGGAAAGAAAACAGGGCCAGCAAGCACCCATTGCATTATGTGAATATAACTAGTCAGTTTTCTCTCCTTCACAAGGCACAAACACATCTAGAATTGGAGAGAATATGGTACACTTAAACAAACAAACAAACAAAGAATACCTGTAAGAATAGTTGCACTTTTCCTGATTCAGTTTAAAAGACACATTATTAGATTCTTTAGTGGTAATTCCCCAGGGCAAAGGAAGGAAATTCCACTTTTTAAAACACTGAAATATCTCCAGTATTAATCTATTTTAGAAAGCCATGATTGAGCCCTTCATCTTAAGACCCAGTTCAACGTGATCCTATCTTAAGCTGTGTCAAATTTGTACCTTTGACAGCTGGTGTCCTTAAAAAGGCCCAGTTGACCCTGATCCAAGTGGACCAGTGATTTAAAAGTGGAGAATCCTAGAGTTGAGAGAACTTTGAAACTTATCTATTCCAACCTTCTAACCAATTTAAAAATCCATTGTATAATATCCCTGGTAAATGCTAATCCCACCTCTATTTCAACTGCTCCAAGGATAGGAGTCTCACTACCTTGGAAGTATCATGTTAAAGTTTTTTGGAAGATGTTAGTTGTGGAAATGCCTTTTTTTTTTTTAAGTTCAAGTTAGTTAACGTACAGTGTTGTCATGGCTTCAGGAGTAGAACCCAGTGATTCATCACTTACATACAACACCCAGTGCTCATCCTAAAAATTGTCCTCCTTAATGCCCACCATACATTTAGCTCATCCCCTACCTACCTCCCCTCCAGCAACCCTCAGTTTGTTCTCTGTATTTAACAGTCTCTTATGGTTTGCCTCTCTCTGTGTTTTTATCTTATTTTTCCTTCCCTTCCCCCATATTCATCTGTTGTGTTTCTCAAATTCCACATATGGATGAAATCAGATGATATCTTTCTTTTTCTGACTGACTTATTTCACTTAGCATGATACCCTTTAGTTCCATCCACATTGTTGCAAATGACAAGATTTCATTCTTTTTCATCTCCGAGTAGCATTCCATTGAAAATGTCTTTTTTATATTGAACTAAAATCTAACTTACCGTAGATTCCATTCTCAGGGAAAAAAACATAAACCTCAGCACTAGTCTTTCTGCCCTGGGAACTGTTCTTAGTTTCTTAGTTCAGAGAAACTTCTCTGGTCAGCTTTGGGAAGGCAATGCAGACATCAGAGGATAGTGTGGGAGCATAAAGATGCCTGGATCTGAGGAACAGGGACTTGGGATACCTTAAGGTCTTGGATAGTATAAAATCATAGCTGGGGGGGGGTCATATAATTTGCCATAAAATCAGGACACTTTTGAAAGCAAGAGAGGTGTTATTAACAGTCATCATGGGACAGCAGGCATGAACCAGTATTTTTTCAGGATGCAGGGACATCCTAATCAAGTTAAGAAAAATCATCCTGGGACAGAAACAATTCGAGTTCACCAAAACATTCATTTTTCTCCTTGGGCACAAAGAAGGACTTTATTCACCACCACTACCACCAATCCCTCCAGGCACACACTCATGCACACACACACTTGGAGATAGATAAATTAAGTGCCAATCTATAGATAGATCTAAATAGATTGAATTATGGTTCTGAGTTGTAGGCAATCTTGTGTGGGCAGAAGTGAAATACTCTGTTTCAGACACAGCCATTGAACTTATGAGTCATCGTAGGATGGTTCCCTTTGACTCCTTGATGGTGAAACATACAGCAGAAGGAGCCCAAATCCTGAATTTATTGCTTGGAGGAGAGCCACCCAGAAGATTCGCCAACCAGGAACATCCTCAGGAGACTCTGTGTGAATAAAAAATAAATCTTTGTTGTATTATGGTTCTGAGTTTCAGGTTGTTTGTTATCACAGTTAGCCTATGAGTTGCACAGCTGCAAATCATGGAAATACCAAGATCAAGTATTGTAAAGCCAGTTTCAAAAAAAATCTACTTTTCAGGGTTGATTCTTAAAAACATATCATGGGTGTGCTACTTAATGATTTTCTAAAATGTTTGTACCGGAACTCTTTATTAACAATATGAAATTGCAAACAACCTAACCATCTAACAATATGCACTGGTTTAAAAATATGGTACATTTGTAAAGTGAAATATGACAGAGACATTAAAATGCATGAGAAAATATTCACACATATTTTAACAAGTTTAGGCTATATAATGCCTTACAATTAAACCAAAATTATTGTACATATATATATTTAAAAATGTCAAGAGGGATTACTGTAGGTGATGGACTTTCATGTGAATGTTATCTTCTTTACATTCTGGGTTTTTCAATATTAAGAATTATAGACACACACATACATGGTATCTATAATCATAAATTTTAAAGAGTCTCACAAGCAACAGCTAAGTGAATTTCAGGAACTGACAGAATAGAGCAGTGGCCTGTTCAGTTCAGGGCAAATGGCCTCCAGGAGTCACGAACCAAGAAATTGCTCCTTCAGAGAAGAGAGACATGGTACCTGCAGGGTAGCTGAGCCATTGCCTATATCTCACCTTCATCTCACTTGCTTCTACTCCTCTGACTTTTTAAGAGTCTATCCTGACCCTGTCTCGGAATTTACTGTTAATAACAAAGAACCGATGGGCGTAGTGGTACATTCAGAGACCGCCATCAGACAGTTTGCTGCAGGCAGCATTTTCTTGAAACTAGCCTTGCTTATAGGGTAAAGAGTAAGATGTTGGAGGAAAACCTTGGTAGTTATCTCTATGCACCAATGAATATCAATAATCTTAGTCATAAAAAAGTAATCTTAGTTATTGGAATCTTTCTTGATCGAAAACGATAACGTTACCATTAAATCGCAAAGGAAAACAGAAAACAACAAATAAAGATTCCTTTAATTTTTTTTTTATTGTTCTTCCGGGTTAACACTAGATCAACAAAAGCACTATTCATATATCCACTATCAGAATCAATTTTCTCAAGTCTTTCTATAGCCTTCAAAAGTTGGACCTTTGCAATTCGGATACTCTAGAAAAAAAATTTGAAAGTTAACAAAAATGTCCCGATATCCCCAGTTTGCATACATGGTATTTAATTAAAGAAATATATTCAGGGTTTTGTCTCTCTGTTTCCTTGTTTACAGTTATGTTTCAAAGTTGATCTTTATCTGACTTTTCTTCTCTGAAGTAATAGGCTTTTTGCTTCTCATTCTTCTTTGACTTGTCAGAGGTTTTTAAATGTGGTAATCCAGAAACAAAAGTCAGGGAAATCAGAAACTCTAGCATTTCGATAAAGGATTTAACTAATTAATCCCCCTTCATTAATGTTCAGAAATTATGGCACTGAAGAAAGAAGCACTGCAGGCTGAATTTCACCAATAAGGCATTTTTATAAGAATTATAGCTTGGCTATATTTGAGTTTTGGTGTATCCTTAACATATATCATGGTTTCTGTTTATACAATAGAATGTACTTCATCTAGGAATCCCATCATGGGAAGCATCTCAGACCAAAGAACCATATTCTTTAAGGCATTAGAGTTTTATTTTTTTTAAATCACTTGCTTAAATCCAACTTGTGCAATTACTATAGAGAAAGTTTCAATAGTCTGTCATACATGGTGATGGTATGTCCCACCTGGTGTCCTGGTGGCCAAACGTTTTTGGTAAGGGTCCCAGGAAGCAAGTTACATAGATTATCACTGAACAATCTTAGTCATCTTGTGTTACTCATGATTTGTTAAAATAAAGTGGTTATTTTACAAATTATTTTAAGGCATTGAAGTGAAATTGTGTAAACGTGTACTGTGGCTATATGTATATATCTATACAGATAGATAGATAGATATACCTGTCAATCATTTTTATGCTTTCAGTTAAAAGTGTCTGATGTCCAGGAATAAATTCATATCTCAGGTATTTTATTTTATTTTATTAGATGCTTATTTATTTATTTTCAGGAGACACAGAGAGAGAGAATGAGCAGGGTGGGGCAGAGAGAGAATCCCAAGCAGGGTTTGGGCTGTCAGTGCACATTCCAACGTGCGGCTCGATCGAATGCTTAACTGACTGAGACACCCAGGTGCCGTATCATGTCTCTGGTATTTTAAATTTTCAATTCATTTCTAATAAAATTTAATGAAAAATTTCTTCCATGCTGCATCACATAAAGGACTTCTAATGGTTATCTCAGTGGAAACAACGCAGCCAGCTCTAACTGCCTACAGCACTGCTTATTTGTGAGTGTGTGTATGTGGCGGGGGGCAGAGGGGTGGGGAGGTAAGAGTGGGGAGGATTTTCATTGGAGCAAAATGAGCCACTGACTGGTGAGTCTGTACAGTGCATCTTCTCTAAACACCAAGATGAAAGTATTAATGGAGTTGGGACTAGAATTCCAAAAATATATAACTACAAGCAAGTTCAAAGCCGTAGTGTCACTTTCAGGCTCAAATTGAAATGTGAGCCTATGGGCCTAACTAATAATTTGACACTCCTTTAAACTGATATTCTTTAAGTCCGAGTATGGGTTAGCGGACAGACTGAACACTGAGAACGGGAAGAGCAGAGACACGCCGGTTTAGAATTCAGCCTCTCCTCTAACATTTAGAGTCATGAGCTGACATTCTCTACTCAAAGGACTTTTAGAAGGAAAAAAAAATGTTCCTTCCAGCAACCCCTCTTTAGAAGGCATTTGATAGGCCATCGAGTGATCATTTCCTGCTTGAACATGCCTCTGAGGTCAGGCTTCCCATCATGTCGGCTTCATGAATATTATTTAGCACCTACTAGGTTAGGCACCCTGCTTGGCTGGGGCCACAAGGGTAAGCAAGCAGCTCATCATGGCATTTCTTCCAATCACCAGCAGTCCTCTCTGAGAGTTCTAGAAAATGCAATTTGCTGCAGCTCCCAGCATTTTCAATCATGCTGTAGCGGCCTCAGTAGCAATTAAGTGCCCAGGTGCTAGCTCCGCTGGCCTATTTCTTATTCTGGCCCTGAGCACACTACTTCCCTACAGACAGAAATAGCTTGACCTTCAAAAGGCCATTCACATATTTCCTCCCTGCCAACCTAATTTTAATAACAACAGGAATGAATCAATATCCCTGTCTTTTACTAACAACTTGAAGCTGGTCTAGGAAAGCCCCACGTACTTGATAGCAAGGATGACATCCAGGGTTCAGGAAGGGCTGAGACCAGAGATCTTCGTGGCCAGTATAGCCAGACCGTACGGGGTGTGAGGTCTTGCAGACTTATACTGTGTCTTCTCTTCCCAGAACGTGTAGAAAGGCAGGTGGGATTTTATGCAAGTCACTGTTTTAACTCACCTGTTGTAAGCTGCTTGCTTGATATCATCTGTATTACTGGGGAAAGACCTGCATTGGGATTATGGATTCAAAATCTGTAACTTCACTGAAACTCAGGAACAGTAAAACAAACAGATCAATAAGACTAAAGCTTGTTCCTCCCTTCCATTTCAAAGAATTCAGAACAAGTAAATAGCAGTTTCCATAGCAGGTATTTTAGAGGTGGTAGAAATGCCTTTTACTGTGTCCCATTGTTTCGTTCACAGAGTATAAGACAAACTGACACTGTTTGCTGTGGTTGAACCATTTTCTGAGGTTTCTCAGGTAGTCCCTTAGTGCACAGGGCATTATTTTGCATTTTGTTATTTCAAGTACTATTTTCCATGCACTATTTGAACCTTAAAGCAAGGGTTAATTTACTCTATTTAGACCATGTACTAATTGTACTTATTTTTATTGCCTTGATATAATGGAAAAATCATAAAACAAGGTTTAAAATCTACAGTGTAAAGCTGTTTTCAGTCCACAGAGGGAGGCCATTTTTTTTACATTAATTTATCTGTACTTCTTGGCTTACTTGAAGAGAACAAAAATGTAGCATACCCATTAACTAGTAAAACTGGAATTTCCTCCTTTTTGAGAAAGTAAATCAAGAGTATTCTTAGGTCCCAGAGAGATGTGCTATGCATAAATTTTTAGCTAAAACATACCCCGGTATTGGTCATTAATAAAAAAAGCAGCAGGACGTTAATATTATAGTTGAGCAACCTGCACATGCCCTATCATCTGACTCTCACTCTTGTCCCTTAGCCAGTGACTCCATTATTCCTCTCCTCCCTACTCCAAGTAAGGATTCATGTTTTCCGGTTGGATGTTTTTTTTTTTTGTTTGTTTGTTTGTTTTTTTTTCAAATTTGCCACTGCATTTAACTTGAACTAAGGGGTTAAATGCAAATGTGAAGATTTAAAGACTGGGCACGACTACAGCATCAGGAATATAAATTATCAAGCAAATGGCAACATTAACTGAACACTCAAAGAAATTGTGCCTGTTTAACAGCTAGATAGCTAATAACTATACTTACCTAAACTTGCCTCAGGTTTTTATTCTTTATTGTATATAAACAGGGATGGGATGAGTGGCAGAGAAGTTTTTTTTTTTTTAATGTGGAAATTATGTCTTAATCCTTTTGTTGTCCTTCAGTGTGTCGTTGATATTTCCCTCCCAAATTCTGAAAACAACTCTAATGATTTAGTAGGAATGCGTTTCATACGAATCATACAAATAGACGGAATAATTGAAAGAAGAAATAAAAATATCCAGTGAAAGTTCAGTGCTGAAGTAGCATACCTTCTGTGAGTCCTCAGTGATGGATTGATGGATATTATTGATATCATAGAAATTGTGATATCTTGTCAATAACATCAAAATCATTTTTAATTTTTTAAAAATAAGGAAAAACTATGAATACTTTAGAGTTTGGGGGGTTGTAGCTAATGAATTTTAAAAATTTAATAAAATATACATATGAAACTGACACATGACCTCTGAGAACAAATAGAGCAGCCAAATGATCCTTATATATCCTTCTGGTACCATGGCGTAGATGCCAAAGTGCAGTGCAGCTGGTAAAACTGCTTCTGTGCTCGCCAAGTATCATTGCTGCATATTCACTCATGAACAGAGGAAGCTCCTGCACGCCCGGAGATTTCTAGACCATTAGAGCCTGGCCTACACATTCCATTAGGTCAATGTGTGTGTATGTGTCTGCGTGTATGCACGTGTGCACAATATTATTGACTCAAATTGTTTAATTAAAGTGAAACCATTTCATGCACTTAGCACAGTGCCATATACCCAGTATGGTAAGACCAAGTAAATACCAATTAAGGTTAATGAGATGGATGGATACCAAGAAATGATTAACTAATTCCATGGTATGGAAAATGGTGTAATCAATGCACTGATATTTCTGCAAAAAGATATCTGGAAAAAAATGTATGGTTCCATGAACATCCACATACGATAGCTCAAGTTAGAATCAGGATATTGTACGAATGTCAGATGATATGGGGTTCGTTTTCAAATTTCACAATTAAAATAAAAATACTTGAAATACGATTATCCTCTAAAACTGCATAGAAATATAAGAAATAAAAGATCCAATCCTAATTTTGTATTTATTATGCTACAGGATGCAGGTGAATAAATGGTATTTACAAAATGCAGTTTTTCAAGTAGTTTTTGTCACAACCTGAGAAATTTTTATGTTTGCATTTCTGTGGTGTGAAGGAAAGAAATACTCAAATATTTTGAAGCATAGAAAATTCACATCAAATATATAATGAACAGAAGATCTTAAAACTGTAAATTAATAGTAAGGGAAATATACTTTGTAAACAGGAGAATCTTTCTTGGATTGCCTAGGCACATAAGGGTAGGACATGACTTTCGTGTTTGCCTCATACTGTTTAAAGCATCATATTTAAAATAATGTGATTACATTGATCTTTTTCCATAGGAACACTTCATTACCAGGTGGGGCATTTTAGAAAAGCCTTCATATACTTCATATCTGTGAACTCATAACCCATCACACAATAAGATAATTTTAAATAATATTCCTGGAATAACAAAAAACCACACAGGCATATGAGCAAGATGTTCACAAGCTTCGCTTAAATCACTGTTAAGTGTCGTGTGTATTTAACATGGTATGGATGCTGGTTGTGCCCAGAAACACACACATCACCATGAAATGACTGCACCATGCATCTGTTTTTAATGATGGAGCCCACTATTTGCACTTATAAATGGTCTTCCAGAAAAATGTGGATGAATGAAAGGATTGAGGTTTATGTTTTACAACTTGATGTCTTCACAGTTCCACAATCACTTGGTTCACGCCCAGCTGACCCATGCTGCTGCAGAAAGAAGAGTTTCCTGAAGGGCAAAAGTTTTGGTGCGTGAGCAGAGCCCCTGGGTGAGTTATGCCGGGAAGTTCAGATTGTGCCACTTGGTTTTCCAGCTTTTCATCTGCTTTCCTTTCAGCCGTGTGAGCTATTTTATTTTGACGTTTTAAACACCAGCCTCCTTAAGATGAAATGTGACTGGGTTCTTTGGAGTGCTTCCTGGCATGGATCCTTTTTTGCAGAATGGACGTGCGTTAATAATAGATACTATTATAAAGCTACTGCTGGGCTCCCACCTTTAGGGAAGGTCCAAGAAGAATTACAATCTCCACTTTGGTGGTTGTCCAAGTCGAGCATTGACCAACCTCAGGGGACAGGGAGAGGTAGGGTATAAATATGTCATACATTTACTTACTTATTTATAAAATGGAAAGAAAACATATAAAATAGAGTCCCAAACTATTGTGATATAAGACCAAGTTACTGCTTCTATCAATGTCAGCTTTAAAACTTCATACAAACAATACATTTTTTAGTCTCCTCGTTTGCTTCTGCTTGGTAGCTGTGTGAATGTTCTCTTGTTTTAACCACAGAATCATCTCCTAAAGCTGCACCGGGATGTCTGGTAATATTTATAACTTAGAACGTCATATGAAGAATAACGCTCTGCTGACACTCTTCATGTAACACCCGTTACCATACTTTCTAATACATAAGTCCTAGAGAACCAGCTGCTGGAGCCAGCATTCAGTGTTTCTAATGGGAAGATGACAGATTGCTCTAATACATAACTGACATGCAGTGTAATTTAAAAATAAATTTAATCTCATGCTGCATGTGAAAAGAGTACACAAGAGCTACCCAAAGGGCAAACAAAAAAAATTTAAAAAGAGGAAAAAAAGAAAACCCTGTGAAACATTTCTCATAGCATTTTTCTGAAGCAACGGCAAGGAGAAAAAGCTATCATCCTGTCATGAAAAATAGATCTAAAACAAGCAGTGGTTGTGGAAGGTTGAGAAAATGCAGTAGAACATGAGGCATCTACAGAGACAAGGCAACACTTTTGGAATAGTAAGCAGATTGCTTAGACAATACCCACATATACTTGAAGGCTACTTCGAAGAGCCTCTGGATTGCTGGTCCCTGTTGACACAGCACACACTCACCACTGGTCTGGGCTGAGCAGACCCCACACTCAGGTAACCTGACTCTGACTTGCTTAACTTTGAAAGTCACCCTAAGGAAAGGAACACCAGATTGAGTAAGGAGGACATCAACTCAACTTCTCTCTGTCTCTTCTCTCCCTTGCTGTGTTGACACAATAGCCTAATAGCCTAACAGTGGAAGATTTTCTTAACTTCCTTTTTTCATTTTGAAAGATGTGGTTTATCTGAAGCTGTATGAAAATATAGTGCCATTTTCTATTATAAACACTACATATTGTAAACGTTTACAGTAGACATACAGATAATACTTAAGCATATTTTATTTTATTTATTTTTAAGTTTACTTATTTATTTTGAGGGAGAGAGTGTGTATGGGCACAAGGGGGCAGAGAGAGAGAGGGACAGACAGAATCCCAAGCAGGCTCTGCTCTGTTAGCACAGAACCTGACTCGGGGCTCAGTCTCAGACACTGTGAAAGCATAACCTGAGCCGAGATCAAGAGTTGGACACTTAACTCACTGAGCCACCCAGGTGCCCCTTAAATGGATATTTAAATTAAAAAAAATTTTTTAATGTTGATTTATTTTTGAGAAAGAGAGACAGAGCCCAAGTGGGCTAAGGGCAGGGAGACATACAATCAGAAGCAGGCTCCAGGCTCTGCTGTCAGCACAGAGCCCGACATGAGGCTCCAACCAAGAACTGAGATATCTTGGCTTGAGCCGAAGTCAGACTCCCAACCCACTGGCTCTCCTAAATAGTTATTTTAAATGCAGCCATGGGGGGGGGGGGGGAGTAATACTGCTTAGAATTGAATCAGTAATACTGCCTAGAATTGAATTTCCAAACATTTTCAAGAACAAGTTCGGGTTAACAAACATTTGGGGGAGATTGCAGAGAAGACAAGAGCCAGGCACACTAGGCAGGAACCATGCAACTCACTGTCCGCATGTCTGGCTCTACTGGATCTCTGAAACCCAAGCTTGCATTTTAAAAGCTATTTATTTCCCATCATCATCATGGGCTGACACCAGAGACTGAGGGTGTCACATGCATTACCAACAACTGATGGAACTGTGGGCGGGCAGAAATGAAACTCACAGACCTCTCAACCTCTTCGACCACAAGGCCTACAATCTGTTGATGGTTGAGCTTGTATATCTTTCCAGCTGTCTCCTGGAAATAAAATTATTTTCATCAGAAACGAGAGAGTGTTCAGTGTTTATAGGAAGAAAAAGGTGACTGGTGGGAAGCATCTTCCTAAAAAAAAAAAAAAACTCCGTAACCCCAAAAAAAGTGAATCAGAGAGCTTTGACAGACACAGCAATGAAGAGGCAATGAAACCTCTTGTCAGTACTAAACAATTTATTAAAAGGCTTACACTTTCCCTTGAAACTAGACCCTAAGTTTATTTTTGATTCTCTATTTCTGGTGTGCCCTTTCATTAACAGAGAAAAAGAGAACCTGAAGCCCCAGAGCTAAGCTTCCTTTGTACCCTAATTCAATTCAAATTTATATTAAGCCCATGTGCCTGGCAGGGTGGAGGAGATGGAGGAGAGGCAGCCACATAGGCTGAGAAGGTCAGAGAACCACAAGAAAGAACAGAAATGATTAGTGACCTCATGGACACATAGACCTCTGGCCAGACATAGAGGAGTCCTCTTCATATCCGGTATGCCAGTTCCCTTCTTGAACAAGCCCGTTCCTGGAACCATTGGTCTGGGTTTGCTTTTGGACTCCTGTTCCCCTCAGTGAAGGGGTAGAGTTCCATCAGGAACATCGGGCTGTGATATAAAAGAGAAGCTAAAGATTCTTCTCATCCATAGACCAGATATGCAGTATTCGAGTACTTGAAGTTCATTCACAGCCATTTCCCCTGAAGTAATAATATCAGAAAGGAAACAGGTTTCACTTTTCACAGACATAAAATTTAGATTACCCTATTGGGAACATTAAATACTGTAATGCTGCTAATCCTTCCCAAATCAGTTTGTATCTTCGAAATGCAATCCCCAAACAAAATCCCAATGGAATTTGTTGTGTAACTTTGGAGCAATGATTCGAAAATAAATCTGAAAAAAATAAACAGTAGGGGACTGTCCAAAATAATAAAAAAGAAGAATTAAATACTGGAACAAGAAGATTTATTCTATTATAAGAGCCAATAATTAAAAACAGTGTGATATTGGCATAAAAATCAGCTGACAGATCAAGGGAACAGAACAGATAACCCTAAAACAGATTCTGAAATAAAAGAGTCAAAATACTGCAAACTACTAATGTTGCTTAATTGGCCACATGCGGCAAACTAAATTGTGTTTTTACCTTTCATCATACTAATATAGATAGATGATAGATAGATAGATAGGTAGAATCTGAGATTCATTATTAAATGGTAAAATTAAATCCACAAAAATTAGAAGAAAATACTTATAAATACTGAATTCATTTCAGGATATGAGAAAAAATTTCAAGCATAAAAATAATTGAAGAGTTTGCCTCATAAAACTAGATATCCAAGAATTACATGTTCTTTATTACCATAAGAAATTAAAACTAATGCCAGCCAGTCACTAAGAGAATCTGCATAATCAAGTGAAAATGTATAGCTTGAGAGGACTATCAACCAGCTATATTAAAGAAGTGTAAAGACTGAGCACATGCCTGACTCAAAATATGTATACAATTGGTCCATGACTGTCAAGCTATAAAAATGCTTAGCCAGATTTGAAACACAAATGGGAAACTCCAATTTTGGTTAGTGATTTTCCCAGGGCCACGGAGAGCAGGTTGTAGGACCCATACTCTATAATACCACCAGATATCTGAAAGTAAGCAGAGCCCCATAGCAGGGAAGAATCCTTTGGTACTGTTCACCAAGCATTTCTTTTCTTTTTTTTCTTTTTAACTTTATTGATTTTGAGAGAGAGAGAGTGTGCATGAGAGTGGGGGGCGGGGGGACAGGTGAGAGAGGAAGAGAGAATTCCCAGAAAGCTCCACACTCGGCACAGAGCCCAATGCAGGGCTCTACCTCAGGTGAGATCATGACCTGAGCCAAAACCAAGAATCAGATGCTTAACTAGTCGACTGAGCCACCCAGGTGCCCCTAACCAAGCATTTCTGAATAATGTTTTGAAGTCATTGATAGTGAGTCAAAGAGCTAGCTTAGTAAATTATTCCAAGTGTTCCACTGACTTAGAAGGTTTTAGTTTGCCTGGAAAGAGGTCCAAACTCTATAATCTGATTGCAAGTGTTTAAATAACTTTTTATTTTAAAAATATCATATAGACAAGTTACTGCCTGCCTTATGCAAGCTTAAAGTTTACATCAATTTAACCCTGATTAATAAAATGCAACAAAAGAGAAACTTTTATGTGCTTTTAAATTATAGTACTTACTAAGTTTTCTCTCAGAAATATGGAAGGAAGGAAGGAAGGAAGGAAGGAAGGAAGGAAGGAAGGAAGGAAGGAAGGAAGGAAGAAGGGAGGGAGGGAGGAAGGAAGGAAGGAAGGAAGGAAGGAAGGAACGAAGGAACGAAGGAAGGAAGGAAGGAGGAAGAGAGGGAGAGAGGAGGAAAGGAAAGGTAAAAAAAGGAAAGAAAGAAAAGGAAAGATAGGATGATGATGATGATGATGATGATGATGATATGATGATGATGATGATGATTCTTATGATTATGATTTCAAACATCAAGCCTCTAGCTCCAAACATGGCAATTTATAAATGCTCTTTGGGAGACACATGATAGATGTCCTTCTTAATGAAACAGCATTAAGCCTCAATTCTCAGTCATCACTGTTTTCACCCAGCTAGTCAACATGAGAAAGGTTATATAGTATCAAAAAGGGACTCTGTATTCATAGGACTTATTACAATCTTAGTTCATGAAATAAAACATGGCATGAGAAATGGAGTGCAGAATAAAATAAATCCAGCCTAAGGAAAGCATGTACTATTAGATGCTCTGAAGAGTTGAAAAAAAAACCAACAACAACCACAAACACATCTTGGATTGTTGTGACTTTGTAAACATATGCACAAAGCTATGACATGTGACCAAGGGGAGGAGGGAAATGGCCATTCCCATGGAGGAGAAAGGCCTGAGGAAAGGTGAGGGAGTGGTGGCCACTTCCCCAGAGGGAGGCAGAGAACGGGTCAGTCTACCTGAAAGGCAAAGAGGTTGGAAAGCAGCAGAAAGAAGTGAGGTGAGGGAGGAACAGGTGACATGGGAAGGAGATCAAGGGCAGGCTTAAGCTTCCTGTCCTTTACTTTATGTTTTAATTTTTTAATGTTGATTTATTTTTAAGAGAGAAACAGAGCATAGTGGGGGAGGGGCAGAGAGAGAGAGACACACACAGAATCTGAAGCAGGCTCCAGGCTCTGAGCTGCCAGCACAGAGCCCCACGCTGGGCTGGAATTCATGAACCCTGGGATCATGACCTGAGCTGAAGTCAGAAACTCAACTGACTGGGCCACCCAGGCGCCCCTCATATGCTTTATTTAACTGAAGATGGGCAGGCTCTGTGGGAGTGCAGTAGCCAAATTATAAGGGTTCCTTTCCTTTAGCAGTATTTTCCCTCACCATTTTATTTTGTGTCTTGTTTTGGTTAAATATTGAAATGACTTAAAAAAATCTGTTTACAGGGGACACCTGGGTGGCTCAGTGGGTTAAGCTTCCGACTCTTGATTTCACCTCAGGTCATGATCTCGCTGTTCCTGAGTTCGAACCCCACGTTGCACTGGGCGCTGATGGCATGAAGCCTGCTTGGGACTCTCTCTCTCCTTCTCTCTCTGCCCCTTCCCCTTTCTCTCTTTCTCTTGCTTTCAAAATAAATAAATAAACTTTGAAAAAAAATTTTTAAGAGGAAATCTGTTTACATTGATCATCAATGAGGCCACGACAACTGAGCAAGATACTTCTCTGCTATATTTTAAGATCTTCAAAAATGACTTTTCTCAATAGCCTAAATATAGGGCCCTTGAATAAAATGCTCTATTCTCCAGGACACTATTATCTTCTGTCACAAGTGCAGTATTTCTCTTCCTGTTCAGTATCCTTATAATATTTTAGAAGCATTCCCTTCTTGTGTTCATTTATTTACTTTATACTTTTCTATTTCCTTCCCAATTATCTTTTATCCTAAATTCTAGAATTAAGAAGATTTTAGCGGTTATTTTTTTCTTACCAGTCACACTTGCCCTTTTCTTTCCTCTGTCTTCCCATAGCCTCTCTTACATAGCTCATTCCCAAATGAGTTTATATATATATATATGTATATATATAAAAACATATATATATATTTAAATCTTTTCAGATTTCTCTTCTATTTGGATCACTGCCAGACCTATCGCCCTGTTTTACACTTCAGTGAATTAATTCAGGAGCTGAAATAGTTCTCCTTGGTGTTTTATGTATTATGTCTGCTCAAATTCGCCATCGAAGGAAATATAAAATCCTGACTTTCCCTTTAGAAAGAAGAAGTGTTGAGTTGGGCAAATCATGTTTAGGAACCAGGGCGACAGTGAACAAGAGAAGGCAGTGACCCTGTTACCTTCTGGAGATCAGCCCCCGGGGGTTGTTCCTAGAGTCTGCGATTGAGGATCGCCCTGAACTCTACCACCTCTGTCACTTGCCGATCTTCACTGTCCCTTGAGTGATCTATTTACATTTTTTTACCTTTCATTTTCATTTTTTAAAAAATTTTGTTTAATTTTTAAAATTTACACCCAAGTTAGTTAGCATACAGTGCAATAGTAATTTCAAGAGTAGATTCCGTAATGTCCCTTACCCATCCCCCCTCCCACAAGCCCTCCAGCAACCCTGTTTGTTCTCCATATTGAAGAGTCTCTTATGTTTTTGTCCCCCTCCCTGTTTTTATATTATTTTTGCTTCCCTTCCTTACCTTCATCTGTTTTGTATCTTAAAGTCCTCACATGAATGAAGTCACATGATATTTGCCTTTCTCTGACTGACTAATTTCGCTTAGCATGATATCCTTTAGTTGAGTGATCCATATTTTATATCCTTTCTCAATCACTCACAATGCCTCAACTCTTAATTCATGTCAAGTAAATAATTTGTTTTCCACAATTTTTCTCTTTATCACAGTGTATAATTCAGACAACTCATAAAGGTATAAAGGAAAGGTGGGGAAGTTTTTAGTATAACATCTGGTCTGAAGTATACAAACATTTGAGACAGTGAAGGTTGAAATGCTAGTGATTCAAGGATTGGCTCCCTTCTGTAACCCCAAATGGATTCATAGTTTCAATTTCCTTGAATTAAATAGAAAATACTCACCTCAGTCTGAATCAAAATTATGCAGTTTCTAAACTCTGGTAAACAATGTATGTGAGTGTGCACCTGCCCAAGTTTCTACACTGAGGGCTAGCATAGTGGATGAGTCGATGACAAGGAGCAGGATTCTTATTTCTATAACCCTGATTTGGCACAAACTTGAAGTTGCTGAAGTCCTATGTGCACAGACACCTGCTTTATTGAATAGAGTACCTTGGACTTTAGGGTAGATGTGTAAAAGTTAATACGATAGATTATATAGTTCTCAAAATACATTCTTTATATAATTTATAACTTCATATCTTCCTAACACCAAAGAATTTCTTAATTTTCTTATGGAATTGAAATAAACTTAAGTCAATTATTTTATCATCATCCTGTTATGTACAAAGAAGCAATATCACTAATTTTAAATGTGTATATATAGACAGAAATTTCCACCATAACCGATGGAAAAAATGTCCCATCTTCAATAGCACAGAAAGAGGAAGATGAGAATTATGTCACATGCACTGTTATTAATCCAGGTTGGCAATTCAGAGAGACTGTGTGGTCTAGCTGATAGAACACCAGATGGTAAGGCATGGGACCTGGTTTCTATTCCCAGTTGCATCATTGTTAGATTCAGCAGGGGATTTCTCTCTGTCCTCTTCTGTCAAAATGTTCACAATCTCTACCCTCACTTTCCCTTCATAGGTATGACATGAAAGCTTGCCAGACAGCAGCTAGGGATTCTCAAAAAAGTATTAATAAATATAAGGGTGTCTTAGTGTTAAAGTGTTATCTGAAGCTACTGCTCACTCTCTTTGAGCTCCAAATGCATCCTTAACACAGCAGGTGGGTAGCTAGTTTGCTCATGGTTGTTGACAAGCTTGGTCATGGTAACATTGGCTCAGGCTTGAAAATAGTTTTCAAATCTCTTTAGTCTTCAAATCTGTCTTGTTAATTTACTGTGCACTGTTTCCCTACCATCTTCCTAATTCAATTCCTTTCTTTTCTAATAATAATCAACCTTCAACAACTCAACAGGGGAAGGAGGCCATCTTTATGTTTCAGTAGACACTAAACTTACTATGTTTTGCTAAGTCCATGGCACTGTTGTGGGTATAATATGGAATACAGAAGCGTAATACATATTTTATGAAGAGGTACACAGTGGACTTTGAGAGGTAGATCTAATATATGTGAAACAATTAGATTAATGATCTGGTATTATATATAAAATATAAGAAGAGTTCATATAAACAGTAATTGATAGACTAAAAGGAAGGCTTCATGGTGTATATGGAACTCCTCTGGGCAAAGTTAATAGGATTTGGATCAGAAGACAGCAGAATGTAGGACCATTCTGAAAAGGTCAATAGCAGATATAAATGCAGGCAGGCAGGAATGAGGACACTAGCACGGGTGTCAACATTAAGGATTGTAGGGAAATGCGTTACACATAAACACTATAGCTCCTTTAGAGAATGTCTAGTTAAATGTGGAGAATTTTATATCAATATGTTCTAAGGCAATAAGAAGCTTTTGGAAGTTTTGAAAAGAATGTCCTCAGAAAGGATTGATTTGGGCAAATTAGCCAGGAAATAGATACTATGCAGGATGGCACTGGAGAAGCAAAGGAGATGAAGAAAAATGAGAGTAGTCAGGGGATATTTTTCTCTGAAGACGTGAACCGTGATAAACAGATATTTTCAATAGAATGAGGGTACTAAAAAAGGAAGAATGGACCTATGTGCCAGGAATTACAATATAGGAATGAGAGCCTTCCCGTATCTGGGGGATGATATTTCAGGTAATGGCATGAGGGATTAAGTGATCATAGGTAGATGGAAAACCAAACTGATAAACTTGGTGGGAAAATGTGATCATTGACAAATTCAGAAAGGTACACTCCAAGGAAGTATTCATCTGAGGAACAGTGCTGTGTGATGATACAGGAAGGAGCCATGTAAGTGTGCAGCCATCAACATAAAGTAGGTGGAGAGTTACAGAGTTACCATATGACAGAGGAATCTGACGTGAAGTCATTACAAGTAATGACAGGGAAAAGCTTCATGTTTTAGTTTGAGTACAATTTCCTATAAAAGCAAACAAGAATGGAAGAGGATGAAGAAAACCTTTGGTTGAAATTCTCTTAATCTTGATAATGGATTCCTATTAAATTGCCACCTTGATTTCATTAAGATACTTTTAATTTCCTTTAGATCTTTCCCACTGGAGAGTTTATTTGGTGAGAACACTGGCTAAACTGCTTTTTTTTTCCCCTTTTGCTATAAGAACCAGTGAATAGAGTCAAAGATGAAAAAGAAAATTCTGAAATGACAGTATAACAACCATCTTTCCATCCATCCATTCATCCATGTCTTCATTTATTCAATAAGCAATTCTTACATTCCAGAAATAAACAAGCAGGCTTAATGACATGGGCCTTAAATTACATGGAATTAATTTTTACAAAGATTGAAAAGTGAAGATTGCTAAGAGAATGTGTATCAGGGCTGCTGTGCTAGCCCAGGATTTCAGGAATGGTTGCACGAGAAAAACGTCACTTTTACTAATTATTAGGGAAGGGGAATAATATAGGGACGGGGACATATGTAACACAAAGAGAGAGACCTGGGATTTATTCTTTGCTACAGTTTCAGGGTGTCAGTCCAAAACCACTGTTGCTTACTCTCTGTTGAATGCATATCTGTGAATGTACACTAGTTTCTGTAGGCAATTGACTTCAGGGGCGGAACACTGCAAGACATGTTGGAGAATCAATATGAAACAAGGCACGTTCCCAAAGGACAGAAATTCAACTACAGCAAGAGTACGGATTCCAGTAAATACAGCAGAATAGCACTAGGGATATACAGGGAAATGTGCTCTGAAGGCTTCCGGAGAAATAGAACAAGGAATAGACCTGATGAACAGGGCATAGTAGATCTGCCTAAGCCCCATGATGCCGGGTCAGTGCAGCCTTACCTGGAGGCAGAATGGTGGCTGTCAATATTTGTTCTATGTATGTGACAGAAACTGCATTGACAGAAAGCTTGGACGTTTTGCCTTCTTTATTTAAGGAATGCTATGCCTATACTTTTATTTTTTAATGTCATTTTTCTAATTACATAAATAATATTTAAAATAGAAACAATATTACTCTTAATAGAATATCTCCACAAATAACTTTTTATCTTAGAGTATATATATATATATATATATATGATAGGCATAATTCATATTTTAGATAATGTTCACATACTGTTTTATAACTTTTTGAGTGTTTTTTGGCAACCATAATGAGGAAGTGAAAAATATAGTGTGTTAGCATCTGTAATTTGAGTTCCTTTCAGAGAAAATCTACTATCTATTGGGAAAATCCCTTGATGAGCCATTGGTATAGAACATGAGACCTAGAAGGCATGGGTGTTAGTAGGAACTAACTACTTTTTTTTTTTTTTGTTTTTGCTATACTAGATTTTATTAAGAAAATTTAGGTACAGAAAAAGTAGGGTATGAAAATAGTGTTTTCCTTCTGGCATTATAACTAAATTACATTAAGGTTTTTGTCAGTCTCACATATAATATTTAAACTCCCTTGTTGATGGAATGACAAATATTCACAAATTAAGTGAGCATCCTGGTGTAAACTTGCACACAATAACAGGGAGTAGCTTTGTAGAGGATTTTGACAAACCTTTACAGATTAAATGAGGTATTGCACAGATTAATAAAAGAAAGCAAAAAAGGCAACAAAAATATACAGCAAATTGGTAGAACATTTACATGATAATTTTACAGAATCCATAGACAGAAAGTAGTGTTTAGTATTTCACTTAAAAATATATATATAATATATAGATCAGTCTTCCCACTCATCATCGTCCTCAAAATCTTCTTCATCATCTTCATCCTCATCTTCATCTGAAGAATGAATGGCTTTGCTCCTTTTCTGCATCACTTCTATCAATAAGAAGTCATTATCTACCTGTGTGAGACGACAAGAGGAATTATTATCGTCCTATGAAATAGACAGAAAGAAGAAAGCAGAGCATAGAGAAAGAAGAGGTAAGACAAAGAAGTCAAGGAGAGGGCGGGAAACGAGAGCTGTCTGGGAACCAGCTAAGGAAATGTCCCTAGTGATGTGGTGGCCAAATGGCATTTATGTCTAATATTTTGCTTGAGAATATTTAACTTGATCGTTCAATTTTAGGTAAAACCTTCCACATTTCAAAAGTCTGATGAGAGTGATTTTAAATTTTTGGCAGAAACTGAGGAGGGAGATAAACGTATGACTTGGTCAACATGGTGGAGAAGAGTGTCAGCAGGGATTCCGAGGACAGAGGTGACTCAGGAGCCCAGGTACTCAGAAATGTTCAGAGTAGTTAGAAGGATCAGGGGCTGTCACGGAGTATGAGTAGGGAGTTCCAGCTGAGTATCTAAATCTCTGCAGGCCAGTAAACCTCATATGCCTTTTTAGTTAGGTTTGTTTTCCTTAAAAAAAAAAAAGTCTACTTCATTGAAATATTCATACTTACTAAGACTGAACAGATAATATACTTTTAGAATTTTAAGACATCCCAGCTGTCATGATATGCTTTTGTCACACCTAATATCCCACATTTGTGTTCTCTATTTTTTTTTAATTTGCATTTAGACTTCTCTCCGAAAAGCCAAGATATTGGATTAGTTGGTCTATTCTGTTTCTAATTCATTAATTTATGGCTTTCTCTTAATTCTCTAGGCATATATTGGTTTTGTAAATTTTTAAGGCACATCAAAGTAAGTGTAGAGAATAACATAATGTATACGCATCTACCCGCCTAACTTGAAAAATAATATATTACATATTCAAATGAAATCTCTGTGAGTTGGTCCTCATATTCAATTTTCCTCTCCTTTCTCCCGAAGGTATCCAATCCCTGAACATGATGTCTAACATCCCCATGCCATTTTTATAATTTTATTATCTGTACATTTATCCATACACCAATCATAAATGTCTCAGTCTCTTCCCTTGCCAAGGACATGTGCGTGTGTGTGTGCACACGCATGCACAAGCTTTATTGTCTATATACTTAGGAGTAATTCTTCGTCTTGATTTTACTAAATTGTCAAATTTTTTTCCAAGGTGTTTGTTTTAATTTGCCCTCCTAACTACAGAGAATTATTAGTTCTTCTTGTTACACATTCTGATCTTACTATTGTCAAAATTCTTAGTTTTTGCCCATGTGATTTTGTCATTTTTAAAATCAATCTGCATTCCCATGATTACTAGTGAGATTATATATGTTTTCATGTTTATTTTTTGTTCAGCTTTTAAGTTTCTTGAATTTCTTCTTTGTATCTTTTTGCCTATTCTCTATCGGGTTATCTTTTCTGATTGATTTTAAGTGTTCTTTATATTTCTAGATCTTCTATTGAGTAGCTCGTGTTCATTGTAAAAAATACAAAAACAAAACAAAACAAAACAAAACAACACTTTTCTCAGCCTATGTTTTGTCTTTTGCTTTTTAAAAAATGGTACTTTGTGATGTACATAAGATTTTAATATGAATGTCATCAGAGCTATCAATTATTCTCTTATAAAAGTACTCTGGGTATTTTAAGAGAGGCCCTTCCTGGCCTCCAAGTTCATGAAGATATTTTCTGAAATTTCACTCTTCTGTTCTCGTTTTTTTTTTTTGTTTGTTTGTTTGTGGGTGTTTTTTTTTTGCATTTATTTTGTGGAATATATAAATTGTTTTTTCTGAGAGTAGTTCTTGAACTTTTTGATTAATTCAAAAAAATTAGATTCACAAATTTTCTTTTGAAACTACCTTGTCTATACCCCTTAGTTTATATCTACGATGTTCTTGTTACTCCCTAAATATTCTGTACATACAATTTTCATTCCTTACTTATTCCTAAAATTGCTTAAAGACCTTCTTTATTTTAAATGTCACTAATATGTTTTATTTTAAAAAATGCTACCAGGATCTTTCTAGGTACTGACTAAGTATTACTAATTTTTTCTAGTACAAAATGTGTCCTTCTAGCGGCAGAGTCTTTGATCTCAGGAAATTTCCTTTTAATTTGCTTTTTAAATTTTTGGTCTAGTCACGCTTACAAGTGATCTGTAAGCTGGCTCTTAATATCCTGGCCTTTATATCAACCATCTTCTCCCATTTGGTCCCTTCGTTGTTATTCTGTGCATTTTGGAACAGCTTCTCTAGTTTGTCTCTTACAACAGGAATTCATTTTTCTGCCATATCGCTTCTGCCTTATTTTAACTTTGATTTAAATTTTTGTGATCATATTTTATTTGTCATAAATATTTATCATATTTTATAATCTTTCTATTTAATCCATTCTTACATTAGCTTTGGTCTTATCCCATCTTTTGTTTCATAATGTACAGGTTTTCCTAGGTCTTTTGAGAGGACAAAGCTTTCTAAAGTGCACTCCTTTTGAGGTAATAAGATGTCCCCTGTTCTTTTACAGAGTAAGTCTGTTTTCATCTCAAAACCTGCAGAAATTTTTTATAGGCTTCATTTTTTTTAATTTATTTATAAGAAGCATAATCTAGGATGGACTTCCTGGATTACCAAGGTTCCCCACACTGACCCCCTGGTTTTTGTTAGAATTCCCTTCTCACATATGAGCTGAGAACTGCTTAATATACTCCAGTCCTAACTAACATTGGCAGTGGCTTATTTAGCATGGTTCTGTTGGACTAAGGTATACGGGGTCAGAGAGATGTGTTTTAATCCCAGATCTGCCACACATTAGCTTGTCGGTTTTGGACAAGTCACTTAACTATTCTGAGCCTTGACTTATCTGTAAAAAGGGAATAACTACCTACCTCATAGACCCATCATTGGTCATTTCACCAGTAATGTATAATTGATAGTTTTCCTACCCCATCCCCAAATTTGGTTGGTTTGCCTAGAAGGTATGTAATGGACAAAGCCAAGCGGCCCCAGCCAAGATGATAAATCAAAACCAATGTTACATTCTAGGGAAGTGGCAGAAGTTAGTGTCATACTTAAAGACTTAAAAGATATGTAGTCCCCAGTGTATCCCCATTAAAGTCACTAGCTTGGTCTCTAAAAAAGACCTTGATCCTAGACAATAATAGTAGACCATGCCAAACTCACACAACTAGTAGCTTCCAGTATTTGTTGTGGTAGATATGATACCTGCTAGGGCAGATTCACATAACCTCAGGCACATGCACACAACCAAGAGTCTTACAAATGTGTCTTCCTGCATCTTTATCAGAAAGAAGAAGCAGAAATAATTCATGTTCATTTAGAATGATCAGGAGTGAATAGTCTTACCCAAGACTGTGTTATGTATCTTGCCTTCTGTCTTGTTATATTTCAAAGGGATCTGGAAGTTGGACATACTATGAAACATCATTCTGGTCCACTATGACCTAGTCACACCAGAAAAACAAGAAATTGGCAAGCATTTTGGGGGCCTTAGTAAGACATAGACATTACAGAAAGAGAAGGTATCATCCCTTGAAGATTCAGGGGCCTACTACATCAGTAAAATTTTTAGAAGTTCCATGGTCTGGGGCATGCCATGGGATGTGACTTCCAAAGTAAAGGACAAATTATTGCCTCTCACATGCCTTACCACAAAGAAGAAAGCACAATAGCTGGTAGACCTTCAGGTTTTAGAGGCAGCATATTCCACAGCTGGGAAGACCACTCCAACCCATCTATAAGATACAGTGAAAGCCTTCCCCCTTTGCATGGGACACTGAACTATAAAGCTCTATAAAGAACTATAAAGAGTTCTAGAGTAGGTCCAGACTGTATGCAAGTGGCTAAGCCATTTGAGCTTGTGTCCCTGAAGATACAATAGACTAGGAGATAAATGTGGTGAGAAAATATGTAGAGGATGGAAGTGTGAATGGTCCCTCTTAACACTGCCACTGACCTACTTGGAAATTTAGATATCCCACCCCCAGACTCTAGATGCTGTGGGGATATAGGTCCTGGTTCCTAAAATGGAATACCTCCACAAAAGGACATGTTAGATGTGCCATTGAACTTTAAGCTACAACTGCTGTGCAGGCACCTAGGAGCTCTAATGCCAAGAGACTGTGGCCAAGAATGAGTCACCATTTCTGGAAGGAATAATTGACCATGACCATCAGAAAGAAGTAGAAATATTATTACACAGTGGGAGTAGAGTGGAATATGATTGGCACCCATGTGATTTGGCTGGATGTCTCTACCTATTCTCACTCAATTTTTATGGTTTGTGGACTAATACATGACACAGCCTTAAAAGGGAATGATGATTAGGGGCGCATATCCCTAAAACATGAGAGTCTGTGTCAGAGCCACCTAAAACTGAGGAAGTGCTAGCTGAGGATGAAAGGAATCTAGAGTGGATGATAGAGGAAGAAGTAGATTAAATAAAAATAACATTAATGTCTGCAAGAGCACCTCAGGTGTTGGGAAGCTATAATTTGTTCCATGCACTTCTTAGAAATTTCTTCTAGGACAAGAGGACTGTTAGAATCTTTGAGAAGCTTCTCCCAGAATTTATACAAAGAAGTGAATCTAAGGTAATCATAAGGGATGGTCTGTAATGGATGCTGTAATGTATCAACTAGATCTCCTTCAATACTGAGGGACACAGTCCTCAAGCTTTTGGGAGTGCTTCTGGATGACAGATCCTAGCTGCCTGCCTCTGCAGGAATTGCATTCACCTGGGGAGGTACCTTGCCAAGATCATACCCCTTCCTGGGAGAAGCCTGCATCCAGTGAATGGTAGATACTGTGACGTAAAGGTCCAGAAGCTTCTCCCAAGCTGGGATACCTTTGAAGGTCCATCATAGCTTTAGAATTGTCTATGGGTTTAGCTGAGAGCTTTGTTTGTTGACACTACAACATAGCCCAACTTCTCCTTTTACCTCACCTTATTTCCATTTTTTTTTTGTTTGTTGTTGTTGTTGTTTTTTCCAGGGATTGATCCTGTAAGCAATTCCTAATAAACTTTCTACACGTTAATCTCTATCTTAGGACCTACTCCCCTGGAAAGAGGGCCCACACCATGTACCTAGCAGTCATTAATTCGATATATGTTCCTTAATTTGAATTATTACTATTGCTTGGCATTATAATAAAGGCAGCAAGGTAGAAAAAAAGTGTAAAACACAGACTCTGATTAATAAAGAATTTATGGTCAATTTAAGGATATACTGTCTATCTATCTATCTATCTATCTATATATATATATATATATACAGAGAACAAGGCAATGTTATATAAATAAAATCAAAATCTGTAAATATCAAGAAGATTATGGTCAAGGGCTCAGACTTCCCAGGAATGAGAGTTTGTGTTTAATCATCAGGTGAGTCTATCAAAACCCTGGAGGAGGTGCTTGGTAAAGGCGAGTACAATGTCGGATTGTATACAACTGATTGTTAATTGCATAGCAAGACAGCAAGAGCAAAAATTGCCATCCCTCTTGCTGGAAAGATATGGACTAACTATGCAGTTACCTTAGTGGGGCTTGCAGTCGTCCTCCCCTATTTGTGACTATGTGGGTGAGTCTGTCCATTTAATAGGAAAAGAATTAGCAAGCTCATCTTGACACTTACCCTCCCACATGCTTAGAAAAAAATCATCTTATTCAGGGTGACACTTTATCAGTTAAAAAAAGAAAAAGCTGACATTTCAAATCTCCATTTACTGACTCTGTGATTGGTTCCAGCCCCCGGCTGGGTAGGGGTGAAAGTGGCAATATTGATTCCCCATGATTCCAATCCCAGTTAACTCTTGACAAAGTAGCCCATTTGCTGAGTAGGTGATCTCTGTAAGAGGGGAAAACAGGTTTGTTTTCCAATTAGATGTGGTAAGTTGTCCTATTCATCTAAGGTGGATCCCTTTGGAAAACCCATTATCCCATCTATGGACTATTTAGGATTTTCAAATTTAAAGGTTAGGGCTAGGATAGCAGGATTATTTTAGAATTACATATTTGGAGCCAGCTACAATCTTAAAAGCCTATCCTTAAAAATTGTAAGGAAAGTGTTTCTGTTCTTTCCCCATTTTTCTCTATATAATAAGAGACACTATTTTCTAGCTCTCTTTCTATCTTTCTTTTTCACATACACATGCTTATGGTATAACTTGGACTAATTTGTGTTCATATGGAATATATATCAGCACATTCATTAATTTAACCTTACTTGTTTACTTTTTGCTACATATTTTTAAAATACAAGGAAGACATCACAATATTCTCAGAATTGTGATTCTCTTAAAATACTAGGAGAAGAACCTTAATAGGAGCTGTAAAAATGTGAAACAAAAACAAAACAACATAAATTTTCTCCTGCTGAGGTCAGTAAGAGTCACATAAATTTAGGAGATTTTGCTTAGGAGATTAGTATAAAATAAACATGACTCTTAATAATGGTTGTGTACGTTGTAATTCTTCCTAAAAGAAGACCATACTGAATTATATATTTAGTTACCGTATCAGTTAGGGCTTAATCCAGAAAGTAGATCCATTATAAGTGATACGGAAGTATAACTTCACTTAATGGGCTAGATATATGTAAATGTTGGAACTGGTTGAAAAAGTCTATGGAAAGCTTTTGCTGCTGCATTGGTGCTGAAATTGTTGTAGGTCATCAATACTGGCAACCTGGAGAAACATTTCATGGAACCAGAGCCCAGCAAGAACTAACTGGAACCTGCCAGGAAGAATTAGAATTCACATCTGCGTCTCAATCCTTGAGACATAGGTGACCTGCAGAGGAAGAGAATACTCTTTCTCATAGATGTGCACATCCATCTAGTCCAGGACTTGGAAAAGATGGGGAAGGAGATCCAGTGAGAGCTGGAAGAGTCACAAGCCTAGCTGTGTCCAGGTGAGCCAACAGATCAATGACAATATACATGAACTACAGGGATGCCTGACACCCCATATTGTCCTTCAGAGGGTAATGGCTGCTTCATTTTCACCTTCCAAATCTTGTGCCAATTTCCCTTGGGGTCATTCCTAATCTGGATCTGTAGATGCAAGGACATTCTCAAACATGTATTTTCTGCTCGGTTAAGTTGTCCTTGAACACAAGAGTCCACTCCTTGTCAACTTTGTATCCCTATACCTAGAGGTACTTCTTTTAGGCATGTTTTGACTTCTAGATAGATGTGGTAGAACATGATGCAACTATCCATTGTAGAACCAAAGACACACTAACTGTCTCTATATAACAGCCTTATATATCACTTTATCCATCTTTGGTTTATGTTCATTCTTCCAGTTGAGCCACACTTTTCCTCTATACTTAAATATTAAACTCTAAGATTAACCACTATTAACATGCCTTATATGGAATAGAAGGAAAATGAGAGGGGAGCAAAAGAATTAGTTAACATACACACACACACATGCACAAATATAAGTACATAAATTAAGGAAAAAAATATTTATAACTATTACAGTCCTCATTACTGTTACTGACAATATGACCACAGCTTGTATTTATGACTTCCTTCTTCCACTACCATTTTATTTTTCCTTACTAGGAATCTCATCTTGATCTAATTTCATGCCTGATGGAGTAACTCAAACTTTTACTATAGGATAATGCAATACTAAGAGGTGTTCTAGGTGATCTCCTGCATTCCAGAAACAACCACTCCTTATGCCCACTTTTCTATGGGAAAAACTCAGTCTTCCTTCTATAGTCAGTATCAAACATCCAAGCCACTCTTTTTGTCTTTTGATTCAATGGCTTCAGTTTAAAGGTAGTAGTCTTAACTTCTAATTTAACGGAACCCTTACTGTGTCCCCTGGTAGAATTTTTCTCTTGGAAAGTAAGACCAGTCCAAAGTTGTTAGCAAAGCCCAAAATGTCTCGTAGATCATGAATGGTAATAATGAGAGGAATCACTCTCATTCCCATTCTTTGATCACCCTGTGGGAGAAACAGCGGCACAATTTGGTGGCTGATTTTGGGTAGATACTGTACTTAGGGGACACTACCCTGGCCCTACACCTAGCTAGGGTCATAACAAAATCTTCAAATATCTCATCCTTATCCACACTTCATTAGCTGTTTAGGAGTTCCTTGGTCAGAAGCAATGCTACGTGGAATATCACGATAATAAATAAAGCACACAGAAATGGTGTTTTTTAGCAAAACACGCATGTGCGTTGAAGGCAAATCTATATCCTGACCAAGTGTCCGTTCAGTGAGGACAAAGAACTGATGGAAAAAGTCCAACATAATCAACCTGTCAGCACATCAAAGGCTGATCTCTTTAAGGAATTGTGGTGCCAGAACATTCTGTAGCCCTTTGGCAAACCATACCCAAATATATTCTTTTTCAGCTATGATCATAGGGAACTCTCTAAGAGGCCATCTTATGGTTGAGAAGGAGTAGGCCATATAACAAACGTTCTGGGCAACTTGCTTATGAAACTTACTTATGCCTTCATGACCTGTTCAAGTTGGCTATCACATCTACCACTTCCATTTGATGAAGGATGGCTTATGTGCATATCCAACTTCATAGTTTG
Organism: Paguma larvata; assembly: GCA_030068075.1. Taxonomy (NCBI): domain Eukaryota; kingdom Metazoa; phylum Chordata; class Mammalia; order Carnivora; family Viverridae; genus Paguma; species Paguma larvata. The sequence continues at coordinate 74,538,365 of CM057823.1, forward strand.
GTGGTCAGACAATACTCAGCTCATGTTTGGTAATTCAGATGGTATGGCAAATTGATGACCTGTGGTCTAGCATTTAATCTGTAGTGGGGCCCGATAGCAGACCAGAAACTGCTTCAAAGGAGAACTGATATCTGCAAAGTATGCCATAGCTTTATTTCAAAATCCTAAAGGTCTGCACAGTCATTCACCTAGAAATGCCTGCTAATGGCTTTCGACAACATCCAATCCCCCAAAGACACTTCAAGCACTATCTGATCACCTTGGCTCATATGTCCCAAGTGGTAGAGAAGTTTGCACATCAGTCTGGACTTATTAGAGATGTCTCTTGTTCTAGGACCCGCACAAAACTGGATCCTTTTGAAGTTACTGGATAAATGAATATAAGTACACCCAAATAAGGCATCTGATACCTTTAAAAGCCAAAGAGATCCCTCTAGGCATTGTGTCTCTTTTGTAGTGATAGGAAACATGAGATGCCACAACTTTTCCTTAACTTTGGAAGGGAAATTCCACTAAGCTTCAGACCACTGGTTCCTTAGAAGTTTCTATAGGTGGCAGGCCAGGTGCCTAGAGTGGCTGCTACTCCTGCGTAGTAGGTTCAATCGACATTATGTCAACAAGGCAATGGTCTTGCATAATGCTCCTTGAAATGCTAAGCCAATTAAAGCCCTTCTGGACTCAATTATAACATAAGGTTGAACAGTTAGTATAGCCTTAAGGTAGGATAATAAAGATGTATGATCTTTTCTACTGAAAGAAAACTGCTTCTGAGATTTTTGCTAAAAGGCATAGAAGAAAAAGTATTTGTTGGAACAATAGCTACATACCTGTTGCTGATTTTCTCTAGAAATAAAATGCTAGAATAGCAGTTGGAATAGAATTCAATACATGATTTTGAGGTTATCCACTGTACACAGCAAAATATACACACCTTCCGTACTAGCCACCTAGGTAAATTAAATGGGGACGTGACAGGAATCACCACCCCTATATCCTTCAAGCCTTTGTTATTGGCAATGATTTTTGCAATTTTTCCAGAACAATGCCTTGCTTTTGGTTTACTTATTTGGTAGGCAGAGTTCCTTCCAGTGGCTTCTGCTTGGCCTGTGTTATCTTCATAGCTCTAACTACCTGGGTTAGGGAATCAATGTGCAGAGTCTGCCTATTGTTACATATATTACTCCATCTATGCATTTATAACTGGCAAAATAAACCCAGCATAGGTTTGGGGGCCTGCTGAGTCCACTGTGAGATAAACATGAACCAAAACTGTTCACCTGACTTCCATAGTCCTTTACTTTGATTGATGGGCAATAGCAACATTCTGTGTCTCCAGTAATTAGGTCAATTTGGAGCCAGTGACCAATAATTCCCCCAAAAGTTTGTGTTATTTCTCTTCTGAAACGCACAGTTGCCTTGTGAAATGCCTATATGCCCTTTTTAGGGAAATCTGGGAAAGGACATTTACAGTATAAATTTTTGGCTTTGAGGCAGGCTCTCTCTTCATGAATAACCTGGCCTCTGTTACATTCAAGGGACTCTACGTTTGTAAATTAGCTCAATGCTGGGAAGTGGTTGAGAAGCATGACCATTATAATGATTAAAGTTAGATTTCCATTCACCAGAAGAGACCTTTACTGCTATATACATTAAGTAATACTTGAAAAGTCTGTCAGTCTATTCCTGTCTAGAGACACATTATTGGCCAGCCCAAAGTGGGCCAAACCACCTTGTCTCTGGCCATTAAGTGCCACAATGTGGTCCCTGCCACTGCAAGGTCTCATCACCCCTGTTGCATTCAGTAAGTCTACTTTGATTGCAGAAGTTCCTACTGGTGTTTCCTGACTACAGAGAATAGCCAGTCTAGAGCTCCCTCACAAATGTGTTCTGCAAAGCGTTTGTGAGAACCCAGACAGAGAGTGGGTTTGAGATGATCCTTTCTAGAATTCCTACCTTAGTTAGGTACCATCATCTTCAGGGTACCAAACAAGTTCAATCATCTAACCAAGATGACTGTTAGAGCCACTTCCAGCTGCTCAAGCTAACACATTGAATCTAGAATCTCATTTGAGTACACCTATACCAAAAAATTCAGTATTTTCTATTTTCCCGCCCTTATTCAATATACCTTATTCATTCCCAAACACGTTCCCAGGAATGTTGATATAGACTGGGAACATCTTACATTCATTTTGTTTGTTTTATATAGAATAATTTGGTTTGTTTGTTGATATGGGTAATCATTTTGTTTGTTTACCTTTATGGGTGAACTCAGATCATGCCAAGACTGGATTCAGGGTATAGATCTGGAAGCAAAAAGAGAAGAGGCAGTTTCTGTAGAGGATCAGCAGTCCCTATACAGGCAAACTGCACAGGGAAATCCAACACAGATTTTATAGGCAAGGGAGGGTATCAGCTTTCCTCAGAGAACTTTGACAATGTGGTTTACCCACTGGGGAAACTGGTACCCTTTGCTACAAACCATACAGGCGCTTTGTCCAGAACTTGAAGAACTCCAGGAGGAGCTTGGGGAAGAGCTAGAGGAACACTGTGAGAACACGTGTGATATGCTGGGGTCCCTGGGATTCATACAAACATTTAGAACATGGTAACTGCTTCAGCCTTCCAAATTGCATGCAGATTTGTCATGTGGACAACCCTAAACTAAATCCACAAAAAAGAAGAGAGAATTCAGGAGAACATAGTTTCATTTTAACCTCATTGATACAGTAAATTTAAAAAAATCGTAGCTTAATATCCATATTAATGTAGCTTTATACTTATAATACTCATATCTATAGTAGTACTTAGAGCCTTTTATTTTTCTATTTGGTTTAGAAATTGACTCACGTGAAGTGTCAAAATATGGCTGCTATTTTCTCATTGTTACACTGAATTCTGGTTGAATAGCTTTATTTTTCCTTACTTGATTATTGGATAGAGCATTTGTGTGGTTTCATAAGAAGTCATACAGAGATTTAGATTTGAGTTGCCATTGAAAATCTTTGACTGTGACTAGGATTTCCAAGATTAATATGTGGCTTCAATCTTCTGAACTCTTATCAACTTACATCATGACCATTTTTGCATGTAGATTTCAGAAGCACACTTTATGTACAGACATAACCTGCTGAGGGGAAAAATTTCTTAGATATACAATGCATATTTTAACACTAGCCACAAGATCTCTTGCTGCATCTTCAAGCATGGCTGATAAATTATTGAATGCTTTATTTATTTAAATCAAACAAATTTCTAATTTGTCCCTAACATTTTCATTCAAACTCTCAGAAGATGAGAAATCTCTAGGTCCAATGTCACATCCAGTATTTCTATGCAGGGAAGAGCCAATTGGAAAGGCGAGTGTATGGTTTCTTGAGATGATATGTTACATATTGGGAGACAAAAGGATCAAAGGAAAGGGAATTATAGAGGTGATTATGGAGGTGATGGGGGATCCTAAATCTCCCGCTGAGCTACCCTGGGAGTTGTCACTATCTTTACTCTTGACTTGCTTCTATCTAAGTTGAATCCAATGAAATATCTTTGAGGAGCTTAACTTTCTATTTAGTAAAGGACAATGACTTGCCCCTGATGTGCTGGTAATAGCTGGTAATAAGAAATAAGATAATGCACATCTAAATCCCTTTCCTTACATTTCCTCAGCAATTCTTGAGAAGTCAGCAAGAGGAAAAGAAAGGAGAGGATATATCGGGAGGGATGTGGTCCATAGTTGTAAATCCTTTATTTACCAGACATGTGACTTTCCAGTGTGTTTGGTTTTCTATTTCTTACAAGGTCTTACACATAGTAAACACTCAATAAAGTTTTCTTTACTTAAAAACATGGAGGTGATTTGCAAATAGTTGAAAGGGGATCATTTATTTTTAGAAATTCCTTTCTTACATAGTTTTAAACTTGAATCTTTAGTACATTTGATAGAGAAGAAGATACAAATGACCACTTTAACTCTATTTCTGCAAGTTAGATAGAAAGGAGATAAAGACGAAGAGGGTACAAAGTGGTAGAAGGGCTACAAAATAACGAGCTTTCTACTCCCTTTCCAGGGAGTCCACTTACATATGGGATTTTTTCTAACCATGAGTGTTGGTGAAAATAAGTCATTAATTCCATTTTTTTTACAGGTCACTAATTCTTGAAAACTGCGTTTCTCCTTAGAGCAAGTACAATTTCCTATACTTAAAGACTTTCTAAATACAGATAAATGTTAATTATTATAACTCTTATGTCTACTTGTGGTCTAACTGGCTCTTTAAATGAAAGTTTTCATAAATGTTATGACAACTTCAATTTTTGCACATAAATAAAAAAATATGATTAGAAGTTATATTTTCTAAGAATTTTTAAATGAATTATCCAAATCAGTAAGTCTTCAATGTCAACTATCACATATGTATGAATTTGGATGATCCAGAAAAATAGCAGATAAAAATCATTTACAAGAACTCCTTATAAAGTCATTTTTTGACTCATTTCCTCATGCATATTGTTATTTATATTTTGAATTTCATGTTCTTTCTGCTGTGGAGGATGGCTGAAGTTTGTCTTGAATCAGGAATCAGTTGAATTATTTAGATACTTTCACTGGAAGTGAAAAAAATAGCTGAACTTCTGGATACAATTAGAAAATATATTCATGTCTTTGTGTCCTAGCCACCTGAGTAAATCTATATTCCTCACAAAAGAGGTCCTTCTGGGGAAAAAAAATGATATCTGTATCCTTATCTAAGACTTTCCTTACCCATGCAACCAGATCAACTATTATGGCTATTAATTCATTTAGAATATGAACCAATTGGGGCACCTGGGTGGCTCAGTTGGTTAAACGTTCGACTTCAGCTCAGGTCATGATCTCACAGTTCGTGAGTTCGAGCCCCACATCAGGCTCTGTGCTGACAGCTCAGAGCCTGGAGCCTGCTTCAGATTCTGTGTGTGTGTGTCTCTCTCTGGCCCTCCCATGCTCATGCTCTGTCTCTGACTCTCTCAAAGAAAATAAATAAAATATTAAAAAAATTTTAAAAAGAAGATGAACCAATTAAGTTTGAAAGAATTTAGTTTAAACCAATAGTGATTAATTTTATTATATTTTTGCTTTTAGATTGAATTACAAAGAGACCATACTTTGGAAAAATGGCCTGATGATAAGGCCAAAATGACAATGATGAGTGTCTGTTAGGAGGATTCTTTCAAGTAATGGACAGCCTTTTGCTAAACAGAGTTTTCCCTTGGTTGTTGTTTCCACTCTCTGAGGTAAATAAGCAAGACTATTCAACACTCCAAATGTATGGACAGAACTAAATCCCAAGACATCTATAAGCCATGACAGGGACCGGGGAGGACTGTGGTAGTCCTGGCCCTGAATGTCCAGGCAGCTACCCTGCCTAAATCCAAATGAAGGCAAGTAACTGCTAAATCAACAGGAGTTGAATGGCATCTGACAGAAACTGGGGAATAAAATAGATACTGTAATCCGTAAGAACTCATGCATCTGGGTTAATTCCTCAGAGAATTTTCTTTTTCTAAGTTCTGAAGGGGGATTCCTCCAAGGGTAACAAATGCTCATAAACTGCAGATCTTTTAAAGAAATAATTACTTTGCCCATAAGAGACCTAAGAGGAATGTCTGCCTGTCTCTGCTTGGCATCACTGCCACCTCATGGATTAATGAATTCTGTGTCCTCCGATTGCCTCATTATGTACCTCTGTTTTATATGAGTAGCCAAATGTATCAGAATTCACTTTAATGAATGTGAGTCATTCCTTATTTTTTATGATTTAGACTCACTGGTTTGCAAGTAAGCCATTAACCGGGCTAAAAATAAGAGATACTACCTGCTGGAAAACCTGTGTAGCCAAAGGGCTCATTGCCAAGAGCACCAAAGAAATGGGTGGGGAGAACAGGGGCTATGATGGTAAAAAAAAAAATACCCCCCCAATTTTTAAGGTTAAAAAAGCAGTCCTTTTACCAGAAAGCTTAATTTTATAGTGCTGTGGATTCACAGAGCCAAACAATTTTGCGACCATATTCAGAACCACACTCAGTCTATTTTGTAGTAAAGAATTTGAAATATCCATGTTTGTTTTCTCATAGAAAAAGAAGGCTCAGTCTTTCTGGTCATGATGCCTCTTCCAAATTCTGCAGCTAAGCATCCCCAAGAGGAGCAAACAGGAGTCTGCGGTCTGAATTAGGTGTTTCAGTATTTTAGCAGCTTCTTCTGCTAAATGATAGCTTCTTTTTAAGAGTTAGTTTCAAGTTTAACCCAGAGTTCATGATATACATTTCTTTAAAGACAGAGTCTCTGTCTATAGATGTACCTATTTGGCTTATTTTCTGTCTACCCCCTTCAGAATGGAAGCTCCATGAGAGCAGGGACTTTGTTCACATTCCTAGTGCCCCAAACGGGGAGGATTGGGCACGTAGTCAGTTATTGATATATATTTGTTAAATAACTGGCCAGAATATGGGATTAAAATATTTAAATTTACCATGATAATAATTTTATTAAGCCATAAACCTGGAAATTAAAGTTTCCCTTAACTGTACACCGTGGCATGGTTATTAAATATCAAGTTTCTAAATGAAAAGCAGAGAAATTAATTCCATGGTTTTCATTTGAAAAGTGTAATTTAAATAGACATCTGAGATCAGGTTTATTTTTAGAAAACACACCATGAACTCCATCTCATTATATTGATTAGCTTCTTTGGCCAACTAGTGTCTGAAATGGTATAAGTCAAATGTATTAGCCAGGTTCACTCATTCAACAAATTAGTGTTAGCACCCTTTCTATGAAAGGTGCTACTAAATATTAGGCATCCAAAACTGGAAAAGATATCCTCTTCTTCCCACGGTAGCTTGTGGTCCAAGAGAGACAGAATAAATCAAAATGGTAACAGTGCATAATTCCTATGGCAAATACTCATACAGGGTGTTATACTCATACTCTCAGGTGAGCTGAGAGAGTGCATACTAACAATTTTGGGAGATGTAAAGAATGCTTCTTCGAGGAGATGATGCTACACCTATGTCTTGACATATGACTAGAATTTGATAAGGATGAAGAAATGAAGAAAGACACTTTAGAGACTGTAAGCAAAAGGTCCTGTACACTGAAGGTAGAGTGGTCTGAAACATCATAATTCAATTTGGATGCCGCATGTGGTTTCCCAGGCCTTGAAAAAGATCAGCCCCAATAAAAGAAAGGAGATGTTCTCATACTTCCAGTGTGCACGGCTTTCACCAATCTTTGATGATCACCTTGCAGGGCCAAAGTAGACACCTCACAAGAGCCATAGATAAGTTCCTGCTTTTGTTTGTTCATTTGTTTCGAACACCACTTGTGTAAACAGTAAAGGAGAAACACGATTTTCTCATTTTTCATTTTTTGAGATGTCATTGTGTCTGAGGCCTTTTGTGTGTTTCATCTCTTAAAGTGCTCATTGTCAGGTAGTTACTCAGAGTAAATAACCCTGCACAAACTAAATCTGCTACGAGAGTGGCTTACTATACACTGTGGGATAGACTTCTCCCATAGAATATTCAGCCCATTTCCCCACACAGAAATTCTTCCAGCCCACCTTAACTGGATCCTAATTTTCATGAGCTGCTCACAAACTCTAGTTTTTCAGTTGTAGTCGTAACTGCAATCTACATGCAGTATAAATGCATAGAAATTGTTATCTTCAGTTATTTGTGAATCATAAAATGAAAGGTTATTTTCAAAGAGAAGTGTTTGAAGCAGGAAAGAATATGACACGTACAAAAAACCTGAAGCAGACAATTGAAAAAAAAATAAACGAAAAGAAAAAAATGAAAGAAAAGAAAAGAAAGAAAGGAAAAAAAAAAAAAAAGCAAAAGGAAAACAGAGTGGAGATAATAGACGGCAATGTGCATCCCGTAGCCTGGAGTGAAGGACACAGGTGGGGCCTGGAGGGAAATTAGGTTGGAAATAAAGGCAAGATCCTGGAGGCCCGTGGATCTGAAAACCATGGGGATAAATGTTTAATCATTGCAGTGACATGCTCTGCTCTTCATTTAAAATTTCAATGTTGAAAGAAAATGCTAAGAGCAAAATATAAAACATATATTTCCACTAAATAATTATTTTCAGCATTTTCTTTCACTGTTGTTTAATGTTATCAGATAACACTTGCCATTATACATTACTGTCTGAAGAATCTAAAGTCTTTCTCTGTGATCTTTAGCATAATGCTTCTTGTTACACGTGGCTATATACATATACAATAGAATAATACCTTTGTATAATATCGTATTGGGTTGATCTTTCTTTAAGCATTCATAAAATTTCCACATAAACAGAAGAATTTAATTTTTTTGTGGCAGCATACGTTCATGCCTCCTGAGACGTATACATTTGGACCCAAGCAATAACACCAATTGTTTTTGTTTTCTTTAAAATGCAGGAAGAGTTGGAAGGAAAAGCTTCCCTTCTTTCAGCCAGATAGGTGCTTTTGTACTGTAAGACATTTGTTGAAGCATCTGTAAAGTGTTATGTTTAATTAAGCACATTTTTGTTACAATGAGTAAAACAGCAGAGGCAGGGTTTTTCAACCTAAGGAAAAGTAAGAAAATAATAAATAAAAACAGCAGCATAAAAGCTGGTCTTCTATCCTCCCACCTAAGCAGAGAACTAAAACAAACAATGACAACTAATTAGGATTGGCCCCGGTACTGTTCTAAGAAGCCAAAAATGAAACACCCACAAAAGAAAATGGTTCCTTGCTCACTGCATCCAGTTTGTTTTAACTTTTTGAATAATGAATAAATAAAATTCCAAAGATAATGCAGAAAACATGAAAGTGAAATGGGTCAGAACAAGAGACCATTTAACTTGTCCTTACTCTACAAAGAAAATTTCTAATTGAAAAATCTAGAACACTCTTCTGAAATTTCCCAGAACAAGTATTTTATACTTCTTTGTCAAGCGACTTAGCAGAATAAATGAGATTTTAAAAATAAATGAAAGGAGCCCCCGGTGGCTCAATCTGTTGAGCCTCCAACTCTTGATTTTGGCTCAGGTGATTGTCTCGAGGTTTATGGGATTGAGTCCCACATTGGGCTCTGTGCTGATGGCACAGAGCATGCTTGGGATTCTCTCCCTCTCTCTCTCTGTCCTTCCCCTGATTGCTCTTGCTCTCTCTCAAAAGTAAATAAAAACATTAAAAAATAAAAATAAATGAAAAAAGGGAAAGGAAACAATTCTTCATGGCATAATGCAACACTGATGAATTCCTCTTGTCTAGAGGTGAGTACTCAGTTACCCTAGGTACTTTTCTAACACTCTTCACAAATATTTTATTTCCTACTTCCTTTGCCAGTGAACTGCTATACCATGGGTGGTGCACAGAAGTCCCCTGAAAAGCTGCAAAACTGGATGTCTTTGGTAAGCATATCAAATGTATTACTTTACTCTCCATTGGAAGCTCTGTAGCTAATGTCATCACCTGTTTGCACTTTGTTCCTCCTCTTTGGTCTGACCCATTCCCTTGTCTGTGACCCAGGTAAGGAACCTGCAAGTCAAAGTGGAGAGGAGATCTGAAACTTGTAGAGAACATGCATACAGGTATGGGAGAGCTATTTATGCAATAAATCTGGTCCTAAGAGTCTGAAGAGTCCTAGGAGTCAGTTGAAAAAAATAACTAAATCTAGGATAACATCTTTGGAAATGGATTCATTGGAAGGTGGTGTAATATGCGAGTCTTAATTCCTTTTCCAGCTCAAAGTGGAAGGATGATAAATATTCTTATTTGCATATTGTTTTTTTTTTTTATTATAATAGTTTATTTTCAAATTGGTTTACATATAACACCCAGTGTTCATCCCAACATGTGCCCTTTTTAATGCCCATCACCCCCTCTCCCCCCTCCCTCATCCCCCTCACCCTCAGTTTTTTCTTAGTCTTTGAGAGTCTCTTATGTTTTATCTCCCTCCCTCTCTGTGTCTTTTTTTTCTTTCCCCTCTTCCCCTCCCCCTGGTTTTTGCTTAGTTTCACAAAGTCCACCTATTCGTGGAAACATATGGTATCTGTCTTTTTCTGACTGACTTATTTCACTTAACATAATACCCTCCAGTTCCATCCATCTGGCTACACATGGCCAGATTTCATTTTTTCTCATTGCCACGTAGTAGTCCATTGTATATAAGTACCATAACTTCTTTATCCATTCGTCAGTTGATGGGCACTTGGTCTCTTTCCATGATTTGGCTATTGTCGAAAGTGCTGCTATGAACATTGGGGTACACGTGCTCCTATGCATCAGCATTCCTGTGTCTCTTGGGTAGATTCCTAGCAGGGCTATTGCTGGGTCATAGGGTAGCTCTATTTTCATTTTTTTGAGGAACCTCCACACCGTTTTCCAGAGCGGCTGCACCAGTTTGCATTCCCACCAACAGTGTAGGAGGGTGCCTACTTCTCCACATCCTCGCCAGCATCTATAGTTTCCTGATTTGTTCATTTTAGCCACTCTGACTGGTGTGAGGTGGTATCTCAGTGTAGTTTTGATTTGTATTTCCCTGATGATGAGTGACATTGAGCATCGTTTCATGTGTCTGTTGGCCATCTGAATGTCCCCTTTGGAGAAGTGTCTATTCATATCTTCCGCCCATTTCTTCACTGGGTTGTTTGTTTTTCGGGTTTGGAGTTTGATAAGTTCTTTATAAATTTTAGATATTAGTCCTTTATCCGATATGTCATTTGCGATGATCTTTTCCCATTCCGTTGGTTGCCTATTCGTTTTGTTGGTTGTTTCTTTTGCCGTGCAGAAGCTTTTTATCTTGATGAGGTCCCAATAGTTCATCTTTGCTTTTAATTCTCTTGCCTTTGGAGACGTGTCGAGTAAGAAATTTGTGCGTCTTAGGTCAAAGAGGCTTTTTCCTGTTTTCTCCTCTAGGATTTTGACGGTTTCCTGTCTCACATTCAGGTCTTTTATCCATTTAGAATTTATTTTTGTGAGTGGTGTAAGAAAGTGGTCTAGTTTCATTCTTTTGCATGTTGCTGTCCAATTCTCCCAGCACCATTTGTTAAAAAGGCTGTCTTTTTTCCATTGGATACATTTTCCCGCTTTGTCAAAGATTAGTTGGCCATATACTTGCGGGTCCATTTCTGAGTTTTCTATTCTATTCCATTGGTCTATGTGTCTGTTTTTGTGCCAATACCATACAGTCTTGATGACCACCGCTTTGTAGTAGAGGTTAAAGTCTGGGATTGTGATGCCTCCCACCTTGGTTTTATTCTTCAGTATTACTTTGGCTATTCGAGGTCTTTTGTGGTTCCATACAAATTTTAGGATTGTTTGCTCTAGCTTTGAGAAGAATGCTGGTGCAATTTTGATTGGGATTGCATTGAATGTGTAGATTGCTTTGGGTAGTATTGCCATTTTGACAATATTTATTCTTCCAATCCATGAGCATGGGATGTTTTTCCATTTCCTTGTGTCTTCCTCAATTTCCTTCATAAGTTTTTTATAGTTTTCAGTGTAGAGGTCTTTCACATCTTTGGTTAGGTTTATTCCTAAGTATTTTATGGTTTTTGGTGCAATTGTGAAAGGGATTAGCTTCTTTATTTCTCTTTCTGCTGCTTCATTGTTGGTGTATAGAAATGCCACCGATTTCTGTACATTGATTTTGTATCCTGCAACTTTGCTGAAATCATGAATCAGTTCTAGTAGGCTTTTGGTGGATTCTGTCGGGTTTTCCATGTAAAGTATCATGTCATCTGCAAAAAGTGAAAGTTTGACTTCCTCCTTGCCAATCTTGATGCCTTTTATTTTGTTTTGTTGTCTGATTGCTGATGCTAAGACTTCCAGCACTATGTTAAATAGCAGTGGCGAGAGTGGACACCCCTGTCGTGTTCCTGATCTCAGGGGGAAGTCTTTCAGTTTTTCCCCATTGAGGATGATATGAGCTGTGGGCTTTTCATATATGGCTTTTATGATGTTTAAGTATGTTCCTTCTATCCCGACTTTCTCGAGAGTTTTTATTAAGAAAGGATGCTGTATTTTGTCAAATGCTTTTTCTGCATCTATTGACAGGATCATATGGTTCTTATCTTTTCTTTTGTTGATGTGATGTATCACGTTGATTGATTTGCGAATATTGAACCAGCCCTGCAACCCAGGGATGAATCCTACTTGATCATGGTGGATAATTCTCTTTATATGCTGTTGGATTCGATTTGCTAGTATCTTGTTGAGAATTTTTGCATCCATATTCATCAGGGATATTGGCCTGTAATTTTCTTTCTTTGCTGGGTCTCTATCTGGTTTGGGAATCAAAGTGATGCTGGCTTCATAGAATGAGTCCGGGAGTTTTCCTTCCGTTTCAATTTTTTGGAACAGCTTGAGGAGGATAGGAATTAACTCTGTTTTAAATGTCTGGTAAAATTCCGCAGGAAAGCCATCTGGTCCAGGGCTTTTATTTGCTGGGAGGTTTTTAATAACGGATTCTATTTCTTCACTAGTTATGGGTCTGTTCAAATTTTCTATTTCTTCCCGTTTGAGTTTTGGTAGTGTGTGGCTATTTAGGAAGCTGTCCATTTCTTCCAGATTGCCAAGTTTGGTGGCATATAATTTTTCATAGTATTCTCTGATGATTGCTTGTATCTCTGAGGGATTGGTTGTAATTTCTCCCTTTTCATTCACGATTTTATTTATTTGAGTTCTCTCTCTTTTCTTTTTGAGAAGCCTGGCTAGAGGTTTGTCTATTTTGTTTATTTTTTCAAAGAACCAGCTTTTGGTTTCATTGATCTGTTCCACTACCTTTTCTGTCTCCATATGGTTAATTTGAGCTCTGATCTTTGTTATTTCTCTCTTTCTGCTGGGCTTGGGTTGTTTTAGTTGATCTGCTTCTAGTTCCTTTAGGCGTGCTGTTAGAATTTGTGTTATTGATTTTTCTTGTTTCTTGAGATGGGCCTGGATTGCAATATATTTCTCTCTCAGGACTGCCTTTGCTGCATCCCAGAGCGTTTGGATTGTTGTATTTTCATTTTCATTTGTTTCCATATATTTTTTAATTTCTTCTCTGATGGCTTGGTTGACCCAGTCATCTTTTAGTAGGTTATTTCTTAGCCGCCATGTTCTTGAATATTTTCCAGGCTTTCTCCTGTGGTTGATTTCAAGTTTCAAAGCATTGTGGTCTGACACTGTACACGGTATGATCTCAATTCTTTTATATTTATTCAGAGCTTCCCTGTGCCCCAGAATGTGGTCTATCTTGGAAAATGTGCCGTGTGCAGATGAGAAGAACGTAAATTCCTTTGCTTCTGGATGAAGGACCCTAAAGATGTCTGTGAGGCCCATCTGTCCTAATGTGTCATTCAGGGCTATTGTTTCTGCGGAGATTTTCTGTTTTGTTGATCTATCCAATGCTGAGAGTGGAGTGTTGAGATCCCCTACTATTAGGACATTTTTATCGATGAGGTTGCTAATGTTTGTAATTAGTTGTTTTACAAATTTGGGTGCCCCTGAATTCGGTGCGTAGATATTTACAATTGTTAGCTCTTCCTGCTGGATGGTTCCTGAGACTATTATATAATGTCCTTCCTCATCTCTTATTACATCGTTCATTTTGAAGTCTAATTTGTCTGATATAAGTGTGGCTACTCCGGCTTTCTTCTGACTTCCAGTAGCATGGTAGATAGTTTTCCATCCCCTCACTTTCAATCTGAAGGTGTCTTCAGGTTTAAGATGAGTTTCTTGAAGACAGCAAATAGATGGGTCTTGTTTTTTAATCCATTCTGTTATCCTGTGTCTTTTGATTGGCGCATTTAGTCCATTTACATTCAGTGTTAATATTGAAAAATATGGGCTTACAGTCACTGTATTATCTGTAAGTTTCATGTTTGTAAGGCTGTCTCTCGTAGTTTGTGTTCTTTGCCTCCTTATTTTCATAGAATGCCCCTCAGGATCTCTTGCAGTGCTGGCTTATTTGTGATAAATTCTTTCAGTTTTTGTTTGTTGGGAAAAACCTTGATCTCTCCTTCTATTCTGAATGACAGGCTAGCCGGATACAGAATTCTTGGTTGCATGTCCTTCTTGCTCATCACATTGAAGATATCCTGCCATTCCTTTCTGGCTTGCCAAGTTTCCGTAGATAAGTCTGCTACTACCCTTATAGGTCTCCCTTTGTATGTTAGGGTTCTTTTGTCCCTAGCTGCTTTCAGGATTCTCTCCCTATCTTTGTATTTTGCCAGCTTCACTATGATGTGCCGTGCAGAAGGTCTATTCAAGTTACGTCTGAGGGGAGTTCTCTGTGCCTCTTGGATTTCCATGCCCGTTTCCTTTCTCATGTTGAGGAAGTTCTCAGCAATGATTTGTTCCAGAACCCCTTCGACTCCTTTCTCTCTCTCTTCTTCCTCTGGAACTCCTATGATACGGATATTGTTTCTTTTGAGTGCATCGCTCAGCTCTCGAATTCTCCTTTCCTGTTCCTGGATCAGCTTCTCTCTCTTTTTATCTGCTTCCTCTTTTTCAATGATTTTGTCTTCTAAGGCACTAACTCTTTCCTCTACCTCTTCAATCCGTGCTGTGGCTGCTTCCAGTTTCCCCTGTATTTCTTCCAATGTCTTCTTTAATTCTTCTTGACCGTTTTTAAGGTCTTTGAACTTTGCCTCGTGGGACTCCTTGCATTCATCTAAGCTTTTTTCAAGGCCAGCAATTAGTTTTATGATTAACATTCTATATTCAAGTTCTGTTATGTTGCTTATATCTGTTTTCATTAATTCTTGAGCTGTCACTCCTTCTTGTAGACTCTTTTGAGGAGAATTCTTCCGTCTCGTCATTTTGGCTGGATGTGTTATGGGTTGTTTCTTGAAGTTGCCCTGGAAAGGAAAACTGACAGACACACAGAACACAGAAATACTCAAACGTACCGACAAATGGTCCAGACAAGCAGTTCACAACAGAAAAAAATAACAAGTGACTCTCTGAGGGCAATGTCCTGAAGTAACCGCTACACGTTAAGGACAGGGTATGTAGTGTGCTGGTGGCAGAGCATATATAGACAGAATAATGACTGGTGCAGGGAGAAGAAGGAAATGGACTTTGCCCAGGTAGAGCGACTAAAGGGTTTAATCCAGACTGATAGAAATCAGAATAAGGACAGGTGCGAGGGAAAAGGAATAAAGATCGATGTCGTCTAGATGAACTTATACGGCCTGGTTATTCCAGAAAAAGGGCTAGGGAAGTAAAGAAGAGGTTGTAGGACATGTCCTCGAAGAGTGGGTTAAAAAACAAAACAAAAACAAAAAACAAAAAACAAAAAACAAAACAAAAAAAAAAACCCAAACAAAACAAACAAACAAACAAACAAAAAACAAAAAAACAAAAAACAAAAAGAACGAAAAAAATGATTAAGCCAGTCAGTACCCTGGATGACCAGCTCAGGGATGGGGATCGGTAGGAGTGAGAAAGGGAGGGATAAATTTAAAAAGAAGAAATGACTGGCGTTACTCCAGGCAGCAATCTCCACTTGGATCAGTTGCTCCTGCTGATAGTTTGGGAGGGGCGTGGTTTAGTGTAGGCGGGTCCGGCCTCCACTGCTGCAGGGATGGCTTCTGGGGTGACTTCCTGGCTTGTGAGACAACAATGGCGTCTCTCCAGACCCGCGCCACCAGTCCTGGAGGCTTTATTCGCCCCTTTATTTCTGTTCTCTCTCCACCGCCCACGCCAGCCTAGTGTGGTTTACTGGCGCCGCGCCTGGGGCTGCCTGGGTCCCTGCGGCATGCGTGCCCGGAGGCGCTGGGCGAGGGTGGCGCGGTGGCGCGGCCGTCTGCTACCCCCCGATTTGGCTGTAACTGTGTGGGGGTTAGAGGTGCTCCGCAGGAGCCGCCGCCTGAGTCCCCCCTGCCTGTCCCGGCAGCGCGCGCGCCCCGGAGGCGCTGGGCGAGGGTGGCGCGGTGGCGCGGCCGTCTGCTACCCCCCGATTTGGCTGTAACTGTGCGGGGGTTAGAGGTGCTCCGCAGGAGCCGCTGCCTGGGTCCCCCCTGCCTGTCCCGGCAGCGCGCGCGCCCCGGAGGCGCTGGGCGAGGGTGGCGCGGTGGTGCGGCTGTCTGCCACCCCCCGATTTCGTTATAATTGTGCCGGGGTTAGAGGTGCTCCGCAGGCGGCGCCGCCTGCGTCCCCGCTGCCAGTCCCTCCCGGGCGCGTCCCAGTGGCTCAGGACGGGGTTGGTGCGGTCCCAGCAGCGCGCGGGGATTGCTGCTGTTTGCCACTGAACTTCTCTTCAAAAGCCCTGCATTTAGGGGCTGGATGGTAGCAGTCTCACCCGCTCTGGCCCTCTCGTTCAGATGTTGTTCGATCGGCACTTTCCCAGCTATCTCCGAAGACACTCACCCTCCCCTCAGCTCAACTTCCCAAGTTCGAGTTCGTTTTATCCGACCCAGATTAAACTCACGGTTTAGTTGGGCCGTGTCTGTTTCCGCCTTAGTTTCTTGTCAGCTCTAGCACCTTTTCCCCCCGATTTTTGGAGTTGAGAGAGAGACAGTGGTTTCAGTCGTCCCCCTTTAAAGGGCAAGCGAAATACTGGAGCCCCCTACTCCTCCGCCATGTTGCCCCAGCCTTATTTGCATATTGTTAACAATCATAGTTATTATAGCTATTCCTTCTTAAGAAAATGAAATGGCCTACACAATTCCAGGCACTAAGTCAGCACTCAATAAATACTGATCAATGCTGCTGATCAGCAGAGAAACCTACTTACAACAAACCCCAGGGGACTTGGGAAAAATAGCAATGTCTTCTTTTCCAGACACAAGCTTGCCCATCCTCTGATGCCGTGTCAGTATAAAATAGTAATGGTGCTGGTAGCAGTGGACCTGAACATTAAATTCTGATTGAAATTCAATCATAACCATAACCATCATCAAAACACAACTCCCAGGCTGTCATATATCCTTAAGTGACAGTGGCTCAGGTTTTATTTTCAATTCAGGTTAGGAATCAAACTAAAAAGGATCTTATTCCATATCATAGTTATTCTGTTCCATCATTTTTCCTTGGTGCTTTATCAACGCTTCCCTTCTTGCCTGTGAAAATGTTGATTCTCTACTATACCATTGACTCTTGAAAAACATGGTTTGAATTACATGGGTCCGCTTTTATGCAGATTTTTTAAAATATTGTAAATGTGTATGCCCTTCCTTATGATTTTCTTAAGGACATTTTCTTTTCTCTAGCTTACTTTATTGTAAGAATACAGTATGTAATAATGTAACATACAAAATAGATGTTAATCAACTATTTATATTATTGGCTCAGGTGAACGGGAAGTTATTAAGTTTTGCGGGGAGTCAAAGTTACATATGGGTTGTCAACTGCATGGGAGATGGGTGTCCCTAGCTTTCAAAGGTTGTTCAAGGGTCAACTGTAGTAGTTTCCCATTAAGATGACCGACAGAAAAATTTTATTTGCTTTTTGACATTTCTCTTTATTCCAATTCTTTTAATAAGTGATATTGGCGGACAAAGAAACAAATGAGCAATTATTAAAGCCATTGGCAAGTTTTTTCCATTTAAATAAATAACAAATTTAAGTTGCACTTTGCTGCAGGAGGTAGAAAGAAATGGAAGTCTTGCTGCTGGGCATAAATGATTTCATAAATCCTTTCCATAAGAGAAAGACCCATTCTTCAAAAACAGGTAGGATTGTGAATCTTGTTGCCAACTCAGGTATGACAGTGCGAAGCTAGAATTAGCAGACTCCACAGCAGGAACTATGAACCTAACTCAAGGTGGACTCCTCCAGAATGTCTTTGAAGAGACCTTTTGTCTTTGACACGGTTGGTTTTCATGAAAATTAGTTCTACCCTATATTCCATATTGGTATTCTAGTTTAAGGGCAGGAAATAGTACTATAAGTTTTTAACAATTGTTAATGTTTTGTACCGAAAAATAAGTAGGTAAATAGTGCAAACAGATATCTCATTTCAAGTCCAGTTGTAAGGTTTGTTTGGCCAAGTCTGCTCGGGAAAGTTAGCTTTGGTCCATCATAGTTTTGGAACATAGTTTGGAATTCTTATTTATTTATTTTTTCATCATGTACACATTTCTATTCTGAATATCCTCAGTGCTGCTGGGGAGTATTTTCAGTTTTGAGAAGAAATCAGTTGTTAATAAATGGGCAATATGGTTTCAGGTTTTAGAAAAAAAAAGAAAAGAAAAGAAAAGAAAAAAAGTAAACAAATCCTAAAGCAAAGTTTATAACTGCAAATGACCATAGGGGCCCAGCAGGTGAAGAAGCCAGCGGGTGTGAGTGTGCCTGCAGGGTATTGTGGGAGTGGTCCGGTCCACAGAGAGAACCAGATCACTCACACCAGGGCAAACAGCAGCAGCTGCCTCTCTTAATCTTTGCTGCCATGTGAGATGCAAATGCAGGGTTGTTATAGAGAAAATAATCTCCTGACATTTTAATACTGTGTATCCTTTTTCTATTTCTATGTAACAAATTATCACAAACTTGGTGTGTTAGTTTCCTAGGGCTGCCATAACAAATTACCACAAACTGAGAGGCTTACAACAACAAAAATCTATTCTCTCACAGTGCTAAAGGCCAGGTGCAAAATTAAGGTGGCAGCAGGGCTGGTTTGCTTCCTAGATGCTGAGGGTGAAGCCATTCACCAACTCCCCCCTAATGTCAGGTGACTTTCAGCAGCCCTTGGTGCTTCTTGGCATGGGGGCTATGTAACAGCCATCTCTGTTTTCATTTTCACATGGCCTTCTTTCTGTCTCTCCATGTCATCACCCTTTCTGCCCATCCTCACCCAGGATGATCTCAGCTCGAGATCCTTACCTTAATTACATCTGCAAAACCTTATCTGCAAATGAGGTCACACTCTAAGGTTCCTGTGGACATACCTCTTGGTGGCCACAATTCGACCCACTGCACTTGGCCACTAAAAACAACACAAATGTATTATCCCACAGTGTTTGTGGGTCAAGAATCCTGGGTCAAGAATCCTACACGGGTGAGCTGAGTCTCTGGCTGAGCAGCTCGCAGGCTGAAATCAAGGTGTCAGCAGGGACCGCAATCTCTTCTGAAGCTCTGGGTCCTCTTCCAAGGTCACTGGTCATTGGCTGCCTTCAGTTACTTGAGGGTGTAGACAGAGACGCAGCTTTTTTTGCTGGCTGCCATTTAGGGGTGACTCTGAGCAGGAGGAGGTTGCATGATGTTCCCTGTCATGTGGTCTTCTCTGCAACATGGCTGTTCTCTCCTTCAAGGCCAACAGGAGAAAAATCGGCTGCAGCTCCGAATCTGCCTGACACGGTCTGTCTCTGACCTGTAGGCTGAGATTTAGAGGACCGACTTTGGTTAGGTCAGGTTCACTCCCACGGGGTAACCTCCCTTTTGATTAACACAAAGTCAACCGATTAAGAACCTTAATTACATCTTTGTTGGATAACATAATGCAATTCAAGAAGTGATATGTCCTCATAGCCACCAGCCCCTTTGCACCCCAGGCGAGAGGACGATAGTGGCCTGAATGGCAAAGGAAGGAATCTTGAGGGCCATCTCAGAATTCTGTCTATCACATTGGGGTCTATTAAAACAAAAAACAAAAACAAAAACAAAAAACAATGAATATATAAGCAAAAAATGCATGCTTCA
Organism: Paguma larvata; assembly: GCA_030068075.1. Lineage (NCBI taxonomy): Eukaryota > Metazoa > Chordata > Mammalia > Carnivora > Viverridae > Paguma > Paguma larvata. Next base: position 74,558,005 of record CM057823.1, read on the forward strand.
TTTGCTTTGAGCTCCCAAAGTAGAGAGATGAATTGCCTAAACTGGCTCTGAAAGTGGATGTAAAAGTATCAAAGCTATTTCAAAAAAATAACAGCAATGTAGAAAGAACATAGCTAGACTTCTAATGGAATCAGTGCAAAAGAACAACAATTTGGATGTTGATTAGTTTGATTAAAAAAATAAATCAGTGTTCTTTAAATATTTTTTGTTATGACCTAATATGGTACATTATTACATGCAGTATGTTCATGATACATTATTGGGTGAAAAAGCCAGCTGGAGGCACTATATCACATGATCCCAATTTGACCAAAAAACACCACCATCGGCAGAACCCTACATGTGTGCTCATGGGTGTATATAGAAAAAAAAAACAAACAAAAAAACAAAAAACAAAAAAACCCACAAAGATACATAGTAACCTGAAAACAGTGACTACCTCTAGGCAGATAACAAGATCAGATGTTATGATGTGATGAATATACTATTTTTTATATACCTTAGTGCATTGTTTCAAACGTCTGCAATGAACAAAAGGTAAATTTAAAAGATTTGGTAAATTTAAGAGGAAGTTTTAAAATCAGTTTCCTTAATTTATGAAGCCTCCTGCTGCTGTGCTGCAGATGCAGAAGGAGGGCATTGGTAAGTAAAAGAGGGTTAAGAGCAGCACTGAGACCACCGAACACCTCATGTGGCTGCTACAGGCTCCATCTTTTTTCTTCCACAACATTACCGATTACCAAGCTTTCTGTAGTTTTTAAAAAATGTGGATCTATCTTCCATTGGTGGAAGGAAGGAAGAAAGGAAGGAAGGAAGGAAGGAAGGAAAGAAGGAAGGAAGGAAAGAAGGAAGGAAGGAAGGAAGGAAGGAAGGAAAGAAGGAAGGAAGGAAGGAAGGAAGGAAGGAAGGAAGGAAGGAAGGAAGGAAGGAAGGAAGGAAGAGGAAGAAAAGAGAAGAAAGAAAAACTCTGTGTTGTACTCTCTGGGCATGGGATGCCCTGAGGCCAGTTGATGTAGGATCACTCATCCCTTTATGAAAACTCCTCCCATTGATGAAAATAGAAACCTGCTTGGCCACTAGCACCTGCTCCCTGGAGTACCTCATAATCCTCTGAACACAATAGAGGATTATAAACAGCGAAAACTCTAAAGACCTCAGGAAACCTGATGGGTCTTTGCACATTATTAAAAAAAATAATAGCTAAATTTAAGTTACAACTGTATATTAAAACTTAATAACTAACTGCAACCTCACTAATCACCACCATTTTATCGACAAAAATCTTAAACAGAAAATCAATTTTCTCATTCAAAGTGGAAGTTTGTTTAATTAGAATCAGCACTTAATAAGGGATAAACATTAACATCTTACACAGGACATCATTTTTTAAAAGCCAAGCCAAATAGGTTGATTATATGAACTTCCTTTCCAAAGGGAAAAAAATGAAAAGGGGGACATCTTTGTCATTAAGCATCTTTATCATTAAAGAGCTGAACCTTTTCCCTGGGATAGTTATGGGACATTTAGAAAGAGTGTCTGTGTGTCCGGTGGTTGGGACCGTGAGTCATATTTTCAAGGTCATTGCCTTTCCCCACACAGACCCATTTAATGGCACCCGCAGCATGGCACTTTTTACCCCCGACCAGAAACACAAGAGGCAAAAAACGTGGCCAGAGGAGAGGTCTCCAGGGTTCATATTTGCCCTTTGGATATAAAGGAGATTAGCAAATATTTTAAAAGGGATAAATTCTTAACTTAGGTGCCAGAAAGAAAAAACAAACCAGATCCTGTGAAGGTATTTACAAAGTGGGCAAGTTTGCATAAAGCGCTGTGTCAAACACCAAGAATGCGGATATAATGACTTTTCCTTTGGACACGGCAGAAATAGGGAACTCAGAAAGACTGCCACTGAGGTGTTACTCTGGAGTATTCCCTGCAAGGGAGCTCTTCTGTCACTGCAGCTATGTTACTTCTTATCTTGTGTCTATTTAAAGTCTTGGACCCATCAGAAAAGTTCCCAGAAGTTCTGCAGTGAATATATTCAATTAGGCACTTTATAAAGAAGACTTGGCTAATACAAATCTAAGCAGCCACACTAAAGAAAAGGCCAAGTTCATGCAAGCATAAACTAGAATTAGCCATAAGTAAGAAGCAGGAAGGTTTTGTTTACAGAACACAATGTGGAGCAACAATTCCTCATTTTTGTGACTGATATGACCTGCTTTAATATATGCATGTCTCCACGAGCCAAATTAACCATACATTTTCCAGTTCCTTATATCACTCTGCTATGTGCAGCCAAAGTTTGAAAGACAGAAAGTTAATTTATGCATTCTTCCCTTGCCAAGTGTGATTAATTGATGTAATATGTCAATTCCTTTTATGCAAATGTAAAAAATGCATCTCCATCTATATCCATATATATTGTAGATAAATGCTTTCAGAAGGGATGATCTCACTGGGGCAGTCATGGACAGTAGCTTCTTCGCAGTTCAATTTAGGAGACATTTATTGCACTTATTACTCAAAAAAACCCCCTGTGCTTTGTGCTATGAAGGAAACAGGTGCAACCGTGCTCTCAAAGAGCTTAAAATCTAGTAGAAAAGGTCAGCTTTGCCTTCTCCAAATCTGCCATCTGCACCCTCCTGTCTCCTGGACCTCAACAGTGGAGCTACTCTTATCATTACTAAAACCCCAGAGTTAGGGGCCACCCTGTATTCCCTCTTCTTCCCTGCCCCCATCCATTTCATCAGCAAATCTTACAGATTCTATTTCCAAAATATATCATGAATCCGCCTTCTTGTCACCTCCTGTATCACCAATCTATTTTTTACCTATTGCTAAAAAGAAATTACCCCCAAAACTCTGGTTGCATGAAACAACCTTTTTTTTTTTTTAATGCCCACAGATTCAGACAGAGCACTACAGAGACAAAGTCATCTGAAGGGCTATTCACTCACATGCTGGGTGGTTGCGGCTGGCAACCGGGGGCTGGAAGCCTCAGTTTCCTCTCCATTTAAACCTCTCCATGAGGTCTCTCCACATAAGGTAATTTGGGCTTGCCGACAGCATGGTGGCTGGCTTTCCATGGACAGAGTGCCCCAAAGAGAAACAGCAAGAAGGAAGATGTATCCCAATTTTTACTGTCTAGCCTCCAAAGTCATACCATCGCTTCTACCATACTCCAGTGTTTGGGGGAGTCACAAGCCTCTATTCATTTCAGGTGGAGGGAACATGGACCTCCCCTTTTCACAGAAGCAGGATAAAAGCATGTGGGATGTCCCGTCATGTACAATCCACCATACCTGGATTACTGTAACATCCTTCTAACTAATCTTCCCCGTTATCCACTATCTCCTTCAGTCCATTTTCCCCACCGAAGACAGTAATCATTCATTCTACATAACAACATTTAAAACAGAAACAGTCTCCTCCTCGTATAATAGAGCCCTTAAATGGCCTTCAGCTGAGCTTAGAATAAAATTGAAACTTCTTGCCTTGGTGCACGAAGCTCTGTATGCTCCCCCCTTTCCTTTACACACAAATAGTCCTCTAGTTCCTCTTTTCTTTTCTTCAGGCCATTTGTACACCTTTCCCTCTGCCTGAAATATTTTTTTCCACTCTTTCTATAGCTGCCTTCTTCTGAGCTTTAGCACTCAGCTTAAATTTCACCTTCTCAGGAAGGCTTTCCCTGATCACACCTAATAGTTACTTTTGTGCCAACTTGACTGGGTCATGAGACGCCCAAATATACCTGAGTAAACATTATTTCTAGGTGTGTCTGCAGTGGTGTTTCTGGATGAGAATAGCAATCGAATCAGTGGACTCAGTGAAGCAGCTTGATTGCCCTCCTCGACATGGCTGGCATCATCCAATCCACTGACAGCCGCGATAGGACAAAAGGTGAAGGGGGAATTCACTCCTTTTATGCATACCTGATGGACCTAGGACATGGGTCTTCTCTCACTCTTGAACTGAGACTTACTTCATCAGCAACCCTGGTTTCCAGGCCCTGGGACTCTCACTGAACTGCACCATTGGCTTTCCTGGGTCTCTGTCTTGCAGATGGCAGTTCATGGGATTTCTCAGTCTCTATAATACTCTGACTCAATTTCTTATAATAAATCTCAATCTCTCTCTCTCACTCTCCCTCTCTCACTGCTTGAGTTCTCTGAAGAAATTTGACTAATGATACCCCTACTGAAAATATCTTGGCCTATGTGATAGTTTTAATATTAGCTATTTGCTTGTTTGATTATGAATAGCATTTGTTGTGATACATAATTTATTTATTTGGTTTTGTTTCTTCCATTCTCCCACTTGTTCTCCTTCTCTCTCTCTCTCTCTCTCTCTCATCTGTTTTTGGTTCTATCCTTCCCACTAGACTATGGAGTCCATGAAGTTGTTCTCTGTCATGTCCTAATACCAGCATTGCACCTAGCACATAGGAGGTGCTCAAGAAATAGCTCTGATGTAAGAAAAGTCAATATATTTTCTAACAATTATAGAATAATCTATATTGTAATCTACAATGTAAAAGTTCTAAAGAAAAGTACAAAATTTAAAGAGATATGGGTTACATACATGGAATCAGAGGATTGGGAAGGCAAGTTTGAGTTGGGTTTTGAGGTATGCGTGTGAGAGGAAGAGAGAGTCACTCAGGTGGGAGAAGTAGAGAATATGGAAAGAAAGTCCAAAAGACAAGTTTAAGCAGAGGATAAGAACGTGAATAGAGGAAAGGAATGGAGGGGTAGTGTGGAGCCAGATAATGAATAACCTTCAATGCTGTACTTAAGGATTTTGGCATTATTTTACAATCAATAGGACTGTATTTCATGGTTTTCAGCAGAGATTGAGACATGATGTGAGTTGTATCAAAAGACCGTCATGGCAATAGTATATGGTGTAGAGGGATGAAATTGATTAAATGGTGTATAAATTTTTTCCTAGATAAGTTACTGCCAAAGGCCTAAATTGTCCTACAAAACTTCTAGCTAAAATTCAATCCAGAAACCTGAGACAATTATTCTACCCTATAAACTAGAAATATGATACCACTTCTACTTCTTGCAAGCAGAGAGACCAGGGATATTCCCAAGTAGAACTTTATTTTCCCTCAAAAGTTGAATTTACTACCCAACTACTAAAACTCCTCCTCTATAATGTGGATAGAATTGGGTTCTAAATGTAAATATTACCATTCATCAGCGTTTCTTTTAGCAATAGCTTAATTTGCCTAAATGAAACATGAGTTCTAGAAAATTCCTTTCCTCAACTTTAAGGTTTTCAGGACCTCAACTTTAGGGTGCAAATGAAGGAAATGCTGACCATTAAATTAATCAGTGAATTATTTAGGCAAGGGAAAGAATGTCTAAATACAGAAACCATTTATCTGCAAGTTTCCAAGTTTGAGTCCTTTCCAAAAGGGACACTCGAGTTTTCTCTATTGCAAGTTTCCAATGTAAAAACTATCTCAACTTTGTAACATCTATATACCTGACAGCAGGAGACCTGAAGACTTGGAGCAGTAATGGCAATGCCAAGGCTGTTCTTCACCTCAACCAGAAGGGTTTTGCTCCATGTACTCTTTTCTGAGGACAGATATAAATCCAAGAGGAGACTAGCTGCTCAAATACAGACACAATATTACACTTGTGATTAGGAGTCTGTGAACAAAACCCTGATATAGATCTTTTAATATTTAGACCATTTCTGTTTATTACCACCCTTTGGGTAGATATTTTTAGAGTTCTCTTCTTGTTGACCCTTGTTATAGCTGTTGCTGCACTTAATTTATCCCTAACTAAACTAGTAGAATATTAAGATGGGGCCTGCTAATATCTAACAAATTGGCTTTTGTTTGAAAAAATCAGTTTAGTATTTCCTCCTATCTCCATATATCTTATCACTAGATTAAGTGGATAAATTATGAACAAAAAGGCCTCACTTGCTAGTTGTTGGTTTGATAAGGATATTTCAGAAGCAGAGAAAACAACCTAATTAAGTTAGCCACATGGCACTTAAATCAGAGTATAAAAACTTCCTAAGAACGTGTTGAGTTTAACAAATGCCTTATTACTTGAAAAAATAATCACAAAACCTGGAGTATAAAAAATTCTAGTGGGAGGCCCTGGATTTGGCAGTTAGGACTAATAATTATGGTAGATTTTGGAACATAGTTGCTGACAGCATGGCTCTGGGTAAAGTTTCTCTGTGAGCACAGATCTTTATTGACATATGGGAAGCTCATTCTCACAGCTCTCTGCCCCCATGGCGCCCCACGCGTCGCTGTTATAGCACTATTATAGCACATTGTTTTATAACTGTTTACTTGTCCATCTTCCCCATGAGACGGTGAGCTCTTTGAAGCCAAATATTTTTATCCCCATTTTCATCTTCTTCATGTCTGTGGTCCTCATAACTTGCACAAGTCAGATGAATAGAAAAAAATTCATTGGATATTTATTGTGTGAATGTGAGTTTTTAAATAGTCAAGGACAATTGTCTCTTAAACTATAGACTATAAATCCTTTTTCTAGATGAAATCAATAACATTTGTGATTATTACTCACCTTACTAGGCATCTGATGAAAAAAAGATCCAGGTTAAACTCTTTTGCCCTCAGAATTGTTTAAATTTAGGTGGATTTAAATTCCATGCTAATCCCTGCCAATCACTTCAGTCATTCCTCAGGCACAATAAATTTTGTATTCATTCAATGAGTTCTTCTTATTCTATATATTTGCTGGATTCCTTTAAGGGATTAATCTATTTTCTCCTTCTTAAGAAGTGAAATGAAATATTTCAATGCATCAGCAATGGTAGAGAATAAGTTAAATACCAGTGTACCCACCACTGAGTTTTATCAAATATTAACATTACATTACATGTTTCTCACAATTTTTAAGAAATTAAACATCATATGAACAATTGAGGGTCTCCATGTGCCTCTCCCTGTGTCTTCTCTCCTTCCCTACCATTCTATAGATGTTTTTATACTTTCCCCATCTACTTTTGCTCCATAAGCATTATATACAACTATTTTTCGAAGTAAATTTTCATATAAGTATTATAAGATGTTCATACATACTTATTTAATTAAAAAGCTATTTAGTCTATATTTATTTAATTTATATTTATTGCCTGTTTATTTAACTTATTTGTTCAACTAATATGTGTTGACTTTCAACTATAGGCCAAACAAGGTACTGAAGATACAGCAATGAACAACACCAATAAACTCCTGCCCTTGTCACATGTCCAAAAAGGGGCTCACAGAAAATAAACAAATAAATACACAAATATCTAATATCTCAAATGACAATAAACACTATAAAGACAAATCAAGCAAGCAAAAGGAAATATGTAGTAATTGGGGTGTGGAATCGTCCAATAATTTTTATTTTAGGTACAGTTTTGTGGAAAAATGTTAATATTAAGCAGATCTTGGAGCACAATCAGAAGACTGTGAGACTGTGAGCCCAGAAAACAAAAGGGGAATACAATTCCAGGCAAGAGTACATCAAGTGCAGTTATTGAGGTTAGAAACTTTCTAGAATGGTTGACCAATCACACAAAAAACAATGTTATATTTGGAGCAGAGAGCACATCATGAAGGGATTAGCAGTCAGTGAAAGAACTTGAGTTTTATTCTGATTAAAATGGACAAACTTTGAAGAATTTTGAAGAAAGATATGATATGCTAACGTTCGTATTAAAATTATAATGGTTTTGCTCCCGTATGGAGAATAGACCACAGAAGAGCAGGGGCAACAGCAGAGAGACAAGCTAGGAGGACATTTCAGTAAGCCAAGCTAAGATGTTGGTGGCTGGTGAGAAATGGTCACATTCTGGATAAATTTTAAGGAGGACATGACAGTATTTGGTGATGCTTGGCTATGAAGTTCGAGGAACACAGGAATCAAGAATTACTCTAAATTTGGGATCTAAACAACCATAAGGAGAGTCTTCTCATTAAATGAGATGGGATACGAGTGAAAAACATCAGTCAGAGAGAAAGCTTTGGAGTTTGATAATAGACCTGTTAAGTTTGATATGTCTGTTAAACATCCAGGTGGGTGTGTTCAGTGATAAATTAAATACACCAATATGGAGTTCATAGGAAGATAGAGTTAGGGTATATACAGTGGATTTCAACCCCATTGAGATGGTGTGTAAAGCCATGAGACTGGATGAGATCATTTAAGAGGGAGGTGAAGACAGAGAAGTCAGAAGACCTGAGAATAGAGCCCTCATGTATTCAGAGTTAAAGTTTGGGAAGATAAGGAAAAGTCAGCTAGGAAATGGAAAAGAATTAGCCAAAGAGATAAGAGGAAAACAGACAGAATGAGGTGCTGGAATTCAATCAAAGAAAATGTTTCAAAATAGGAAGGGATCAACTGTGCTACATACTAATGGAAAGTCAAATATAATAATGTCTAAATAATGACCATTGGAATAAGCAATGTAGAGGTTACTAAAATAACATTTAGCAAGATCTCTTCCAGTGAGGTGGTGAGAAAATGTGTTGAACAGAGCAGGTTCAAAAGAGAAAGGAGAATTGCTGGTAGGAACACGGCTGTGCGACTCCACATTTTTCTCCTTGTTTTGGAAAAAATACATTTTGTGAAAGTACAGGGCTCATCATAAATTATAAATCCATATCATTTTCTTTCAAGTGTTATGACTAGAATGAAGAAGGCTGGTGGCAGAACCCTCTTGGATGAGGATAGCTTATAAAATCAGTGGATTTTGAGCTAGATAATGGTGAGTGATATTTACCAGAAAATGTCTACCTCTATAGAAATAAAAAAGGAGACATCTTTAGGTTCTGTTTCCTAGAAGATTACCCTGGCTATATTCAACTGCTCACGAGAAATTTCTAATAGCTATTAGCTCAGGAAAATACAATTCATCCAGTAAAAATAATAAAAAAGTTACATGGCACAATGTCAATATAAGGATAAGAAAAAAAAATTAGACAGAAGCAAGAAAGCTCTCAGTAGATAAAGAACACTCATAAAAACATGGTATGATAGGCTTATACAAATGATCACTAAATATTCTGCCTTGGAAATTTCCAGATTTGAGAAAGTAATTACATCTCTGAAGGAATATTATAAAACAGAAATATAAAATCTAAGGGAAAAGATGATGATAAATAGATTAAGTGTGATCTGGCAGAACTCAGAAATGAAGTAAATATATATCTCACAAAAATAAAGCGCAGTTGGAAATAACATGAAATAGATTATATATTGTGGGGCAGAGTAAGAGAAACCACAAATGAGAAAAGCAATCGAATTGAAACAGAAATTAAGAGTTAAAAAGGATTAGAGAGAAAATGTTTGTTATAAAACACAGGCAAAAGAGAACCAATATAAGAATCTTTGAAAAAGTAAAGCAAAATGATGGAACAAAATAAATTCTGAAATATGTAATTTAAGAACTTAAGAACTTTCTTGGAATATAAGACTACCCAAACCTACATATTGAAATTTCCCATGTACCATAGAAAATAGAACATTTAACACAGAGCCCTCAACACTGTATATGTGTGTGTATCTATATTAAATTTATTTATTTCTGAGAGAGAGAGAGAGAGAGAGAACAAATTGGGGAGGAGAAGAGGGAGAGGGAGAGAGAGAGAGAGAGAGAATCCTAAGCAGGTTCTGAGCTGTCAGCACGGGGCCCAACATGGGGCTCAAACTCACAAACCATGAGATCATGGAATGAGCAGAAATCAAAGGTCAAATGCCCAACCGACTGAGCCACCCAAGTCCACTAACACTGAAATATATTTTAATAAACTTGTTTAACTTTAATTAGAAAGAAATAAATCTCGGGGATCCAAGAATAGAGAAGAAATTACTTACTGTTACTGTTATCATATATCTCAGGCTTTTGGGGAAGAATAGAAGGAAATACAGTCCCATTCTATGGCTTTGGTTCCAGGATAATTACTATTAGAACACTCCTTTGCTTTTTGAATTGTCCCTGTTTGAACAATAAGTTATATAAACTCCATACTTGCAGAGGGGAGATCAATTCAGTATCATGTTTTTCTTGAGTAGTCTTCATGAGTTAGTAAAGGAACATCTATAAGTTTATATTCAGCCAAAATTATCTCCAATTGTAAAAGCTATAGTTAAACAGTTCTGATGTGCAAGATATAAAGAAATAATTGCTCTAATGCAGCTATCTTGAGGAAATTTCTAGATGAGTCAAAGACGCAGTAATGAGGATGGATGGAGCTTTCCTTAACACATGACTATATCAGCCCATAAGCCAACATTATACTTAATGGAAAAAACCTAGAGATATTTCCACAGAAATCATGCAAAACCAAATGCCCACCATTATCATCAGCACAGTTTAAAAGAGGAATATTTACATGTGTAAAACCTGAAAAGTAAGAAGGAAAATTATTACTTTTTCAGATGTTACATTTATATACCTGCATAAGGCAAGAGAATCAACTGAAAACTAACATAAACAAGATAATTCTATTAGGTAATATAGTATAAAATCAATTTAAAAATTAGGTTTTATGTATACAATAATAAACAGTTTGGAGGTAAAGTTGGAAAAGTCTTATTTTCATGAGGAAAAAAAATACAATAAAATACCCGAGAATGAAAGGAAATATTTAAGATTATATGAAAGAAATTTGCCAGAAGTAATATACAAACTTACATGAATGAAATGCTGCTCAAATAAATAATCTACCAAGATCTCAGGTTAGAAATTCAATGTCACAAAGATGCCAGTTCTGTGTGTTAATTTACAGAGTTAGTTTATAAATGTAATGGTTCCCGGTTAAAATACCAATGGGATTATTGAGGCCCTAGAGAAACAGATGCTATGTTTGCATGGAAAAACAAAGAAGAATAGAAAAGGAATTCAGAAAAAGAAGGACAAGATTGAGATTTAGCTCAATTAGATATTTAAAACTTATAAAGTCTCAATCGTGCAACTAAACCAATATGAAACTGGTACATAAATAGACAAACAGATCAATTTCCAGGATAGAGAAACACAGAAGTAGCCTTGTGTTGGCATTTCCAAAGTAGAATATTCAATAAATGGAGTAACCTTGTAGCCATCTAAATAAAAAATAAATAAAATTGGATCCATTCTTATGCCCTATTCTAAGAGTAAGTTTGAAGGGATCCAGAGATTTAAATGTTTTAAATAATGAGTCAACAAAAGCACTAGAAGAAAACTTAGGGAGACCCTTTTATAACCTTGATGTGGGGACAGTTATTTTAACCAAGACATAAAATCAACAATGTTATAAAACAAAAAGAAACTTCTACATGGCAGAAAAAAAATCACAAAGGTAAATGTCAATGACATTCCCAATGACAAAAAGGGAAAAGCATTTCACAGACAAATGAATAATATTTCTAATAGTTAAAGAGCTCCCCTAGAAATTGGTAAGGGGAATAACCCAATTAAAATAAAAATGAAAAAGATAAATGACAAAAAATAAAATGATGAAAGATAAAAACAATTTATGGGGAAAAATACAAAGTTTAAAACCTACAAAAAATACTGAACTTTATTTAGTTAGAGAAATGCAAGTTCAAACTATTTACCATTTTGTACTTATAAAATGAGAAAAAAATAAAAATTTGATAATAGAATCTCTTGTGGAGGCAATGAGGAAGCAGGTACTCCCATATTTTGTTGAGAAAAGCTTAAATTGACACAATTGCTATAAAAACAAATTTAGTAATATCCATAAAAATTAAGTGCATTTTTGCTTTGACCTAGAAGTTCACTTCTAGAAATTTATCTGCATATGTTTATGCACATGCAATATAGCAAATATACAAGGTCATTCGCTGCCACATTTTTTATGAATGCAAAAGCATGGAAGCTATCTAAATGTTCATTAACAGGAAAGTGGTAAAATAAATTGTATGATACCTCCATTCAATCAAATACTAGACACTTAGAAAATATAATTGAAAAACTATTAGGTGCTGATATGAAATGGCCTCCAAGATACATCATTAAGTGACAAAAGAGTTCTGCAGCAGAGTCAGTGTAAATACATTTCCATTTGCTTGTGTGTGCACAAATAAACTGAATAATATATAAGAAACAAACAAAAGAAGAGTAGAAATTGTGTAAAAAAAAAAGACTGGATTAAATGAAAGAGTTTTCACTGCATATCAATATTTATTTTTTTTAGATTTCTGAAATGCGTGACTATATTTATTATCTATTGAAAATATTAGGTTAATAAAAGATGCAGAGATAAGAATTGTGGATAATACTTTGAGATGTTTCCTGTTGCAATAGGTAAGGGAATTTAGGAAGATTAAGAAATAGAATGGGAAGAGGAAAATTGGAGATATCAAGTATGGTCAACACTTTCAAAGAGCTCTGGTATAAAGAGCAGGAAAGGGGATGATAGCTGGAAGAATGAATGTAAGACGAAATAAGGTACAGCAAAGTGTATGCTCATGGGGTTAATCCAGTAGAAATAAAAACATTTGGTCTTGCAGGAAGAGAGAAATTCTTAGAGGCATGTGCTTGAGCTGGCAAGAAAAGATGGGGGGATATAATGCACAAACTGTGATTAGCATTAGGTTTTCATACTTGCCCACGTTGATGAATCTAGGTCTTGTCCCTTCATTGTAACTGGGTGTAGTATCTCTTTATATGACTATACCAGAGTATTATTTATCCATATCTCCCCTGAAAGATATTTAGTTTGCTTCTACTTATTTATTATTTTACAATATGTAGTATTGTGCATGTCTTTTGGATCACCCATATCAAAATTCTCCTAGGGTTTATATCTTAGAAGTACAATTGCTGGATTATCTCTTACGAACATTATCAGCGTTCCTTGATATTGTCAAATTACTTTTCATATTGATTGTAGCAATTTATATTCTTACCAGCAGTTTGTGGGTTCTGTGTTGCTCCATAGGCCTACATTTTAAATTTTGTCAATCTGATGAGCATGAAATGGCATTTCATTGTTGTTTTAATTTGTATTCCTTGATTACTAGTAAGGCCAATCATCTTTTCTAATGTTTATTGGACATTTAGGTGTCTCCTTAAATCAGTATTTGCCCATTTTTCTATTAGATTGTCATTTTCTTATTTATTTTTAGGACTTATTTACATATTTTAATACTAATCCTTTAAAACAATCGCTAGCATGTATTGAGTGTTTGTGATAGGCTTAGCCCTGTCTTGGGGCATTTTATATTTATTAACTCATTTGATCTTTACAACAATCCTGAGAGATAGGGAGACCTATTATCTCTATTTTGTATATAGGGGACCGAAGCACGTAGATGTGAAATGATTGGCCAAGGTTATCCGGCTAAGTGTTGCCATTTGGTTTTGAACTCAGGTAATTTAGCTAACTGCTTCTCAGTCCTCTTTTGATTTTATCTATTCAAAAAACCTTCTCCCACTCTCTGACTTGCCTTTCCATTTTCTTTATGTTTTCTGTTCATATGCAGACTTTTTTCTCTCTTTTTCTTTTTGTACTGAAATCTTTCAATTGTTTTTTTACTTAAGAAAAAATCTTTCACACCCTAAGCATCATAATATTATACTTTATCTTCCTTACAAATTTTTGGAATTTTACCTTGAATATTTGATTAGAATCTCCCCCTAGGAATAGTCATTTCTTCTTGGATATAGTTTGATCTTGGGACCTATCATAATTACTGCATTCTGTGTGGATGACCAATTACCTCATCACCAGTGATTGATTAGTTGACTGGTTTATAATGTCACCACTATCATATATCGGGTTTTCATATAATTGTTCTATTTCTGGCTCCCTCTTCTGTTCCCTTGGTCTGTTTGTCTCTCTCTTCATATACACTGGCTTCTTTTCCACAGTTACCTGCGTTTTGCTGTTTGGTAGGACCTGCTCTGCTTCAATGTATTAGTCTTTAATTTGCCTTAACTCTTGCTTTGCCTATTGCTCTGCTAGTTAACATTTTTTTTAAGTTTTTATTTTAATTCCAGTTAGTTAACATACAGTGAGTGTTAGTTTCAGGTATATAATATAGTAATTTAACACTTTTATACATCACCTGGTGTTCATCACAACAATAGCACTCCCTATAACCTATTTAACCTACCACCTGCCTACGTCTCCCTTGGTAACCATCTGTTTGTTCTCTGTAGTTAAGAGCCTGCTTCTTGGTTCATACCTCTCTCTTTTTTTCTCCTTTACTCCTTTGTTTTATTTCTTAAATCCACATGAGTGAAATCATATGATATTTGTCTTTCTCTGATTGACTCACTTCACAGAGTATTATACTCTAGCTCCATCCATGTTATTGCAAATGGCAAGATTTCATTCTTTTTTATGGCCGAGTAATATTCCGTTTTGTGTGTGTGTGTGTGTGTGTGTGTGTGTGTGTACATATATACATATATACTCCACATTTTCTTTCTCCATTCAAGTATGTGTAAGCTTTAGAAAAAGCTTGTCTAGTTCCATGAAACACCCTCGTTGGATTTTTAGTCAACTGTGTTGATTATTTTTCATAGAATTTGTATCATTGAAATATTGGGTCTACATTTAAATTAACACCATGTGTTGCTTAATTATTGTCTTCTTTCATGTCATTAACATTTTTATAACTTGGCCATAAATTCTTAGAGATGTTCATTATATTTATCCTTATATGTCCTTGTATTTTGTAGCTAAAAAAAAGGGGGGTTTGTTTTCTATTATATTATCTAAAGTTTGTTGTTATAGAAGAAAATCATTGATTTAGGTATATTGGATTCATATCTGACATTAGCATTCATATTTGTTCTAGTTTGCATACTCTCCAATTAAATGATAATTGTATCATCTAGTAAAGGATAATCTCTTCCTTTCTAATACTTACACTTCTTATTTCTTTGTTTTTTCCTTATTCTAATAAGTGCAGCCTCAGGAGAATATTGCACAGAAAGGTTGAGTGCAGGAATTATCATTTGCTCCTTATGTTAATACAAATGGATAGAGTCTTAGCATTAAGTATGATGTTTCCTGCAAATTTCTAAAAATGTAGCTTAACATCAGATTCTATTTTTTCAGAGATTAAAGTTAATAAACTTTATAAAGTTTGCACCTACTTCGTGCAACATTTTTGTCATTAATTTGTATTAAATTTCATCAACTAACTTTTTCTGAATTCATGGAGATTAAGGTATTACATTAATAGGTAGTTTTGATGTTCTACTTTTCACAGTATACTTCATCATAGTGTATTTTTCATATACTCGAATTTAATTTGTCAATTTTCAGTTAGTATATATTTTTCTCAACCATGTTTTAACAACTCTGTTGGTAAATAACATTGGTTTGTAATTTTCATGCCTCGTATACTAGCACCTTCTTATCTGTGGTGGGGATAAGTTCCCAGACCCTCAATGGATGCCTGAAACCACATAGTGAGAGACTAACATAATAATGAGTAATAAAATAGAAGAATTGTAAAAATATTTTATAATAAGAGTTATATGAATGCCATTCCTCTCTGTCTCTCAAAGTATCTTATTCAACTTACTTGTGATGATGTGAAACTATACAATGCCTATATGATAAGGTCAATTGAGGTGAATTATGTAGGCATTGTGACACAGTAGTAGACTACTACTGACCTTCTGATATGTCAGAGGGAAGATCACCTGCTTCTGGGCCATGGTTGATGGCCGGTAATTGAAACCGTGGAAGTAAAACCATGGATGAGGGGGGTTACTGTACTGTCCTTGTCCAGCATGACACTGTCCTTATGGAAGGCTGTATGGCCTTGTAAAATGTGTTTAGTAGCATACTTTCTTTTGCAATTTTCTGAAGCATTTTATTAAAAATGGAGATCGCTATATGAAAGTCTGGTGAAACTCATTTCTAAAACAGTGGATATGGTGACTATAGAGAAAGCATACTTTTATTTTTCAATTCAATTTTTAGTTCATTTCTTGGTATATTCATTTTTTCTGAATTAGAGTTGGAAATTAACGTTAACAAAAATAATAAATGTTAATACTCACCAAGTACTTAATATTTGCCTGGCGGTCTTTCAGGCATGTTAACAACATTATTAATGCAATCTTTCTATCAGTTCTATGAAGCACGTTGATTATCCACATTTTCCAGATGGGCAAACTGAGAGCTTAATGAATTTGCTCAAGATCATACACCTCAGAGGCTGCCCTCTTAATCATTTTGCCAAACTGCTTCTAAAGAAAAAGAAAAACTTTCTAGAAATTTTTTTTTGTTTCTTCTGAGTTTTCAATTAAATTGAAACAAACTTGTCTGTTGTCTGAGGATTTTTAAGTGCATTAGTACGTATAGCCTCTTTTCCATTTCTATTCTTGTTCATTTCTGCCTATTTTTGATCAATCTTGCTTCAAATGTTTCTCCTTATCTATCTTTTCAAATAACCAGCTTTTGGATTTGCTGATTCTGGCTATTATTTATTTGTTTTCTACTTTATTTAAATCTGCTCTTATATTTATTACTTCCTTCCTTCAACATTGGTTTATTCTGATGTTCATATATTCTAAGATTGAAAGTTTATGGGGCACCTGGGTGGCTTAGTCGGGTAAGGTCATGACTCGGCTCAGGTCATGATCTTGCCGTTGGTGGGTTCGAACCCGCGTCAGACTCTGTGCTGACAACTCGGAGCCTGCTTCAGATTTTGTATCTCCCTCTCTCTGTCCCTCCCCTATTTGTACTCTGTGTCTGTATCTCTCTTAAAAATAAACATAAAAAACAAAAATTTAAATTGAAAGCTTAACTCCTTTATTTTTTATTCTTCTTTTTTAATGAGTGCATTTATAGATTATACATTAGTATTTATGTATGGCTTAAACTGCTTTCCTAAAGTTTTGGTATGTAGTAGTTCTGTAGTCATTAGTTACAAGTATTTCCTCAGTTTCATGTTATTTCTTTCTTTGACTCATGAACGAACACTTAAATTGTAAATATGTGTGGGCTAAGGGAAAAAACTTTTTTAATGTTGTTTTCTAGTGATCAAAGAATGTGATCTATATAATATTCATTATTGGAATTGTGTCATGACAGGTATTTTTACCTAGCACTTGGTCAACTTTTATAAATGTTCCATTTGTACTTGAAAAATATATCCCTGTTCTAGTAAGTCATTTTAAATATATCTGTTATAACAAGGGTGCCTGGGTGGCTCAGTCGGTTGAGCCTGAGTATTGATTTCGGCTCAGGTCATGACCCCAGGGTCATGAGATCAAGCCCTGCACTGGGCTCAGTACTCAGTATGGAGCCTACTTGGGATTCTCTCGCATGCTCCCTCTACCCCTCCACTGCTCACTCTCTTTCTCAAATAAATAAATAAATAAATAAATAAATAAATAATAAATATTAAAAATATATATCTGTTTTATCAAACCTATCAATTCTACATCCTTATATGAGTCTTTTTATAGACGTGTGTTTTAAATTCCCTTTAGTGAATGCCAAGATGGAACTGCTGAGTCATACGTGGGATATAAGTATATTTAGCTGCATAAGAATTGCCACACGGCTTTTCTAATGTGGTTATACCATTTTTCATTTCAACCAGCAATGTATGCTATTTCCAGTTTTTCCACACCCTCATCAATCCTTCAAATTGTCATTCTTTTTAATTTTAGTCAGTTGTAGTTCATTGAGGCTTTTATTTTCCTTTTCCTGATTAATGAGGTTGAACATCTTTTCATATGTTTAATGACCCTTTGTATATCTTCTTGGTAAAATATCTGTTGAAGTTTTTTGCCTTTTTTTTATTACACTGGATATATCCTTTATATATTCAGAGTAGAGGTACCTTTCTTCCAGTCTGTGCTTGCATTCTGATTTCTTAATGGTGTCTTTGATAGCAAAAGTTTTAATTTTTTATGAAGTATGATTTATAAATGGTGATAAATCTACCCTCAGGTTGCAAAGTATTCTCTAGAATTTTCTTCTGGAAATTTTACAGTTTTAACTTTTGTATGTAACTTTGTGACCTGTTTTGAATTTATTTTGAGGGAAGGCAGTTACAAGAGGAGTCATCTCTCTGCTAATCTCTCCATAAGGTGCAGCAGAAGGACTCTAATTATCTCAAACTTTGAGTTATCTCATAGACAAAACACATGCAGAAAATAACTTGCTACACACACCTGGGTCTAGAAAAATCAAGACTAATCTTATTTGCTAATGCAATTGCCACTACGGCTGCATTTTCTTCATAACATCGTGTGAAATCTTGCCTTTTCTCAAAGCCTGGTTCAAATGTCATAAAATTTTCTTTGATGAACAAATTTAAAAAAGAATCATATGTTCCTTTAGACTCCCTTTATACCTATGTTTCCTGCACTTATCCCTTTCTACCTTACAGTGAGGCTACTTGGTATTTGCCCTATTTCCTCCTCTATGGAAGAAAAAGCTCCTTGATAGCAGGACCCTCTGTCACTTTTGATATTTTTAATGTTTATTTATTTATTTTGAGAGAGAGAAAGAGAGAGCGTGAACAGGCGGGGGAGGGGTATAGAGAAAGGAGAGAGAGAATCCCAAGCAGGCTCCATGCTATTGGCTCAGACCCCGACGCAGAGCTAGATCTCATGGACCTTGGGATCATGACTTGAGTCCACATCAAGAGTTGGACGCTTAACCAACTGAACCAGCCAGGTGCCCTGGTGTTGTTTATTTTGTAACCTTAAGGCCTGGGAAGATATATTTTGTCAATTTTTGTTGCGTGCTTGGTGACAGTTGATATTCTGGAGGTGACAACAGTGAGTATTTTCTTGATGGAAAAAGAAATCTGCATTTCATTCTAGATTTCACCATTCAAATTCTCTTCCTCCTATTTTTCAGTAAGAAGATAATTTATCAACCACAGAGACAACATCTGAGCATTTAAAGCAAGTTGCTCATAGGTAATATGTAGAAATGAACATAGAATGGCCATATGGGCATGTGAACTAGGAGTTAGCTTTTATATCATTATGGAGCTTTTAATTTCAAGCTCACATGCATACCCTTGGAAATCATGGCAGTCAATAACCACAGGCGAATGAACATTTAGTATCATCCAAACACTGTTCTAAGTATTCTATGTGTACTATCTTTCCTTCAATTCTCACAACAATCATGTAAAGTTAATAGCATCATAATCCTGATTTTATTCCTGAGAATATGGATGCTTAACTAGATTAAGTAATAAACCGAAGGTCACACAGCCAGTCTGGTGTTAAAGCCTGCATTTGAACTTGGGCTTTCTATCTCCAGAGTCTGTGTGTGCTCTGAAGCATTATTCAAGAGGACACCCCCACCACTGTAAGGCAGCTACCTGGCAATCACACATACTAGAATTAAGACTGCTGGGCAATTATTCCATATTTTTAATTTGGTTGCACAAGATTTTAGATATTTGGTACATATATTTGGTCTTGTGGAAACCATTTTTTCTTAATGAAAATTAAATTTAATTATCGAAGTACACTTCAGTGATGTAACTATCTGCATTGAAAAACAAAATTAACAAATTTTTTTCACAAAATATATCTTACCATGCAACACTTTTTTTTCTGTGTTCAATTCTAGACTTTACTTCCTCCTTGAAACTGTCCTGCCACCTTCATGATATAAATTTCTCTTTGAGTTAGGCTTATCATGGCCTACCCAGTGCTAGAGACTATTTTTCTTTGTGACTCTCAGACATCAGGTATAACTCAAAGTGCAGAAGGCGAGAAGGTTGCTATCTCAAATTGCGGGTTGAAGTGAGCCATTAAATATGTGTTTATTAGAAAAAGTCTTTACTGACTTTATTCCACAGATCTATGGGTCCAGGGAACAGGAATTAAAAAAAACATCATTTCAAATAGGATATTCCCAAGTTAATATAAACTTTTTTCCTTAATAAAAAGGTCAAAAAAGGACCTCATGCTTTACATAATTTATTGCTAAGGGCATTTAAATAATTTTGGAAATTGTAAACATCTATGATTCAATAATTGTTTGATTATATCAAAAGAAAGACCCTCTAAAGAGAATATAGGTGCCCCTGAGGGGTATCTGCCGGGTAAGGGGTTCTGGGGCTCCAGCATGTCGCACTCCGTGCCTACACCTTGTACAATAAATGGGTTTCCTACATCATTGATTTTGATATTACTAGGCTTGTTGAGGATATCACCCAGATGCAATGCCTGATCTTATGAAGAAAGATCTGAACCCTGAGAATAAAGTTTGCAGCTGCATCTGATGGGGGCTCTGAGGACAGTTTAAAACCCAGCACATTTCACAAGGCTCAACGGGCAACACAGACACACAGATTCATCCTCTGATCTCCTAAGTCTGGTGGAACATGTTGCACAGGAGTCTCAAATGTCAGATAAGGGACAGTGTCATTCCAACTGATGGGTTTAATCATATAAAATTTAGGGGTTTTAGTTTTTATGTGAGAAGCAGTGGAAGAGTTGAGTGTTTCCCTGTATCACCATGAACAGAATATGACTAGACTGTGAGATTATTATAATTGACTTCTAACTTGGGGCCAGATTAGCAATTTAGAAAATTATATATAGATGGTATCTTCTTGATAGCTGAGTAGCATTCAAATGGATGCTCCTAGAGAACATGCGGTTTTTCATCTTTTTCCCTATTAAGCTACATAGTTATTAGTCTAAATTCTTTGATTATTGGCCCCACCATTCATCCCAGATCATTAAGCGTATTGGGTTCATGCTGACCAGATTTCTACCATCGTTATGAACAGACAATCAGAAGAAAAGAAAATGGAAGTTATAGATTTAAAAGTCTAAATTCCTGAGAATTTTAAATAAATTTATTTTTAAGTCATAAAGTTTTTCTGCTTATTACAGAAAAACTGGATACTATTAAAAACGTTTAAAAGAAAATAAAAATCACCTATAACTCTACCACTCAGAAGAGATGGTTTTTATTGATTTTTAGTGTATTTTATTCTGCTTATTTAAGTATTTTTACATAGCTAAAATCATATAGTCTATTTAATGTAATATCATTTAAAATAATGACATATAAAACAAAAACTTCATAAATATAATTTATAATTATAAGCTATTATTTTATTCTGTGGATATGCTTTAATTTGATTAACCATTTTCCTTTTGGGGAAACATTACTTTTTTTCCAGTCTACTTTTAGTTTTATTAGTTTATCAGGACATCAGACAAACACTGTTTCATGAATTTGCAGGGAGCAATGAGAATGGAATTCAGCTTCAGAAAAAGATTGCTCCTGAAATTGACAATAACATTTAATAGACTCTTTGGTTTAAAAGATAAGATAGGTCCCAGGCAAGAGATGCCTAGCTGACTCAGTCAGTGGAGCATGCTACTCTTGATCTTGGGGTTGTAAGCTCAAGAGCCCCACGTTGAGTGTAGAGATTACTTAAACAAAAATGTTAAAAAAAAAAAAAAAAAAGGTATGTCCCTGACAAAATTTGGAAAGGAGATGTTAAAATTAAAGAATCTAAACAGTTCTACAAAATAAAGTGAAAGTGTATTTTCTCTGAGGGAAAACTATTTTGAGATAAAAAATGACTTGGAACACCTTTGTGTGCTCCTCAGAAAGGAGACAGGGCCAGGGAGGGGGAAGGAAACAGGAAGTTGGAGTGACCACGGGATGGGAAGGAGGCTTTTTTTTTTTTAATGTTTATTTACTTTTGAGGCAGAGACAGAGTGTGAGCAGGGGAAGGGCAGAGAAAGAGGGAGACACAGAATCTGAAGCAGGCTCCAGGCCCTGAGCTATCAGCACAGAGCCCGATGCGCGGCTCGAACTCACAAACTATGAGATCATGACCTGAGCTGCAATCGGTGTTTAACCGACTGAGCCACCCAGACGCCCTGGGAAGGAGGCTTTGAAAGGAGAGACTAGTGCCATCAACAGGGTGATAGTCTGGAGACCAAAGTGAGTCAACCAGGAAGGGATTTTCTGCAATGGCCAACTAGCTTTTGCAGCATAATGTGACCCAGATCCATTTTTAAGTTATTTCCTATCCCATTCTGCAAATCCTTTTCCACTATTCCCAAAAATTCAGTTACCTTAGGCATGCTAGCAATAATAATGGAAATGGCATGAAATGGAACAGCAAGACTTGTATGACATGGAAAAAGCAGGTATGGGATGTCACAGAGATTCAATAAAGTCCTGCTGCAGCAGTTTGGAGAAGTTACAACAGACAACCAACGTAATCATGTATCTCTTGTCCAGACCTCAACCCGGTACCTTAGTCTTTGAGAGTTTAGAAAGTCATTGTGTTTTCTGTAGTGAATATGAGAGAAAGTTTGACTCATTTAACTTGGATATTAAAAGTAAAGGATAATCCCAGATAGTTGGAGGACCTGGGGATCTTCAGTTTACATAAAAATCAACAAACTGAGCTATGTATTCATTATCTGGTACTTTTTCCTTATGTTGTACTCCAAGAAGAGAAATGACTAGCTCAAGGGAATTGCTTTTAAGATTCGTACAGCATACTGCCAAGCTGTTTTCAAAATGCTGGCACCAATTTATAATCTCACCATCACTGGGCAAGAATGCCTAAAGACACCGATTATTGTAAGTGAAGTCTGGAAGAATGATGGTGTCAACAATGATATCAGCATTGGTCTAGAGATTTTCTAGGTGTTTACATTCTGTCATCTAAGGCTGACAAGATGCTCAATCAGACGTTAATGAAACATAATTGTTTCTTAATGGAGGGCCTTAAGATCTCACAAAAGATTGAAACATTCATAACCTGAAATTAAGGCTGAGGAAAAAACAAGAAGTCTTTAACCACAATGGATCAGTTATGTTTTTCATTTACCACATTTCACATCTTTTGGGTTTACTTTAGAAGTGAGTAAAGAAGATATAAATCATAATTCTTTCTCTTTGCAATTCTCTGCTGTGCGCCCTCGCCTCTCTCAGCCTCTGTATCCAGGGGAAAAAGTCTGACAGCTTACTGTTCTTGAGAAACCACATGATTAAAACAAGCAAATAAAACACTTTGATTATGAGCCACAGATTTACCCAGAAATGAATGCTTTAGAAAATAATACATTTGTTTGCTAATTTTCCATGAGCATAAACAGCAGTGATATTCCACTAATTGCTATGTGAAAATATGCATGGCAGAAAAAGAAATAGTAGCAGGACCCCGGAGCTTTTACAATAAAGTAAGAGTTAGCTAGGATTTTTAACCCACACTATTCTTTTCACCAGACTTGAATGTACATATTCTACCTACATATTCTAAAATCTACAATTTTACCCTGGTAGTTTAAGAGGTAATGAATGTCTACTTGGTCAGCCTGGTGACAGGATATAAGTTGCAGACCAGACCAGGACAGAGATTTTACTTACATTGCATTGGGAAGGTTCTGTTTCTCCCAGATGCTCTTACTTAGAACAGCTTTCAGAAGAAAAAACATAGATTTTTTTTAAAAAAATTGTAATGTCTAAATAGAAGGGAAAGAAATAACAAGAAAACAATATCTTTTTTGGAAACAAATTTTTTTTGTCAAAATCTTTATGGTAATACAAGATAATGTAGACAGTTTTGTTTTAGCAAGAACGATTGTCAAAAGTTTAGCAACTTTGAACATTCATAAATCATTTCAATTCCCTGAGGCTTAATATAAGTTTTGATTGTTCAAAGATAAGAAAGATCTGGCTCAACTCTAGAGACATTTGGTGTTTTGTATTTTGTTTTGTGTCTGAATGATAGATGTGTGAACATGGGTGGTTACTATAAGTCCCTAATCATGCATTTGGACACATGAATGGGATTTAACAAATTGTCTTGCACAGAATGGGCAAATTCCCGTGATGCCAATCCAGTAATGAAGCTTCCCAGGATGCCAGCTCACAGCTGCCTCTGACCCACCTCTGCATACACAGAAATTGAGGTTATCCTACCGAAGAGGGGGCAAACCTCGGTTAATTCTCTGAGTCTTTTTTGGATGTGTGATTTGGCAACAAAGGAAGTGATCCAAATAATCTCATATATTTATATATATATATATATATATATATATATTATATATATATTTTGTGTATATTTTGTGTATATACATATATACATATTTTGTATATATGCATACATATATATGGATTTGTATTTCTTAATATACCTCCTCCTTCTATTCATTGCTTCCAATCATCCTTAAACATCTTAGTTTCTTTGATATTCAGAACCCTCAGAGGTCATTTACACAAGCAAAGCCTTCCTTCCTCATTTAAAAACAAATGTTCTTCTTTAAAAATTTAATATTAAAAACTTAAAAAACTGTTCTTAATCTGTTTGAAGTCAGAGAATAGAAGGATCTCCAGATTACGCAGTCTTACAAGCTGCCGTTTTCTCTTTGCTTTTGACGTATGAATTAGGAAACACATATCCAAAATTTGTCTGCATAGAAAATGTTTTCTGCTTTTCCTACTCATTTTGTACAAAACTCAATAGAGTGATTGACGGTCTCTTGTAATTTACTACCCAGCCCACTAGAGTTGACTGTGCAGACTTTTTTTTAATGTTCATTTATTTTTGAGAAGGAGAGAGCACCCTTGAGAGCACGCGTGCAAGTGAGGGGAGAGGCAGAATGAGGGGCAGAGGATCCCCAAATGGCTCCGCGCTGACAGCAGATAGCCCAGTGAGGGACTCAAACCCACAAACTGAGTCCAGGAACCATGAAGTCATGCCCTGGGCCAAAGTTGGACGCTTAACCGACTGAGCCACCCAGGCTCCCAATGCTTCAGACTTTCTTATGCCACCACGTCCATCCAATCTCACACCATCTTGTCTAAACTCAGCTTTATGATATATTTCTGATAAAGCCGAGGCTGATATCCATGTTTCCAAGGCCAGGAAAATTGTTTATAAGAGAGCAAGAAATAGAATTATAGCCTTTTGACTCACTTTGTTTTGTTTTTTCAGAACACCTCAAACAGAAAATATCTTCATCTCTCATTTTCATATTATCTGTTCTAAATAATATAATGTTTTACCTCCAGTGTGTCTCCTCTTGTTGGAAGTCATCATGGAGATATTCAATCTGATACGAATACAGCTATTAAGACAATTTTTAAAAGTTCTTCTGACTTTCTTGTTTTGAAGGAGGAAGGGTTAAAAGAATATGCTATGACCTGGAAAAACAGTCTATTTCAGATAAGCCTGTCAGCCTTAGAAATGGGTGGTATATGTGCCAGTACAGTAAGTATATTTGGTTCCAATTTCCTCCCATCACGCATCGTTCTGTCTCAGTCTCAGATGATCTTCAACACAGTATTAGAGGTGCCAAGGAAATAATAAAAGAATGAGAGGGGAAAAAATCAACCCCCAGCAACAACATTGCAGCCTGTGTGTGAGTCAATGAAGCCTGTTGATTAGGTCTTGAATGAGCACTCCTCCAGGCACCAGAATATCCATCTGGGTGTCTGGGACCTGACGCAGCGATGAGAAGCACAACCAGCTCCCTCTTATCTACCTCCAAACTGAAAAAAATGGGAGAAATCATACCTCTAAAGCCAAACGCATAAAAGGACAAAGTGGTGGTGCGTGCCGTCTTCAGGCACTGCATCCTATCAGCATCCCAGGAGAGTTCCCTAAATAAATAAGTAACTTTGGGGCAGAACATAGCAAAAGACCACCAAGAACAATCTGGAGATGAGTGAAGCCTTACTACACAAACCACAGGTAAACCTACAAAGCTAAACAGATGCCAAATGGTCAGTATTACTTCTTTGTCTTTTGGAGATGGAAGCGTTTATGAAATTGAGAGCGGTTGGGGAGCCTGGGTGGCTCAATTGGTTAAGCATCTGACTCTTGATTTCAACTCAGATCATAATCTCACGATTTGTGAGTTTGAGCCCTGCGTTGGGTTCTGAACAGTCAGCACTTGGGATTCTCTCTCTCTCCCTCTCTTTCTGCTCCTCCTCCCCACCCCGCCTCTCTTAAAATAAATTTAAAAACATTAAATATATTTAGAGTGGTCAAATGTTAATCTACTGATTCATGCTAAGAGAAACTGACTCCGAATATCTCCTCATCTCTTCCCCACATGCGTATGAATACACAGGAGCACACACTCACACACACACATATTCAAACACATTGCTTTTATTTTTACACTTCTCCAGGTAAGAAAACTGTCATTTTTATCAAAGTCCCTGTTCAACTAACATACAGAGCTTTTCAAAGGTATTGAAAGCTGAGGTGTTTTGTGGTTGCTGTTTTGTGCGTGCATACATCAACAAGAGCAAGACACATTACGTTTCTCTTGAGAAGTGAGAATTGCACAGTGCACCGGTTCATATGTAGTGTCTCTTCCAGAGCTTCTATTTCAGTGCTGCCCGGGATCATCAGCCAAGATACTCTTGAAAGCAGAAAGCTTGCTTTTAGCCTGCAATTCATTTTCATTTTACCTAAAAGTGCTTAATAGAGCAAACTAGTCGTTGTAAAAATCGAGGACCTTTGACCCAGAGTTCTGTAATTTCTTTTTCTGTTACCACCAGGAAGAAAAATAGAAATAGTAAAACCAGAAATGTTCTTATACTAACTCATATAAGTTTGTGTGGGTTTTCACCTTTTGTTGAAAGAAGAGGCCATGAACACGGGGCACCTGGGTGGCTCGCTCTGTTAAGCATCCAACTTCAGCTCAGGTCATGACCTCACAGTTCATGGGTTCAAGCCCAATGTCGGGCTCTGTGCTGACAGCTCAAAGCTGGAGCCCGCTTCAGATTCTGTGTCTTCCTCCCTCCCTGTCCCTCCCTCGCTTGTTTTTTCTTTCTCTGTCTCTGAAAAATAAATAAACATAAAAAAAAATTTTTTTAAAAAAGAGTCCATGAGCAAAAAACCTCAACATACTACTACCTAAGTTAGGTCAAATCTCTATAACTGACCCCAACAACAGATCCAACTGACCACAGTGAAGATATAACGGCAAGTTATATCTTCATTTGTACTTGATTAATCATTTGTACTTGAAAATAAAAACAGCTAAGCAGTATAATAACTTTAGCTCTGAACTCTCCAAATTCATAAACCAAAAGGTTTAATTTTCAAGATAATAAAATGAAAGGGGTATGCACCAGAGAAAATTCAAATAGTTATTTATACAGAATTGCAGTCTTTCCTAAAATTAAAAGAAATCGAACTCTGTCTTTACTGATGTTCAGTGCTCTTGAGACTCAAACTGTATTTCTTTTTCTTTTTAAAATTGTATTTATTTATTTATTTTCATTTTTGAGACGGACAGAGACAGCACGAGTGTGGGAGAGGAGGAGATAGAGAGAGAGAGAGAGAGAATCCCAAGCAGGCTCTGCGCTGCCAGCACAGAGCCCAACGTGGAGTTCAAACTCATGAAAGTCTGAGATCATGACCTTAGCCAAAACCAAGAGTCAGCCACTCACTGACTGAGCCATGCAAACACCCCTCAAGCTGTATTTCTTTCTTTCTTTTTATTTTTTTAATTGAAGTATAATTAACATTCAGTGTTATATCAGTTTCAGGTGTACAATATAGTGATTTGACAATTTTATACATTTCTCAGTGCTCATTGTATTAAGTGTATTCTTTTTTTAAATTTTTTTAACTTTTTAATTTATTATTGAGAGAAAGAGAGAGACAGAGCATGAGCAGGGGAGGGGCAGAGAGATGGGGAGACACAGAATCCGAAGAAGTCTCCAGGCTCTAAGCTGTCAGCACAGAGCCCGACGCGGGGCTCGAACTCACAAACTGTGAGATCATGACCTGAGCCGAAGTTGGACGCTCAACCAACTGAGCCACCCAGGTGCCCCTGTATTAAGTGTACTCTTAACCCTCTTTATTTCACGGACATCCTCCTCCCCTCCTCCCCTCTGGCAAGCCCCAGTTTTGTTCTGTATTTAAGAGTCTTTTTTTTTTCATTGTCTCTTTTGTTTGTTTGTTTGTTCATTTGTTTTTTTTTTTTTAATTCTACAGATGAGTGAAATCGTTTGAGTTTTATCTTTCTCTGACTTATTTCACTCAGCATTATACCCTGTAGGTCCATCCCTGTTGTTGCAAATGGGAAGATCTCATTCTTTTTATGATTGTATTTCTTAGGAAGATGAATCAGCCTGCAAAAAATATATATATATGCAGAGCTAAAAAGCAACATAGAATCAGTTAGTCCCTTCCTCTATAGCCATTCAGCAGTAGAACTGTACTAGACTTCAAATCCCCAGACTGGTCAAGGTGAGACCACCAGGGTGTCTTTCTCTCCATTATTTATATTTGTGTTTGCTTTTTTTTTCTTTTTCTTTTTTTTTCTTTACATTGTTCTGTGTTAAATAGCTATGTCTTTTCATCTTTTATAATTTCCTCTTGTTACTGAATCTCATGACTCTACACCTAGAAGGAAGTAGCATGAATGCATTTAAGCCTTCATATGGTAAAGTCAAAACAGTTAAGATTCTGGTATCCTTAGAAAATTAGAGCATAGTTCTAGTCTGCTTCATTCACATTGAATCTGGATGAGAGTCATGATAGTCTTTTCTTACATTAGTGTAGGACTCTTTCTCCGGACAACATTTTGCTCAAATCAGTAAGATAACAGGGAGATGGTTTTTTCATCCCTCCTTAGAGTGGTAACCTCTGCACTTGGGTATTTCCCTCATCATGATTTCCTGCCCACATCTTGTATCAATATCTGTCACTAAGAGGGTGGAAGTCCTTAAGAAGGCCAGTGACTAGCAAAGTTAAGTTAAAAGAATACTTTTCAACTAGCCAAAATGCCCTATTTCAGTTAGTTCTGATAATAACTAAAGGATATTTAAAATATTTAAAAACTTGAATTTTCAAAGTATACAATCCGAGAAATAAAATTTAGCACAGTAAATAAAAAGCACAAAAGAACAAGGATTCATTTGCACTACATAAATTATATCTTCGCTACTTTAAAATTTATCTGTGAAACAATGCAACATCTTTGATCCTTTCTTTCATATTCAAAACATTCTCTTCTCTTGGGGAGCCTGGGCAGCTCAGTTGGTTGGGCTTCTGACTTCAGCTCAGGTCATGATCTCATGGTTCCTGGGTTCAAGTCCCCCATTGCTTCAGATTCTCTGGCTCCCTCTCTCTCTGCCCCTCCTCTGCTCGGTCTCTCTCTCTCTCTCTCTCTCTCTCTCTCTCAAAAATAAATAAACAAACATTTTTTAAAAATCTCTATTCATTCCAATCTTCAATAAGCTCTGATAAATCTTCTTTTCTCATTTCTGCCTTTCTTGGTCTCAGCTTTCTGGCACTCCTCCATCACTGCATACCTATATAGGAAAGTTCTACATGGCACTGTAATGGCTTATAAATTCTGCCTCCTGAGGAAGGCTTTCAGGTCATGCTTCCCAGGCCTCACATCAGACAAACAGACAAGGCAGTCGAGTCTTCTGAATATCTGCCCCCACACTGATGTCATTCTAAACTCTCAACAGGGTCAATGGGTTACCTGGAAATGTTTCCTATCGGTCCTTCTCACTTCCCTCAGTTCCTCCTGATGTCGATTTTGTAGACCAGCCAGATTTTCAGCTTTAGAAACTTGTATGACCTGAAGGAAAGCTGGGCCTGTCTTAACTGTGTATCTCACCCTTTCCCCGATCCTGCCTTTACCTTGACAACGTGACAATCATCGCTGTTTCCTCTTTCCAGAGTCAGATCATTGCAACCCAGGGCCGGGGCTGGGGTCTGATCCCAGGGTATGTCAGAGCTCCTGTCCTTGTTTCTAGAGAAGAGAGAAATACAGAATTCTATTCTATAGTCAGGTTTTCTTTTACTTCTCTGCAGGAATAGTCTCATCCTAACCCATACCAGAGGTTCTAGAATGTTTTGGGTTCTCCCAAAGGCAAATAACACATTCCTCGTGGGTAGTTCAAGCATCTTAGATTCCCCCCAGCCACGTGTCTTCAACTACTGTCAATCAGTGTCCATGGTGCCTGTTCTATTTAAGGAAAAGCAGTGAATGAAAGAAGGGGAAATGGCTGAATCTGAAACTTGCCAAGAAATGAAGACACTGCTTAGAACTTCTTAATAAGGATACATTAATGAAAGCAATTCACTGAGTGTTTTCTGTATGTCACTACTGATGAGGTTTTATGGGTGTGATATCATAATTTGGCTGTCTTTGACCTGCCCCTCCTGGCCATTCTGAATTCTGCAGACATTATGCAGATATCTTGCC
Source organism: Paguma larvata (assembly GCA_030068075.1). NCBI lineage: Eukaryota > Metazoa > Chordata > Mammalia > Carnivora > Viverridae > Paguma > Paguma larvata. Next base: position 74,588,200 of record CM057823.1, read on the forward strand.
AGCTAAGAGAGCTGAATGCCAAAGGCCTGCTTTATTTGGGCAGAAATCAAAGGCCCTGTGGGTTTAAGGAAAGGCAGGCACAGTTACTTTCCCCAGCTCCAAATTGCTGGGCTGTGGCTAGAATCTGTTTGTAAATATAGCTGGAGTTGGAACTAGCCTCCCCCAAAAGACAAATGAATTTCTAAGCATGTTTGTACTTGCAAATGCATGGTGTTTTACACTTCATGCCACCTTAATCCCTATTAAACCAATCTGAAGTCATGTCAGGCCAACCTTCCACAGTCAAATGGATTAGACGAGCCAATTGCTCAAATATAGGAAAAGACCAAGAGCTTTTCCCGTCTGGCACCCATGCATCGAAAGCATCATTTTCACACCAATATTTATCCTTTTCCGTTTTATTTGTTTGTTTGTTTTTGTTTTTGGTGTTTCAGCATATTCACAAATGAAATCGATAACTTGAAAATGGCGACTAAAATAACTAAGGCAGAGTCTGAAATTTATGTATTTCTTAAATACGTATGAGAAAAGTAACAATATTGCAAAACCCTTAGCTGAGTTCTAAAGAACTACTGACATCTCATGAAAAAAAAAATTGAAAAACATTCAACTTAAAACAATTTGGCATCCACCCCTATATTTTCCTTTATTCTTGCTATGCAGGACAATGGAAATCCACAGGGATTTGGCAAGATTAATGGTGATCGAATCCAAATAATACAATATTTTTACAGTAGTTTCTTTGTGTTTTTGTTTAGCCTTGACTATTTCCCTATATGTTAATGCCAGCACTGAAAGGGCGGATCAGAAACCATTTATTAGTTTCGTAGACTACAAATGGAGTCATCCAATGCTGGAAGGTGTAAGTGTCAAAGCAATATGTGCCTCACCGCATCTCAAATTACAACAAAAATATTTATTGGGCTCCATTTAAAAGAATATTGTATTCATCTCTGCCTCATATTAGCTCCTGCCACCTGTTTTTTTTTTTTTTCTGTCCTTCCAACCTCTAAGCTCTCTGTTGTTCAGCCAGTTCACTCTGCTAACAAAATATTTAACTGCTGCATCACCACCTTCTCCTGTGTCCATTCATGAGGATTCTGCTGCCTTTCAGATTAAAACCGTATTTTGTGAGTAGCTCTATGTGAGTGTATACAGATTGTGGTCAGCCCTATTCCCTAACTGATTTCTAAACCCCCTTTTTTCCCATCCATTCTCAAAAGGAAGCTTCCATATATTATTATGGGTTTTGTTATTAGCTTTCCAGATTGTCAGATGTTTGCAATTACTGAGCAAACCAAGCAATATGGACAATCGAAATTATTTGGGAAATGAAGAGGAAGTATCAATAATCAATGATTTTAAAAAGCCAAAGAAAATTGCTTTTTAGACCATCACTAAATTTACCTGCCACACACACATCCCCCCAGAAAAGTCATGAAATAGTTAAAGCACAAGCTCCGAGTGAGGCTGCTAGTGACAGCTTTAACTTCCCTGCTGCTGACAAAGAAACTGGTGAATAGTGGAGCCTTGGAGGTGCCTGGAGAATAATAGTAATTTTGCATATTTTACATGGTGCAGGAAGCCCTGTTGAGGTGGCACATAGCAAAGCGGTGTTATTCTCCTTGCAGAAAGTTAAGAAGATATTTGAAATCACTCCTATCACTTCCGTGTGTGGACCGAGAAGACATTCCCAGGCAGCTTTGGCAGGCATACTTGGCAGGGCAGGCTGTAAAGGCAAGCTGCGTTTCAGCATTTGCTCAGTGGTAGAAACAGCTACAGCTAGAGACTTTTAGTTGATGAAAACTTTGTACTTTAAAGCCTAGCTGTGGAGCAATTGCTGAATGGATACTCAGACTTCTCAGCAGTGGATCTATCATGATGGGAACATGGAAAGTGTGAGGGTAGATCTGGCTGGGCCACATGTATGAAAGACTCAGAAAAGAAGGACTGAATGGGAAGATAGGGAAGAAAAAGTCTGTTCCAGAGGCTAGCAGATAGGACTTCCTTTGCCGGTCCTGCCTAAGTGATTCCCAATATCTTGGTGTAGAGGGTTGGGTGTTAACACTGAAATCATACATTTATCTCTATTATTTGAAGCTTTGATGATTTTTTTAAATAAACTGTATGGGATTCTTCCCATAATGCCGGTTCAGGTTTCAACTCATTGTTTCCATCACCCCTCTCAAATCCGATTTTAAATTGTCTCTTTTGCTACGTTTAAAGAGAAAGAGAGAACAAACTCTCTGGGTTCAAATTCTAGTTCTGCTACTTATACTCTATATGACCTTATACAAGTAACTTAAGCTTCAGGTTCTATAAAATTGAGACAATCATAGACTCTGCTTTATATGGTTGTCTGAGGACTAAATGAGATAGAAAATGTAAAGTGCCAAGCGGCGTGCCTGGAGCAAAGTGAGCGGTCACTCACTGATGTGACATAGCTAGTCAGTCTCCTCTACGTGCCAGGGACTGGGCTAGGAACGGAGTTGGCAATGTGAGCCACACATGCCGTCTGACCTGACAGAGCACACTCATTAGAGGAGGAGATAGATTTTGATCAAAAACACTTTACAAATGATGCCTTATAAGTTATCATAAATATGTTTTTGTAAAAGGACTATCTACGTGACAAACGTGGTATTAAAATGGAGAATTAACTCGTTTAGGGGTCAGGGAATTCTTTACTATTGTGTTTGGCAGTTGAACTGAGATCTAAAGGAAGAGTAATATTCAAATACGTAAGCTGGAGGGAAGAGTATTCCAAGACATGGGGAAGACATGTTTCAAAATACCTGAGGTTGGGCTTGAAAACAGGGAGTATTTAAGAATCTTTAAAATGTCGGTGTTTCTGAAACACAGAATGCAAGGAAGACAGAACTAGAATACAATAAAGATGTAGTAGGGGTCAGTCTACTAATGGCCTTGCATGTCACATTAAAGGTTTTCTTTTTAAACTAAGAGCAATGAAGAGTTTCAAGAAGGTGGGAAAATCTGATTTGTGCTTAAAAGCAAAAAAGCAAAAGTGTCCTGGATGAAACATGAAAAACAGACCTTATGTGGCAAGAACGAATTTAGCAAGTGCAATTAGGATGCCATCGTAGTACAGAGGCAGTGGCAATAGAGAGAGAGGAGAAGTAAAAAAATGAGGGAGATATTGAGAAGGTGAAACTGACTAGAAATCATGATGGAATTGCACAGAGGGTAAGAAGAAAGAGGTGTTAAGGAAGGCCTTGGAATTCTGACTTGAATAATTGATTGGATGGTGATCTCTTTCACTGAACCCCGTGGCACTGGAAGACGATGGGATCTAGAAGTGTTGGGGGTGAGTTGGGGGGAAAGGAAGCAATGAAAAGAGAAGTCATACATTTTGTTTTAATGTCTTCAAGTATGATATCCTTTTGAGACATCCAAGTAAACATGTCAGGCGGATGTTGATACATGGCGCTGGAATTCAGAAGCACACTATAGGCTGAAGATACAGATATTCGTGAACAAACAGATATGTGGACATTGCTGACATAGAGTTGGTAATGATAGCTTTGAAGAAAGGTGGTTTTCTAGGAAGAGAATCCAGCACAAGAAGAAGATGTAAGTTTGTTTTGTTTTTGCACCATAAAGATCAAGAAAACACGTGAAAAGGCTGGCACCAGGGCTGGCTTCGTGGGGATGTGACTTCGGCAGTCACACGGGGTCCTATGGTCAGAAGGGCCCCAGACCTGGCTTTATGCTCTGTGGTCAGGGTCTTAAAATGCTTACTAATTTTATTGTTGAACTTGTATTTTGGAAGCGAAGTCTAATAGGACAGTGAAGCTTCCGTCTGAGTGAAGGAGACCGGTGCAGTATGTAGATTGGCCATTTCTTGCTGCCCAGTCTCCTACTGTGTTTACATGCCCCGTGAACAGAGAACTCTAATGTGGAGGCCCGTAAGACTCAGCGCCAGTACACAGTAAGCATGTAGCATCCTCCACTGAGCCAGCCAATACCCTGATGGGCCACACATTCTGTTGCCACCAGAATTTGCTTTAAATGAAGAAGAAAGTGGCATTCTAGGAAACATAAGTGGCCGAAGAACGTTATGATGCCTTTTCCTACTGGTATTGCTTCCAGGTATTAGCCAACCATTTAGGCTGAAAATGACAGCAGAGCAGGAAAGGGAAAGATAAAGCCAACTTCTTTCAGTCCTTCCTTATTCATAAGTAATCGAAAGGTAGAGAGTATTGGCAGAATATAATTTTATCACCATGGGAGAAAACAGATGCATTGAGTTAGTCTTGTCCAGGGTTTCTGCTTCTGGTAAGCACAAAATATATAGGCACCTATGAGCCACAAAATAAGAATTGTATAATTTCAGCGATTCCGCGTTTGCATTTGCTGCTCTTATATTTGTCTTTGAAACTGGCATTGCACAATATAAAGATGAACGGTAACATTCATACAAATAATTTAAAATGTTAATTTTTTCCTCCACCTAAAATGATTTTAAATAGCCAATAAAAGTGCCATGACAGGTTGAGAGGTGGGTTGTGGGGAAATATTTCAGAATCTTTAATGTATTTCAGAATCTTTAATGGTATATGTTTTGCTGTTTTTGAACAAGGGGACCCAGGTGGAACTTACATAGAAGGGCACCAACTGCATACAAATTATGTAGGGAATCTCCAGAGTTCAAAAATTTGATAGAGTTCGGTGTGAAAGCACCTAAGACTTTAATTAATTAAAGCACTTCCGGAATGGTTAAAAGGGAATTTACGCCGTATTCGAGAAAAGTGGAAAGGACTAAGTAACTCACCTAATCAGACAATTGACAGGTGTGGGAACTTGCAGGAAAAAGCCGAGGCCAAAACATGCAGCCGTCTATACAGATGCCAATAGCCTAAATAGTACAACTGACAAGTCTAAATGCTTAGCAGTAAGAGAAAACCTGGAAACAAATGGTCACTAAGATGTGATGCATGAAAGGAACCAGTTAGACATGGTGCTATTTATTTACAAACTCTAAAGAAAGATTAGGAAAAATTACATGGGAAGTACACTTTTTATTTGGATCATTGATGTTTTTCTACATCTGAGAGGTTTTATTTCAGTACACATGTGATTTTCCAAATTTTCCTCAATTTTTTAAAAGACATGTTTTATAATATTTACCTCTTTTGGTGAAGGTTTACTGAGGTCATTTATTTTAATAAGACAACAGAGCTTTATGAAGTTTTGCATGAGGAAGTCAGCCAGCTTGCCCTGAGGCCAAGTGACTTCCTTTACACACCAGCTTTGCAGCACTTTCGATCCTAATTTGGAATAAACACATGCAAAGGTTTGCTACAAAGGTATTCATGGTCATATTATTTTATTCACAATAAATAAATATATAGATAAATATCTAAACAAGTGATCAATTGAAGAGATTTTGATCATTCCATACAATGGAAATCCATGTACTTACAAAAATGGTTCTGTAGATCACTACATAAGATATAGTAAGAATACTTATTTCAAAAGACTTTATATTATGTTGAATGTAAAAAATAAATTACACAACATTATTTAGAGTACAACCCTGTATTTCTTAAATTTGGTTTCATTGAAAAAAATCCACAAAAGTCTATGAGCATATATGCTCAAGTGTAGAGGATTATCTTTCATGCTGAATTGTGGTTAATATTTATTTCTTTTTCCTTTTTCTATTTTTATGTATTTTTATTTTTATTATTTTTATTTTTTAGAGACAGCATGAGTTGGGAAGGGGGGGTAGAAGGAGATACAGAATTTTAAGCAGGCTCAGCACAGAGCCTGACATGGGGATCCATGCAGGGCTCAATTCCATGACACTAGGATCATGACCTGAGCTAAAATCGAGAGTCAGATGCTCAGCTGACTGAGCCACCCAGGCGTCCCTCCCTTTATGTATTTTCTAAATTATCTACTATAAACAAATTTTAGTTTTAAAATTTTCCAGAATGCTGAAAAATTATTTTAAAAGGCCAACAGAAAGTGCCTCAGTACAGGTACAAATGAGTACACATCTTTCAGGGTTAAAACACCACAACTGCAAACATTAAATCCACAGAGGTGTACGGTTTCCTGCTGGAGCTGCAACCCTGAACACCTACAGGGCTAGACAAAAACAGTGTGTGGTGGGCATGGAGAACTGAAGAGAACGAGCCCTTTCAAGAGGTATTTGAAGGGTAGCAAAATATGCTACTCGAAAATATGCCACTTAGTAAGGATTATTTAGAGCCGAAGGCAATTGAGAAGAAGCAGAGACAAGAAAAGCTGCTTCCCTACTTGCCTGAAGACAGGACATACATTGGTAAAGGTGCCCCTCCTCCTCTCTCCACAAGAAAGATCCAAGTTAATCACTAGTGTCAACTCTAGACCCTCATCAACCCAGAGTCGGTACCAGAGGACTCCGTATGAGAAGTCCTTTACTTTCCATTAGTTCCATCATATCCAGTTGACCCTTAACAACATGGGTGTTAAGGGCACCTGCTCTCTGGGCAGTTGAAAATCTGCATGTAACTTTTGGGTCCCTCCAAACTGAACAACTAATAGCCTACTGCTGCCTTATGGATAATATGAACAATCCATTAATATGTATGTCATATGTTAGATGTATTATACGCTCTATACAATAAAGTAAGCTAGAGAAAAGAAAATGCTATTAAGAAAATAATAAAGGAGAAAATACATTTACAGTCCTGTACTATATTTATTTTAAAAAATCTGTGTATAAGCAGACCCGTGCAGCTCAAACCTGTTGTCCAAGCGTCAAATGTGTTTACCCTCCCACAATTTGTTACCCTAGAAACAGTCATTTTCCTTTGTCTTGTCACTTCTCTAAAAATTCATTGTTCTTTCTTTAAGATGCCATATAAGCTCAAATTCTAACCACCCCTTTGAGTCTCTCATCACTGAATACTCTCATGTGTATATGTGATACACAGGTTAATAAACTTCTGTTTGTTTTACTGTCTTTTGTCAGTCCAATTTATAGGGCCCCAGCCTATGAACCTAAGATAGGTGGAGGAAAAAAAAATTATTTTTCCTCTACACATTCAAATCTACAATGCATTAAGACATTGGAGACGAAACAGAATGTCTAATTCGTACTGCTAATTATCCCATCTAAAATAAGTCCTTGACCCACCTTCCCCTCCATTCCTTTCCATATTTCTGTTCCTTTTGCTTTCCTATAAAGAGTTTCCATACATATGTATATTTTGCTTCTCTTCTCTTTCTTGATCCATCAATTACATATGACAAAGTTGATTGCTCTTCCATGGAATATTTTGTTTCAGAGTTTCATGAGTTTTTTTTTCTACCTCATGGATCATTACTGGTTACTTCATTGGGTTTCCATGGTTAAGTCCTCAGACCTCTTCTCTACCTTGATGTCCTGTATCTTCTTGATGTTCCCCAGTGTCATGGCTAGAAAGACCATGTCTACACTGTAAACTACAAGTTCCATCTCTAGCCAAACCTTTCATCTGAACTGTAGTTTTTATATCCAATTGCCTATGTAACATCTCTACGTGCATGTCTAATAAACATCTCAAGCTTACCATGTGCCAAACTGAACTCCTAACTTTGATGCCTGGCAGTTAACAGCAACTCTTTTTTTCCAATTGTCCAGACTAGTAAAATTCAGAGTAATCTTCTTTTTGTCTCACACTACCCCGAATTCATCAGAAAATCTTGCTGTTTCTATACCTTCAAAATGTATCTATCATCTGATGACTTCTCCCTTTCTCTACTGCCACCACCTTGGTCCAAACCACTACCATGCCTCACCTGAATTATTGCAACAGTATCCTCACTGCTCACTCAACTTCATATAGCTCACACTTGAGTCTATTTTCAACCAACGTGTTACTTATCTGGTTGAAACCTCTCCCTATTTATGACATTGTAAGAGCCAAGATACTGGCCCCCTGGGACCTCTCTTACCTTTTCTCTTGCTACTTCCTCTTTTTTCACTCTACTCCACCATACTAACCACCTTGCTATTCTTTGAAACCATCAGGTATGACCTTGCCTCTGATATTTTGTTCTATCTCTTCTATATAAAATGTCCTTACCCTACATACTGGCATGGCTTTCTCCCATCCTTCCTTCAAGTCCTCACTCAAATATCACTTTTTCGGTGAGGTCCACACTGCCCATCTAATTTAAAATTGCACGTATAAAACCCCTAACATTCTGCATTCTTGTTACCTTCTTATTTTTCTTCATAGTTCTGTTAATCTTCTAATGTACCTCATTTTTTCTTGTTAATTGCTTTGTTACCTATCTAGAGTATTCCTCTAAAGGGCAGAAATTTGTGTCTGTTTACTTCAATGCTTTATCTCAGAGTCAAGAAAAGAGGCTGATACACATATTTTTTAGCATAAAGTGTTAAAAAAAACTTGATGAATGAATGAACTCACCAATTTATGATACTTGAACTATTATATATTCTCTCTCCCCATCCAGATTTTCAGCTCTTAAGAAAAGGATGGCTAACTCACATCTCTTTGTACCTCCTAGCACAGTGCCGTGGACATCATAGACCTTAGTAAAGGCATAGGCTGTTGAGAACGTAGTGAAGACAATGCTAAAAGATAGTAATAGTGAATCTTTTCATGAGAAAGAAACAACATGAAATTGCTGTTGGTGCAAATTTCATACTAATTAATATGCATGAGATAACAGAGCTAGAAATGTTCAATAGAATTGAGAAGTCTTTAGAGTTGCTCTTCATGATTATAATAGAGCATTTTAAATTGGAAGTAAAGTAGTTGACTGCTTCCTGTCAAAGCAAAAGTAAAAGAAATGCACTTGGCTTCCTAAGCAGTAAATAGAAACCAATAAAGGTGATAGTCCTATATGAATCACTTACTCAATTCCCAGTTTACAAAAGCGTTTCAAAGAATATTGTCCATTGAGTGTTTGGATCATAGGAAGCATCTGGATCTCCATTATTTGGTCAATTCTCAAAACTCTATTTCTGACATTAGCCATTAGCCTATTTCACCAGGATTGTTACAATAGATGGGTGATATTGTAAGTAGGAACTTAGTTTCCAGGATAATTTTTTTCCTGATAAATTAAACAGAGCTGTTAATAAAGTTTAAGGAAATGAAAGCTGGAAAGAAGTTGTAAAATAATACATATGGTATGAATCTATTTTGGTTATATATATTTACATATACATAAAAAGGCATGGGAACATAAACTCCAAACTGATAACAATGACTACCCTGGAGATATGGTGGTGTTAGGGTAAGGAAAGTAATTGAAGACAAGGGATTAAGATTATTCAGTTTTTACATATAATGTCCACTGTTTCAAGTTTTAAGAAGAAGCATGTGTTACCTTTGTAATTAAAAGTAAAACAAAATAAAAATGTCAAGGGCACTCATCTAAATCACACTCAAAACATCCAGAATGAGTGAGGAATGTGGTCCAGCAAGCTGGGGCACCTTGAAGTCAGGTAGCCAAACAAAGGTAATGAAGCTATGTTCTTAGAATTTTCAGTGCAGCATTCTTTCAATGGACTTTGACCCAAGAGATAGAAATTTAAAACAGCAACATTTCCTGGATCCAAGATTGTCACAGCCTAGTGTGGTAGGTGGCAAACTGTGTTGCCTTTTCAACTGCTTCCAAAATGTATGCTTCTGAGTTTGAGTCTCCACTGTGTTTACCTAGTCTTCTTATTTGATACCTCGTTAGGGGAGAGACTGTTTCAGATAGTGTAGTGAGCTGAATGGTGCCCCCCAAAATAATGTCTACATCCTAACCTCCAGAACTTGTGAATATTACCTTATATGGCAAGAAATGTATGTGATTAAGATTCTTGAAAAGCTTATTCTAGATAATTCTGGTAAGCCCTAAGTATAATCATATGTATCCTTAGAAGAAAGAGTCCGGGGGAGTTTGGACACAGACATGCAGAGGACAAGAGAAAGACGTAAGAGAAGGTGACATGAAAATGGAAGTAGGGATTGGAGTGATACAACCACAAGCCAAGAAATCCAAACCAAAATAGTTACCATGTATCTTTAGATACTATAGTGGGTTGAATTAATGTCCCTCCAAATTCATATCTACCTGGAACCCTAGAATGTGAACTCATTTGAAAATAAGGTCTTTGTAGATATACTTCATGTAGAAATTGAGATGAAACCTATTGGAATAGGATGGGCCCTAAATTCAGTGAGAATAGCTTTTTAAGATATTTAAATACACAGAGACAGAGAAAAGCATTATGTGTAGGTGGGGGTAGGCAGAGATTGGAGTGATGTAGCTCAGTCACGCCCCAGGGAACACCTGGGATCACCAGTAGCTAGAAGCAAGGAAAGATTTCTCTCTATAACCTCTGAAGGGAGTATGGCCCTGCCCTACACTTTGGTTTCAGACTTCTGGCCTCCAGAACTGTTAGAGAATAAATTTCTGTTGTAAGCCGCCAAGTGGGTGGTAATTTGTTACACCAGTCATTGGAAATTAATGAAGATGGATAGTGGAGAATTATAGAGGCAAATACCACACCATCAAATGCTCAGTCCCAAGTTTTAGGTTCAAGAAATAAACTGCCCGTGCTTTCTATGCACTGAGAATAATCAAAGACCACAGGCATTTGAACAGATTGTGTCCCAAATTCCCTTCATTCCCCAGTAAATATATTGATTCTAACTACTATCTTAAGTACTAGCACTTCTCCATTTTACAGATGAAGAAACTGACACATAACTGGGTGAGTGATCTGCCCAAAGTCACACAGCTCCTACTCGATGGAGGCTGGATTCAAATATACAGTCTGTCTTCGGAAAACAGGTTCTTACCCATGAATAGGTAGTTACACTAAAAAAGTCAGGAAACAATACTATTGTCCAAGCAAAACAGAAAGTCAGTAAAGTATTGTAAAATGTTTGTCTCTTTATTTTTATTGCCACTTAAAGAAGACAAACAGTAAGAAAAAAAGTGATAAAAGAAGAAAATATTAAGGGTGATTTTGAAAGAAATTTTAGAGTACTACAGGAAATTTTGCTAAGATTTCCTTTGAGTCTTTTTTTCCCAAAAATCCATTTTTAAGCAAGATTGGTTGTGTCATTTTTCTGAAGTATTATCCTTAACAAATTGTGGATTGTGGATACTTTGGCTGGAGGTGTCTTCACTAGTGCCCCTACAGGCTCCTGCGATGATTCTTTCTCTCTTTTGCGCTTATTCTACCTCCATCTTATTCAAATAGCCTCTTCTATGTTACCTTTTTTCCCCCACCAAAACAGAAATCAGCAAACCTTAGATCTTGAGATCTTAGATCTTGAGATATTTTAAAATCTTTTTATTTTGGAAAATCTCAAGCATACACTGAAGCAGAGGGATTGTATAACAGACTGAACATACCTGTCATTTAGCTTCAACAATTATCAATAAATTAATATATCGCCAATCATGTTTCATGCCTTCCCAATGCCTCCTACCCTCCATTATTTTGAAGCAAATCTTAAATATTCTATTATTTATTCTACATGTCACTATTTGTTTCTAAAAGATATGAACTCATTTATATAATTATACCCATCAAGTAATGATCATAGTTTAAAAATTAGTGATTATTTCATAGTAAAATGAAGCATCCAATCAACATTCTTACTTCCTCAACGTCCACGTATTAAATATTACATTTGGAGTGTAATTAAATTTATACATTAACTAAAGTTAAATTGGCATTTATATGTTTTTGAGACTTTCTATCCAAGATAAAGGTGTATCTTTGCATTTATTCAAATACATTTTTCTATTATATTTTTCAGTTCTATATCGTCTCCTTTTTAAATGTAACTTCTATTTCTCTGCTGAGATTTTCTATTTTTCTCATTTGTTTCAAGAAAATGTGTAATTTATGTTGAGGCATTTTTATCATGCCTGCTTTAAAGTCCTTACGAGATAATTCTAATATTCACCTCCATGTTGGCATTAGTTGATTATCATTTCTCATTCGAGTTGTGAATTCCTGGTTCTTGGTCCGATGAGGATGGGTGATTTTCAGTTGCATGCTGGACATTTTGGCAATTATGTTAGGTGTCTCTGAGTTGTTTAAATTTTTTATTTTAAGAGATAGTCGCCGTGGTGAGGTTTAGCAAGTAGATTTGGTCTACTTTCATAGACTGTGGTTCCATGACAATTTAATTTTCAGTCTTTGCCGTGTTATTGATCTGCTTAGTTTATTTGGTGCCGTAAGGGTGTCCCTGGTCTTTGATGGTGCTGCTTCAGTAGACAGAAAAAGCTTTGAGTTCTGGCCCACCTGGTACCACTGGGTAGGGGAAGAGTCTCTAGCCTGCAGAGTTAAAGAAGCTTCACATACCAGTTCGCTAGTGGCGGTGAGATTCACCTAATGGTGCTGCCCATTTGTCTCTTAGTGGGGAAGGGGAGTCTCAGGAATGTAGAAACAAAGTCTTCATGGGCTGCATACTTGTTGTGGATCCTTCTTGCTAATAACCCCTGGCCTCTAGGTGTCTCTCAGTTGAGAGAAGGGAATAACACTTCCTGTGGAGTAACTTTTTAAGCACTTAATGTATTTCTCACAAAATAATGATATTCTGTTTCAAATGAAGCCTATTTCAAAGTCTACTTTTTCCAAAAAGAAAATTATAAATTTTTCTAGTTTGGGGTCACCAAACTTTTTCTGTAAAGAGTTTAATAGTATATGTTTTGGTTTTGCAAACCATAGTGTCTCTGTCACAATTATTGTGCCCTGACATTTTAGGATAAGCAGCCATATATAATACATAAAAGAATAGGTGTGTTTCAATGACACTTTAGTTACAAAAACAGACGGACGACTGGCCAGTTTTAGCTTCTAGTTCACAGAACCCTGTTCAAAGTTTTAAAATTTATTTGTGTAAAGTAATGTAAAGTAGTTTCTTATTTCTATTTCAAATGTCTCCTATTATGACTATTTCTCCTTGCCATTTTAAATTTTGTGTATTTGTGCTTTCTTCCTTTTGTTTGTAAGCTACACAATGTTTGCTTGTTTTGTTGATTTTGTTGATTTTTTTCAAAGACCTAGTATTTAGTTTTATTTAATAATTCCAATTTTTTTGGTGTGTAATTCACCAGTTTTGTTATTAATCTTCACTAAGTTCTTCCTACCTTATTGTGTGTGTGTGTGTGTGTGTGTGTGTGTGTGTGTGTGTGTTTCTTTTTCTAAGATCCCGAAGTGGATATTCATGTTTGTTTACATTGCTATTTAGATAAGTAATTAATTCTATAAATTTTCCCTGATAATTTACTTCTTTCTGTTTCCCACAGATTCAAATATGTCATGTTTTTATATTGCAATTATAAAGACATTTTATAATTTATTTTCCACTTTCTTTTAGAGCTATTAGGATTTTTTCAAAAAATTTCTAAATACATATCTTTTGGGTTTTGATTCTGTTATTAATTTTTAGTTTCCTTTCATTATGGTCTAAACTATTACTTACATTATTTCTAGTCTTTTGAATTTATTGAGTTTTTTTTCTGTACTTTGATATAGTCAACTTCATAAATATTCCATGTCCATTTGATGGAAAGTGTCTCCTCCATTATCAGGATTGATTTTGATATGTATCTCTTATCTAAGATCTACTTTGTTGAATATATTATATCTACCTTATTGAATACATCATACTCGTTTATAGCTTTACCAATACCTTGCCCACTTGATTTGACTTAGATGGTCAAAGTTTTCTCTATTAATGTAATTTCTGCTTTATGAAAGTTAGTACTATATCATTGAATAAATGTAGCCATTAGCACAACGAAGTCTCATTTTGTTTTCTTAATGCATTTGGTCTTAATTCTACTTTCTCAGATTTATAGCATGTATCATAGTGTTCAATTACTGTTTTCATTTTTTAAGAAGGCTCCATCCCCAGCGTGGAGCCATATGCAGGGCTTGAATTCACAACCCTGAGATCAAGACCTGAACTGAGACCAAGAGTCAGATGCTTAACCTACAGAGCCACCTAGGTGTCTCCGTGTTAAATTACAATTTGTTAATTGAGAGCACCTGGGTGGCTCAGTTGTTGGGCATCTGATGCTTGGCTCAGGTCGTAATCTCATGTTTTGTGGGATTCAGGACCTGCATTGGGCTCTATGCTGACAGTGCAGAGCCTGCTTGGGATTCTCTCTCTCTCTCTCTCTCTCTCTCTCCCTCTCTCTCTCTGCCCCTCCCTTGCTTGTGCTCTCTCTCTCTCTCTCTCTCAAAAATAAATAAAAAATAAAAATAAATAAGTAAATAATGATTTGTTAATCAGTCTGAAATGTTTTTTTTACTTCAGCGGGTGATTTATTTACATTTTTTTGACATGATCAACACATCAATATTTTGTTCCCTATATCTGTTTTATACATAAAGGTATATGTATATATACATAATATGTACACAAATGCATTATACTAAGACATTAAAAACTTACATTAACATATTTATATAGTACACTTAAATTTACTTTTGGCTTTTATTGATTCACCACTATGAGCTATATTGAAATTAGCTAGTAACCTTTCCTTTCTCCCTACTTTTTGTGCAAGATCCAAAACGAAGCTATATTACTTTATTCCAGGTTAATACTGTTAAAGCAATCAGCAATCTTCTTTTTATAAATACTCTGCATTCTCTTCTCCATTTGATCATTGTTCCGTATCTCCATTGCAAAAAAATACAGACATCGCATTATTGACTTCAAAAGGTGTCTAATCTTTTGGTTGGCTAAAGCTCATTCTATAGTAAATTGCTCACTGTAGAGATCATGGAAATAATGTTTCCTTAATCACTACATGTTCACAGGCATTTATTTGCAGCTCTTATGTTGACAGTTGGTTTGTCTACATAGAAAATGTGTCTTAAATTTTCTTCCTTCTAAGTATCTTAAATGCTACTCTATTCCATATCTGGGATAAAGTGCTGCTGTGGAAAACTCTAATGATAATCTTCTTTTCTTTCATTATGTGTGGTTTTGTTTTTTACCTCAATGCACAGGGGATTTGTTTAATCCAGTATTTCTACTAAAATATGTCTCGATGTTTGCCTTTCTGTGTAGATTTTCCCAAGTATATGGTATATATTTTAATAAGTTGCAAATAATCTTTTATTTCAAAAAATTTAAAAAACTTTTAGAGTATATTCTGTTCCCTTGATTTGTTTTTCATATAATGACTCATATATAAATGTGTTGAACTTTCTTTATGAACCTCTATCTCTATCACTTTCCTTCAAAGTTCTTTTTAATCTCCTTTCTAATTTTTTTTTTTATGAGAGAGAGAGAGAGAGATACTGAGCAGGGGGAGAGGCAGAGAGAGAGGGGAACAGAGGAATGGAAGTCAGCCCTATGCTGACAGCAGCAAGTCTGATGTGGGACTCAAACTCACGAACCACAAGATCATGAGCAGAGCCAAAGACAGATGCTCAAGTGACTGAGCCATCAGGCACCCCCTTTCTAATTTGCTTTTAATATTTTCCTTCTTTCCATCTTCTACTTCTATTAAGGCATTATCAGTAGTGTTAGTCATTTTCATATCCTTTGTACTCTATTTTTTTTATTTTTAAATGTTTATTATTTCTGAGAGAGAGAGAGAGACAGAGACAGAGCACAAGTGGGGGAGGGACAGAAAGAGAGGGAGACACAGAATCTAAAGCAGCCTCCAGGCTCTGAGCTGTCAGCACAGAGCCGAATGTGGGGCTCAAACTCATGAACTCCGCGAGATCATGAACTGAGCTGAAGTCGGAGGCTTAACTGACTGAGCCACCCAGGCACCTCTATACTCTATTCTTTACATATACAATGACTTGTTTCTTTTTCTTTTCTGATCTGTCAACTTTTTTCTCTCCAAATCTAACTTTTCTCCATCTACTTTGTTTATATTTTTTAAAAATTATGATAGTTTCTATCATTTCCTTAAGTTTAATAGATAATCTTAAAATATTAGTATATTAGTTTCTTATCCACGTTATGATAAATTACCACAATCTTGATGGCTTAAAATAATGCATATTTATTATTTTACAGTTCTGGAAGTCAGAGTCCATAATTGGTCTCGGTTGGTTAACTCGCTTAACTCACTTAAGGTTCCGACAAGGCTGAGTTCCTTCTGGAAACTCTAGGTGAGATTCTGTTTCCTTGATCTTCCCAGCTTCTAAGAATCGCCTACATCCCTTGGCCTATAGACTCATTCATCCATCTTCAAAGCCAGTGATGTTGGACCAAGTTCTTCTCATGCCACCACCTCTCAAATTCTCTGTTCTTAGCCTCCCTCATCCACTTATAAGGTCCCTTGACATCACATTGGGCCCACCAGAGTGATTCAGGCTAATCTCCCTATTTTATTTTGTTTACTCCTGATTAGAAACCTGAGTCTATTTGCAACCTTAATTCTTCTTTGCCATGAAACCTAACATATTCACAGGCTCAGGGGATTAATATGAAAATATCTTTAGGAGCCATTATTATGCCTATCACAAGTAGCATACAGTTTTCAAATGTTGAGGCCATGTCATTTTTGCATGTTTTCATTTTCTGTAGAAATCTTATTCTTTTTATTCTCTTGTCTTAGTCATTACTCTATATTGGATACAACCATAATCCCTGTAAGTAAAGAAGTTTTTCTGACACTCTGGTCCATTTCTCTCCTCTCCTCTCCTCTTCTCTCCCTTTCCCTTCCCTTCTCTTCTCTTCTCTTCTCCCTCTTCTCTTCTCTACTCTTCTCTTCTCTTCTTTCTCTTCTCTTCTCTTCTCTTTCATCACCTATATCTATACTGTCCCAGTTTTTTGTCCCTATTGCCTTTATCCTGCTCATTGAATTCTACTCTTAGAAGTTTCTCCTCAGTACAGGGCCTAGTCTTGGAAGTAGCTTCATTTTATATTTTGAAGTTTATTTATTTTGAGACAGAGCATGAATGGGGGAGGGACAGAGAGAGAGGGAGAGAAAGAATCCTAAGCAGTCTCCACATTCAGCACAAGCCTGACACAGAATTCAGTCCCATGACTGTGAGATTACAACCTGAGCTGATATCAAGAGCTGGACACTTAACTGACTGAGCCACTCAGCCACCCCCTTTTTCTCTTTTTTTTTTAGAAGATAGTTTTTTTTTATTCTTTTTAAATTTTTTTTAACTTTTTTTTCTTTATTATTGAGAGACAGAGAGAGACAAAGCATGAGCATGGGAGGGGCAGAGAGAGGGAGAGACACAGAATCTGAAGGAGGCTCCAGGCTCTGAGCTGTCAGCACAGAGCCGAATGTGGGGCTCAAACTCATGAACCCCGCGAGATCATGACCTGAGCTGAAGTCAGATGCTTAACCTACTGAATCACCCAGGTGCCCCTTTAAATATTTTTTAATGTTTATTTTTATTTTTGAGAGAGAGTCCATGCACGCATGAGTGGGGGAGAGCCAGAAGGGGAAGGAGACCCAGAATCGGAAACAGGCTCCAGGCTGAGCCGTCAGCACAGAGCCTGACTAGAGGCTGGAACTCACAAACCAGGAGATCATGACCTGGGTGGAAGTCGGAGGCTGAACCAACTGAGCCACTCAGGTGCTCATGGAAGATAGTTTTGTTTTAATAATTTTGAGAGTTTATAGGCCCAAATGCTTCAAGCACCGTTAGAGTTTATGGTAATACAATCCATCATAGTCTTCTTTGAGTTGGATTCTACAGAAAACTGTCATGCTCTTTCTGATTACTATTCTCAGATTAGCCCACTGGCTCACCATTCTCAGAGCTAACAAATATCCAGCTTCTTCTTCTACCTCTCCCCACACAGTTCTGAAAATCTTGTATTGTGAATTGTTGGTGGTTGGTCACCACTTGTATTTGGAGGCTCTGGAAAATATATTTTCATATGTTGTTTTATATGGGTGTTTGGTTTTACCATAGTCATTACTTTGTTTATTTTCATGGATAGTAAGACAGATTCAGGCAATGTGCCATTACCATCTTCCAGATTTCTCTCTAACTTACCCACAGAAGAAGTAAGCACAGCAGGCCCAAACTCCTTTTGAGTGGTGAGTGGGGAGAAATAATGTTATTTGTTATTATGGATCTTCTATTTCTTTAGCCCCATCTGTTTTGTTTAAGGAAGGCACAGTAAGGTAGGAAAGCAAGACTAGGCAACTGTGAACAGGCAAACAGTTCATTCAGGAGAGCCACTTATCTGAGACAACCTTCTCTTTTTCCCCCCACAGGAGTTCTTGGTCAAGGTCATAGCTTGTCTGAATTTATCAATTTATTTGATAACCGTTCATTTATTCACATATTTATAATGTACCTCCTCTTTCTTGGGTTCACTCTGAGAGATATAAAGATGATGGAAACCTGAAGTTTATTTGCAAATGTCCTGAGTCTAGCATGGAAGATAGAATGAATTTACAAATAACTGTAATATAGATGCTATGAAGGTATGTCCTCACAGGGAGGGCTAATTAATGAGAAAAGGACCAAAATAAGAAACAAACTGTTACTTTCCCCTCTACCTCATTTCCATCTGAATCTTCTCAACAGCTCAAAACTATGCTTTGGATAGACAAGCAAGCTTTGGTTTTCGAGTCCTTCAGAAGAGGGGAGGGGATGATTTTGTTCAGCTGAAGGGATGCTCACAACAGAGATGTTGTCTCTCAAGGAGCCCTTGTTTAACAGCAATTACCACGTGATTAGGTCCAACATTCTGGCAAGAAAGGAAAACCAAAAATATTCATCATGAAGTTATTCAGTCTTAGAAAAGGGAGCTATGACAAAATTTGGGCTTTTCTTAGGGAAAAAAAAAATCCTGAAAGAAATAGTTCTGAAAGTAAATAACCATGAAGAAGTCTGGAGACTGTTTAAGAACAGCTTATTGGAAACTCAGGAAAAATGTTTGACTCAGCCCAAAAAGAACATGTATTTGAAAATAAACACTAAATGCCTAAATGGCAAAGGGAAGAAGGCGGTTTAAAAAAAAGGAGGGGATAAGGGCAAGGTATCATTTTAGGGAGGAAAAGAATTTTCCAGGAAGAAGAGTGGGAATTTATAAATGTGACAAGTCAAATTTAAACAAATTTAAATGGGTCAAAAACTACTTAATTACAAGGGTACCTTGCAAGAGAATCCAAAATCAAACACTAAGGTTCTTAAGCAAAGACAGGAAAGTAGGTAAAGTATTAACAGAACTTCTTGAGATTCAAGATAAGAAGGCTGTACTCAAGCACATGAAGGTAAATTGTTTGTTGTAATGTTCATGAAAAAAAGGTAATTTTATGAAGATATAGCACTTTAAATTGCATTTTAAATGAAGAATCTGTATCAATTAGCTTTTGCTGCTTAACAAAGGACTCCAAAACTTAGCTGTTTAACACAACAATGATTGGACCATGATTCAGCAGATGGGCAATTTGTGCTGGGATCAGTTGGGCAGTTCTGCTGGATTTATCTGTCTCACTGGAGGGGCTGCAAGTCAGCTCTTGGCTCAGCTGGAGCTGGATGGTCAGGATGGCCTCACCTACCAGTCTCACAATCCTGAGCTTCTCCTCCCTGGTTCTCTTCCATGTGGTCTCTGGTCAGGACTGTCACATCCTTGTTAAAGGATGACATGTGCAGCCACAGAGAGTCTTAATGTATAACCATTTACGTGCCTGGGTTTGTGTCTTCCTCATGTCCCATTGGACAAAGCAAGTCACATGGCTATGCTCAGATTCAAAGGAGCAAGAATAAAATTCCACCTCTTATAAGAAAGAATGACAAAGTCACAATGCAAAGAGATATGTATATAAATATTGCAGGAATTAGTGTGGCCATCTCTACAAATAATCCATCGTAGTTTGCCCACTAGCCACAGAATAAACTTTCTTCCCACATACAAAATAAATTCTCCCTTTTCCCAAAAGTCATATCTCATTATGGTGTTTCTTTTCAAGTACAAGATCTTCATGTAAATAAGGCTCAGATACAGATGAGGATCTTCACGTACAGCTCCTCAAGTGCGACTTCTCTTTATCCAAAGACTTAGCAGTAAAGTTTTATATATTACACACACACACACACACACATACACGCACACACGCACACACACAATGTAATAGTGAGAAAGAATAGCTAACAGCAATAGATACTTCCACTCAAATGGGAAGGAAGAAGTATAGACAGCCACACTGGTTGGTAGCTATTGTGAAATCTTGCCAAGTAAATATTAACAAGGGCCTCTACTCCCGGAGAGGGTCATGTTCCTTAATTGGAGCCCACTTTTAATCCCCAGGAATGGTTCCCAGGCCTATTGTTCAGTGCTTCTCTAGAAGCCTGAGTCCTATCCATAGTAAGTTGGGGTTCAGAGGCTTCCTTTGGTTTCCAATGGTTTCTTTTCTCTTTAATATAATCTTTCACCAAGCTTTATAAGTTCCCCTATGAAGCAGAATCAAGTCTACTTCTTGTTCCAAAATCTACATCCACAATTTCTTTGGAAATAGACGCCTCTCTGTTTGGGCAGCGTGTCAGGCTGATATAGTAAAGTATCTTTCAAATTACTGAAAGCTCTTTTTTCCAGCTGAAAGACTCTGCTAAGCACCACCGTACCCCTTCCAGAGGACTCTTAAAGAATCCAATAGCCATATACTTGATTTACCCATATCGAGGAGCCATTTCTTATTTTGAGAATCTTTTGCCGTCTGGAGAGATTGGATGTGAAAACAGCTTTATTTTCCAACCCAGAAATTTGGCTTCCTTCTAAATCTCTAAATTCTGCTTGCCAAATCATTCTTTCTTTAGCTCCTCTTTTTCTCGCAATATCATATAAGGTGCAGCGAGGAAAAGCCGATGGGCACTTTAACCATTTGGCCATATATCATCTTAGCCATATCTACAAGGTTATTACGTACATTTTTTAATCCTGTGACACCTATGTCAACTCTTTCATGGCTAGCTAACATGGGCTATCTTTTTAGCTGGCTATTGCTGTTTCCACACCACTTTCCTAGCCTCTAACAACTCATTTGCCTTTTTTTTTTTCAGGCTTTGACAGCAGTTTCTGCATTGCTTTTTCAGCCTCCACTTTCTATCTTTTCCCAAAGCCATTGATAATTGTTTTGAGTTTTGTTACAGCATCCTGCCAATTCTGGTACCAATTTTTATATCAGTTCAATTTTACTGAATAATAAACTACTCCCATAAGAAACTATCTGTAAGAAAACAAACATATTTTTTTGTTGACCACAATTCTATAGGTTGGCTGGGCAGTTCTTCTGGTCTGGATTGGCTCCCTGAGGACTGGAGAGTCACAGTGGCCTCACTTGGATGACCAAGGCCAAGCTAACTTGGGATAAGTGGGTCCCTTTTCACATGGCTCAGCTCCTCAAGGAAGCTAATTCAACTTGTTCACATGGCAGGAGCTTTTCTAGGACAGGAAAAAAAAGGCAAGCCCCAGTGGGCAAACATATTTACAGCCTTTGTTTATATATATCTTATTGGCCAGAGCAAGTCATGTGCCAAGCCCCCATATTCAGGGGGTGAAGAAATAAACTCCACTTCTTAGTCTGAGACACAACCAAGCCACACTGAAAAAGTATGTACTTAGAAGAATGAGAACAACAACTATGGCCCTCTTTGCAAACATTTTACCACAAAAGCTAATAATTATAGTCCTAACATCAGAAAATGCACACAAATGTGCTAGGTTGACTGATAACCTGACACAGATAAATCATGGGTCTTTAGAAAATCGTCAGGCATAGTGACAGTGACTGTAACATATAACTTGACAGAGATGGCCATAAGGCCTGAGATGTATAACCAGTGATCACACTTTCATTCTATGTGAATATCACAAGAGAAGATTTTAGGGAGCTCAAAAGATGAGTATCAGTTAATGGAACCATAAACTGATGGAATCAAGCCCACATTTAGGGGCATATAGGATCACTGAAAATCAGTATTTTATATGCCCTGACCATACAAACGTTCCCTTAAATGTATTCAAGGGAAACAGATCGAAAGCAATATCAATATCCCTGAAGGGAAAAGATGACAGTATTTCCCAAAACGACGGCCTTAAATTTAAGGACTGAGATGTGGGAAACTGGGGCGGGAGATTAAAGGAAGTTGAAGTCCTATCTCTCCTGACACCCCTAACACATCAAATTATATCTGCTGAAATGTAACCATAGGAGTGTCTCAGGTAATTTTAACCCCCATTTGGGATTATATTCTTCTTTCTTCTCTTCTAGTTATTTCCCAGGAGTTTTAGGAATTTGTTCTCCATTGAATTATGGATCTTTCCACAGCACAAAGTCTGGAGTGATGACCCCAATTGCTATAAACCAGAAACGGCTCTGAGTGGGAGCCATAATAAAAAGGTAGAATGTCTAAAAATAACCTAGTAGAGGAAGGCACCATTTGTATTCAATCTAGAAAATGCTCTGAGAATACATATAGCTATTCTTTCTTTTATATCATAGCTGCATGAAAAAACTAGAAAGAAAGACATTAAAATTATAACATTAGTTATCTTTGTTGTTTGAACTCTATGGTATTTCAATTTTCTTTAGTTTGGACATTTGATATTATAAATATTTCTTTATAAAATAAAGACAGATTACACATTAGAAATGACAACAATTGAAAATATGAACTGATTCAATATTAAGTAATATTTGCTTCAAATACTTTGTTATAAAAGCGGAGTATAAAATATACAACCTGACATTATTCTTTCTAAGGTTAAAATAAATGTCACTCTTCTGAGTGGATAAATATATGGTCTCTCACCCAAAGTTTGCCCTAGGAAACAAGTTTTGTTTAGGACTTTAATAAATGATTAAGAATATAGGGAGACATTTTCCAAGTTCGTAGATGATTCTAGATGGTTTACTAAATAGAAATCAAATGACAAATGATGGGAACATTTTGCAGAATGATCACACAATAATATGACATAGACACACAAATGGCCAATGAGTTTCAGGGTGGACAAAATAAAATAAATGTTGGAGTGTCATTTACAGAGCTTAAATTTTGATCCCCTTGAAGAGATTACAATCTAGATAAGATAAGGCATGGGACACTGATATATCAGGGAGATACTTGTTCTTACTATCTAAATCCATTAACAGATTGGGTGAAGATATATTTATGGGAAACAGACATGAGTTTAAACTCATTTAGCATTCCCTAGAAAGGTTTTGTTTTGGCTTTGAACAAAATCTTAACATAAAGCCAAAATTAACACCTTTCCTACTTACAATACTCCCTGTTACACTCATGTTTTCCAAAAGATGGGAATGGGGGGGGGATGGGGTAAGGAATAAACAGGGCAAGTACACTCCATATCTCTTACTTAATATATTATTATTACTCTCCTCACCACAACTGTGTTAACATCTATTATAGTGTAAAGCAACTGTTAAACATTTAGACAGTGAGACCATCTGGCATAGCCTATATGAGAATTTCTACATTGCCAAAGATATTAGAAACCATTTGAACCACATATGTAAGAAAAAAAGGGGTGGGGAAGGGTATTTATTCAATCACACAAACTATTCCAAAATATAAAAAACAGTGTCAAACAATGTATCAATATCTGAAAATATCTGCTCTACCAAAGTTTGATACTTCTGTAATCATTTTTTCCTGTTTTATTAATTGCTATATCCCAGCCCCTGAAAAATACATGGCATATCTATTAGCCACTTAATAAACATTTGCAAATGAATTAATGAATAAATGAAAAAGATTTGCTTTTTGAGAAAAGGCAGCTCCAGGGATTCACGGTGCTTCTAGTGGAGTCTTTCCATAGTAACATCTTATCTTTGTCTTTGGGTCCATCCAAACTCTACTTTTCTTTCAAACTCATGTTGTGATCTTTATGCTAAGTGAAATATATCAGACAAAGACAAATACCATATTATTTCACTTCTATGTGCAATCTAAAAATCAAAGCAAATGAATAAACAAACCAAAAGCATAGTGACACCTATAAATAGAGAAAAATCTGATAGTTGCCCAAGGGAAGGGGGATAGGAGGATGGACAAAATGGGTGAAGGGAGTGGGAGATACAAACTTCCAGTTATGGGATGAGTAGGCATACAAATAAAAGATACAACATAGGGAATATAATTAATGATATTGTAACAGAGTTCTCTGGTGACAGATGGTAGCTACACTTGTGGAGAGCACAGCATAACATATAGAGAAACTGATTCACTAGAGAAGTTGTATACCTAAATCTAATGTCACATTCTGTGTCATTTATACTCAAATTAAAAAAAAATAAAAATGAAAAAAAAAACACAAATAAACAAAATCTAAATCTTTTCTTAAGATTTCTCTACCAGTCCAGACTTCACTGGTCTTCCAACTAGACTTTATCAGCCCACCATATATACATATAACTTTGTTTAACTCTTTCTCAGTGTTTACTGTTGATACAGGTTTTCTGAATAGACCAGAATCTTCTCACGCTGTGTCTTCTTCCTAATTTATTAAGACAGAAATTAATAAGGCATGGTCCCGGTCCTTAAGAGGCTTACAGACTGCTAAGAACATCCATGTAAAATAAGCAAGTTCAGCAAGTCAAGCATTATACATGCTATGGTAGACATTTGGGTTGGCTCTCCTAACCACAATTCTACCCTCCTTGTAGTTTAAGGGATTCAAAAATCTAATTTCTACATTTTTCTATATGCACTTGATGCTGTTTTAAAATCTGAGCAAGGACTTGAATGATAGCTCAAAATAAATCTGGGGTAGCCACCGTCTTCCTGACTGTATTGATACTGGCAAGCAAGGTCATACAAGTGCACTGGTGGTGACTGGACTCCATGTCCCAGAGCCCAGTCACCAGCTAATGACCATGAAAGAAAGTGTGGCAGCAGCAGAAGTTTCTGATCTCTGGGTAGCTGCCACGATGGTGTGACCTTCAAACCAATAGTCCAGAGCGGCTTTTTAACTTCGGTTCCTTCTAAACTTTGGAGATCCAATTCCCTGAATTAAACTCAGCTTGAAATCACTGGTGTTATCTATCTCACTCTGAACCCTGATTGATCCACATGGTTTGGTAAGATGATAAAGAATAGAGAAGGGACAGTAGAAAAGAGCAGGTAACTCACTCAGAGGTAAAGAATCCTTAGGAAAGTAATAGTGGAAAGATAATCGTTCAGCTGAGCCAGGCAGATGAAGGGTGGAAGCACTTAGTGTAACCATGAGAGCCCAGTAGTAATTCAGAGTCACAGAATGTTTCTACCAGGAAACTTACAGTAAATCTAGTCCAGTTCCACGAGTTTATTAAAAAAAAAAAAAAAAAGAGACACTCAAAGAGGGGAAAACTTTATCTGAAAAATAGGAAGTTTGAGTCTAATGGGCAGCAGGAGAAAGAGACTTTATGATGTCCAATCCATTTCTCATTCAACTCAGAAGATGCTGTAATTTTTATCACATGAAACCGTTCAGAAGTATGTTGGTATTTCACTTCTTATCTAAAAAAGCACCACAAATCTCAATATGATATTCTGGTTGTATTTCTCATTAGTTTTATTTTTTAATTGTTTAAAATGTTTATTTATTTTGAGAGTGGGGTTTGGGGAGGAGCAGAGAGAGGAAAGAGAATCCCAAGCAGGCTCCACACTGTCAGTGCAGAGCCCAACATGGGGCCTGATCTCACGGACTGTGAGATTATGATCTGGGTCGAAACCAAGAGTTGGACGCTTAACTGACTGAGCCCCCCCACGTGCCCCTCTGTTGTTAGTTTTAAAGGATTAACACAATAGTTAAAACTCAGCAGAAAATACTTTCAAAAGTATATTGAAATGGGTAGCCCCAATAATAATGAATGAGAATCAAATTCTTCTCACCGCTTAAGATTCATCCTTATATTGCCTGTTCTAAAAAAACATTTTTGATTACCTCTATTTCTCAGCAAATATAATTCCTTCTATAAACACACTGGACAGAACCAGCAATGCTTCTAATCAAATAACACAAATCCACAAAGGCAGCATTTACATATGCATTTAGTCTGTAAAATTCCTTCAAAGATACTCACTTATGAATCAACCGCACCTCTTTAGGGAAACATACCACAGCTTACTGTTCTCTGCGAGACTCCTGAGTGCATGAAAAAATAGATTTACTTGAAATTGCTCCTCCTTCTACTTTGAGTATGAGATTTTAACTGTCATCATTAGAAGAGCCAACAGTTTCTTACTTTGTAAACATTTAACTTACTGAAAAACAATGAAATCTTACAGTCTTATTTCTGGAAGAGATGGCAAAAGGTTCCTGATCCGAGACTCTGGTATGAAGTAGTTTAAGTGTTATTACCTTCATTTTACTGAGGTAAGTAAGGCCTCTGAGATTACATTTCTCTTATAAAGTCCTAAAGTTAGTTACAGGCAGGAACAATGTCTGCTCTTGCACTTTTCTGTCTTTTTGGTTTCAAATACAGAGGAATTCACTGCTCAGGTTCAGCTTCATCCATATCCCAACCATTCCTAATGATAGTAGAAGGTGTATTTGGAGCCGTGTCCAGTATGAGTTACGGAGTATAGGCCCCAAGTACATGCAGACCCACAATCTCGTCTTCCTAACTTTACCATTACTGTACAATTCTTATGGATGGGCCCCTGCCTTTCTTTACTTGTATCCTTTGGTGTGATTGAAACCTTGCATGATCTTCAGTCTGTCCTTGAGGGTTAAGGGAAAGTGCTGATACCCTGGATATCACTTGTTATTCCAATATCCTATAGGCTATGATTTGCATCCTGGATTCCCAGTTCACCAGATTGGAATGTAACAGGTGTCTACAGAGAATTCTTTTTTTATTTTAATGTTTATTTATTTTTTAGAGAGAAAGAGTATGAGGGGGAGGAGCAGAGAGAGAGAGAGGGAGACACAGAATCTGAAGTAGGCTCCAGGCTTCGAGCTGTCAGCCCAATGTGGGGCTCAAAGTCGTGAACAGTGAGATCATGGCCTGAGCTGAAGTCAGATGTTTAACTGACTGAGTCACTCAGGTGCCCCAAGAGAGCATTCTTGAAAAAAAAAAAAAAAAAAGATTTGCATAAAATGGCCAGTAAAAATCCAAAGGACAGTATTATAAGTTTTATTTCTATTTACTTGTATTACAGTGATTCTTTTTAAATTTAAATTTTGGAATGTGTGTATAATATACATATGCATTAGTAGAGTAGTTCATATAATAATCGAATAAATAAATGCAGAAGTTTTTATTAGAAGTACATGCTGAAAAAATATGCCTGCTCAAGTCAATATAGAGATCATGCTCTAGGAATATAGGCAGCATGCTTCTAGATGTTTCTTTAGATGTTTCTAGACAGCTCCATAAAACTGTGGTTCATATTTGTTTGTAGATAGTATCCTCATACCTAGCACTGTTCTCTCATATAATATGTTTTCCATACATCATTGTCGAATGAATGAAACAATGGATCAATAAATGACTCTAAAGGGGCCTAAATCAAAAGTTATCATGTATCTTTAGATCCTACAATTGGTTGAACAGTATACTCTCACTCCTTATTTCATGTCTACCTAGAGCCTGGAAGTAGGAAATAAATAGTATTTAGATCTTCTATTTGGAAACAGGGCCTTTGAGGACACACTGAAGGTAAGAATTGAGATGATATCATGCAGGACTAGGGTGAGCCCTAAATCCAATGAAAATGTCTTTGTAAGAGACAGAAAAATGCTCACAGAAATAGAGAGAAAGTTTATGTAAAGGCAGAGGTAGCCAGAGACTGGAGTGACACAGCTCAGCTATAAGCCAGGGAATGCCTAGGGCCACCAGGAAAAAGGCAAGGAAAGGTTCTTCCTTAGAGCCTTCAGGGAGACCATGGCCCTTCTGGCACCTTGATTTTGGTTGGACTTCTAGTGTCCAGAAAAATGAGAGGATAAATGTCTATTGCTTTAACACCAAGTTTGTGGTAATTAGTTGTGATGACCATATTAAACCAAAAGAGATACTATATTTTAGGTAACAGGCCATTGTCCCAGCAAGTTTAGCCCTATTAGATCTGATACATGTGCCCTTTCCATTGGCCTATTGTAGTGAATCCAGCACCTCCTCCAGTGGAATCCATCCATAATATAAAAGGTGCCTAGGTGGTTCAGTCAGTTAAATGCCCCACTCTTGGTTTTACTCAGGTCATGATCTCACAGTTCGTGAGTTCAAGTCCCGCATTGGGCTCTGTGCTGATGGTGTAGAGCCTGCTTAGTATATACTCTCTTTCTTTCTCTCTCCCTCCCTCCTCTCTCTCTCAATAAATAAATGAACTTAAAAAGAAGGCAATACTAGAATCCAGCTCCCCTGACTCTTAGGGTAGCATTCTGTCCACTACCCCTTCCTATTTATAGCTGAGGAACTTATCTCATAAGAAAAAGTTCTCAGAAAGCCTAAGGTGTGGGTATGCCTTATGGGTATGTACCTAAGAATTTATGATGTAACCTGAAACTCTTTGCTCTTAAAATTCTTATGAGGATAAGCTTCTGACCTCTGATATATGCTGGTTCCAGCCAGTTAACAACAATCATAAGACATGTTACAGTTTATTTTGGTACTTGATATTCCGGTCACAGCAATAACCAGGAAATGGAAAGTTATTTTAAAAAAAATTCAGCTTTGTCATTATTTAATATCATTGAGCACTTATCATGTGCGTGAATTTATATAAATAAAAATTTACTTGAATTATAAATCATTAAAGTTGCTTGAAACATTCAAAAGGAGAATCAAATTTCATCCTACTTGTAGCAACTATTTTTTGATCTACCTTTCATCTGTCTAATTAGCCCTCATAAACAAAACAGTTTGCTTAAAGCAGTAGGTGACCAGAAAGTCTTTCATACACTTTAGAGACAACTTTAATATGAACATAGCAGTGATTGTGCATGGCAGAGAAGAGGTGCTCAGGAAGTGTTGGAGCTATTTTTCTGGATTAAAAAATAAAATTAGGGGGCCCTAGGTGGCACAGTTGGTTAAGCTTACGACTCAATCTCTGTTCAGATTGTGATATCACAGTTCATAAGCCGGAACCCCATGTTGGGCTCTGTGCTGATGGTACACAGCCTGCTGGGGATTCTCTCTCCCTTTCTCTCTCTCTCCTTTCCCCTCACTTGTGCGTGCCTTCTCTCTCTTTCTCTGAAAATAAAATAAACTTTAAAAAAAGATTAAAATATGAAAATTAACACTCAGAAAAGCTCCTTTGAATTTAATCGTTCATTTGCTTGTTTTTATTAGTTACTATGGGTGTGACTGAAACTATCATGTCTTCTGGACCTTGAGCTTATTTACAACTTGATTTTGAGCATCCAGAAAGAATGTTATTGGTTACGTGGAAGATCAGGATTCTGTAGACATGATGGGCTCGTGTTGGGTATAACAACCCCATAAAGAGGGCACCTCAACCCAAGGCAAATGAACTCCAGTTGGTAAAACACAAGATTTTAAAAGAGAAAAAGAAAAAAAGAGGTCTCATCCCAAGGATAGTCACTCCAAACAGCATGAAAGATTAAGAAGGATAGAAGAGTTTCAAAGTGAAAGTCTTGTGAAGTCACAAGTGATGAGAATTCAGTTTGGCTGAGATCCACAAACCTGAACCGAGCACCTCCTACGAGCTTGGCAACAGGTGAAGAGTAAAACGTGGCACCCTGAGTTATAGTCTATCGAACTCTTTAGAATTTCTTTCAGAATGACAAGAAGTTAAGAATCTGAAGAAACCTCTGTGTCTATGCATATACAATTGGTTGAACTCTGTTTTAAAAAGAAACCCCAGGGAGCAAGTCTTTCATGTATCATAAGGGTCTAGTAACTGACATGCATTTTTTTAATACACACAGAAAGTCCCCAGTAAATGCATATGTTTTTCTGTGTTTTACTCAACATATGAATTAATAATGTGTGAACAAATGTGCTATAAAAGCAAAGATGAATATCACACAGAGAGAACCAAGAACAAAGACTATGTTAGAAGAGTGACATGAAGGCTGACATCCAGGTATAACTTTAAAAACAAAGCAAAAGCTAAACATCACAAGAAGATGATTCAAGTGGTGTCTGGGGACAGAGGCAGAGGCCTCAGGGGAAGCTTCCATTTTCTCTGGAGGGTTCAGGATGACTCAACGAACCCTTAATCACAGCCAATCAGATGGGTTGAACAGTAGGCGTCCTTGAGGAAAGCCCATGGTTTTGTGTTCTAGGAGTTTGTTTTGAGGATGCCCTATGTTGACATTTATATCAATTACTTGACTAACAATATAGAAAAAATTCTATGAAATGCGGTGATGTCAGAAAGATGTGAGGGCAAAGAGAGGATTCAAGCATCAAATGATGAAAACAAAAATCACATTGATTGACCAAGTCAGTGTGTATAAAATTATACAAATAATGTAAAGTTTCATGTTAGGGTCAAAAGGTCAATCACATTAGTATAAAATGGTGACCTAGTTCCTAGGAATTTATGTTGCCATTTATTTCTTACTTGATCCTAAACTTACATAATTCAGGCAGGTGCACACATGGCACAGGCTACCCTATGAATCTACATGTGAAAAAATATAATGCCTAAATTAAATCCTTTTTTTATCCTGTATGGCTTCAGATTTCATCATAGACTTATTGTGTCCTGTTCTGAGTTTATAATAAAGAATCTACAGCAAGGAATTGGAAAGGTTTTGCCTAGAGGAGAAATCCATTCAAGAAATCAGCAGTGTCTTCAAACAGCTGAAAGTATCACGTGGAGGAAGGATTTGACTAATTATAGGAGCTAGAAGAAAGATGATGGACAAGAGTATAGGACATGCTTCAGTTGTATATAATGAATCATATTCTGGCATTAGAGCTGTTCAACAACAGTCTATCTGCCTTAGGAATACATGGATTCTGTGTCACTGGAACATTCTAGAAGGGGCCGGATATCTATTGACAATGAAGGAGAATGAATAATCCACTTCTATTCTTTTATGCTCTAAAGTAAATACTACAAATAAAAGAAAAAGTGTGGAATAACAAAAGCACGCCCACATACATACCATCTCTGTAATGTTAAACAGCCTTTTAAACTTCTATGAATACTGTTTTCATAACCTTTACTTCTCTGTTTTCAGGAAAATTAGATTCAATAACCTATATAATGCACCTGACACAGTGTACACTAAGTAAATCATAGAAAAATATATAATTATTATGATAGTAATTATATAGTCTCTGCAGAGTAAAACTGGAAACTATCTTAACGATCTACCACTAGATAGAGGAAAAGAAAAATGGAGAAATCAGGTAACTATCTTGGTGCTTTTGATCCTAATCTGTAATGCAAAACTGTAAGTTACCCTCTGATTACCTTCTGCCTGCTTAAACAAGTGATCCTCAATCTGTAGAAAACATTTACTTGAATTAAAATATTCATACTTCACAGATGAGTCAGCTTGCTGGTAGAACTAAAAAGCCAAACCAATAAATTAATTAAGATTCAAAATTCTAGTTTCAGACAAGTCCTTTAAATATAAATGTAAAACGTATACACACAACTGACAGTGGCTATTCTTTTCTCTTTTTTTCAAATACTATTGGAAGTAGGGTCTCTTTAAGAAAAAGAAATTTACTGAAAATACTCTTCACAGGTTTGGCCCACAGAAGGGACGCTTGATAAATAAGTTTGGAATTTGCTCTATCTTTTAACTTCCCTTTGAAAAACTAGACAGTCTTTAGATAGTCTAGCCTATGGACTAATTTAAAAATCTGTTGAAATGTCCTTTAAGTGTTAATGAATCAAGATTTTCAATTAAAAGTTCGTATCCTTAAGTGCAAGTAAAACTGTGCTGTGGGTGTTTTCATATGAACTTTCCCCCAAAAAAATCACAACTAAAATATTCATAATAGAAGCATCTATTCTAGAAAGAAACTTGGTTGAACACAAAGCTGGCGGGGGTGTGGGGAAGAACTGACTTAGCTTAGACAGAGCGAGGAATAGAGTTTTACTTCGAGAACTTTGCAAAACAGCACCAAATTATGCACAAAAATGATTTTGAAGAAACTTCGCATAAACTTTTTTCCTTCAGTTTTGAGAGCAGATGAAAGACATTTTTGATACTAAAAGCAATAGCTGTCACCTGATCTGTGAACTCTGCCAATTCTAACGATCTAGGTGCAACTAGTATTGTAAGAACTGGTTCCTGGACAGCAGGAGAAATAAAGCTCATGCAAAGATATTAGAAAGTTAGTCTAAACAACGATCGCCACAGACAGAAAATGAAAAGGGAAGGTACAGGCGGGAGGGGGGCATGGGGGGAAGGGGGTAGAACAGTGACATTTGGTGATGAACCATATGTGCGTGGTTTGAAAGACATGACTGAATTGTTTTTGGTGCAGCATTATTCTGACATTTAGAATGAGGCAATTTTCCATTTCCATTAATGTACTGCCAAATAGGAGGGGAACTGTCGCGAATTAAAGACTAAAGAAAGCTGTTCCTCAGAGTTGTATTAAATCATTGCTGATGAACTCATTAAGAACAAATTAACGAGGTAAATTGTACTAGGATTAACCAGCAAGAAAACCCAAGTAAAATTATACAAACTCACTAGTTTCTAAATGGTCCAACATTAAGTACTGACAGCATATGCCATGAATGAGAGAGAGGTCTTCTTTACTCTCTACAGATCTCCTGGCATCCCCAGAAAGGACTCTGGTTTACCTCAAAGACAAGAACAAATTTAATGTAGTACCTCAACAGACTTTGTAACAACCAGAAGATGTTAGGGGAAATTACTTTCCTCTCATACACACACCATTTTTCACAAAGAAAAACAGGCTAAAATTTGCCTGCTTTGTGTGAAGAGGCAAAGATAGCCCCTCTTTCTAATATCAGCACAGAAAATTATTTTAACTGTATAAGTAAGTCTTCTAAGTTTACCTGAAATCAAGTCAATGTGATACTTTGCCTTCACTAGAGTGTGGAAAATCCTATCTATGGTCTTCAGACTCCTCTGAGGAAAAATTATTTGAGGGACTCCAGGTCTCAAGATTCCAGAATACCAAATCCTTCAAGGTCCTCATTGACTTATCTGCTCTTATTATAGAGCATCTCAGACTTGCCCTTTCTACATTATTCTTAACACTGAAGCTCTGGGGTTGTAAACAACCTTGGGGAGTCGGGGGAGGAAGAAGCAGAACTATATTGCAACATGCTCCTTAATTTGTCCAATGGTGACACTATATTTTCTTACCTGGAGTCCATACACTAGAACTTCACGATAAAGCCCTGGAAACTTTTTATAGGATGGTGTTCTGCCCTCTCATATCATGTTCTTCATTGGCATTTTGATAGGTCTTCTTTTTGTCATGAAAAATGGGGACTCAGGTCAGATCTCCGTGATGGTGCGAGTCTAGCACCTAGACCTTCTCTTTTTCCTTCCCCATCCTTTCCAGGCCTAGTACGTTGCTTCGAACACAGGAAGCACATTATAAGATATTTTTTTTCTTTTCATTTGAATGGAAAAACTAATAATAATGTTGTGTGCTTAAATTACAGCCCAAACTCAGAATTCTTCCCACATGTCAACAGTCATTTGAAACTCCTGAAATACTGGTCCTAACTTGAAATCAAGACCATAACAGAGCCATGCCTTAAATGTAAATTAATCTGCTGCCTTTTCTATGATTTTTTCATAATCATTAAAGTAAAGCTCAGCCTCTCAAAAGTAATTCATTCAGAGTACCTTGCTATATGGTTTTTAAAATTTCAGTTGATTTCATTCATTTATGAAGTTTCCTTGAAAGTGCAATTTAGAGACACCTGGGTGGCTCAGTTGGTTGAGCATTTGACTGTTGATTTCAACTCAGGTCATGATCTCAATCCCACATCAGGTTCTGCACTAGGTTGGGAACCAGCTTGGAATTCTCCCTGTCTCTCCCTCTGCTGCTCTCTTCCACTTGCATGCTCTCTCTAAATATATAAAAAAATTTTTTAAATGTGATTTCAATTGGGTTAATTTTATTTTTTTAATTATTTTTAATGTTTATTTGTTTTTGAGAGAGAGAGAGAACAGTGAGGAGGGAGCAGAGAGAGAGGGAGACACAAGGTCAGAGGTGAGCTCCAGGCTCTGAGCTGTCAGCACAGAGCCAGGCGTGGGGCTCAAACTCACTAACCTTGAGATCATGACCTGAGCTGAAATCAGACGCTTAACTGACTGAGCCACCCAGATGCCCCTCAATTGGATTCATTTTAAACAACTTTGAATCATTGACACTTATACAGAACCTTAAATCTCATGATCGCAAAGTCAATTTACATGTTATTTATTTGTAAAGCAGGGCAGGATGGAATTATTGTTCCCATTTTGCAGACACTGAAGTAAATACCTGTGACTATATGGCTTTCAAGTGTCTCACTCAGCCATGGAAAACTTGACACTCAGAATCAAAACCATTATTCCTCCAAGAAATCCCAACATTCCCTCACCCTTTGCTTCTTTAACATTTATTTATTTTAAAAATGTTTATTTATTTTGAGAGAGAGGGAGAGAGTGCAAATGATGCTGGGCTCGATCTCACCCAATTGTGAGATCATGACCTGAGCCGAAATCAAGAGTTGGATGCTTAACCAACTGAGCCACCCAGGCTCCCCTTCAATATTTATTTTTTAATTGTAATTTAGTCTCCTTAATGAAGCTTCTAACTTCTTCTAACTAAACTTTAAATGAAAAGGTGTATATCGCTTGCTCTACCAACTCTCACCAATTAATTTCCAAGGTCATTGGATATGGCCAATTGTTGTCGAACCAGGGCTAAACCAAGTTCTGCTGAAGTCAACAGGAACCAGAGATAGGCATCTGATAAATAGTTTGATGTCTGCACAGGTGTCTAACCCAAAAAGTTGTACCCTTTAGAATAACTCAAAAGAATGCTAGCAAGGACATGCTGCTTAGCCATTTCCATATTGAAAGATTGCAATATGGAAAATAATTATGTCTGGACATGTTACTCAACTTTATTTATAAACACTAAATTCAATATATCATAATCAAAATGTATGAAACCAAGATGAACCACTCTTGCCTTTTAAATCAGACAATTCTGTTTGCTTTTGTTCTGGCTATGATTACATTTTCCAGACCTGATAATTAAACCCACAGAAAAAGTGACCTTAGCAAAGGAGAGATTTCTAGAGAAGAAATGTAAAAAATCCCTTTTGCTTAGTTTTATTTATTTGTTGTTTTTCAATGCCTTTTTTTTTTTAATCATTTGTCTTATAGATGAACCAAAAAATTTTTTGCTGGAACCAAAAACATGTAAATAAAAGACTCTAAGTCAACTCGTTTGAGAATGTTCTGGCCTAAGGGTATGTTTTCCAGCTTTATTTCTTGCCTGCACAAGGTCAGGCCTCCTATTGAATGTTAGTTCCTGAAATCAGGATGCTTCATTTGTAATCTAAGTAAAGTCACTGAGGACCACAAATAGTCTCCTGACCTCGTTGAGGCTGAGTTCCATGCTCTGTTAGTTGGCTAAGTAGAACATAGTGAAGACTCATCTAATCCTAGATGTGTAGATTTCCATGATTACTGCCCAGATTCATGCTCACTAGGAGACACAAACATATGGAAGAAGGATCCCATTTTACTCCTCTAACTTTATAAACACCAACTTCATTCATGAAATTCTAAAATTAAAGCCTTTCTAATGACCCCTTTATTCTTTCCTCCCTGATTTACATTTACTTTGCTTACTTTACCACAGTATCATTCACAATATTAACAAAATAAATGTATTAGAATTATTTTTATTAAAAATATACATGTAGGGAAAACTGGCTGGCTCAGTCAGAAGAGCATGCGACTCTCAATCTCAGAGTAGTGAGTTTGAGTTCCATGTTAGGTGTAGAAATTACTTAAATAAATAAACAAACCATATATATGCCATATATATGGCTTCTAATAGTATGAGATAGCTTCATTTGCACATGATTTTCTTCTTTGCTTATACTACGAATGCAGAAAGACCTTCCCTCCAGTACTGGATTTGGACTCTATGAATTTAAGAATAAAAAATTTTTACTTTAATTTTTATGGTAGCTGAACAATGACATAGTTCCTAATGGAGTATGTTTGAAGCAAATTTCCAAGGAGAAATTTATGTCAGCTCAATTTGCCCTTGACCACTTTTGTCTTCCCTAATCCCTTCAGGCCAAATGCCAGAACTTGCTTTCCAACATAATTATATTCTATTGGTCTTTTGGCTTTGACATAATAAATCTCACCTTCTACCACTTCAAAATATTCTCCAGTTTTCTCATTAGTTATAACAATCCACAAAGACCTTTGTATTATTCTACAGTTTTCTTTGGCAAGTCATAGCTATTTCCATTATAACTGATTATCATGTTTTGATGGGATCTAAATCTAAACTTCTTTAGAGAAAAATAAATTTCTCTAATTTCATGTTTGGGAATCTTGTTTTATCTTCTATATAAGTTTCTGTAACTCTAAGCTGACTTTGGCACACAGTTTCCCTTCTGCCACCCCACCAAGTCCAAAAATTCCCATTGAGAGGCATTCTCTATGCGGGACTGCATCTTGACAACTCACCACCTAGGACTGATGATCTCCTTCCAGATATTATAGTCATGTCTCTTGATCACCACCACTAAATTCATGTCCTCAGATTTGGCTCATCTTACATCATCAAGACAATTACACACCCAGTTCTCTAGCTGTGACCTCTATGTCTGCTAGTCAGTACGTACTGTCTCTGCTAAAATAAATCTTTCAGACTTAATATTTAGTTCCTTCCTCAAATCCTTGCATTAGCTTTCCAAGGCTTTCCCCAATTGGAAAGACCCATGCAAGTGAGTCTTGCTTTGTATCTGCAACCCGCTCTCATGTACTGTCTTCACAAGCACTGTTTGCACATTTGCATGTTTCTGTTTCTGCCACATCTGCTTTATAGCCACAGAGCTAGCAAAGTAACATCCTTAAAAATAGGGGAAACCTGACCTTGATAGTTGTTTGCTTTGTTAAGTACAGTGTTAATGAACCTCCACCCTTCCTCTTTCAGTTCCTCTAAAATCCAACTCTTTAAATAATATTCTCCCATCTCTCTTTCCAGCTTTCTTTAAATGAGTAACACACTCAGTTACGAACACAAGCCCATTTCCTTAGCACACACTAGTAGTGGACACAGGAGGCTCACCATGTATCTATAAGTTGTCTTAAAGGAAGGAGATATAGAATAGTGAAAGGTATTGTTGTCAGAGTCAGAGAAACTTGACCTTGAATCTCAGTTTTGCTACTTACAAAATACATGTTATTGTGCAAGTGGCTTAAACTTTCTGGCCTTTAATCTACTCCATCTATAAAGCTATCTTATATGCTGACATTGAGATACGCTATCTTATATGCTGACGTGAAATACACGCATAATAATTATCATATAAGAGGTCCAAATAAATGTTACCTATCAAAAAAATTTCACATACAACATTCGACAATCTACTGTGGATATAATGTCACATTATATTTTAGGGCCATATGAAATATAACCAAGGAGGTTCTAAAAGGAATATTTTCAAATATATATATTAATAATCAGAATATCATGGAAAATTTCATGCTTCAAAGAGGCTCAGAGATATTACATAGCTGTCTGAGGACCCCACAGTTGGTTTGTTACAGAGTTCTGGACTAGAACTCAAAGTGCCTGGTCAAGTGTTTTTTGCTATACAAAACTAGAGATGATAAATCCTTCTCTGAAAATTATTAACAGTTTTCATTTCAGGAAAGAATGTGCTTTTTTGAAATTGAAGTGATTCTGCATGCTTAACCTGGAAAGCCAACTGAGTTTCTTTGAGAAGGAAAATAGTCAAGTTATAAGATAAAATGCCCATCAGCTGCCAAGGCAACTTTAGCTACAACAAATGTCTATGGTCTAGAAAAGGCTCCATTGTACCTCCTCCACTCAGCACAGACCTCTGTCTTATAATAGAGTCATTTCTTCTCATTGAACTTTTCCTTTGTTGTTATTACTGAGCATTGTAATTAAACATTCTTCCTGAATCTGCTTGGCAGCTGCCACTGTGTTCCAAGGAACCATTCATAGTCCTGTGTATTATTATCCTAATCCTCTATTATAAAGAAAACTACTTTATGCCAAAAATCAGATACAAATACTGAAAGCCTTTACATTTTGTTTTATTAGAATGAGTATTAATTGACATATTGGGAGTGGGGGTGGGTCCCATTCTTTAAGACACTAAGACCTCTGTTAGGTTAAAATAAGCGTGCAATTTTGAGTTCTACTTGAGTTATATTCAGCTTATGTGTTAACTTCAACATAGCTTGGGAAGAATTCACTGCACTGAATATTCATATGGCGTGCATGATACAGACACTGAACCCAATTTAGTAAATGAATACTTGTAATTTCACCAAATCCCCGCCGAGAGATTATTATGCAGATTTATGAAGGAATATCACTGAAGCAATTCTTGGCTATGTCTTCAGTCACCAAGGACTCAAAGTATGTAAACCTCAAATAATTTTCAGTGTATTTACAGCTCCCAGTTTCATCTTCTGAACTTTTCTGACATTACCTCTCACTCCCTGTTTCATCTCTAATTTTCCCTTCGATATTCTTGCCCTTGAGCAAAGAGCCAGCATCATAACACCTACAAGTGCTGCCAAGTTCCTCCTGACAATATCCTGGCT
This sequence comes from Paguma larvata, assembly GCA_030068075.1. Taxonomy (NCBI): domain Eukaryota; kingdom Metazoa; phylum Chordata; class Mammalia; order Carnivora; family Viverridae; genus Paguma; species Paguma larvata. Next base: position 74,626,896 of record CM057823.1, read on the forward strand.
GCCATAATGCCAGCAATCTGTTCCAATCCTGTCACTGCAAAATCTCATTAAAGGCAAAAGGATGCCCAGTCACAAGCATATAGGTACACAGTAAGAGCAGGCTCATGTTTCCAGCAGTGGCTATGGCCTGTGCTGCGGCCTCCTGATGTCTTCCAAGGAATGACACGTTGACAAAGAGTTGGATTCAGGGAGCAGCAGCTAGTATCTGTTGTGCAAACTTCAGTGAAGAGACGTAATAAACCCAATCCTTTGAGGGATGCTTAATAGGTTATGAGACAAGATTATGAACCAGCACACATTTTTCCCAAAGTTAGGACAAAAAGACATGCAATGTAGCCTGGTTGGATATAACCTAGAGTACATGCCAGACCTGGATTCTAGGTCAAGTCCCACACCTGTCTTGTGGTCACCTTGGAAAAGTTCCTTAAACTCTCCATATCTCACACTACATGCCTACCACTCACACTAAAAATTAGCAAGAGATCCAAAAGTATGTACTTCTAGGTGTGCCATCTCAGAAGATGACAAACACAAAGCCCATGCAACAGTTCAGATCTAAAAAAAATTATCATCACATCTCAGCAAATGTGTGTTGAGAGTTTATAGAAAGTTCTAAGTAATTTGGGAGCACATCTCTTTATTACAACTTGCAGAATCATCTCACCAACATCCATTTCACTATCCTTACTTCTTTTACGGCCCACTGGAATGACTTTTATTTTTATAGAATTAAAACCAAAACGATATTGCTGTAGCAATATATACCATAACATTGGGTTATGGTTCAAACCTTGAGCATTGGAGCAGCCCACAGTCCTAAGCCCAGATCTTTTATTTTCTTAACATCTCCAAGTCTAAGTTAGACTAGTCTCTATCTCTTTGGATGGATGTGAAAATTAACAAGATATTGCAGGTAAAGTCCTCAGCACTGGGTCTGGAACTTAGTAATATTTAATAAATTTCAGTTATTAATAATGTTATTACAGCAAAGAAAAAATTCTGTGGCAGTATTTTCTGAAAATTGGATGAAGATGAGAGACATTGTATGAGATATTGCTGCATTAGCAAGAAAGGGTTGAAAAGAAATTTAATAGAACTGGGTTTTTTCTTGATTTTATACATAAAAATGTGTAACAAGGGGGAAGTTATTTAACTTATCAAAGCCTCAGTTTCTTTATTGGTAAACAGAAATAATTACAGTAAGTTCACGTGAAGAAGTAGAGTAATATATGTGAAAGAAGACACTGAAGGAGACTTATTGAATTAATCTAAAATGGACAGTGGAACCCAAGTCCAAGGACTAAGACTTATAACCACATATTCACAGGAGAGCAGCCAGCAGTTAAGCTACAAGTGTCTCCAGGGTCTACTAAAACAGGCAAAAACAGCCTGACCACAATCAATCATAATTACTAGGCCTTCGTTAATCTGCATGTGGTTCATAAGCCATTATCATCAGCATCACCCAGGAACCCATTAGTAATACAGAAACTCGGGCCCCAGCCCAGAACTACGGAATTAAAATCTTCATTTTAATAAGTTCTCTGGATAACTCATATGCATACTAAGGTTTGAGAAACATTTATTCAGACCCTCTATATAACCTACATTCTGTACAAGCAAAAGACAGGCAGGAAAAAAGAAAAGAAAATCTTCAGAGTAGTGACTGTTCAGCTCATTGGGGCATGACTATAGCTTTTTTTCTCTCCTTAATGGGCATGCTTTAACTATGTTGAGGAGAACTTAGGTTGGTGGGATTCTACTGTAGAGTGAAGCTTTGTGTTCCCCACCAAATTCATATACTGAAACCAATTCCCCCAAAGTGATGGTATTTGGGGTGGAGGCTTTGATTAGTTAGGTCATGAGAAAAGAGATTTCATGAATGAGATAAGTACCCTTATAAAAGGAGCCCTAGATTGCTCTTCATCCCTCTGCCATGTGAGCACTCTATGAAAAGATGCCATCTAGGAACCAGAATATGGGCTCTAACCAGACACCTTGACCTTGGACTTCCCAGTTTCCAGAGTTGTGAGAAATAATTTTCTGTTGTTTATAAACCAGCCTGTCTATTGTATTTTGCCATAGTAGCTTGAATAGGCTATACGGGACATCAAATGAATCACTGGAAATGATTAGAGATCTCTGTAAGAAGAACAAAAATTTAGAGACCTAACTTTTTATGGCTACCTGACACAAGAAAGAAGTTGGAGAGAGGGGAAATAGCAGAGTAGACAGGCAGGAGGCCACCCAAAAGAGTGACTTGCATATCTTACATTTTGAGAGGTTCAGATATCTAAGTTTCTGTATGTGAAGCAACACTGCTGAGGACCTTTCCAGTGCCCTCCTCCAGAGTACTGCCCAGGGAGCAAAAACTTTGGACGATGGGAGAGGAGGAGGTTGGAAGTTGCTCAACCAGATTCAGTCTCCTGTTTTTCCACAGCAGCGAACTCCATCATGAAGCAGTCCCTACAGGGCCCTCAGAAGAACTCTCCTGAACTCAAGTTTGAGATTTAAACTGGGCAAATGTTTAATAATTGAAAATAATCAGAAAGTTATGGAATTTTCTTTAGATGTCATCCATGAAAGTGCTGTGCAGCAAAGAACAAAGATCTAAAATAGCAAGGCAGAAAAACAAATTTGTTCCATGTCAAGACCCGGTGCGTTGAGACTGCTCAATAAACTTATTGCCTAATAAAGTGCATGGTATATAGTAAATAGCCAATAAATGGTAGATAATTCATAAAAATTAATGTTTAAGAAGTACAGAAATATAATTTTCAACAAGAAAATACTGGGTAAATAAATTATGGTACATCAGTATAACAGAATGATACACCAATAAATATTATTATAAAAATAGAGATAAGACATGGATAGAAGCCAGAAAAAGGCAGACCAGCACATTGTATTATTAAATAAATGGCTCAAAATTTATGTTGATATTTATATATTTCTATACATATCTATGAAGATAGACCAACAATATGATGGATTATCAGAGTATTTGACTTTGTGCCTGATTTTTTATTTCTATTTTTATTTTTTAAACAATTTGTCATATCTGTATTTTGTAAACTTTCTTCAGTGAATTCATTTTCTTCAGGGTATTCAAATAAATCTCCAAATCTCTTGCTATAATTTTACCTTCATTGTATCACTTAGGGCATCCTCGATTGGATTCTAGAGTTATTCACAATTTTGTCTGCAGTTACAAAGTGTTCATGTGCTTCAGGAAGAGACCAATAAAGAACAGTATATCAGTCAGTGCATGCATGCATGAGGTTTTTGTATCCCATTGTTGTGAAAAATAATCTGATTTTGGCCTTTATTCTAAAATGAGTCCATTAGGTAGGCCATATTGTTATTATTTCTCAGTATTTTTATGTACAAAAATGTTTTATGTTTGTAAAACTCTGTCTGATCTGCCTTAGATTCCCTAGTTCTAGACACACCAAACCTGAGTGATTTGATCCCCATTTTCTATCTCATCAATAAAACTTCCTCATCTCTCTTCTCTTAGTAGTTGGAAAGACAGACAACGTATGACCTATGAATCTTGTGAGTGTAAAGAGTGTTCCAGGCTAATTGGGCCAGAGAAGGAGCTGGGAGCATTTTTCACTGGGATTTGCATCTGAACAGAGGAAGCCAGGATAATTTCCCTTGATTTCTCTTACTTTGTTATGTTTGCTCATTTTCAAGATTTCTAGATTGATGTCCCTATACTAAAGTATGATATTGTTCAAGTGGAGGCCATGTTTTGGTTCTCATTGTGTGCTCCACCGCAGCTAGCCCAGTGGTCTTAGGCATACTAAAAGCTGAACTGGTGGGAACTAAATTCTTATGTATGTGAAAATATCAAAGCTTTGAAAATTCATATGACCCTGCACTAAAGCAGACAAAGATTAGTAAAAAGATATCAAGGGTCGAGAATAAAGAGGGGAGATTATTGTAGAGTAAGGGTGCAAATGAGGTTGTCATTCATATACAAAACATTTGTGGTTTCTTCTTTTTAAACCACAATTTGGTTCTATGCCTATGGCCTTTATTTAAAAATTACATCCTTAAAGGGGGCTTAGGTGGCTCAGTCGGTTAAGCATCCGACTCTTGATATCGGTTCAGGTCAGGATCTCACAGTTTGTGGGTTCAAGTCCTGTGTCAGCCTCTGCATTGACAGTGCAGAGTGTGCTTGAGATTCTCTCTCTCTCTCTCTCCTCTCTCCCTCTCTCTGTGCCTCTGCCTCACACATGCTCACTTGCTCTCTCTCTCTCTCTCAAAATAAATAAACTTAAAAAAAGTTACATCCTTCAGAATCATTGAGTTACATTATTGTTCTCTGTTTCATATGCAGGAAAACACATCTAGTATGAAAAACTCAGGAACAGAAGTTAAGGAAACCTGTGTTTTCACAAGGTTTCCGTCACCACTTTTTGTGTTTCCATCTGAATCATAGATCCCATAAATTTTGAATTATCCATAAAAAGTAAGAGTAAAACTCGGCTCTACAGCAACAGTTATAATCACCTGTAGATAACAACCCTTTCATCAGCCTCTGGCGTGTTGACTTCCCTTCTGACATATCATCTCCAGGAGTGAGTATGCAGGAGAGTTAGCAGAAATCAGAGACAACCAACAAAATTCGCCTTACATGATACCACTTGTATCTCCCAGTCTGTGAGGACATAGGAAATACACAGTTCATTTTTAAGTATTGAATTTTTACTATCGTTCCTACCCTTTCTACAGAGAGCCATAACTTCCACAAGCTTACTCCCTTTCGTCACCGTCTCTACTTACCATTCCATGATCAAACAGCAAGAACAGAATAGATGTGTTTGTGTTCTATTTTCTACCACCCTCCAGACTCGAGTGTCTCTTTTTTTCTCCAGTGATTTCAGAACATGCTCTTGATGATTTCTGTCCCCCCTATGTATTTAATGTGCTGTGTGAGGATGGGTGTATGGTGGGTTGGTAGTGAAGAAGGGAATGTAGAATGTACCCGTGAAACTGCTCCCAATTCCCTCAAAACAAGCTTCAATGAAGCATTAAAAAGAAACAGAAAGTGCTCCACTTCCAAATGAGCACAGCCTACTTGCTCCACACTGCACTTTCTGTCCAGCCCACCCTTCCACGGCCAATTACAGAGGCCCTGCTAATGACTCTCAGATTTTCAGAGCTCGTTTCCAAGAGATCTTATAATGCTTACACACTTCGCTAAATACCGCATGGACTCATGCCCTTAGTGTCACTTCACTAACCAAATGAGAAACAATCATCCTAGAAAGAACGTTTCAAACAGGGTACAAAAGGAACTTACAGAGCAAGTGAGTAAGGAAAGGAATCGTTTATACATCTAGGGCTGCTGGACACTCACAAAATTCTAGGAAATGTGCAAGAAACTAGCGAGAAAGGAGACAAAGGAGCAAACTTGTTTCATTTCAAAAAAGGAAAGGGTAGTGAAAAAAATTTTTAAGAACAATAAAGCAGAATTTTTAATGAAAAATGGACATTTATATGTAGCGTTCTTGGCCTAAAGAATATTAGTACTAAGAATGGAAAACAGTGAATAGGGGAAAAAGGGAAAAGAAACAGGCAACTTTATAATTCAGGGATGTTAATTTATTTAGGATTTTATTAATGACATTTTTCTTCACTTTTAAATTCAACCAGGATAAATTATCAGAAAGAATTATCGGAGCAAGCCAAAATTGAAAGGCAGTCCACAAAATAACTGACTTGTAATTTTCAAAATATCAAGGCCATCAAGGCCAGAAACAGTTGGAGAAATTGTTCCAGATTATAGACAATTAAAGAGACATGACTCTTGAATACAAAGTGTCATCTAGTAGTTTCTCTTGTTATAAATGACAATATTGAGACAATTGGCAAAAATCTAATAAATAAAGTCTATAGATTAGGTAATATTGTGTTGGTGTTAAATTCCTGAGTTTGACATTTGCACTAGGTTTATGTAAGAGCATGTTCTGATTTTCAGGGAACACATGGTAAAGTATTTAGAAATAAAAGGGCACTGTATTAGCGACTTACTCTTGTAAAGTTCAGAAAAAATATAGATGGCAGATATATATATAATATATATATTATATATATATGTAAGAAAGAAGGGGAAAAATGTAGTAAAATGTTAACAAGTGAGTGAAATATATACTGGAATTCTGTATTACTGTTTCTGTATGTCTGTAATTATATAAAGAGTTAAAAGTAAAAATAGAAGAGAACTTGAAGGGTCTCAGTCAGTTAAGCATCTAATTCGATTTCGGCTCAGGTCATGGTCTCATTGTTTGTGAGATGGAGTCCTGAATCGGACTCTGTGGAGACAGCATGGAGACTGCTTGGGATTCTCTCTCTCTCTCTCTCTCTCTCTCTTTCTCTCTCTCTCTCAAAATGCCCCTCCCCCACTCACATACCCGTGCTCTTTTCCTCTCTCCCCCCCTCTCTCTCTTTCTCTCTCTCAAAAATAAATAAATAAACTTTAAAGAAAGAGAAGAGAGCTTGAACATTTTACACCCCCTTTTCAGGTTTCCAGCAGCTTTTGTTGGAAACTTCAGGAAGGACAGAGAAACTCAAAGTTCTTGTCTCACCTCCCACCCAGGATCTAAGCTGCACAACCACAGTAGGGATGAAACTTGATGGACAATATGTGCCAGAAATGTGCAAAAATACACTTTCCTCCAGTCGCCTCTCTGCTCCACAGTAGGGGAGGAGGGGCCAGAAAGGACGTCTCCTGTTCAGATGAGACTCATCCTGGCTGCTAGTACAGTTTTTCCCAAGCTAATCTCTCCCTCTGCAAAGAGGGAAAATTAGCCTCATTTTGTACCAGGCTATTTCCATTTTAAACATTCCCCAGTTAAAAATCTACAGGTTTCACAGTGATGTACTCACTTAGCACTACTCTACATAAGTGAGGCAGCTGTGAAAAAGAAATAAAATGCCAGGTTTCGTTTCAGAAATCCTAAACGTGTGTCTTTTCCCCCTAGGTCTCCATCAATTAGCTGTCTTGCTTTGGGCAAATCATCTGACCTTTTTAAACTTAGCTTTCATATCTACAAAATGGATGCATCCATATTACTGTTGCAAAGATAAAATATAAAAATGTCCATGAAGCACTTTACAAACTGTAAAGTACTGTACGTAATTATTTATTTATATGAGTGTACCAAAGAAAGAAAACTCATATTCTGACTTGTCTTCTCTTCTTGTCACTTTTTATGTATAGTTAAGGTGACGGTATTGCAAACCAGGTGTCCTAAGCTGCTGGCTCTGAGTAATTACTTTGGAGCTTTAGTTGGTCTTTTTATGTCAAGAGAAAAAGAAATAACAATTTTTATAACATATAAGCAGGATGCTCTTTGGGGGCCAGTTTCCTCTCTTCTCTTCCCCTAAGAGTGGAACAGGCCTTAGCACACAGCTATTGCTCAGAAAATGTTATCACTTAAGCTAACCATTGCCTGGGTTGGTCATCAGGTAGGCACAAATGTGTTATGGCTCACAAGCCCGACTGTGAGGCACCTCAAAATGGCCTTTGCTGTCTGAGACAACAGAGGTGAGTCCAAGTTCAAGCCCACCAATGACTAAAGCTGACTAAGAGAGATATCTTCAACCAGAAGGTCCAGTAAGGCAACGGTGATCTATTGTAATGACACTGATAGCATTCTTGGGCCTTTCCTTTCTGAACTTCTGTAGCCAGTGAGCCCTGGGGAAAAATACTTTCTCCAATATAATTTTCTGCCTCTGCCCAAACATTTTTGCAAAAAAATGCCTGCAGTTTCCAGGCAAATAAATAAATAATATCAAGACAGAAAACCCGAGTGAGTGGAATTGGCAGAATCCTGTGACCTCAAAGAGCCCCAGCTCTACTCGGTAGCTTGTAGTGTCCCCTGTTTTTTCTGAGTGCATTTGCATTATCATAATGGTTGTCTGGCGAGAGTGAGGGTGGGGGCAAATTTTCTGGGCAACTCAATCTCTGGACCCCTGCCAGCCAGCCAGTCAGCCAGCAGGATCCAGGTCTTAAGACAAGGAGCTGTGCCGGGGATTTCAGTCCTATGCAAAGTCACCTAAGGTGAAGTCAGATGATTCAGCTCTTTTTTTGGCTGCATTTATCCAAGTCTTTTCCATAGACACATGCCTCTGGCAATACTCTTCCTACCAAGGGTTTACGCAGGCACAACTGGAAGCCTTCCCCTTCATGATCAATGGCACTGGCATACACGTTTTCCCACTCTGTTCAGGCTCCCTGGGTCCTGGGTTTCCAACCCGGCAAATCCTCCCAGCAGACTGTTTAAATGAACCGTCATCCCTGTCACACTGCTCAGACTGGGAACCTCTACCCGCTTGACTGGAGACGCATGGGTGTTCCAAGGTTTGGCACAAAGCTTTGCAAATGAGGCCAAGATTCTATCTCTTTGACTTTATATATTCTATTTGGATATCCTCCTCTCTCCCCTACTGACCCCCCAAATGGAATGCTGCTGAAGAGACCATCTGCCACAAATGCCCATACCCAGTGATCAAAATATTTTTGTTTCTTTCCCAGCTTGGTGTCAGCGACAAAATATGTGAGGCTTGCAAACTGGCCTTTTAGTATTTAAGCCTCTTTAAAAGCCAGGTGACATTGCCATCCTATTTGGCTCTGCTAGCCATACCCAGAAGACATCATGTTTTATGGTAAATTTTTCCTCATCAGACAAAAACCAAGTCTAAATATGAAAGGGTTTGAGAAGAGGCACAGCTGTGGTCTTGTGCTTTGCCATATTCTCCCAGAAAGATGAAAACTAAACAAATGACAAATAATGGCTCTGGCAAGCCCACAGAGCCTGGGAGGAATTTGGATGTCAGGGAGGGCCACCAGCTTTAGAAAGCCAGCACCTGTTCTTAGATGGCGAGTCACACACATACACACATGCTTAGAGACCCAACAGCAAATAGGCTGCTCTCATTCCTGACAAACCCAGACACACGTCAAAAACGTTCTGCCCTTCTCAGGGGTCAATGAATGCCAAACTTAGTGTCAAGGTGATCTCTAACTGGGCTCCACTTTAATATTACCCTTTTACTTTAAATATCTGATTCTTGAACGGTCAAGAACGGTCACTTGGGACTTTGACCCCAGGAGTTGGTCATTCGGGATAATGAGATAGTTTTGACAGACCCTAGCTACTGTTTAATAAATTCTATCCAGTAATATGTGAGACTTCTTCAGGACTTTCTCATTTAATTACAGGACAGTGCCTCAGACCTGGACGTCAAGAGCATAATTTTGGCAATGAGAGAATCTATACAGCAACAATTCAAACTATGTTTACTATGTAACATCTGCACCAAACCCCAAGAGGTATGATGTCCAAAGTTCTCTATCTGGTCTACAGAGAGTTTTCTGGTGTGTAAAGCATCATTGATGCCATCTCTGACTCCTTTCCAATGACCATTTGTAAAGCAGTGGCAGTATAATTCTCTTACTACGGAATCTCCACAGCATTTGGGGACTGGCCTCATGAAGTCAGTCTCTCACATTAATCAATTACATTATTATGGGAGTAAGTTAAGGAAGGTAAGGCCAGGTTTCCTGCGAGTTGAAGTTCAAATGGGAATGGGGGAACTTGACAACGTGACAGAAGGTTCTATAAAAATAATTGTTTCTGACAGTATAATGTATATGTACTATAACCATGTGTCTCAGATTTTCTGGGTTGCTTTTTGTTTGTTTATTTATTTTTGAGAGAGAGAGACAGAGAGAGCAAGTGGGGAAGGGACAGAGAGAGAGGGAGAGAGAGAATCTCAAGCAGGGTCAGCACTGTCAGCACAGAGCCCAGTCTGGTACTCGAACTCACAAACCATGAGATCATGGCCTGAGTCGAAACCAAGAGTCAGACGCTTAACCGATTGAGCCACCCAGGTTCCCCTCCTGGGTCACTTTTTATTTGGCATGGGAGAGATATTAAGGTGTCATATGTCAGTCCATGCATCCCATTGCTCACACCAGAAGATATGACTATCATATGGGTTGTTATTCGTATGTGCCAAAATGTACTTTTTAAAAAGGTAAATATGAGGCTTACCACACTTAAAACAAACTCTTGGAATTCAGTTTCAACAGTCCGTTCCCACTTCCCCAAACAACCTCCAAAGATCCATGACTTAAAACAAATCATCATTTTGTTAAGGTTCAAATTTGAGTCTTATGATGCAAAGAGGTTGTTTGGAAGCAAATCACTTAACCAACCAGTGAGAGAGACTGGTAGTCAGTACACAGCTCAACTCCAAGAGCTTAGTATTGGAGATCAGCTGAGAAGAATGGCTAAGAGCATAGATTCTGGAGCCTCACTGTACTAAAATCCAATGCTGCCACAAAGTAACTCTGAGGTTTTGGGTAAATTATTTAAACCTGTCTGTCTCAGTTTTATCATCTATGAAATGGGGAAAGAGTAGTATCTACCTAGTAGAGTTTTCATGAGGACTAAATTAGTTGATGTACAGATCTTAGCTGGGGTCCTCTGGAAGAAAGACTCAGAGACAAACATTATGGTGAGGATAGTTCATGTGGGAGTTACATGCCTGAGGTGGTAACAATGAGGTTAAAAGGGAAACGTAACAAGACAAAATACCATGCGATGTGGTGAGATGCCTTACCATACTGGCTACTCTGCAAATAGCTAAGAAGACAGAGCACGTTGCTCAGCAGGTGTTCTTTCAACATAGGTGACGTCAACAAGATTTCTGTGGAAGGGCTGCAGAGAGGAGGCTCACCTCACAGCAGTCCACGAATGAGATAAAGGAAGGGGATTTACCTGCCTGGCTCCTTTTGGCCTCTTGAATTCCACTGATTGACTCTGCAGAGAGGTAATTGCCCTATTCTACCCATAGCCTCATCTGGTCCCTTGGGAGGCACGTTGGAAGCCACAGCACATGCCTCAGCCAGGTCTCGAATGGAGAGGTGCTTGGTGTTAGCTGAATGTTGAAAAAGAAAGATACGATTGAGGGATCTGAGAAGGCCCATGAGCTTTGTATCCCTCATACAATATTCAAAGCACGTAGAACACACCCTGGCACATAGCAAACTCTAAACAAGGGCTTCCTCTTCTTGTTCACTGCTCCTTGTTCCTGAGGGTAAACCATAGGGAGATGAGAGCAGCGTTTCACTGAAAACACAAGCTCTGAATAAAAAGTCAACTGATTGTGCTAGTAATAAAATAAAAATTAAGATCTAGGAGAATGACTCATTCTTGGTGAGTAAAAATGAAACTGTGGATGAGCTATAGAGAACATGGAAATCAGCAGCCCCTCACCTCTGTGAAAAGAGCAAGTCCATCGTGTGCTTTATTTGGAAATAAGAACTGCTCGTGACACCTCTTAGTACCTGCTCCTCCATGACAGTGATGTGTGCTGGTATCTGGAGAAGTCTGCATCTGGGAGCAAGGTTAAGAAGAAGGAAAGTGGCAAGATGGCCAAAAGGAAGTGAGAAAGTGGCTGAAAATAGGGAATAAATCCACAGTTTTTCAAAGAATCACATGAGAAAAGAGTTGAAGATTAAAAAGTTGAAAGAAAACTCCTCCTCAAAATTTACTTTTTTATTATAAAGTTATTGGAATAACAGTTATTTTAGGCTGATTATGGGGAATTCTTATTTGGGAGGACGACATATTCACTCCTGGATCAATGTCAAGGTCTTAGAGCTCTGCCTGGCATATACTAATGTTATGGAAACATTTTCTACTGGTATTACTCTTAGTTTACTACTCCTTTACTTGTAAAAAATTTCTTCATAAGCTCAAAACAACAAAAACCCATATATTTAGATTCACAGGATCTTCAGAAAACAAACGAGTTCTGAACGGCGGCCAATCAACCAACATTCATATGTAAGGCAATTTGGTACCATCTATCAAAATAAGTATACTATATGCCATGACCTAGCAATTCTACTGCTAGAAATTTGTACAAAGTGTATTTTTTCAAATATAAATGAAATAACCCATGTAGAGAGTAATTTAATACCGCCTTTTTGTGTTATTTTATTATTTTATTTTATTGAGAGAGAGAAAGAGAGAGCACACAAGTAGGGGAGAGTAAGAGAGAGAAGTAGAGAGAATCGTAAGTACACTCCACGCTCTGTGCAGAGCCATAAGCAGGCTCCATTCCAGGACTCTGGGATCATGACCTGAGCCAAAATTGAGAGTTGAACATTCAAAGGACTGAGCCACCCAGATGCCCCTATAACCTTTTTGTAATAAAAAGTGTTGGAAGGAATATTTAAGTATTTATTAATAGAAGACTGGCTAAACAAGTTATGATGTAAACACAAAAAGGAAGACACTGCAGCTATGAAAAGAATAAGGAACTATTTTATGTATTTATAAAGAAAAAGTCCCAAGAAATATTATAAAGTGAAAAACTCAAAGTGCAGAACATGTTAGAATGTGAACATTTGTGAGCAAATATGTGTACATATATGTACACACACACACAAACACCACCACCACCTCCACACATGTATACACCATGAAATAATTCTGGAAGAACGCTAATAAACCTAATATGCTCACAAGCAGGACTGGCTGACAAGGAGGAAAAGGTGGAAGGGAGATTTTTCCCGTATACTTTCCCTTATTTACTTTTGAATGTCTTCGAACCATGCAAATGTATTGCTGATTCAAAATAAATGAAATGAAATGAAATGAAAAGGAAGTGACTTCCATTATTTATTTTTAAAGAATTAAAATAGACTGTGCTTACAGCTGCATCTCCTCACATGGGATTCTGAGTTTCTCGGGAGCCATGAGTACGGTCGAAGAAAGCCATGACTGCTTTGCTCATGAAGATCAAGGGCAGGATGAGGCATCCAAAACATGCCGGGAGTGGTGCCAGCAAAAAAGGAACACATATATTTTATAAGATGGATAACAACTTTACTGGCCCTGAAATAGTTTCAGATCAATGTTCAAGTTGGATGTAGGCCATCACTAAGTTTCATACCTGGTAAGACATTTGACCATATTATCTGAGGTGAAAATTGTTGACAATCCTAGTCATATCCATGGCAGAGGTCCATGTAACTCATGAAACATAATAATGACTATTATACTACAAAATAAAAACAATAATAGAGACATCAAATCTTTCTTAGGTAACCTCTTAATGCTGAGGCTCTCTTCTATGAACAGTATAAGAATCACAGTGGCTTTCAAGTCCAACTCAGCCCTGCGTGCCTGACCATGAGCCTGCCTCAGCAAGCTTTCCCTCTTCTGTTAAAACCAGGTGCTGGAAACATCAAGTAAGAGCATATTTGTAAATAAGAGAATCAATCAGAGAGCAACGATATGTTTTTCCCATTAAGCAAACAGCAAAACCATTCTTCACCCCACCCTTTGTCCAATGTCCAGTTAGAGTCTAATGGGTGAATTTTATTACATCCTGAATTAACTTAGGGCTACTTGGCAGAGACTTCAAAAGCAGAGGGTCCCTCTTTATCCTGACACTGCCACATACTCAATGGCTGTCCCCAAAAAGTCACTGGCTTCCCTTGGCCTCAATACCTGTAAAGTGAGGGAGGAGTGCCTGGATGGCTCAGTTGGTTGAGTGTCTGATTCTTGACTTCACCTCAGGTCATAATCTTGTGATTTTGCCTCAAGTCATGATCCCGCCTGGTTCAGGTTGTGGGATCAGCCTTGTGTCAGGCTCCACACTGAGTATGCGCATGCTTGGGATTCTTTCGCCTTCTGTCTCTGTCCCTCCCCAATTCGTGTGCATGCATGTGCTTACTCTCTCTTTCTCTCAAAATAAATGAACAAAAATTTAAAAAAATATAAAGTGAGGACATTACACTTCATAAGGTTTTCTCCCATTTATAGACTTCTAAGTTTTTAAGATACTTGTATTTATCTATTCAACCAGCATTTATTGAGGGCCTATGTGCAGAGCACTGTTGCTTTATAAATCTCAACTCAAAGTGACAGAATTCTAAAGTCTATTCGGTTAGTAGCGATCTTAAATGTAAATATTTGAGTTTACTTTCTTTTTTAAAGTTCTTTTCAGAACAGAATACCATATAAATAAGATTAAATTATAAGTGAAATATGCCAACTACTCTTTTGTACAGAGAAGCCAAGCACATTTTAGGAAATATTTATTATTATTAGCACGATCATGATCACTATCATTATTCTTTTCCTTTACTACTCATTTTATTATTTTTTATTAATATTATTTTTTACTTTATTTTTTGAGAGACAGAGAGAGACAGAGCATGAGCAGAGGAGGGGCAGAGAGAGAGGGAGACACAGAATCCAAAGCAGGCTCCAGGCTCTGAGCTGTCAGCACAGAACCAGACGCAGGGCTCCAACCCACAAATCATGAGATCATGACCTGAGCCAAAGTTCAAAGCTCAACTGACTGAGTGACCCAGGCACCCCATTTTAAATATCTTGAAAGATGTAGCTTCCCTTCATTTAGGCAAACAGTCACTTTCAATCCTGTTTCTACTCTCTTAGGCTGAAAAGGCTGTTCTTTTGCCTGTGCCCTGCTTTCTGATCTGTTAAGTAAGCCCTACAGGTGACGTAAGAGATCTGGTTCCAGAGTCATCCGTCTAACATGGGCACATGCTGCTACATATGCTGTGCCTAATAACATGGGGCAGCGACATGGTTAGTAGACATGGCTACTAGAGTTATGGAGTGTTTTACAGCTTGTATCAGCTTTTCACTTATGTCATGTTCCAAGAGATCTCTTGTAGCTTTATTTATGGGATAGCAATGCCAAGAGATAAATGAACTGAAAAAAATATACATAGTGCAAAAAAGGGGTGACAACACCCCAGTATACAAAGGACTACTACAAACCGATGGGCAAAATTCTAATTTTTGAGATACTTTCATTCACTTATTCAACTAGGATTTATCGAGGCCCTATATGCACAGTGCTGTAACTTTATAAAAAGAACATGAACAATTAAAAAGTAGAAGAGGCATATGAGCATAATGTGGGAAAAGAGTGCAACCTCACTAAAATGCAGAGCAATACAAAATACAATGCAATAACATTTTTAACGTAACACATTGGCAAAATAACTTAAAAAGTGATCTGTTCAGTGCTGATAAAGGATGAGGGAAAGGAGATACTCTTTTACAGTTTGATGGGAATGTGAATTGGTATAAACCATTTTTGGAAACTTTTCTAGTAACATGTAGTAAAAGTAAAAAAATACAGATAAAATACATTAAAAGTAAAAACACACCATCATTGACCTATGTCACTTTTTTTCTAAAGTAAATATATATGAACAAAAATATAGTACATAAATATATATGAACAAATGTGTCAATTATAGTATAATTTTCTGGTAGTGAAAAACCTATATGGGGCGCCTGGGTGGGTCAGTTAGTTAAGCGTCCGACTTCGGCTCAAGTCATAATCTCACAGTTTGTGGGTTCGTTGATTGCAGGACACATGAATTGCTCTGAACATTTATAAGGGAAATTGGTGAAAGAAGTAGACAAAAAAATTTACCCCAGAAGTCAGCAGAGGGGCAACAAAGTAGAGAAAAGCATGAAGTTGGGTTCAAAGAGTGTAGACAGAAGGGAAAGCTCTCACTGGCCCTCACATGCATTGCCTTTCCACACAAGAGCAGCCAATGCTCAGGTACTGAGCATGAAAGGATTCAGGGCAGAGACCCTTGTCCTTCTGCGTATGTATATAGTACTTGTATTATACGGCCAAACGACTCCCAGAGTGTCTGCACCTGATTTGAAGAAGGATTGGATTCCTTTCCTGCTGAAAATTTTGTATAAATCCAGATCTGTCGAGTTGCCTTCTATCACCACTCCTGGGCCCATCTCTAAACACACGCAACCCAATGGCCTTACATTTGTAAAGGATTTCACAGTTATAGAGGGCTTTCTCCTCTCTGTCTCTATGGCAGGAAGGGGGATAGGTATTTTGCTTCTCATTTTACAAATGAAACTTAAGCCTTTTATGAAACAACTTATAAATAATAATTGAGTTATAGTGATATTGCCATTTTTTCCCTTTTCTCCTTAGGGGCTGGGAAACACAGCTTTGCCTTTCGAGCACCTACGTATACTGTGATTCTGACTACATATGATACATGGCAAGGTAAATTAATGGACAAGTGGGGTGACATCCATCAGGAAAGTTTGCTGAGTGAACAAATTCAGATTATAGTTAATCACACTTCTTTATTAACAGGTAACTATAATTTCCCCCCAAATATTACGCAGATAATTGCCTTAAATTTCCACTTCATTTTGCGCATGCAGACATGGCCTCAAAAACTCTGTAACAAAGATGGGAAGCAATCCTTTAAAGTTAATGTATTATTTCTGTGCAATTTCCACCATGAAAAGAGCATATTAATGCATTCATTCACCATCTGTGTCTGTTGGTACCATGGCCAGTTACCCTAGAGGACTAAGACACCCTATTTGTGACAGGCATTTGGACAATAACAGGGACTCCCAAATGAACAATGTGAGGTCTATATTATGTGCAGATGGAAGACAGATAAATAGACAAACACTGCAGGTTCAGCAGTTTGCTCAGAATCCTCAGTTCTGAAGGATTAAGATAGGCACATAGAAATATGTCAAAGCTGGTCTCCATTCTTGCAAAACACTAAAAGTGAAGCTTAGGGGATATTTTTGTGTTAGCTTTTCATTTGTACCAACAAAGAAAACTGTCAGTTCATTTAAGAAGTACCCTTTCTTGGGGAAAGCCCTCCCGCTTGTCCATTTTCAAAGTCCTTCAAACATTTTATTTTGTTTTCTCAGTGGGCAGTTTCAGGTGGGAAAACAAACAAACAAAGTCATTGACAGAGGAGGGTATGAGGCATGGATGAAAGACTGGAAAACAAAATGACTAGACAGCTCTTCTCTTTTGGCATTTAAGAAACATGAAAGTACCTACTTTAAAAACCAAATTATATTTAAATTTAAATAAGTCACCTGGGGCCACATTCATCACTTTTAAAAGAAACATGAGGACAATCATCACATTTATATAATATTGTTTTGCTTTGAAATAGTTAACTTCTCTGCTCTAGAAACCAAATGTTGCTCTACTTAGTCATTCATCATTCTCATTGGCTTCATAGAGAATTATGTACAGATAATTGAGACTAGGGAGCCCTAAACATTTTTTTCTGTGGGCTGCATTATCCTTTGCTCAGTATATATGACTCATTGTCATATTACTTGGTTTATAGGTCCAAGATCTTTAAGTTATTTGGTTGCTATTCTATGAATTTCACATAATGTAAATTATTATTTTAATAAAATTTCAATATGCATTTTATATAACTACTAAAGAGACTCCTTGAGGTTTTTCAAATATGTGGGAAGAATGCTATGAAGTTCATCTGCTGAATCTTCAGTCCAGAGCAATGATCCCTTCCTTCTAATATATGTGTCTATTCCAAATAGCTATTCATTTATTCATTATGCATTTATTGAGTACTTACTATGTACCAGATACTATAAAATATACCAGGGACAAGCTGATAAATGACTCATTCTTTGCTCTGTAGTAGCTCATGGTCCAGAGGAGGACAAAGGAAGCACATAACATAAATTACAACTCAATGTGATAGGCCGCAAAAAAGAGTTATATATAAAGCACTACAAAAGCACTGAGAAAATGTGACAAACTCATGGAGTCTTGGAGGGCTTCATAGGAAAGGCAAAATTTTCCTAGGTCTTCAAGGATGTATAAATGTTGGTCGGGGAATGAATGAATGAATAAATAAATGAATGGTTTGACAGAATGACTGAAAATCATCAGCACCTCTGTATTCCAGGCAGTCTTAAGAAGGGTTTTCATGCAGAGATGCATAAAAAAACATGGAAAGCTTAAAGAATGACAAGATCTTCAGGTGAACAGAAGACTTGTGCAGAGGAAGATGCAAGGAAATGAGGTGAAAAGTCAGGTTGAGACCAACGTGCAAAGTGTCTTAAATCTAATGTTAAGGTGTTTGTACTTCATCCTGGAAGAAACAGAAAGTCCAGGTAGATGGCTAAGCAGAGGTTATCAAACATTCTAATGTATTGAACACGTAAGTATATGCCAGGCCTATTCTAGACTCAGCATTTACAGCCATGAAGAAACAGAAGGAAGGGAAGAGAAAGAATGCAAAGAATCGACAGGACTTCACTGGGAATGTATTGCATATTAGACTGTAGAAGAAAATGAAGGGGAGAAATTATGCCGAGTTTTCTTATCAGACATTGAGTTATCATTAGGAAGGAAAGAAAAGGAATCAAGTTGTGTCGTATAATTTCGTTACAGTCGTGCATTGCTTAACTTCTTGTAGATCAGTGGAGGATATTGTCTCTCTTCATTCTTTGAAACAAGAAGTGCTAAGGAGTGTCAACTGTCCAAGATATTTTGGTATAACCTACAGTATCATAGCATCTGGGAAATGGTTTCTTGACATCTGAATGGTCATCCAATGATCTTAATGGGTCATCTTGGGAGAAAATATATAGAAAATTTCTGTACCTTTTTAAAACTATACTGCAAAATCTAGAGTTAGAAATGAAATTTACCACATTCTTCATCCTGTCTTAGCTTCATAAGTCAAAGGGAGCACTGAAGTCTGGTGACTTACAGTGAAAACATAGTATATTTTCAGTGAATTGTGACATATTGTATTTTTTAACATCTCTGTGAATGTGATGGACACATTTTAGGAGTCAGTGTCCATCATTTGGCTCAGATTTCCTTAATTTAGGACAAGATTGTGATGCCTTCAGATGCATCTCACCCAACTAATGGAAGTGTTAGTCTTCTCTGAGTCTCCTTGGTGACTCTCAATGCTCCCGACCACCTGTGTCATCTGGCACTAGTGCCTGTTGTTGCAGTCCTGGCTGCCACATCAATGACAACTCCATCCTTGTGTGGGCGAGCTGTGGAGACAGATGGTTCCTCAGAACAGGATAGGGACTGTCAGTCATGGAGGGGAGAGCTGAACACGAAGCTGGAGTGTGGAGTGTGGATCAAGAGCACTCCTTATGTGGGTCCAATAACAGAAGTTAAAGTGGAGCAACTCCAAATCTATTTACTTTCGGGGAGGTCCTAGACCTACCTGAAAGACTGCTGAATTTTGTTAATAAAAAACGAAAATAGTAGAACAACCAGATAGAAACTGTTCTATTCATTGTGCCCCTCTTCTAGCCATTATCTAGTTTGGATAGGCCATTGATCATGGAAGAAATGTTGTTTCTAATGTAAAAATCCACTCTGGATTCAGGAATCAAGACTGACTGAATTTCTTTCCAGATAGAAGAGGCAGCCATTCCCCTGAAGTGATTTCAGAGTCAAGAAAGGAGGCACAGAGTTGCAGAGGAGAGGATCCCCTTGAAGGCTAACCCCAACGGTTCTCAGGGCATATTATAGAAACCAGAGCTGATTCCAGCAGTAGTAATCTATTCTTGAGGGGCGTAAGTAGCTTGTAGTGGTGGAAGGGACAAAGACTTTTATTTCTTTTACCTTGGAAAAGGGTTTTATTCAAACCTATTTTAATTATGATCATGTATTTCTCACTTTCTTGTTGTTGTTGTTTGTTTTGTTTTGTTTGTATTGATTCTGGGAAAAAGGGAAAAAGGTCCAGGGAAAGATCCAGGGAAATCTAAGGACATTTTCTTAAGTGGAATTATACAACTGCATCTGAAGAAATTCATTCTGGGTCTCCTTTGTGCAGCAGAATGGATGAATGAATGAATGAATGAATGAAACTCACCTCTGGTCTTAGAGAGATGAAAGGAAGTTTCTTCAGAATATCTTCAGAAAGGGTCTCTGGCACCTACTGATTTTCTAGAGGTTGAACTAAAGGAAGGCTTGTCAAAAATAAGGTGGTCTTCCAGAGAGGTAAACAAGGACCTTGGGTAAAACTCAAGTGCCAAAATATCACAGTGTTGTCCTGAGGCTAGGCTTCTATTTTATCTTCATGTGAGTTTTATCATTCCTATTGTGACCTCTTTTAAAAACATCCCTGTCTCTCTCTTACAGATACTGTCCTTAGTATATGTATGTTCACTTATACATGTGTGCATGAACACTTGCACACACATGCAAACGAGAATGGGGAGCAGGAACACAGAAAGAAATATCCTGGGTGTTCACATGACCACATAGACTAACGTATAATCAGGTCTGTGCCACGGCCAGGAAAAACCATAGCCAAACGCATGTGAGTGGAGCCTAAAGCACTGCACCTTTACACCATATTACAGATAAAGGGAAATGCAAGAAAGGTGGACCTGGAAGTAGTCATACAAATTTGGTACTACTTCCATCCACCTTGAAATATACTGCTGATAAAATCCTGATATAATCTCTCAGCATTTAGGATATTTTCTTCCCCAGAGAGATTAAGAAAAAGATCAGATGCCTATGGCACTGATCCCCAAAAGCAAGACAAGGAAAAGAAAGAGGCAAATTTGGCACAGGAAACTGGCAATGAGGAGGCGAAAGAGAGGAAGCCAGTATTTTATTGATCTTGGGACTCCCTGCAGCACTCTCCAAATCAATAGAACAAACTGAGGCCTCAGCAATTCCTTTTCTTGTGTTTATAAATGTACAGACCCCAAGGCAAGAGTTTCAGAGGGTGTTATCAATCTAGACTCAACAGAAGGGACAAAATAAAATACAACACTCTCAAATATTGGCAAAAGAACCATCAAGGAGTCTCCCTGAAATTTGGGGATAAACTAACCCACGCCTCTGATCCTGGCTGCTATGCCCCCACTTCTCTCCCATCTTGTAAATTACTCGGTAGGCCAGAACTTCAAGAACTCTGGAAAACCCCTAAGAGCCCCCGGGTTCTAACCCCGGAAGATTAGACTTCAGTGATTTCAAGGTGACACAGAACGGTACTCATGAGTGCTTATTTGGTTTGGGATCCATTCTGAAAAATTAAGTTCAAATTTTGTACTAGTGACATTAAAATATTATGTTACTAATTTTAGAAAATTACAGCCAGATGCCTCCTTTTCTGTGCCTCGGTATCTTGTTTCCCAGCCTTTTAAGACTTTTTAAAAGGCAGAGAACTGCATATCACTTGATCCTGAGATAACCTTTATAAGCCAATCTCTCATAGAAGCCTCTCCCTTGCTCGAAGGCAGATGCATCATGGAGAATTTGGCAAGGTTCAATCGATAACTGAAGTAATGCAAGTAATGACACCAGTGTGAATACTGCTGGCTTAGATATTTCCTGTTTTTCAGAAGGAACAAGTACCCACTATTCCTGTCGTTTTAAAGGGAAGAAACAAGGACCATTATTTCTTTGGCTTAATATTAATATTAAATGGATGCCCACAGAATGTTGTCAATGAAAATCTGTGTTTAAAAGTGATAATATATTCTAAATGCTTGGCCCAGAGTTTTCTTAGGAAACAGCTCTTAAAATAATGGAGTTTATGGCATTTCTGAATATCCTCAAATCTTGGGATTTGAGGGGTGGGGAGCCCAACATGTCACCCGATATGCCTTTAATGTGGCTACTGACGAATTAATAAATTCACGGTGGTTCATTTCACATAGGCATTATTTTTATTAATAGGACAGGGCTTACAGACAGCTCACTGTTGAGTGGAAGCCGGAAAGGAAGAGTTCACCGCATTGTCAGTGCTGGGCCTGCAGGGGGCCGGCCTCAGTCACGTGCGAATGTTATTTTAATAGTTTTCAAAGTCATAAGAGTAGGTTTTTTCCATGAGGAATTTTTACTTTCTTTGTGGACAGAAAATTCAACCTGCAAGATGGTCAAAAAAAGATTTAAAATGCAAAAGAGGAAGTGATATAAAACCAGGTCATCATTTTAAATTGATACAAAGTTGTGTTTGTTTTTTTTCTTTTTTTTCTTCTTTTTTTTTTTTTTTTCCTTTAGAAGATAACTTTTTGGAGATAAACAGCTAAAAATTTCCAAGTGGGCAATTTTTTGTTTGCAGGGTTTTTTGTTTTTGTTTTTGTTTTAGTGTTTGTATTTTAAACATTGCTGGCATGGGGCGCTTGGGTGGCTCAGTCAGTTAAGTGTCTGACTTCAGCTCAGGTCATGAACACCACAGTTTGTGGGTTCGAGCCCTGTGTAGCGTGCTCTGTGCTGACAGCTTGGAGTTGGGAGCCTGCTTCGGATTCTGTCTCCCTCTCTCTGCCCTTCCCTCACTCGTGCTCTGTCTTTCAAATATAAAAAATGTTAGGGGTGCCTGGGTGGCTCGGTCAGTTAATTATGTGTCCAACTTCAGCTCAGGTCATGATCTCATGGTTTGTGGGTTCAAGCCCCGCATTGGGCTGTGTTCTGACGGCGCAGAGCCTGGAACCTGGAGCCTGCTTCAGATTGTGTGTCTCCCTCTCTCTCTACCCCTCCCCCCACTCATTCTCTCTCTCTCTCTCTCTCTCTCTCTCTCTCAAAAGCTAAACATTAAAAAAAATAAAAATAAAGTATAAAAATGTTAAAAAATTTAAAAAATATGGCTGGCATGGAATACATAAATAAAAAAATAAAACACTAAATCTGCTTATTCTAGCAGAGTAGGCAAAGGAGATGGTGAGGGGCAATAACGGGTGGTCAGCGAGGTGACCTAGGATGCACCTGGAGCCTTGCTACCCAGACTGCGGTTGGCAGATCAGCAGCATGAGCACCATCGGGGAGGTTGTTAGAAACACAGAAACTCAGGTTCCACACCAGACCTACTGAATCAGAATCTGCACCTTAACAAGATCCCCAAGTGTTTTGTCTGCATATTAAATTTGTGAGAATTTAATTCTATAGTTAGTGTTGTTTGCACAGAGTAGCAAAAGTTTTTATGTGCTATAGAAATTGGAGTCGTTACTACCTGGAAAACATCTAATGGGAAGAAAGTGGTGGGAGACACATACTTAGATAAACTTACCACAATAGCAAGTAGTTTGCAGAATGCATTTTGAAAGAAAGTTTTCACCTTGTTGTGACTTTGTGTAAATGGGTGCAGTACCTATTAATAGCTGATTGGATTATAAGGATACAGTTAATGTAGGCATTTACTTCTTTATTTTGTATAAACATTTGACAACTAACCTAAGAGAACCTGAGAATCTCTGTAAGTTGGCATAAAAATCCAAGTCAACTCAAGACTCTGAAGATGATCAGTAAATGACAAAGAGGTAGGAAAAAAAAAAAAAGAAAGATAAGATGAAGAGCCAAGCTGTACCATTGCAATTCCTTAGCCAAACTGTGTTCTCAAATTTCACCAAGTTTTTGCTGAGGAGAGACTATAGGTGACATCAGAGCCACAGTACATTTAAGCAAAAATAAAGTAATAGTTACTAGGCATCTACTATATGCTGGGTCCAAGGTAGGCTTCGGAATAGGTTTTTTCTTTTAAGTCTCACAGCAACCCAAATGAGGAATGAATTCTCATTTCCATTTCGCTAATGAGGAAATTGTGGCTTAGCAAGGACAAAATAATTACTTAAGTTCACAAAGCTAATAAGTGAAAGAGCTGGGATTTAAAATTAGTCGAGTCTGACTCTGAAGCCCCTCCTAACCGTGCCATGCCACTAAGTATAGTTATTGTATAAGTAAGTTAAATATTTAGTAAAATATACAGTTATTACAATGCTCTGATTTATACTAAACCAAACATTTCTTTTGACTTTGTATAGTCTTGAACCAAAAGAAACTTTTCATGTATTGTTAAAAATAGATATCTGGACTGGGTGGTCCCCAAGCGATTTCAGTAAAACTTCTAGCACCCACAGTCAGCAGAACAGATGAATGACATTCATTAAAGCATTCTGCTTGAGTCAGGTTTGCCTGAAGTTTAGTGTGCTACCCTTCATTTGCAAAAGAATGGTCTCCAGTGCGATTTCACAGGATCATTATCATCCTCGGCACCAATATTAACCCCCTTTCACATCAAACTGTCAAGGAGATTACTTGAGGAAATAGTAAGTGAACTCTAGAAACCACTGCCATATGAAACCCACTTAGAATGCATTTTGGCCCAAGAAATAGTGAAAGGTGCTGAGAACATTTGTGATTGTGAGTGTCTATGAACACATACGGACCGAAAGCTTGGATGAATGTCAAATTTTTGCCATAATTAACACAAATAACCAGTGCAGCTGGTTCTGGGCTTTCTGCTTTTACTTAGTCAAAACAATTTAGCTTTTATCTATTTAATATGTTGGGATGCCATGAAAAATGTTGTTGCTGTTGTCCAAAGGTTTCTACTGCTAAAAAAAAAAAAAAAAAAAGACTTGAAAACTGTTGTATTATAGATCAAACTCCTTACATCATGAACGAGGAAACGGGAAAAATATAGAACCCGTGACTTCTTCGTGTGTGCTTGCTGTATGCTAGGGACTATGCCAGAAATTTCCAAGGATGTCTTATTTGTATCTGATTATCTTAAAAGGAAGGAAGGAAGAAAGGAAGGAAGAAGGAAAATATGATAGAGATGAATTACCTTGCCTAGGTCACACAAGTCATCATGATGGACTGAGGGCTGGAGGCTAGCATTATTAACCACCAAATTCTATGATTTTCCCAGAATGCCTTATTGTTGGTGTGAAGGTAAGACATTTTGTCTTCCCATCTTATTCCCAGGCCGGATCTCTGAACTCTGTTTTGATATTTTGCTGTCTCTACATTCAGATTATAATACTAACTGACAACCTATAGAATGTTTTTTTGGCTAAGCTGTTTTCCAATATTAAAAACAGATGATGCATAAAGTCACACTTGCCTATTTTTTTCCCCTTCTGGCCAAGAACACCAATTAATAGGAGGGTTAGTTGTTGCTCAAGCTACTATCTTGACTCTGGAACATTTTTCTTTTACCCAAATATGTGTAGATATGTGATGGGATAGGAAATTCTTATTATTTCAGTAGACCTTAACCCATAATAAAATAGGCAATAAAATGTATCTTATCTCCTTGTTTTATGTTTAAGCAAAAGCAGTGATTCTCCTCCATATGGCTAAAATATTAAGAGATCACAAAGCTACTTTGCTCATTCACCTTACATATGGCAAATAAATCAAAATATCATGTGAATGAACTTCAAATATAGTCTTAAACTTGACCCATGAATTTGATGTTACAATGGATTTTTCATCATACTATATTTTTTCATGATTTTTCCCACTTAAATTGCAAGAGAATCAAGGAAAGTAGTAGAGAGAGAAAGTGTCTTAGTTGGTCACCACTTGAGGTGTCACTAAGATATAAGCTAATAAGAAAGTGTGACTCACTCAATGTTATAGGATAAATAGTGATCAAATTAATTATAATCTAGCAAATTCCTGGCACATTTTCCTTCCATTAGTGGCACCTTACAACAGGGGTAGGATGTTGAGGGAGAAATAGAAAGAGAAGGAAGAAAGAGTTTTTTTTTTTTTTTTTTTTTTTTACACTTATTTATTTTCGAAAGACAGAAAGAGACAGAGCACAAATCGGGGAGGGGCAGAGAGAGAATAAGACACAGAATCTTAACAGGCTCCAAGCTCTGAGCTGTCAGCCCAGAGTCCGACACAAGGCTCTAACTCACAAACCACAAGAAGTCGGACGCTTAACCCACGGAGCCACCCCGACGTCCCGGAAGAGATAGTTCCTTAGTAGATAAAATATGACCTTTACATTTATGGTTTTTTCCTCATCTTTCAGAACATTGAGCCCTTTTGACCCCCAAAATATCTGGGTGGTTGGCTAAGTCTGTTCAGCCAGGGTTACTGCTGAGCAGGTAAACTTCTCAGTCTACTAAAAGTTTTTATATTTTGCCCATGGGGAAAAGAAGAAAATAAATATGAGGGGAAGGATAATGACAATCAGTTGATGAGATTTAGAAAAGTAAGCAATGACTAGCTCTTCTTTTCCTGAAAAACAACCCATGATCAATCGCAACCAAAACTTTAATTTTACTTTTTCTCTATGATAATAAAGTATAGTTTTTAATTCATAGAAGCTTCCAGCAGCAGTTGGAATTGTTATTTCAAATAAGAAAATAAAGAATTACAAAGAGAAAACTCTTTTCCTTTCTTTTTTTTTTCTTTTTCACATTTTTAGTAGGAGGAAAACTGTACAAAAATTTAGATTTTTGTTAATACATAAGTTATTGTGACATATACCAAAACTGTAAGTTCATTGGAATTTTATACATTTGCCAACAGTTGTCAGTGGACTCTGTGTCCCAAGGGTCTGGTATTTTCTGAATGAAACAGAGATTCTCAGAGGACTTTTATTTGATCTTTAGCCATAAGGGAAATAGAGAATCATGAATTGCTCCAATAGAAAGGTAACTTTAACATCATCTAATCCCATTTCTTTATT
Source organism: Paguma larvata (assembly GCA_030068075.1). Taxonomy (NCBI): domain Eukaryota; kingdom Metazoa; phylum Chordata; class Mammalia; order Carnivora; family Viverridae; genus Paguma; species Paguma larvata. Next base: position 74,653,228 of record CM057823.1, read on the forward strand.
ATCACAGGTGACTGAAACCCAGAGAAGTGAAGTAGCTCGCTTGAAGCCAAAAACTATGTCTTTAAACTCCTCCTCCAGTTCTTTTTCTTCCTTTGTCCTCTGTTTTATGCTATATTCCATGAGTAATTTGTAAGAGGTTAGAGTTGGAAGAAATATTAAAGATGATCTATTTTACCATATTCTCGGTCCCAATGAGTAGCTATCAGGCATTTGCTTGAACACCTCCAGCGAATATAAGTTCACTATCAAAAAATTCCCGGGTGGTTTTTACTAACACATTAAATAGTTTCTGCAGTTTTTACCAATACATTAAATAATTTGTAAGAAATTTTTAACTTTTCTTTAAATATAAAGATATTATAAAAAATAATCTGTTAACTCAGTGCCAAATCATTTACAGCCCTTTGATTAAGGTTAAGAACTGGTATGGCAAACATTATGGTTAATATTATAATATTGGAGAATCCAGTGAAACAGATAAAGTTTTGTAATGCATTCGAAGAATCCTTATCAACCAGTAAGCATTCATTTACTTTCCCAAAGAATGACTTGAACACTAGGGAAAAAAGGACCATGTTAAGAGGATTATTTAATTTCCCAAATTTTTCTTATTCTTATTCAATATTACCAGTTTCTGTTTCTCTCTCGTAATTGAACTATGCAAGGAGCAACTGCCTTGGCAATAGATCAATATCTAATTTTTGGAAGTTAATTTTTAAAGAAACTTGGGTTCTTTTAGGGAAAAGGGGCATAATGATACATAATGAAAAATACTGTAACTATCCTGGCAAATTTTCTATGTAAAATTTCAACAGAATCCATCAATTATAGTAAATGACCAATAAAAATGTTCAATCAAAAACTCATTTTAAGATACATTGTTAATGAACTGTATATAATGATGCTTAATCAAAACTCGACATAATCGCATGGGAGAAAAGTTCCACAGGACCTCAGGAGCACTATTGTTCTGAACAGAAGATAATAATAAAACTGTATAATTAATAGCCTTTGGTCATGTGGCACTCTCTGGGGAAAACTCAATTTCATAACAAAGTCTATTGTTTTTCAAAACACAGGAATTGTGTTCCGTAATAGCTCTCAGGCCATAAGCAAGAAGGCATCATTTTCGAGCTGTTTTTATTAGATGTGGAACTTTTCATGGGTGTTCATACCAAAGCATAACAAGATATAAAATCAGTGAATGAAGGTGCCAACCAAAAAGATGGAAAAAAATAAATTATGCATCCATTTTACATCTTTTACAATATAGAAATGAAGCACTATCTTTACAACAATATTCCAATAAGATATTTGTCTCAAAGAAATCTATATGGAACATTTATATTTTTCTGGGATAGTGTAATAGTGATAGATGACATAGGATACTTTAAGATCCTGAGATAGAGAACTCTCAAGGTGCAAATGAAAACAGTCATGGGGAAGTTTAGACTAAGAAACACTGTAGATTATGAAGGTCACTTTGTTAAATCAAACATTCACCTGATTAGTTGTGTTAGTGTGTGAGCTTAGATAGTTATTAACTCTCAGACCTCAGTAGGTCTATTATTAATAACAAAACTTTGCATTTAATGTATGAGCAGCCAATATATGGACCCCAAAATGTAATTCTATGCCAATTTTATTGATAGGAAAATAAATAATAAGGTATGCCTGCCAAGAACACAGTGGGAAGCATGAGATCCATTTATGAAGGTTATCAATCAGAAATCAGTGTTGCAATATTTTACTGCTATAAATTTCGGCTAAGGTCATTGGCTCAAATACTGATGTATAGTTTATTTTTCATAACTATGCATAGTGAGTATAAGACACCTATTTCTACATATGCAAACTAAAGGTATTACTGTCCCATCTTTTAGCCGTATTCAAATCAGAATTACATGGTAAAGACAATGTATATTTTCAAGCCAATAAGTTTAAACACAATCCCATGGAAGTTAGCATATAACAGCTCTTCCTGTAAATCAGATAGACCCTTGACCCAGCTGGCGGAAAATTATAGCTGGAAAATGGAAAAATATTATAAAAACCTTATATTTTCCTTTAAGCCTCCTAAGCAGTATGGTTGTTATCAATCTTAAAATGGTTAGTCATGAAAACATCCATGCTGGTTAAAAGCAAGCACTTGTTAAGAAAGACTCTACACTGAAAGTAGAAAACCATGGACAAAGACCATCCTAGTGACTTATTATTGTCAAAAACAAAACAAATTAGAAAATAATAAAGTTAGAAAATGTGGGAGCACCTGGGTAGTTCAGTCGGTTGAGCATCCAACTCTTGATTTTGCCTCAGGTCATGATCTCAGGGTCATGGGACCAAGCCCTGCATTGGACTCTGCACTGAGTGTGAAACCTGCTTGAGATGCTCCCTTTTTCTCTCTCTCCATTTCTCGCTCTCTCCCTCTGCCTCCTTCCTCCACTTGTGCACTCTGTCTCTCTCTAAAAAAAAAAAAAGAGTTAGAAAATGTGATTTCCTTTAGTGTGGTCATATTACATATTACAGTTATAACCTAATTTCATATATATATATATATGTATAATACAATATAACATATTATATACTTTAAATATTTATATAATATTAGATATTTTAAATTTTAGGTATAAATACTACCTACAATTATAAATATATGAAAATATTACATATAAGTATGTATAAATATTATGTATAAAAATATAGATATAATGATAAAATATATGTAAGAAAAAGGAAAACTCAAGACTTAAACATAAGCAAATGGTGTCCAAACAGATTGGTAGTAGCTCTTCTACAGTCAGAACTAGAGAAAAGAAGAAGGTGACAAGGCAACACACAGGAAGACAAGCTAAAGCAAGAGACTTAACTGCTGAGTGTCACCTTTTAATGAACTGGCCATTACTTTTGAGCAGTCTCTCCCAAGGAAGACCATTTCTAATCTATTTATAAGAAAATAGATGAGGATCCCTACGGAGGCCCTGCATCTCCTACAGAAGCCTTCTAAAAGTAGAATAGAGTCATTTTTTCATGTATCTTCTCTTTTGGACTGGAGGATGAAACATTCAGGATCCAAGCAGGAGACAGAAACAACACCAGTAATTTCATATACAGAAATATTAAATACTCAAAAGAGAAATAATACTAGTAGGAGTAAAGAAAATTCTAGAAATTACTGAAATAGCAGATGAAGGGAATAACTACTACCTCTAGGAATGAAAGAAAATATCCAGGGAAGAATCAAACTTCGAAGTGACTATTCCCTTCCACCAAGGCTGAGATTTAGACCTTCTTGGAGAGAATATGGCTGTGGACCATCGGATAACACTGAAGTTCACTAATGTGCAGCAGGCTGGGATTGGCAAGCAGGAAGCAACCTGCTGGAATGCCTGCAAACTCACTAGGAAGATGCTGGCTGGAATGCCAGTAAGACTTGGTGGAAAATGTGCATCACTTGGTTTCCCCCTCCCCCCCTTTTGAATGTAGCTGTGATTGCTGCCATACAAAAGAAAGAAGCAAAGCAACAAAACCAGGAGTACATACAGAGTTCCTCTAGCATACTCTACTGATGAAGCTTAACATGGAGCTAGCCAGCAAAAGAGAAATTTTTATAGGATACAGATTCAGTATCAAGAAACAGTGCAAAGGAGAGTGGGTTTGGATTGAGAAGTCAGCAAATTGATAACTAGCATATGATGATAATGGATCTGTGAAACAAAATTCCAAGTCTGATCTTCCGAATCATATTTTCCCTATTCTTCAAGTTACTGAATTTACCTCCACTGAAGACAGGAATCCAGGATGGCCCAATTTCATGGAATACAAAGACTAGGAAATGAGACTGGGAAAACAATGTAGGAAATGAAAAATACAACATTAATCTTGAAACAAGAGGGAAATTAGTTGTTATCCATGACTTCAGTGATAGAGAAATGACTCTAGAAAAAGACATGCCACAGGCAAAATGAAAATACTGGGAGTCAGGCGTTGCATGAATTTGAGAGAGTGTTTGTGTTCTAGGTAACTATCTTGATCTACCCCGTACCTAGTCCTGTTAAATCTAGAATTACATGGCTGCCAGTTTGCACATTGTTTCCCACCAAATGACACTTGTGTGTATGGACTCTGCTAGTTGCCTTAACTATTAAATAACCACCTATGAATGAGATACAAAGAATGTAAGTATATGAAAGTTTGTGGAAGTTATGTTCCAGTTCTAAATTTCAATAACACTAAAATAGATGACCAAATGGCAAATTTAAAAGGAAATTGGACATTAGGTCTCAAAATAAGGCAGGTATATTAGTACTGCTGGTATAGTATTCAAGTGTTAATTCATTGAGAAGGGGTGTTAAGCAATGATGTTGGACTCTAACTCCTAAAGACTGCTGAAAATGAGGAGAGTCATTAGTAAAAGATTGACAGACTTTCTTAACAGGAGTTCACAGATTCTTAATCTCATTATCAAGTAAGATATCAACTGATGAAGTATGGTAGTCTTAACTACAGAATCAGCCTAGGTGTAATTTCAAGTTCCACAAGCAAGGAAACATCAGAGTGGACAGACATGGACTGTCAGTACTTATCTGAACTATTCTTCCAGACCTGAAGACCCAAATTCCCCCTCCCCTTCCTACCCCAGGCTCATCTTCTGGAATCTATTCTAGAGCCTCTGGAGCATTATTATAGCCCGAATAACTTAGAATTGAGGAAAGGAACTGCTGGGAGGAAAGGGGGAATTCTATGGCTCTTGAGTCAAAGGTATCTGTGAGCAGCTTAAGGAATTTCCACAAAGATAAAAAATTATCCAGGAAAGATTAGAAGGATCTGTGAGAGAAAGACGGATCTGATAAGAGGAGAAATCAGCAAATGGAGGCATTCTTTACGGCAGGGCTTCAAAATCTTTAAGGTATCCTTAAGAGAATCTTGACAAAATGCACATTGTGTTTAAGTACACTGGGGGCACAGCAAGAGATTCTGCATTTCTAGCAAGTTCCCAGGTGATACTGATGCTGCTAGTTTGCAGAACACATTTTGAGGAGTAAGTCTCTAGAGGGCAGTGGTTCTCAACCAGAGACGATATAGACTCCAGGGGTGTAGCGGGGGCGTACTTGGCAATGTCTAGAAATTTTTGGTTGTCGTAACTGGAGAAGTGCTACTAATATCTATGGGTAGAGGCCAGGGATGCTGCTAAACAGCCTGCAGTGCACAGACAAACCCCCACAACGAAGGACTATCTGGCCCAAAATGTCGATAGTGCTGATGTTGAGAAACCCCGCTAGACAGAACTCTTTCTGACGAGTTAAACTACTGAGTGCTTTTCCATTAGAAAATGGATGAGATTGTGATAAATGTCATATTTAAAAGACAATTGCACATACTCTTCTTAAGTCATTGCCAGGGTTTCCCAAAATGTTTAGAGATGTATATATTCCATATAACTTTATTTGGTGATATACAAGAGGTTAGCAAGAAAAGGGACAGTAAAGGAAGCGAGGATACCTCACAGGTAGAAATACCAGCTTGAAGAAGCTGATAAAAAAACTGCTAATAGTATCAATGAGTAGTAAAGAAAGAAAAGCTTTATAAAGAAGATGGTAGTCTGTGAGTTCCTAGCTGAATGAGACACGAGCCCAGAATAAAGGAAAGTGTTAGGGCTGAGTATGTGATTCAAATGACAACCTAGGAATTCTCGTTCCAAACCTCCCTTTCCTACCAATAAGGAATACTTCTCTCATGTAAGAAATACCCACTGCGGGCATCTGGATGGCTCAGTTGGTTAAGCACCCGATCCTTGATTTCAGCTCAGGTCATGATCTCAGGATCATGAGATCAAGCTCCTCGTCTCTCTCCACCCCTCTCTCTGCCTGTCCCCTGCTCACTCTCAGGCTCTTCCTCTCTCTCTCCCTTCTCTCTCACACACACACAATAAAAATAAATAAACTTAAAAAAAAAGAAATACCCCCTTTTCCCCAAATATGTATGATTTGGAATGCTAATATGAAGTATTAGTGAGCTAGGGTATTATTTAGTCAATACGATGTGTTTTTTTAAGGCCAGTGCCCATGGTCCATGGTGTAGCAGGTTAAATATTTTAAGTATGTGCACACACATGTGTGTGGATATTGCATGAAAGCTGCCCAGAAAATAGAGAGGGACTTTCAATAGTAGTTGAGTTTTCTGGTGTATAGAAGGCACCAGATCATGAGAGTCATTCATGTCAAAGGGACTTTAATCTTTGGGTTCCAAGTAGGGACAGGCATAATTTAAGATGGGACAAGTCAGTAAAGAAATGTCAAATTTTACAGGATAGGCTGCGTAGGGTGAAAAGTTTGGAATTAGAACATTCCTAAAAGGGAAATTCCCTTCAGGTTTTCACAAGACAGGGTTTCTCACTCTGCAAATAAACCAGTTAGTAAATTAAGAACACCTCAATCATTTCCTTTAGAAACAAATCATGTGGCATTACATGCAACTTTTTTCCTTTGATATCATTCTACATTGTCAACAGGTAGACAGCCTTTGGTCTCCTCCATGACAAGCAGGAATGGATTGTTTTCAAACCTTGGAAGACCAGACAAGAGGCTCAATGAATGTGAAATGCTTGCACATTAAAATATGAAAATGTACTTCACTCCACTGAGGATATAAATTGGAAAGGAAATTTTAAATAAGCAGGTAAGTTATAATTAATAAGGAATGGGAATTTGCATAAAGGAAAAACCACCAGCTCCAGAATTTGGTGGCTAACATGGCAAAGTTGGCTTTAAAAGTGAATCTTGGGCCAAAGATAGGATAGCTTCAACCCTTCAAAAGTGGCCACTCGGCAGATAAAAACCACCATAGGAAATGAGTCACCACCTGTCCAGCCTACACTCCTTGACAACACCAGTTCCAGAATCTTCTCCATATATATGTTTGTATTTACTTGGTACTCAGTTGTCTTGGGTTTGTATATTTGTTCCTGATTTTCAAGTAACCTATGCCTTACTGCATTTCCTTGACCTCTATCAAATTTGGAGCTCTGATCTCTCTGACTGACCCCAACCCACCCACCATGACCCTGAAGAGAAGCAGGTTCTTAAAGTAGTTCTATGAGAACTGAAAAAGAAGCAAACATACTTCCTTTAATCCTTTCTTTTGTCACAAGTGGTGTGTGGTTTTTCCTACCATCCTTACACTTAATCTAATTCAGAGTATTTATACAGATGAGAGGGAAAACAACATATACGAAATAAAATATTGGGTTCTGCTCCCAAACTTCTGCAATTGCCAATCTATGTGCCTGAAATACTTCTACTCAACTCCACTTCCTTAGGGGGGTAATGGCTCAGTCTTTAGAGTCATATAGACCCGGTGTCAAGGATTAGACATGGTATGTTAAGCAAGTAGCTCATTTATTTAAGCTTCATCTATAAACTGAGACTAATAGGCCCTGCCTCGAAGAATTGTTGAGATAACAATAATAATGAATATGAAATGCTTAGCATCATTCAGGGAACTAAGGAGGCACAACGGAAAAGAGTGAATGAGAGAAGGGGCCAAGTAAGTTGGCTGCACTTGGTAGCATTTGCCACCGAGTCTTTAATTATAACACTACTAATAAAAATGATGGCTAACTCTGTGTCAAACACTGTTGTAGATCCTTTCCTCCTCACAACGATGCCAAGAAATAAGTATCATCTTTTTAAAAATCTGTAAAAATATTATTTATTTATTTATTTATTTTGAGAGAGAGAGAGAGAGCAGAGGAAGGGCAAAGAGAAGGAGAGAGAGAGGATCCCAAGAAGGCTCTGCACTGTCAGCGCAGGGCCCGATGCAGGGCTCAAATGCACAAACTGTGAGATCATGACCTGAGCTGAAACCAAGAGTTAAATGCTTAACTGACTGAGCCACCCAGATGCCCCTGTTAGTAACTTTTTACAGATGAGAAAATAGAGACACAGAACAATTAACATTTGTTCAAGGTCAAATAATTGGTAGATGGTGCTAATAATAACTAACATTTACTCAGGACCTATAATGCAGTACCCTGTGCTAAGTGTTGAGGATGCCTCTGCCTGGGGCTTACAGTCAACACGTTGGATAGAGCACAGATGCTCTGCTTGATCTTTTTATGTCTTCTAATTCAGAACTATTCAAACAGTAAGCCACAGCCAATGTAATACATAAAACAAAAAGAGGAAGGAAGGAGGAAAGGAAGGAAAAAAAGGAACGAAGGAAAGAAAGAAGGAAGGAAGGAAGGCAGGCAGGAAGGAAAATGCATGGAAGAAGTGGAATAGAATAGAAAAATTAGGGAGCACTGCACATAACTAGGGTAATAATCATTTCATGAAATCTTGTTTCAAATGTATATGTATAATGCATCCCAGTATAAAATGAGTTAAATGTAGATCGCAGTCAAAATATGTGAAAAGCGCTGCATTAACAAATTGAGCACTGTCCATGTCATCCTCAATGTGATACCTGTGGCAATGCCTCTTATGGAATTGGTGGTCAGTTTGGCCAGCAAGTGACCTTTTGTGCTTAAAACACAACTTTTCAGCATTTCATGGGGGAACAACTGTGACATCTTCCAACATCTTGACCAGTTCCAACACCCAAGTAATCATCTAAAGGTTATACTGACGACCATGGAGCGTCTGGGTGGCTCAGTTGGTTAAGCATCTGACTTCGGCTCAGGTCATGATCTCACAGTTTGTGAGTTCAAGCTCTGTGTCGGGCCCTGCACTGACAGCTTGGAGCCCGCAGCCTGCTTGGGACTCTGTGTCTCCCTCTTTCTCTGCCCCTCCGCTGCTTACACTCTGTCTCTCTCTCTCTCTCTCTCAAAAAAAAAAAAAAAAAAAAAAAAAAAAGGTTATACTGCTGACCAAATTAGAAAGACATGCTGCCACCCTCTAGAAGCCGACTGCAGACAGCAGATGTTCATACAGACAGATGTGGAACTTTGGGAGGTGATTGGATTGCTGTAACAAAGCAGCAGGCCCTCTTTACTGCCCTGTATTCCACGTCCCAAGGCTGCTGCTCTCACTATTGATTTATTCCCGGCATGAGCATGCATATGTCTCCGATAGATTATGTGTTCTATATCAAAAGATGCAGGGAGAAAAAAAACCCATATATTTTAAAGTGCTGTAGCTTTCACAGGAGGCACATTTGTCACAGACATAGGTTTCATCCATAACTCATTGTGAGGCCAGGACGTTTTTGTTGTCACTACTGCCACTGTTACATTGTGTAGCACATTCTCCCAAATGGTTCCCTTTCCTCGTTTCTGGCGTGAGTATTCAAAAAGTGAAAGTAAGACTGTCTCTCTTTTGTCCTAATTGTGTGTGTGTGTGTGTGTGTGTGTGTGTGTGTGTGTGTGTGTGTGTGTGTGTGTTTGGGAGACCTATTTCAATCCAGGTGGGGGCTACTTTTTTTCAGTTCTGCCCCTTTTCCTCCTGAGGTTTTCGCAGTGTATCATTGACTCTCAGTAACCAAGAGTGATGATTATTTTCAATTCTAGGACTCATCACTCTTGCTCCTCCATTTTTTAAGCGTTACTTTTTATTCTTTCTATACCCTGCAGCATCTTATGAAATATAAAATATAATGAAACATTCAAACATTTGGCATTCTCCTTATGGGTTTTCAGGGAAGCAACAGCGTGCACACGCCTCAGCTTTCATTTCATTAGTTACCTCGGCACTCGACAACGTTCTCAGAATAGCAAAGCAGATCCACCTGCACTTGCTGGTTGGCAGGAGCAACCTGTTTCCATCATTGTTATCGTTGCCATCATCTTCATCATCATTCTACGTCCTCTTCCACGGAAGACTGTGCACTGTGCAAAAGCCAGGTGGACTATACTAAAAGCATTCATTCTGAACCCTGCCTCAATCACTTCTGGAACTTCCCCTATCCTAAGTCAGCCTCAGAGGGAGCAGAGGAGGGACAGGACTAGGAATATCAGAAGGTGGGCGTTAGCAAGGAGTGGGGGAGGGGAGTAAGCCCTTAGGAGCAAGTAATGTGTTTATGTGTTCTCTCTCCCAATTCCCTGCTACAACTCATAGAATTTCCCCAGAAATAAATAATTTCCTAGCAAAATTAGTGTGTGTGCACACGATATTCAGCAATTTTAAAAATAGCCAGTGCAGAAATTAAAATGAAAAGCTCCTCAGTTGGTGTCCTTGCAATGACACCATAAACTGGTAATTGGGGACATTTGTCCCCCCTCTGAGAGCTAAGCCTGGTCTTTCTAAGACCATGAATGCGCAGGAAGTCACACTGGTCCTCTGTGGAGACGATAAGGTTATTTCGCAGAGATGGGGTGGTGTATAGAAATATCAGGAGACAGGGAACTCCCATGTTAGGGAGGATCATTTCTATCACTGAATTGTTATTTCACCTTGAGGACCTGCAGCTCTCCTGAGGGTAAAGGAAGAATGGACTTTTCTGCTAAAATGCTAGGATCTCATCCATAGTGCCAAAGGTCCTGGGCCTCACCCTTGGCTTTCAGCCACAGTGTAAATGTTTGCAGAGCCTAAGCTGGTATGCACCACTGCCCTTGTCTCACAGCTTTCCCAAAATTTCTCAGAAAGAAAAGCCTTACTTTATTTGCTGCATTCCTGGCCAGTCTGTGGGTAGCAGGGATTTCCCAGTAGCCCCCAACTATGCTTTGACATTTAATGTGGCACTTCCGGGTGACCTTGAAGCATCTTCTGCTTTAGGGTGTCTTGAGATTGCCATGAAGGGCTCTGCAGATGGTGACTTTCCTTTAGGACTGGCCATTCATATCATTTAAGGCAAGATAGGGTCTTACACTCACCCTTGTTCTTCACAAATTTGACTCTTGCATCATGAGGGTCCCTTATTACCTGAGACAGTTGACAATTTAACAGCTAAAGCCAGTCTGTTCATAATTGTTTTTTTTTCTGGCCAGAGTTGACTGGTAGGTAACATAGAGCCTTTCTCCAGGATTTTTCAACCAAGCATCTTAAGATTCAGAAACAGTCAGCAGCTTTCTTTTCTGACCAGGTTGCATCTGAATCAATGATAGAAACTGAACCCAGAGCTAAAGAGAGGGTGGAGCAAGTGTGAGAACGTTACAGCAAGGGGGCGAGGGTGGGGGATGGAGGTATAGGGGGAGGGAGAGAGAGAAAGAGAAACATGCTTGGCTTGAGTTTCGGTCTTCACCCTAACACTGATCATATGCAATACATCAAGCATTCTTTCAATAAACCCCTTATTTACCTAAGAAGGCAATATTTGGGTCTGTTGCTTGCAACCAAAAGAATCCTAAACAAAACATAGTCAGAAGAGACTCTAAAGTCATCTAGTCAAAAAAGAAAAAAAAAAAAGCCAATGCACTTGATTTCCTCTGCCAAATAGTACAGCAAATGCCATTTGTGACAGGTTACTAGCTACTTCCTAAGACAATATTTTCAGTCAATCCTAGCCATTATTATTACATTCTTACACTGAATTAAAACCTTTCCTATGGCACTTTTCTCTCATTAGCCCATGAACTACTCCTTAGACCAAACAAACTTACCTTCCAAATGGCAGTTCTTTAAATGTTCCAAGGCAGTTAAAATAACATCTCTTGCTCAAAATATTAACTTTTGTTTTTTTGAAAGCCCCAAATATCCAATTTCTTCCTCTCTTCCTTGACTGATGCCTTTTTAAAATCCTTTCATCTTCTTAGTGTCATTTTTCTGACTGTCCAATGGTATAGAGTCTAGAACTGGGCATACTTCTCCAAATAAGGTCTGAGCAGAGCAAAACACAGTATGACTCTCTCTTTCAGATTCCAAGACTGCATTGCAGCCTAAGCCTGAACTCATTTTTCGACACTCACACTTGAAATTATTGTTGACTAAAGTCCCTGTTTTTTTTTATTCATGCAACAGATATGTTTCCATCTTCTCAGTCTTCTGCTTATGCAGTTGGTTTTTAGCTCCAAATGTAAGATTATGTACTGTCCCTACAAAATTTCATATAAAAGTTAGTGACTCAAAAACTGGGGAGGATGATGAAAACATTCTGAAGATGGATAATAGTAGTGGTTGCACAGTAATGTGAACGTGTATAATACTGCCGAACTGTACACTTAAAAATGGTCTAAAAGGTAATTCTATTTATATTATAAATATTTTACCATAATAAAAAATTGAGGAAAATTAAATATGGACTGGATATTATGATCTTAGGGAATTACTGTATAATAATCTTCTTAGATGTGATCAATAGAATTAGAGTAACATGGAAGAATGTATTTTTATGAGATACGGAGAAGTCAAATTTTATGAGGTCGGCAACTTACTTTCTGATGATTAAAAAGTAGATATTTAAGAGTTTCTGGGTGGCTCACTTGGTTAAATGTCCCACTCCAGCTCAGGTCATGATCCCACAGTTTGTGAGTTCGAGCCCCGCATCTGGCTTTGTGCTGACAGCTTGGAGCCTGGAGCCTCCTTGGCATTCTGTGTCTCTCACTCTCTCTGTCCCTCCCCTACTCTCACTCTATCTCTCTCTTTCTCTCTCTGTCCCTCAAAAATAAACATTAAATTTTTTAAATTTTTAACTAGATATTTAGATAGGTAAAGAAAACTGACAAAATATTAACGTTGTTTAACCTAAGTGCTCATTATGTGAGTATTCATAAAATATGCATTCAACTGTTTTTGTATGTAGAATTTCTCTAACTAAAATGTTGGAGAAAATTTAACGCAAAATTTTAGTTTGTTAAGATCATTTTGAATTATGAATCTGTCATTCTTATTATCCTCCCAGCGTTTGTCATTACACATTAAATAAATATTACCAGTATGTCTCCATTCTAGCCATAAACAATATTGCTGAGGAGGACCTGATTGAGGACTTACCGCTGGGGTAGCCGGGGGATATCTTCCTCCAAGTCCACATCAATCAATCCATCAGCTCCTTTAGGTATGGTTGTTCAACTAGTTATGTATCCATTTAATTATCCCAGCTCCGTGTCATATTTCTCCATAATTCTACAAGAATATGGAAATGACACACTCCACTAGCTCTTTTTCTGAAATTCATATTAATTATCTCTGCGAGTGGTGCATCATGACAGAATGACAAAAGGATGAACTTTGGAGGCCAACCACTTTGGTTTAAATCCTCGAAGGGCCCCTCAGCAGCTATGCGACCTTGTAGAAGCTTAATAATCTGCGTGAATTTAAATTTCTTCATCTCTAAATCTGAACGAGATAAAGCTGGTTGCGATGACTAATTAGATTTTTTAGTTGCAAGTGATACTGGTATGGTGCCGGGTTCTGGACATGAAACAGGGACTGTGGCTAGGGAAGGTACACAGTATGTATAAGTTAATTTCCCTCCGTCCTAGTAAGAAGATGCTCATCAGAAGGTACGGGTGCTTTATCAGCTCTGCTTTGGCTGAGAACAGGACCTCAAGACTAGGAGACATAAGACCAGTGATCTTGGATGAGGAAAAGAAGAGGAAGATCAGGGCACAGTCATGTGATGCCCTCAGGGAAGGAAGGCACTCTGCATCAGGATGCTGCCTGAGAGTCTGGGAGTGTGGGATGATCAGGAGTTACAACAGGAGGAAGGAGAGGTGGGAAGAGTCTCCAGAGAAGTCTGGACTCATTTCATAATCAACTCTGAATATGTAGGAATCCATCCTTTGCATAAATGCAGTTTAAAAGATAACAGTCTAGGGGTGCCTGGGTGGCTCAGTCAGTTAAATATCTGACTCTTGACTTCGGCTCAGGTCACGATCTCTCAGTTCCTGAGATTGAGCCCCGTGTCAGCCTCCGTGGGGAGCCTGCTTGGGATTCTTTTTCTCCCTACCTCACTGTCCCTCCCATGCTCATGCACACTCTCTCTCTTTGTCTCTCAAAATAAATAAATAAACTTTAAACAATAAAAATAAAAGATAAAGTCTTGTGTGTATTTCCTCACAAAATTCTTCAGAGACCCTCTTCTTGCCCAACTGCCTGCAAGATAGAGCCCAGAATACAGCTAGAAAGTTCTCTGGGACCTGATGGTGACTATCCTGTTAGCTTTACCACTTCAGTCCTATATCTCAGATGCTAGAAACTTACTTGCAATTAACTGAACTGCTGTGGGCTTTTGCACCTTCCTTGGCATGAGAAACCTCCTTTACCCCATCCTTGGCTCACAGCTAACTCTTATTGCCCTCCTTGGGAAACTATCTTTCACTATCTCTATCCCAGGCTTCAGTATAAAATCCTTGTATTTATTAGACTGTACTATAATTTTTTATGTAACTCAAATATTTACTACTTGAAAGTCTCAAGTCCTCCATCGCTCTGGACCATCACCTTTTCCTTTAATATCTAAATAAGATGGCTCAGCTGGAAAGCCCTAGGCAATCTCCCCCTTTTTGCTTACATTTCTGAGCAGCTTATGCTCCTTCCACCAGTAATTCTAATTTCTTGCTCCCATTTACCATCCTATCTCTAAGAGCTACCTCTTCTCTTTCAAGTATTTCATACACACACACACACACACACACACACACACACACACACACACACACAATCTACTTTTCTTCTGCATTCCTCCAATTTAGCCAGGCAGGGATAGAAGGCTATTGTACATAACGGACTTTTCAGCATAATGTCATATAATGGGGGATAATTGCAGCCCAGGGTAAGAAATAACTCCACACCCCATGTTCCTTGAAATTTCTCCAATCACAGGAAATTCTCACTGGCCCTCTCTTCCAAGAGCCCAGCTAGCTACCTGCTGCCATGTTGGGCCCCTCTACTCTGACATCCTTTCCACTCTTCTCTCTATTTTATTCCAAGTCCTGTGGACCAATCTGAAAACTGCAATTTTGTGGCATTGTATTAGCTGGGTCAGTGTTGTTCCCCTGTCTAAATTTTTCCTATCACACTACCTTGAGACCTTGTGCTTTATAATCAAAAACAGTACTTCCTAGCACTTTCATAAACGAGGATTTTTTTCCCCTAAAAGAAATTCTGCTGGTTCAAGCCTCTACCAGTGCTAGTAAATGTGTTATTTCCATCATAAAACTAGAGGATCCTTAAGGCTAGAAATCTTCTTTGGATCACCAGCACCCAGTAGAGTAATGAATGGGTGATAGATTCTCAGAAAGTGTTTGATAAACCAAGGAAGGAAGGAAGAGAGCAAAGAAGTACATTTCTTTCTTTCTTTTTTTTTTTTTTTTTACACTTTTAAATGTTTGTTCTTTAGAGAGAGAGAGAGAGCATGAGCAGAGGAGGGGCAGAGAGGGAGACAGAATATGAACCAGGCTCCAGGCTCTGAGCTGTCAGCACAGAGCCTGACATGGAGCTTGAATTCACAGACCAGGAGATCATGACCTGAACTGAAGTCAGATGCTCAACGACTGAGACACCCAGGTGCCCCAAAGAAGTACATTATTAATTGGAGAACATCAAAGGGTAGGACCTTTTCTTGTACCTCTGAAATTACATGGTGTCTCTTCCTTCTCAAAAGTCCTCCAGTGAACCCTTTGGAATAGAAGGGTTTCCAGCCCGCCTTTTCTGCTTTCTTCATATTGTTTTATAGGGGCAGTACCCCATGAGGAGGAGAAGGCGCCGTTCAGTTCAAGCTGCCCAGGGTCGGGGGAGAAGGGAGAATTATAATTCTAATGCTGTATAGTATTATCCACAGGTATAACCCAAATTCTCCAATATTTTTTAATAATAAAGTTAATATTTTACTTACAGTCCAATAAATACCAGTTTTATCAGTAATAAAGTTGACCCTTTGTCACTTTCTCCAATATCACTTTTATCAGTAATAAAGTAGATGTTTTGGTCTTTAAAAAAAAGTTGTTCTTCAGCAAATAGCTTCCCACTACACTAAAAATAAATTCTAAATTTTGCGCCATATTATGGCATATATGGTCAGACCAAGTCTTCCTCTCCAACTGTATCTCCTTCCCCTCTTTCCTCTCTGTGACACTTTTGCTCTCTCACCCTCTGGCTATTCCAGAGACTTCCCCAAGCTCATTTCTGCTTTACGCCATTGCATTCGTGCCTCACCAGTAGCTGACATCTTGTCTTTTGGCTTAAATGTCACCACTCCAGAGGACTCTGTCATGATCACCCAAGCCTCACACCACCTCATGACTTATCATATCATCCTATTTTATTTTCTGTATTGTACATATCATGACTTAAAATTATCTCATCATGTGTTCAATAACATTTCTTCTTATTTTCTATTCCTTCACCACCAATGGAATGTCAACTCCATGAGAACAGAAAGTTTATCTTTCTTGTTTACCTCTATATCCCAACATCTAGAAGAGTACCTGACATATAGTAAGTACTTAATAAATATTTATAGAACGAATTTAAGAAAAAATGAATTTAATAAAACTATAAGCATTCATCTAATATACTCGTAGTTTTAGGTGTTAGGAATTCCAGGAATGACTGTAAAGAACTATGTCAGTATGTCTGCTTCAAGAACTTACACACTTTTTAAGTAATAATAGCTAGTGCTCTGTGATGTGTAAAATCTTCCCAGTGTCTGTGAAAGACTTAGATTGTCCTCTCAACACACTGTAATCGAGATTATCTTGGAAAATATGGCCACATTTTTATGGCCATTCGTCACAGTCTACATTGGAATGAAAGCTGACATAGATACCGACATATCGAAGACTTCCAAGCAGCATAAAATGTTTCTCAAATGTTTCTCAAGGTGATTGCTCTTTCCTAATATTCCCAGATGATTGATGCATTTCCCACATCATCTGGTCCAGTCTTCTTTTGCACTCTTTCTTAGGACTACTTAGTCTCCGCCCTGGTAAAAACTCATATAGTTTTTTACATGGCCCGTTTTAAAGATATGCTATTTAGGGGCCCCTGGATGGCTCAGTTTGTTAAGTGTCTGACTCTTGATTTCAGCTCAAGTCATGATTAAGCCCCGCATTGGCCTCCACTCTGAGTGTGGAGCATGTTTGGGATTCTCTCCCTCCCTCTCTCTCTGCCCCTCTCCTACACACACACACACACACACACACTTTCTCAAGATAAATAAATATTAAAAAAAATTATATATGCTGTTTAGATTCCCTTTCCAATATCAAAGTCCAAACTAGACTGGCTTGATTTGGAATCCCTCTTCACTCCATTAACCTAGTACTCAATTTAGGTCATACTCTAAAAGGTCCTCATTTTCTTTGGTGGCTTCTGGTTATATTTCCAGTCTGTGTACTTCTCAAGCTTGATCCACATTATTTGTTTTCTGTCTCAGCTTGTTTTCCCTCCATCCCTTTATCCTCCCCTCTGTCCTAATTTCTACCACCAACGTTGAGATCTGTTACCCTCTAGTGTTAGGCAGAAAATATATACTTTTTGCCCTTCTAGTGTTTCTTCCCTGATTAGTTATATTTCTTCCAAGGGTTTAGAAAAGGCAAGTAGATGGCTGGGATCCCAGGCAGCATTCCCCAAAACTGATACTTTCCTATCATTTGCAGCTTCCTGTTTTGTCTTCCCTTTAATCTTGCAGAAGCAAACGCCTCTCATAGTCCAGCAGGATACTGTCCAACTTCCCTCCACGTGTGCCCATCCTTTTAACAATGGAGTACACTTTGGACTCATTGATTACACTTTGGATTAGAATTAATCTATTTAATCATGTTTCCTTTATCCTGCATTCCCTTTAGTTTCCTTTATTTCTCTGTGGAGCTTCACCACTTCTATGAGCACATGTGCAAACAGCCTTCTTTCCTATTTGCATTCCTCTCCCACCCACATCCGAACCTTCTCCAAGCTGCACTCTAAACTCAGCACATCCCCCCGTCTAAACTCATCCGCTTCTCTTCCTCCCCTTATTTAAACAGCTCATAAAATCCTATTTTTTTCATAAAGCCTTTCTAACGAAATTAATATTATGTATTTATAGTTTTTTTTTCTTTTTCCAATAGCTTCCAAAAAGAGTTATGGCACATATAGTCAGCTGGGAAAAAGTTATTCTTCTTATATACAACGCCGATTGTACCATACTGCCTTCTATACTTATCTCTCTGACTTACGCAACATAAAAATTTCAGTTAATTATATTCTTAATACCAATTTTTTATTACTAGTAAAACTATAGTCCCATACTAAACATTTTAGAAGACACTGTGAAAATAATAAATACTACTTACTTTGAATATCTACAATGTATTAAACACTTACACTAGGCACTTAATAAATATTTAATTTTCACAATAACCCTCCAAATTTTGGGGGAAAATTAAACTACTTAATTACAAAGCTTTCAATAAGATGAGAAATATTCATATTTAAAATACAAGTGGACAATAGTCTCTGGATTAGACATCGGGAGGACATGAGTTTACCTGCTTTGTTCACCATTATGTTTGGCATCTAGTATGATTGTGGGAACATGATAAACACTCATTTTGCATCTGGTAGATGAACAAATAAACAAATGGAAAGAGTTGCTGGAGATTACATAAAATGTAGATCCTAAAATTTGTATTTAATTTAGCCCTCTCAGACATCAAAGGCAATGTTTTTATTTTTTTATTATATTTTTCTGAAGTAAATGAAGTTCTGATTCTTTCCATGATTACATTCGCTGCTGCCTTAGTACTTTACTGTTGCTATCTTTAATTTTATGGATTCTCAGTTGACTTTAGTAGTGACTGGAAAAAGTCACACCTGCAAGATAGGTGAGCTTCCAAAGATGGCAGTAGAATGTCAGTCATATGACCCAAATTATAAGGCTTTGAACTACTGCTAATTTGATTAACATAGAGATAAGTAAATTTAATCTCCTTCTTGCACCAAAAAGAATATGTTATAAAAGTAATTACACTTAACTTTAACTATTATGCTACAAAATATTTTAGATACATTTTTGAAAGGAAAACATTGAAGGGGTAGTTCAAAAACTTCCTCACTAGTTCTTCCTCTTCAGACGGCAAAAGCACTTACCAGCAATTTGTTTTCAACTTCAAGTATGTTCCAACAAAATTTCTCTGAGCAGCTTGTTTGCTAGAAGACTTGGTCACCTCTTTTTCAGGGAAATTACCTTTCCTATACTTTTGTACCAATGAAAGAGATACCCTCAGTTTACCTTTCCAACTTCCTTTCTCTCGGAGTTTGGTTTGTTTCTTTGTGCACACTGCAAAACCAAAAGTTGGAAAGGATAGCTGCACGGTAGCCTGATGTTGTTGAGATACTGTTTTTACCCAATCAAAAGAAAGTACTTACATTTCACTCATGTTAGTTTTCTCTGACCCACCTGTCAAATGCTATTTACCCAGCCTACAATGAAAGCATGTATGGGCAAGCCTCTTGAGTGAGCGCCAAGAGCAAGTTCAATATTGAAAGGGATAGAGGAGCATCAAATCAAGGGAGTAAGCTTATTTATTAAACAAAGTTTGAGATGTGTTACAGAAATGAAAATGGGAGAATCGGCATCTACAAAGACCCAGAGGAAAGGTCATTTCACCTTTAGGAAGATGGAAGTTGTTCAGTATGTCTGGATGAATATGAGATATCCAGAAACATCCACTTGTTCACAGGCCCTGATTAGTGAAATTTCCATACTTAGAGTAATTGTGGCCTAGCCAGCAATAGTTTGTATCATATAAACCTTGGATACTCCCATTGAACAGAGCTGATTAAACCAGGGGTGGTACTATCTTAATAACAGTCAACCTGTTAATGACCTATTAATGTTTACTTATTTTTGAGAGAGAGAGAGAGAGAGGGAGAGGCTGAGCATGAGTAGGCGAGGATCAGAGAGAGAGGGAGACACAGAATCCAGAGCAGGCTCCAGACTCTGAGCTGTCTTACAGAACCCCATGCGGGGCTTGAACCCACAGACCACGAGATCATGACCTGAGTCGAAGTCAGACACTTAACCGACTGAGTCACCCAGGCGCCCCTAACAGTATGATCTATTGTGTGGCATGGAAAGATAAACTAGACCAATACGTTTCCTTTCTCAAAACCTTGGACAAAGAAAAAGAGCAAGATGTGAATGAAAAGTAAGGCTGAGATGCATACAATAGGACATACATAAGGTAAAATTATGAAGGAAGAAAAGCTATTAGTAAGAATGAAAGGTCGATTAAGAGACAAAAATGTAATGGTTATGTAGCAAAGCATACTCCTCTAAGTCCTTGTTTAAAATACAATTTTTATGGGGCGCCTGGCTGGCTCAATCCGTTGAGCATCCGGCTCTTGATTTCGATTCAGGTCCTGATCTGAGGATTGTGAGATCCAGCCTGGGGACAGGGTGAAGCCTGCTTAAGATTCTCCCTTTCTCTCCCTTGGCCCTTATCTCACTTACATATGCACATGCATGCACATTCTCTCGCTCTCTCAAATAAATGAATGAATGAATAAATAAATAAATAAATAAATAAATAAATAAATAAATAAAATACAAATTTATTTAAAAAAAGCATCCCACAACTTTCCCCTCATAAACATCAACGGCGAGGCTATCTAATTAACCTGGCCATGGTCCACTTCACTTTCGTTTCTTCTAATATTATTATAGCAATGCTCTCCAAGTATCTTTGCCTTGTTCTTCTCATTCCATTGTCCAGATAAGCTCATTTAACAGATTATAAAGTTGAGACACTGAGAGGATTAGTACCGGCCCAGGTAATGTTTGGTGACCCTTCAATTAGCACTTACAGTTTTTTACTCTTTTAGTATCTTCCCCTTCATTGTGCCACAAGGGAATCCCAGGGCTATCCGCTAACAGCAGTTAGACCCCACATCTGCACTGGCCAGACATTTTTCACCGCCATTCCCTGCTTCTCATCTAGCTTCTCAGTTACATACTATAAATTATTGATATGCCTAAAAGTATAAAACAACATTTTTAATATTTAGCTTAATCACTGTCTGGTGTGCAACGGTCTTCTGATACTGCCATTCTACGGAGCTCGGTATAAATGACATTATTAAATTGTCCTGGCAGCATAAAATAACACTCTTTAAATCATGAGCTTCAGAATATTTTATTTTAATAAGGTTTTGCAGTAGAAATCTCTTCCACAACTCACTTATTCTTTCTCATAAAACAACAACAAAAAAATTTGCTCCAGGCCTTTAAATGAGGGCCGAGTGAAAAATTAATCATAATAGTTATATCAGTGACAAAGTTGCTTTAGAATGTGTTTTTAGTACTTACCTGACTATCCTTTATTACAAGCGTCAAGTCCTAAAAGTGTGTCAAGGTAGGAGGAATTTAAGTAAGCACACATCCTGGTAAGTTTCAAAAAGGCAAAGATTTCTTTAAAATTATTTGTCAAATCTCATTAATTGCTTTATTTCATCTCCAGTGGTTGCCATGGAAATAGTACATAGTTAAAACTCATACATAGACACACATGTACATACACACACACACACACACACACACACACACACAACTCAGAATTTTTTGTACTTCTACAATTATCCACATACTTATATTCAGTACAGATGAAATATTCTTCAGTAGTCTTACTGCTGTTGCTATCAGAAGTCTGTAAAAAGTGAAGTAAAATATGTATCTGGTAAACCATAGTGAATCTTTTATAGTATAGCATGTTCCACAAAATGTAGATTTTTAAAACAAACGTGTGAATATATTATGTGAGATTCCAAATAATGTTTTATTCAAATAACGTAACCAGACACAAGCCTTCCTGAGTAGGGATTTAGGTTCCCGCATCTGTGTTTTCCAGGTGCTTCCTTGCTGACCTCGAAGGTAGCAAATAGGTGTAAAAGACATCCAGGCCCCTCCACTGCCAGCATTATGAGCTCTTGTGATTGTGCAGGAGATGCATTAGCATGACGCCGTGGCTACCGGACCGCAGGGGAACCAATAACTCCCCTCTTGGATATTATTGCATTACAGATTTGACTGGCACTCTGAAGTCAAGAACCAACAGGTGACAAAATACGTTTTAAACTCCCCAAACTGCATTAGCATTAAAAATCTCAAAAGAAGAAAGTTCTGACTGAAGAACCACAGTTGTCCCTTTCACTTGTCCCTGTGGACTTTGAAGGAAGCAGCTGGTAAACTGGGCTTTCTTGTGAGCACTTTCTGTCCCTAGGAACGTTGGCTGATGGAGTAATTCGAATTATTACTGTGTGAGGAAATCCTGGCTACTTTGGCCCAGCCAGCCGGGCCAAAGATTGTCTTCTCGATACGGCTTGAGAACCAGTGATATTTTAATCCACGATTGTAGATAACCATTTACCTGCCAGTTACTTGGGGATCAGGAATGATTTTTAATTGGAAACTTAATTTCATTTTCCTTAACACGAAAGCCTCCTGGCTATGGGACTGAGGTCAGGAAGGGAGAACAGAGGATGGCTCGTTCCAAAGGATTGGAGCAAGTTTATAAAATAGAGACACTATTAACAACACTCTCAATACTCTCGGTCTGTCTGTCTCTCTCATCAATTCCCTTAGAAACTAAGCCTTCTAAAAATTTTTAATTTCTAAAGAAAGTTACTACATATTAAATCCATGTCACCACATTGTCCCCCAGAAAGATTGTCCACGTGACACTCCCACTAGCAGCATCTGAGATCACCCAGCTCCCTGCCTTCTTGCCAGCTTCGTAACCAGGCTTTCACCATCTTTGCCTGTTTCATAAAGGAAGATATCCTTCTCTTTCGTTTTATTAGAGCCCATGTTACCATTGGGTTAAATGATAATATTTGTAAATCTAACCTTCTAAAGTATTTCCATTAACATGTTTCATAACAGTAAATCAATCTTGAGTTCTTAGGATAAAATCTACAAGATGATGATGAAGGACGCTGTGAACACTGGGCCAGCGTCCGTTTGATTTTCATCATTTACGATTTCAACACCTATGTTAATTAGGGAGATTGGTTTCTGACAGTCTGTCCAGTAGCTGAGAATACCAGCATACACCGGTGCCTGGAACTCTTGGGGGCCCAACATTGTAAACCATTTTTAGGCGTATGGGGCAAGGAAGAAAAAATGACAGGTATTTCTTATGGTTAAGTAAATTACAAAGGCTTACCATGCATTTTTGTATATTTGAGATCCTAAGATGTCCTGTACTAAAGTACTCTGTTAAGATTTGTTTTATCCATGGTTTATTAAATTTATTTGGCTAAATATATGGAATGCTTTCTGTGTAGAATAACTATTAACTCCTGACAGGACATTCAAGTGTTTCCTTTAACATTTTGAAAAGGGTATAGGTTTCTTTTGTTCTGTATTTGCCGTAAGTTTAATGCCAGTTTCACAAAATTCAACCATCTTTTCCTGTTCTCTAAAATGGCTGAAATGTAAAACATATAATTTATTCCTTGAAAGTTTGAAAGAATGCTCCTATGAAATTAACTTGTCCTAGTGATTTTTGTTGATGATATTTTTAATTTATTTTTCAATTCCTTTTGTGGTCATTGATGTATCTTGGTTTTACATTCTTCACAGGCACTTTTGGAAATTCTTTTTTCCAAAATAGTATTGTATAACTAACATTTTCAAATTAATAGAAAATTTGTATATACATCTTTAATATTTTGTTTAAAAAAACCTTTGTCACTTCTCACTATATTTGCTTTTATTTACAATATTTTATTTGATTTTCTCTCCTTTTTTCTTCCTCAGATTTTCCAAAGTGTTTTTCTTCCAGTTCTACTGAGATGCAGTTGACCCTCATCACTGTATAAAGTTAAGGCATACGGCACAATGGTCTGACTATAGTGTGAAATGATGGTAACAAAGAGTTTAGTTAGCACTCATTATCTCATATAGATACAATAAAGAGAGAAAGTAAAAAGCGAAAAAAATTGTTCCTTGTGATGAGAACTCTTAGGATCTATTCTCTTAACAACGACCCTGTGTACCACATAGCAGTGCTAGCTACCATCACCATGCTGTACGTTACATCCCCAGTACTTGTTTATCCTGTGACTGAAAGCTCGTATCTTTTGACCATCTTCTTCCACTTCTCCCTTTCCTTACCCCCTGCCTCCTGCAACCACATATCTGAACTCCTCTCCACCCTTTTCATGATTCCATGTAGAAGTGAGATCATATAGTATTTGACTTTCTCTGTCTGACTTATTTTACTTAGCATAATGCCCTCAAGGTCCATTCATGTTACCACAAATGGCAGGATTTCCTATTTGCTTATGGCTGAATAATATTGCATTACACACCCACACACACACACACACATGTATGTATATCACAACTTCTTTATCCATTCATCTACTGATGGACACTAGGTTGTTTCCATGTCTTGACTATTGTAAATAATGCTGCTTTGTATACGGGGGTGTAGAGACCTTTTTGAGTTAGTATTTTCATTTTGTTTCAAAGTATTTTTTTAGTAGTTCCTTTTCTATGATTTTATTATTTAATTATCACTAGTTTTCTTAAGTTTATCTATGGTTATTATGTTTTTGAATGCCGCAAAGTTTATTTATATCCCCTCCTCATCAGTAATTAGCATAAAAATTAAGGCTCTGGATTTGCTTTTGAGTAAGGTTTTGTCAATCTTTTGTATGTTTTGTCATATAATATTCTCTTGTTATTTTTTAAATGATTTATTAATGCGGTATTGGTCTCTTATGATTCAAGAATTATTTAGAATAATGCTCTGTAAATTTTATTTCGTTTATTTAATTTATGTGATTATTTTCTAATTTTATCGTATGTATCCAAAAAATGCAAACTGCAAGATTTCTATACTGAGTCCTGGCATAATAATAATATATCTAAATGTTCGATAAATGCTTAAAAAGAAGTTGTGTTTTTCTGGGGGTGTCTGGGTGGCTCAGTCAGTCAAGCATCCAACTTTGGCTCAGGTCATGATCTCATGCACTGAACTTTACACTGATGATGTGGAGCCTGCTTAGATTTTTTCTTTCTTCCTCTCTCTCTGCCCCTCCCACCCTCTCAAAACAAATAAATCAAGTTTAAAAACAAAAGAAGTTGTATCTTCTCTATATAAGATAAAGCTTCATGTAGTCAAAATAATATCTTCTCTTTAAAATTTCTATATATTACTGATCTATTTTATCTTCTAAATAATTAAAGAGGTATAAGTTCTTGAAGTACAATTGCAATGACTTTAAAGTATCCTTGTTTTCTAGACTTCTAAAGTATATTCGAAATATATTGGATATATAAAATTTCTAAAATATATTCAAAAATATATTTGATATATAAAACTTAGAGCTCTCATAATTTAATTAGATAAAGAAGAGTTTGTTAATAGGAAATACCCTTTTGTCTTTTTTGATGTATTACCTGAATTTTACTCCATTTGAAATTTAATATTACCTCTCATAATTTTTGTTTGATTATCTTTACATTGTAGATTGACAATTCTCAAATGTGGTCTAAAGGCACTTGGGAATCCCTGAGATCCTTTCAATATTTTCAGAATAATTCTAAGATGTTTGCCTTCCTCACTCACATTCTCTGAGGAGCGACCTGTAGAATGTTCCAGTCTACATGATGTATGGCTTTGATATGTACATACATCACACTCTGATAGGTAATAGTATGTGTGCTTGTGTATTTTTATGTTTTAAAAATTTCTCAGTTTTATGAAACTTCTACAAGAAATCATGGGAGAAGGTCCTTGCGACCTTGGGTTAGGCAAAGCTTTCTTAGATAGAATACAAAAGCATGAACCATAAATAAAAAATTGATAAATTGGAGTTCATCAAAATTTAAAACTTCAGCTCTTTGAAAGACACTTAAAGAAAAAGAAAAAGGAAAAGAAAGCCACAAAGTAGAAGAAAATATTTGCAAAACATACCCAGACAAAAAACTAGATTCCAGAAGATATAAAAACACCTATTAAGATTCAATAATAAGAAAACAAACAACCCAATGGGCAGAAGATTTGAACAGAAATGTTCAAAAGAACAAAAGAAGAGACACAGATAGCAAATAAGCACCAAAAAGGTGCCATATATCATTAGCCGTTAGGGAAATCCTAATTAAAGCCACAATACGATAATACTACATATCTATTAGAATAGATAAAATAATATGTTAATTGACAATATCAAGTCCTGGCAAGAACAGTAAGTAAATAAAACTCTCATATGTTGTTAATGGAAATGAAAAATTATTCAACCACTTTGGAATTGTCTTTATTATTTCTTATACCGTATCTTATAAAGTTGAGCATACACTGACCATACAATACAACAATCCCAACTCCTATGTCTTTACCCAGAGATATAGAGACATATATCTCCACAAAACCCCATACACAAATGTTCATAGCATCTTTATTTATAATAGCCAAAAAAAACTGGAAAACTCAAACATCCATTGACTGGTGAATGGATAAAAAATATCATAGGGCAACTATACAAAGAATAGTACTCAACAATAAAAGGGACCAAACTATATGTAACAACATAGATGCATTGAAAGCATTATGATTAGTGAAAGAACCCAGACTCCATACACTATGTAAAGACTGATTCCATTTATATACCATTTGCAAAAAGTAAAATTATAGGGCCAGAAAATGCAGTCCTTCCAGGACTGGGAGGGGAGAGAGACATTTGATTTCAAAAGGGCATGGAAATATTGTGATGGTGATTGTACAACTGTATACATTTGTCAAAATTCATAGACTTGAATATGTAAAGAATAAATTTTACTATGTATACAATAGACCTGACTAAAAAAAATCAATTTAATTTATAAAAAATCTATATTGATAGATATAATCTACATAAATAAAAGCTCTTTGTGTCCTCAATAATTTTTATAAGGGAAAAGGAATTAAAAAGCTTGAGAGCCATTATTATAAGGTCATGATAAACCATCTAATTTTTATTTCTCTCTTCATTTCATTTATTGTATTGTGTTAAAGCAGCATGTTATTAGATTTTTTAAACTAGTGACTATCTTCAACTTTTATTAGAATTAGAACATGTAATTACTGTTAAAAGTTTTTTTTTTATTTTGACTACTCCAGTCTCTTTATTTTACCTTTTTCAAACATTACCTTTAGCTATGTGCAATTTTAAATTTCTTCAATCATTTAAAAATATACTTTGTACCTATTTGAAATAACCTTTAAGATTCCATATACACATATATAGCTTTTTCTAAATACCAGGGCAAAAAAATGAAAAATAAATGCCTTTTAGCTTTTCTACATACCTTATGAGATCAGAAATTAATCAGTTTACCCATTCTATCTTACTCTAATCTGTGGTGTTAAGAAATAGGCCGTTATCATGGTGCCTGGGTGGCTCAGTCAATGAAGCAGCTGACTCTTGATTTCAGCTCAGGTCATGATCTCATGGTTCGTGACTTTGAGCCCCACAATGGGCTCTATGTTGACAATGTGGAGCCTGGTTAAGATTCCCTCTCTTCCTCTCTCTCTGCCTCTCCCCCCAACTCACATATGCTTTCTCTCTCAAAGTAAATAAATAAACATTAAAAAAGTGGGCTATTGCCATAATTCAAATTATTTTATAATGTTTTTATTAAGAACTTTGCATGTTTTCAAATATATTAACAATAATCATAAATTTATAAATAAATATTAAGTCTAACATTTCTTGCTTATTTAGATATTTTATTCCTTCCATTATCAAATGTTGAAGGATTTTTTTTTTTCTTTTCTGATTGCTGCATCAGGTATCTTTCATCAATCCATCTTGTTCCTTCTCCTTTCTGTTCTCTCTACTGAGAGACTGGCCTGAATAATGTACCCCATTGGGATGCTCACCCTGTTGTTTTCTGTTGGATTTGGCCTATGTGGCCAAGAGTTTGGAAGAGAAAGAAGAGAGATTAGTGTATTATTTCTCTTTGTCAGTTTGCTTCAAAATGGTTTGTTCCTTAACAGAAAGCCACTGATCATCTTTTTGTTGCTGTTGTTGTTTATTTATTCCTGACAGAGAGAGAGAGAGAGAGAGAGAGAGAGAGAGAGAGTGTGTGTGTTGAGCGGGGAAGGGGCAAAGAATCCAAAGCAGGCTCCAGGCTCTGAGCTGTTAGCACAGATGTGGGGCTCAAACTCACTAACTGTGAGATCATGAACTGATCGAAAGTCAGATGCTTACCAGACTGAGTCACCCAGGCGCCCAAGAAAGCCACTGATCATCTTAAGGTGGCCTGCCCTACAGAACATACTTACATTTGGGATTTGGTGACCTCTCCATCCTCTTTTCCCCTTGAGTCCATGAGTAAGATAGTCTGCTGCTGCTACTAGCTCCGGATTCTAACCTTAATCTCTTGTGGTTCCCCAACATCTCATCCACTCCCTTGCAATTAGTCTCTCTGTAAATAAACTCTCCTCAGATTATTCTAATTTTAGTCTCCATCTATTTTCTGTAGGGACACTGATGTCACTGATTAGTTATAAGCTTGGCTGAGAGATAGCTTGGCATAGCATCTCTTTCCATGCTCTTTTCAGAACATGATGAGCTTTTTCAATCCACATTTACCATGTTTGGGGGGCTTTTTTGTTTGTTTTTGCAGTCCAAACATTATAGTTCAATTTGCCTTTGTTTCTTGAATCTGTTCCAGTTGTTTGGCATTTTCCTGAAGTTGACATGTAATTTTTATGTTGGATCCTTGTTCTCTATCTTTTCTAACTGCCGTCTTCTCTCTTATTGCTATCATTTCTTTGTCCTGCGCCTCTGCAAATACATTTACCCTTGACATTACACATTTGGATTTCGACGCCAGTTCTTCCCTTTACCAGAATATTTTTATTCTGTTATTACATTATTAGTTATTTTTTAATTAACCCCACACCCCAATGTTTCTTTCTACGGTATAATTCTGGATGACTTTGGCTCTTATTTCATAAGAATTTTATCTTCTTGTAAACTGCATGTTTACCCTGGAAAATGAAAACATTGAAACTGGGTGTTTTTATTAGATTTATATTAAATTTTCTTCTGTTCCCTGCAAGAAATCACTTTCTGCATTCTATTCTTTTAATAAGAAATCTTCAAGATGGTATTCCACTTCCATATAAATATAATATAAAGAAATTATTTTTTGCTTTCCACTATCCAAATTTCTCCAGCTCTGTTTCCTATCCATTTTTGGATGAGTAGACTCCCAGGTTCATATGCCTATCTGAAGAACAAGATTATGTATACAACTTCTAGCTTCATTCCTGTGTCTTCCATCATGCTGCGTGGATATGCTCGTCTTGTCCATAATTCTGTATCACTTAGAGTGACTGGAATATATGGAAAAATCTAATTGGAAGTTTGTCAAATTAGTTGTCCTACCAGGGCATTTCCTGATCTTCCTCCATTTACAGCTTTTTGCCTCTGTGACGTAATGAGCCATTCCCATTTTCTTTCTATACTTCCATTTTGTGCTCTTTCTTCTTTTTACTTTTTAGTTGCAAATGTGTATAAAAAGAGCTATGATGTTGAGGGGAAGAGGGTTGGTGCTTCAGCAAACTTCTAAGAAAATACCTGTGTAGATGAGAGCTGCCCATTTTAATGTCTGGAACAGGGCCCAGGGACTTGGAGCCAAGAACTTGACATTAATAGGACTGAAGTAATTCTATCTTCCGGGGGACCCTTATATGAGCTCTATTAGAAAAAGCAAACAATGTATATAGACTACTGACCACAGTGGAAATTCTTGTGGCTTCATAATTTGTGGAAATACTTCACAAACTACGGGCATAGATCAGCATTTACTTCTGCTTTTTAGTATTGTGTGATTTTCCACATTTCTATATGTGGGCTGGGAGAAACTACATCAGGAAGTAATACACAGAAGGCTGGAAAATACTTTGACACAAATTTACATGTTCTTAGAATGTAAGATAAACTTCTGAAAAGGTGACACTTAAATTGGAACTTCAGAGAATCCTTTTTCTGAGGTTGCTTTTGATGACATCAAGTTAAGATTTACAAGGATCACATTTAGAAGTCTATTCATTCCTTTTTAGATATCTTGGTTATCATCAACAGTTACATTTATTGCTCAGATTCAGGAAAGAATTCAGGTTTTGTGGGGATGGAGACTGACGTACTAGGGAGACTCTTTAAGAAAAAAAATACAAAATCACGAATATGAAATTAGGTACAAATGATTACTTATTTTAAATGGGGAATGAAAATATAATGTTTAAATGTTTTAAAAGTCTGACAGGGGCGCCTGGTGGCTCAGTCGGTTAAGCATCTGACTTCAGCTCAGGACATGATCTCAGGATTGGTGGGTTCAAGCCCTGCATCGGGCTCTGTGCTGACAGCTCAGAGCCTCAGGTTCTGTGTCTCCCTCTCTCTCTCTGCCCTCCCCCACTTGCACTCTGTTCTGTCTCTCTCTCTTTGTCTCTCAAAAATAAATAAACGTTAAAAAAAAGTCTGACAAGTAACATAAACGTCACAAAACTCAGAAAAATAACAATATTTTATTGATTGACCAACACAGTTATGTAAGTCATTTTTTATAAGACACTTTGGCTGCATATTTTTTAATCAGTACTTTATAGGACAACAATTTTATAATACAACTTTTATTAAGGAAAGGGAAATAATTCAGTATTTTCTCTAACATCAATTAAAATTTGTTTTACTTAATTATGTTTTAGAAAGTTTCATTCAGCTTCACAATTTATTATTGATGTTATGTACAGTTTTATGTTGTTATCAGACTTGGGAAACTTTCCAACAAGTTTCTTATTTATACAAACCACAGCTTATGGAAAAAAATTTGCATGAGGGTCTCCTGGCTCCACACATTTCAAACTCTATTTCTCTGCCACTACTGATTATGTGTGGTCCACCACTGGAGGACACATTCATGTCCTGATATAGATGCTCCTCTTTGTCATGGCACTGGGTGGGTCAAAGCAAAATATGGTCACTGTATTTCTGATAGACATTCCTATACCAGGACAGTTAGCAGTGACATAAATATTCATAGAAGTGATCGAGAATTACATAAATACATTACATGAAACCTAAACTAAATGTATCTACAACTCAACTTCCCATGAATAGCCAGATCCCAGGTTCAGACTTTACAAGGGTAGCATTCTGCTAATGTCTCTAAGATACAGAGCCTGTCTGAATGATACTGCATAATAGTTCAGGCTTTTCTGGAAGCACTGTTTTTCCTTTTTTTTTTAGAGTTCCATGTGTATAGTTATTTTTCTTTGTAACTCCACATTTTCTCTGAGTGTCTATTATTTGCTGATATATTTGTTGAAACTAGTGAATAGTGAGAATGAATTGACTGAGTTCTATGACAGGCTTTTCCAATATACTTTGTAAAATGCTAGTGTCCTGTCTTATTATTTTCACATAAATAGCATGTGATAAAGTGGCTCGGTCTCTCATACTTAACTTTTCTGTTTGGTTTTCATGCAGTGGCTCCATTCTCCTTGTTAGGTTAGTGTTTGGCAAGTTTTGACAATGGAAGCACATTTTAACTCCCTTTGGAAGGAAAAGCCAGGTCTTATTTGAAGTCCATTGCATAAGTCCATGACCTACTTCCTCATGTCCTCCTGACACCACTGAGCATTCTCCTACAGGCAGCAATTGACCTGTATTTCTATTAAATTATTTTCTGCTACATAATATGTAGACTCTATATGTACATACAAAAACTAATGTGCACAAAACTAAGAGATATATTTAATGAAGTTCAGTATGAATGAGATAATAATGTAGGGAGAAGAAGACTGGCAAACAGGGATGGAAGCACATGAGACCATCCATGTCATGGGCTGGAGACTAGATGGAAGTGAATACCATTTATTCAGTATGCATTTCACAGTAGGAAAATTCTTCCACTGGCTCAACAGTGGCTTACATCTTTAAGTAAGATGTAATTCTGCCATGGTTTTTAAGGAAAGTCAAATCAGCACTGAATAGTCTGGATTCATGTTTCCTAAGATCACAAACCCTTCATTCTTTTGTCATTTCTGATCCAAGGTTTGACTACAGGCTTTGACCTTGTGTTGATAGCTTTAGATTTCAGTATCTTTTGCTCTCCAGGATAAGATGTTAGGGGAAACCAAAGGCATAGACTTTATAGTCAAGCAGATCTAAGTTCAGATTCCAACTCTTACACTTACTCGCTATGAGACTGGGAAAAATACTTTACCGGACCTTCAAATTACTCATCTGTAAATTAAGAAGAGTTAAATATTTCTTAGAAATATGTGAAGATGAGATATAATAGTGAGATATAATATTGTATAATATGGTACAGTATTTACTATATAGTTCTTTTCATTTCATAATTCTGTTATTTGATCCTAGTCAAAGCTTTAAATCCATATTATACACACGAAATTGATAGTAATTTTTTTAATTATGCTGTATCTAGCATAGAAATAAACAAATCTATAAAACTCCTTCCCAATTCTAAGTTTATTTCAATGATGCTTTTCTAACGTTTATTTATTTTTGAGAGACATAGAGACAGAGTATGAGCAGGGGAAGGGCAGAGAGAGAGGGAGACACAGAATCGGAAGCAGGCTCCAGGCTCTGAGCCGCCAGCACAGAGCCCGACGTGGGGCTCGAACTCACAGACCGTGAGATCATGACCTGAGCCGAAGTCGGCCGCCCAACCAACTGAGCCACCCAGGCGCCCCTCAATGATGCTTTTCTAAGAAAAAAAAAAAAATATGATCTAGAGATTGGAAACCATCAAATTGAGAGTAAGGTACAGGCAGGCAAATAAGATGATTTAAGGTATCTGGAGGTCACTAGAGGCCAGTAAGCTTCTAATTCCCCAAAATTTCTTCCGTAGATCTGAAGTCAGTCAAACCATGATAGAATCCTCAATGCTAGGAAGCCAACCTACTTTTCTATACTTGCTTCCACTATTCTCTAAAATTCAAATCTCTAATTTCTTATGATTCCTTCAATATCCCTATCCCCAAATTTTTACTTGTATGATATGTGTTTTATTCTGAAACACACACTCCCCTCACCTCTGCCCTTCTAGATTGAACTATTCTTTGAGGTTTTGATTCAACTGTATTTCTTCCATGAAGCCTCAATGGCTATTATGAAAATTGGTAGAAGAGACTCTAAACGCTCATTTGAATCAGAGAAAATATGCTTTTCCTAATTTTTATTTTTTATTCCCAATCTCCAAGATTTTCCTCTTGCTTAAAAAAGTTGGAAATCTATTGATTTTGCTCCAATTATTCCCATATATTCGTTTAACATTTCTCAGCTACAGAGTTGACTTCTACAAAAAAGCATCTTCTTAATAGGTATGGATCATTCATAGCAATGTCTACAGTACCCAGCTCATGTTTTACACAAGTTGAGCACTCAATAAATTTTAATCAAGATATATATAAGAGTTTTTCCTTACTATGGGTTGAACCCTGCCTTAAAAAAATTCATATGATGAAGCCCTAACCCTTGGTACCTCAGATTGTAATTTTATTTGCTAAAGAGTTTTTGCAGAAGTAAATAGTTATGATGAGGTCATACTGGAGTAATATGAGCCCTTAATCCAAGAAGGTCAGTGTCTTTGTAGAAAGAGGAAATTCAGATATAGCCATGCACACAGGGAGAACGCCACATGAAAACAAAGATAGAGATAGGGGTGATGTAGCAGAAGTCAAAGAAACACCAAAGATTGCCAGCAAACAGCAGAAGCTAGGAAAGACACCTGGAACAGATTCGCCTTCACATCTTTCAGATGGAACTAACCCTATGGACTCCTTGGTCTCAGAATTCTAGACTTCAGAACCATGAGACAATACATTTCTGTCGTGTAAACCACCCAGTTATAGTACCTTGTTACTGCAGCAGCAATAACTGACACGGTCCTTAATGACTGAAATAGACGATGGACAAGACCAATGTGATTCTCTTCTTCCTATGAAACTCTAGATTCACCTATGAGGAAACGGCAGACACTTGCAGCTTCATTCCGGGTCTTGCTGTGAAGGAATGTGGTCCAGGGCAGGCCAGCATGTTACACTGTTTGAGCAAAGGCATGCTCACTATGATTTTAGAGCAATGACAGAACTGGGAGTTCTGTTAAGACTCTGCCTTGTGTCTCTCGGGTAGCATAGCGCAAACAGCAGGAAGCAGAGGTCTGGCCTCTGTTGGGATCACCATGGAAACGCAGCCATGGCCAATGCAGAGGAGTTAGGACTCTCTTTGGTCTTCTCCAATGCAAAGCACTGCGGGATTAAATCCACATTGGCTGCAGGGTGCGTTGAACAAGGTTTGGTGGTGGTACACCCAGAAAGGCTCACTGTCCAATCCATACCAATATAATCATGCCTCTGAAATTGTTCCTTTCCTTAGTTTTCTCTTTAAAAAATGTCTAGGGTCTCATAGTATAGATTTAGAAGATGATAGTGATTGCTCTGGGCCTTGAAAAAAAAGCAATAAGCAACTCCACAGAGGAAATATGTGAAGGTTTATTTGTCATGAAATCATAAGTCTGAAATAAAACCTAAAAGAACCTGAGATCCATCCCTCTATCACTAAGCCTTTTTTCTTAAAGATAAGATGGTACCTTATAAAGAAAGGTAAGAAGGCAATTTTCCATCTCTCTTCTCTACCAC
Organism: Paguma larvata; assembly: GCA_030068075.1. Lineage (NCBI taxonomy): Eukaryota > Metazoa > Chordata > Mammalia > Carnivora > Viverridae > Paguma > Paguma larvata. The sequence continues at coordinate 74,687,750 of CM057823.1, forward strand.
CTGTTACTTGGAATTGGAAGGGGGAGGAGAGGAAAGATGTAAAGACTGAAGAAATACATTGATAATAATAAAAACCCACATCCATATTTACTCCACATGTTACAGAGTGATTTTTGTGCCTGCTATTTTATTTTCTTCTCTCAGCAACCCTGTGAGGCAGATATTATTATCTTCCTTTTACAAATTAGGAAACACTTATTCATTTTTTTTTCCTAAAAATGAAACTCAGAAATTGGTTCAAGTTCATATATTTAGTAATTACCTGCTGAAACCTCACACTCAGAGCTTCTAGCTTCAAATCGGATATTATTTCCACTAAGACATGCTGGAGAGAAGAATCAGCAATGGGGGAGGAGGAGAAAGAAAGAAACAAAAGGGGAAAATGGATGTGTCAGAAGGGGACTCCCTCCTGTCTGGGGAACAGAATCAAAGATCCAAAGGGAAGAGAGGACGTTCATTTCCCACCTCACCTAATCTGGCCTGACCTCTAGCCATGCTGCATTGCTGAGTGTCGACTCTTTTCATAATGTTAGTATCATTATCCCCCAACCTTGTTTATAATCCCCACCCCATTAGCATTTCCTTCTAGGCTTCACTCTCCAGCCTTTTGGCCCCTTTGCACCTTCTCTCTGAATCTTCCATACACGATATCTTTATTCCCTCTCAGTTGTAGAAGCCAGAGCTGGATGAAATATTTCAAGTAGTTTTTAACCTTCTTCTTACCACTCTCTACTGCACAATGAGGGAGTCTGTCAAAGATTGGGTCATGATTTAATTCGGAATGCCTAGATGACTCAGTCGGTTGAGCAGTAGAAAGACTGACTCTTGATTTTGGCTCAGGTCATGATCTGATGTTTTGTGATATTGAGCCCCAAGTCATGCTCTGCACTTACAGCTTGAGGATTCTGCTGGGGATTCTCTCTCTTTCTGCCTTTTCCCTGCTCTCTCACTCAAAACAAATAAATAAATGTTTTTTTTAAAGAACATGACTTAACTCAATGTATATATCAGTTTTTAAATAAACTACATTTCAAGTAATGGGACATATACTATGGAGGACCAGTGTTTTATTTCACTTGCTATCATTTTGGCTGTTTTTCCTTGTATTAATAGCACCTGATAATTAGACTATTAAAGAAGAAAAATAAGTTTATTCCAAACTATACTGTCCATCCCCATTTCCCAGGCTGTCTCTCATCTAGGAATATGATTTTCCAGGACAGGCAACAGTGTATCCTGGCAAATGTTAGGTCAAAACTTTCCATCGGATTATGATGGGGAAAAAATTGGTTATAGATTTCAGGTGTCACCACTCAGAAAAAAGAGCTAACATTAATTAATGATTTGCTATGTATCTCTCACCATGTGCTAAGGCCTTTGTGTTTATGATGAACCTTTAATTCCCCACAGCCTTAGAAAGTAGATGTTGTACCTTCTGTAGCATAGAAAAGGAACATCAGTCTAGGTCCGTTTGCCTCCAAAGCTTTTGGCCACTATGTAATACTTCCAGAATATGAGCAGTATTCTATACCGCCTCATCAATAGAATCAAAAATGCTATTGTAAGAAAAGGGGTACAGTATGTTTTACAGACTTCTAAAATAAATAATGCTAACTTTAAAATGTAGAAAAGAAAGAGCATAGAAAAATGGTTCCTTAGAGTATTGATGGTAATGCTGAAATGAATATTTCAGATTTGATAATCTAACCAGACTAGTGCCTTCATCATCTTATTTTTGGTTTCCTTCTGAACCAAGAAAGCAGGAACCATATCTAGGTCTCAGTTAACCAGAACATAGTATAATCAGGCTGGCTATGTTAACTAACTCTGAATGCTAAATGGCGGGTAGGTTCAGTCACTAAACAATCCAATTAATAGATGAGAGTATGTAGCAGCCCGAATGTGCCATGGCTAATTTCATGCCTGCCTGTTGACTTTTTGGTAATTGATCCGATCCATCATGCACCTAGCCCACTTGGTTTTTAAGAACCACTTGGAATACTGTGTGTGGTGTTCTGGCTATTTCAATAATGTAATTATGGCCTTCGAATTCTTCTTTCTCAAAAAGAATTGGCCCTGGGATGAAAGCAAATACAGCAGACCTATGGATTCTGTGGCTGAAATATATGTACTCCTTATCTTTTATCTCTAAATTAGGATGGATATGTAATAAAATAAATTGCCCCGAAAAGTGATTATTTTGCACACTAGAGTCCTTTGACTTGTCATGCCGATAACTAACAAGTACTATGAGTTAGTATTAACTAATAGTGTGTAGAGTTTTACTTGTTATTTTAAGATAAAAATTCTAGTTTTGCCATTTTATTTTTTATTAAAACATTAATAATTCTCCATTGCCATAATTCTATCTTTTAGAGCTTCTGTGTGAATAAAATAATTAAAAAGACTAATCCTGTGACTAGTAAAACCGTACGAATTTAATGGAAAGAACAGTAGTCTACATTCAAGAAACCTAGATTATAACATCAGCCACATCATAGAATTACTAAATTCAGACAATCTATAGGAAAGATATCTAAAGAAAAGATATTTTAGAGACTGTTTGGTCCAAAACCTCAAAAGAGAGGATCTAAAGTCCAGAGAAGTTCATTCCATATCTCCTGATTCCTGCCCTTGGATCCCTCCACCTCTACAGTCTAAGTCTTTAAAAATAGAAAGTACATTCTAAAACCAATTAGGTTATGGAAATATCTCAGGCCTTGATAACTATGGACAAGTCTTCGAAGTAAAATATAGTTGTTAAGGTTACATAATAGCGGTAGGTTTTAAGTTTTGCAATATGAATACAAACCCATTTTGTAAAGCTTTCTTGAGTGAGACCAATTATACCAAATAGTTACATTATGATCCATACATCTTCATTACATATTCCACTGTTTTATTTGGTTGTTTTTTGTAATCCCAATATTAATTTTTGTTATTAATACCTAGACAAGATGGATTCAGTGAGTACAGTGGAGATGAAGGGTATAATGTGTGAATTCATAGATTTGTATCTTTCTATCAATTATTTATTCATTCATTCATCTAATTATTTAACGCATATTGGCTGACTGCTTCTAGACTCTGGGACACAGAAATAAACAATATATGGTGGTCTCCAGACCCCACATTCTGGAAGATACAGACATCCCAGCCTAGGATGAGAGCACAGAGCACTGTGCTGTGAACGAGGTAAGAACAAGGAATGGCAAGCACACGAATGATGTTGATGTAGGCTGCTCAGGAAAGGACAAGCTTCTAGGATGAGATAACACCTAGATTTCATGACTTACAGGATTAATAATAACAATAATGATAGATAATACTTTATGGATGCTTATAACATGTCAGGTGCTATTCTAAGCACTTTATATCTATTAATTTATTTAATCCACACAACAACTTTTTGAGGTAAGTCCTTTTTTTTTATTTTAGAGAGAGAGAGAGAGAGAGAGAGAAACTTAAACAGAATCTACACTCAGCACAAGCCTGATGCAGGGGTCAATCCCACAATCCTGGGATCATGACCTGAGCTGAAATCAAGAGTTGGAAGCTCAACGAACTGAGCGACCCAGGTACCTTGAAATAGTCCTATTATAATTATAATCCCCATCTTATACATGAAGCAACCAAGACTCAAGGTCACAGAGTCATAAAGTGGCAGAACTTGAATTTGAAGTTCAGATAAACTCAAGGTGGTGACAAAGAAAAGAGAGTTAGAGTGAACAAAAAGAATGAGTTAAGGTCACAGATGTCAGTAACAGCAAATCATAAAACCTCTGTGTGATATATGAACAATTATGAATTTATCCCAGAGGCTATAATTATGCAAGGTTCTTCAGTGTGTCAAATGTATGACTCAAGTCCATACGTTTTCACTTCCATTCCTTTGCTGACTTTGTTAGCAGAAATGTCCTTCTTATACCTCCACTCTGTTTTTAATTCTTTCCCATCCTTTAAAATCTACTCTATGACATTTCCAGCCCATAAGTCTCACTGTTCCACTCTTTCAACACAAATAACCTTTTGTCACATAATTCAAAAATTTTACCTGATATTGTGCACGAATTTTTCATATGTGTTTATCTAACCACCCCATATTGGTCACACACACACACACACACACACACACACACACACACACTTAAAGGCATGTCCTAGTCCCCTTATATATTCCTATAGCATCTAATTCAGTTATTCAGCGACTAGAAGTTACTCATAGAATAAAACTTACTTATAATAAAAACTGATAAATCAATAAGCTCTAGGAGCAGTGAAATCTGTTGTTATTGCTCTTCCTTAAAGCAAAAATTTCCCAACCTCTCTATCCGGTCTTTCTGGTACTTTTTGCTTAATCAAGAGATTTAAATCTCAGCAATAGATAATTATAACTTGCTTGGCAAAGGCCCAAACTGCTGCCCAGATTAGTGGAGGAAGAAAGATAAAATATTAAGAATAAATCACAACAAATATATTAGTGATTTTCTAATACCCTACTTCATATCTTGTATTACTTACAAGATAATCATTACATTTTAAGATTAGAAGGTCTCTTCAGTGTTTATGTTGTTTTCTTATACCTTCCAATTCACCAATCTCCAGCCCCACTATTCAGACAGGATTTAATTTTTAAATTAGGCTTGACACTTGAGAAACTATTTATAAAGATCTCCCACGTAGGAAATTCCATATCCTTCCATAGTAATTCATCCCACTCAGCCAACTCTTCCCTATGTTTAATCTAAATCCCACACACTGCAGTTGGGGCCCATTTCCTCTTGTTTTGACCCCTGCTGTGTAAATGGAGAATGGTTGATTATTGTCAATTATAACTAAACCATTCTTTAAAAACAAAAATCAAGGTGCTATCAAATAACCCGGGCCTCTCTTGTTTAATAATCAGTTATTTTAACCTATATTCATAGATCTTACTTCCTAATTATTTTTATCTTGACCTCTAAATTCTCTCTAAGTCTTAAGTGGAATCTAGAGCTTAAAAATGGGGCCCCGGGACCATCTGGCTAGCGGTGAGCAGAACTGGAAGATGACCTCATGGTTCCTGATTTCTGCACTTCTATTCCTGCCTCTCATTATGGTGCCTCTACCCCTTATAGAGCTAATTTTTTGTTTCATTGCTTGATAATCAGCCCTAAAATAGCCATCACCCAGACTAAGGAAGATTACAGAGCAAGCATTCCCGTTTGGTAATTAGTATTCTGCCCCAAGTACTTCACACTCTTAATCAAAATTCTCTGTGAATCTCTTACCATTTGTCCACATTAGTAAGGAATCTACATTAATAATGCTGATTCTATCCTGTAAGACTGATATCATTTTAGCAGCAAATTTTAATGTGTCTTTTCTTTCTAGATTACTGTCCACTTTGTCCTGACCAACCTCTCCATGTTGGCCTGTACCTTCATAACTGTGCTCTGAGTTTGATCCTTTGTCGAGTGAGCCTCCATAGGACGGTTGTAATCTGATTCCCTGATAAAATGATGAATGTTTCCTATGGAATATAATTTAAACATGTTCAAGTCAAGATAGACTGCATCACTTCTTTCTCAGACCCATCTTTCATCTTTCTAGGTCAAAATGATTGAGTCTGACAAGGTTTGTTTTCTTCATGAGTACCCAGCAACCTGTCTAAGTTTAAAACACAACAACAACAAAAACAAAAACAAAAAACAACTTTAATTCAGGTCACCCTTTTTTAAGTTTAAAAATTATATTAGTCTCCTAGAGTTGTCCTAACAAAGTACCACAGACTAGATGATTTAAACAAAAATTTATTCTCTCACAGTTCTGGAGGCCGGGAGTTTAAGATCAAGGTGTTGACAAGGTGGATTTCTTCCAAGGCCTCTCTCCTTGGCTTATAGATGGCTATCATTTCTCTGTGTCTTCACATGGTCACCCATCTGTGCCAGTCTGTGCTCTCAAGTCTTATAAGGACACCAGTCATATTAGATTGGATCCTACCTCAATGACCTTATTTAATTTTAATAATCTCTCTAAAAGCCCTCTTCAAATCTAGTTACATTCTAAGATACTGAGTGTGAGGGCTTCAACATATGAATTTTGGAGCAACATAGTTCAGCCCATAATAAAATATATACTTATTTTTTACTATCTTCCTTCCTCCACTAAGTATCATATTATTGACAATTTGCCAGAAATGCTTTTATGCCTTCCTTAACCTTTTTTCTCCCCAAATTACTTCCTAAGCCCTGATCTAGGATTTTTTGTTACCCTAAAGGCTTCACTAACTCTTTATATTTCTTTTAAAAATCTGTTTGGATTTTTTTTTATGACATCAAAGCAACCTATCAATTCAGTCAAACTGAGCAACTCACTGAGAAAAAAAATAAACTTCACATTTAGCAGAGTTGATTGATCTGTAACATCAGAGTGCCTATATCATTTAAGGAAGTCGCCTTAAATATAGCCTTGGTAATATTCAAAATTATTTCCATTTCAAAGGTAGTTCTGTGTTCAGAAACTTGTATTTTTTTCACCTTTCATTATGTTTTATGTTATTTTCTAAAAATATACTTAGCTCTTTTGGATTGCTTTGCTCCTTAAGCCTTCCTAGTGTAGAGATTTCTTGAAACTTACTCCCTAAGATTATTGAAGTCTGATTTCTGAAACACATTAATTTTACTTAACTGATAGAAAAGAATTTGTGAAGTAGCTACAATCACCAAAGACACGAATAATTGAATTAAAGACTAAACAGAGATTCCCTAGTCTCCAGTCCAGCTGGTACTACCTGGTTAAATTTGGGGAGGTGTCTTCCCAACATTGCCTTCGATCATCTTCTTTTAACCAATTCCCCTCATAAATCTAATTAATTCCTTTAATGCTCCATTTGTCTATATTATTTCCAGTCCTATACTTACATACCTATGTTCTCTGATTTATTTGGGGCAGCTCTAGCTAAAAATCAGCCTCCATCATTATGACTTCCTTCAAATCTGCTCTTTCTCCAGGTATCTCCATTTTTCTTGATTTCCATTTTCCCATTTAACCGGCTGGAAACTCTATCAACAGAAGCATGATTTTTCTCTTCCTTCATTAAACAATCTTTGATTTTTGCCTTCATTTCCTTAACCATCACCCTCCTTTAAGGCTTTGATATAACTGACTTAAACCAGTCATTGGTCGTAGTAACAAGCATCTTAATCTGCTGAATTCCTCTCTCACCACCATCACCACCAATGCATCCCAGCCCCTATCTACTCTAGACTGGTATTTCCAATAATGAATTGTGTAGGGAAAGGAATGCACATAAGAAAAGGGTCAATTTCTTAGAGATTAAGAGAGATAAAAACATTGCTTCCCTTAAACACCTCCCAGTTCAAAGAAATGCCTTCCAATGCCTACTGAATAAAGTTTAAATTCTTACCCTAGGTAAGGTATTCAAAGCCTTTGATATTCTGGCTCTAATTTCCTCACAAATCTCCTTCGATGCTCTAAAATAATGGACATTTTTTTATTCCTCCCATATACCCTTTACTTCCATGGCAGTATTCATGTGTACTCTCCAGTTTCTACTCATCATTCAAAGTTATGTTTTTATGTGGAATTTTCTCTAAGGTCATCAGATATGAAGGATTCATATCCAGCTTCACCCTTTAACCCAGGGGTCTCCAAACTAGTACATACATTCCCCAAATGATCCATTGGAATATAGAAATAAAATATTTGAACATCTATTTACAGTTGGATGGGGCTGCAAGAACTAACATGGGACTCTAGATTTCCCTGAGAATAATGTTGTATTTCAGGAAGTAAAAGATAGAGTCCAAATTAGTAATGGAAATAGTTTTTCTCTTTGAAGAGAACCAGGGCTCCTGGCACATTCTCCATTGCCCAAAAGAAAAGTGCCTGGCTGCTCTCATCATCAACAGAAGTTTTCTTCTGACATGTATTCTCTGATCTGCCATCTCTGCTACATACACGATAACCAGGGCCTGGTTTGTTACCTAAAATGAACTGACTCACCAGGAAATGTATTTTTACTGCTCTTTTTAGCTGAGTATCACAGCTCTGTTTACAGTGTAAGTGTTCATGACAGCAGATACATTAAAAAAAATCATGCACAACAACCACTGATGATAAAACATTTTAATCACAAAAGTCCTTCACTAGGCTAGTGCTATAATTACCAAGGGTTTAGTGTCTCTTGAGTTTAAGGAGACACAGCCAGACAATAATACATGACAATGCCATATGACACCAATAAACCAGAAGAAGAATAGGAATAAATCTGAAGGAAAAGAGTTTGTTTGGGAGAAGTGTCTTAATCTGATAAGAAAACTGTGGCACATACAGTATTTAAAGAAAAGGATGAGGTAATAGGATGAACTGGTGTGGTTAAATAAAATGCAACAGCAGTGTCCAGAGAGAGAGAGAGAATGCACACCCAGTGTTGTGCGAGTGCTATTTTGGGAGTATAGATGCTTTACTGTATTTCAGAACACTACAGATTTTCAAACACCTTAGTCAGTTTGTTTCTGACAATTCTTAGCTAAAGGCAGAGCTCATGAAGTCCAGACATCACAAAGACTAGAACCTGGTTCAGCCATGAAGTAGCCTCCAATTACTCTGCCAGAAGATAACTAAAAGAGCAAAAGGGTCAAGTCAGCCAACAGAATGCCCATCAACCCACTGCTCAACATCACAACATCTCATGATTTGTAGAGGATAAAGTAACCTCCCAAATGACAAAGTCTCAGAGTGTCTTGTAACTCCAGCTGCCACTGAAGTGTGATAACTTCCCCAGAGGTTAAGAATTGAATAGCTGCATGATTGAGGAGAGGGAGGGGAATTTGGGGAAGACCAGAAACTCTTTGAATGAGAATGTAGGTTTGTTGCCACTTCTTTGAAGCCCAGCTAGAAGCTTAACTAGCATACCTTCCGTAGATCAGAGCTTCCTGGATGACCTTAAACCAATCCAACACTAGAGCTCTTTCTATGGTGACCATTTAGGCTGCAGAAAACCGTACAGTGGGGGAGGTTATAAAGCCTCATACTAGTTCCAAAATAAAGACGTTAAAATGAAGTAAAAACAATATATATATATACTGGAGATATAAACATTTGGGCAAAAGGTTTAGCAATTTCTTATAAAGTTATACATATATCTACCATACCACAGCAATTTCATTCTTGTATACCCAAGAGAAATGAAAATACATGTTCAGACAAAGACTTGGGCAAGAGTGCTCATAGCATCTTGATTCATAATAGCAAAATCTGGAAAATCCCAAATGTACATCAATATGAAAAAGGAGAAACAAATTATGAAATATATACATATAATATACTTCTCAAGAATATGAACTATTGATATGTACAGCACATATGACTCTCACAGACATTATGCTGAACAAAAGAAACCAAACACAAAAGAATGTATACTGTATTATTCCATTCTGCAAATATGTAGCATAGGCAAAACTAATTAGAACTGCAGTTGCTTGAGAGATAGAATTGATTAGGTAGGGGATCTTTTCTGGAATGATGGAACTGTTCAGTATCTTTAAAGGGGTGTGGATTACACTAGATTTACATTTATCAAAACTCATTGAATTATATAGTTAATAATTCTTTATGTAGATTTTTACCTTAAAAATGGTAAATAAATATTGAATTCTAATTAGTTGTTTTGTTTTGTTTTTCCCCAGTGGTATGGGTTAGTAATTCTTTTTTTTTTTTTAATGTTTATTTATTTTTGAGAGACATAGAGGCACAGTGTGAACAGGGGAAGGGCAGAGAGAGAGGGAGACACAGAATCGGAAGCAGGCTCCAGGCTCCGAGCCGTCCACAGAGCCCGACGCGGGGCTCGAACTCATGACCTGAGCTGAAGTTGGCCGCCCAACCGACTGAGCCACCCAGGCGCCCCTGGGTTAGTAATTCTTAAACTAAATTCTATGTATTCTAATCTTGAGCAAATGAGTAAATGTATTAAGGATAACAAAACTCAAGTTTAACATTGTTGTAGAAGAAAGTTATAAATATTAAAAAGAGAAGATTATAATGTATACAATGTTGTTAGATTGGAATGAGAAGCCCCAGTATGACCTCAGTTTTTAGTAGATGAATGGATAAATGGTGATGATAGGTAGATAGATAGATAGATGGATGGATAGATAGATAGATATAGTTTCTCAGCTTTGTCTACTTAAGAGGACCTAGAAGCAATGACACTAGTAGCAATGAGCACATTTAATACTTACATTTGGCTTCTAATTAATAGTGACATCTCCACTACAAAGAGCCAGGGATCCATGAGAAAAGGTTAATTATAGAGCTGGAGTAGGGAAAGTATAAGATAACCCCGGAACATCTTGTTCTGTCAGAAAATGGTCACGTAATGATGGAAATGTGTTAAAAGAACACCAAATCTTAATTTCTCCTTCTACTTTCTACCTACAAAGTCATAGTTTTTGTTGGTAAACTCATCAGATAGCTTAGGATGAAATAAGCCAAAAATGAACTAAAATCTAGAAAGTGACAAGCCCCTTATAAAAAAATATGTCCTACAACTTCTCTTATCTTTTGTAGGAAAGTGGGAATAGGAAGAAACTACCATTCATGGGTTTCAGGAGAAACTAACTGAACTCTAAAAATTTGAAGACTAAATGGCAGTTGGTGTGATGTTCAGAATTCTGAGGAGTGCTATGCACAAACAGAATCTATACCAACGCATCAGATCTTTCCCATAGGCCTCACTAAATGCTTATGCAAAACATTATGAGCAGAATAAGAGAGCTGAGACAGAACCCCTAAAACACAGGCACTTGCGGAATGCTGACAGTAGAAGAGAACTGAGAGAGACCTTCCAAGGCACTGCAGGCTCTCATTATCAGAGGCTTTCGCAACAGGAGTAAGAACAGGAGAGTTAAGAGAGACAACACTGAGGAGCAGGTGCCCAGAACCTGAGAGTCTCTTTCAGCTATTCTGCCCTGTCTGTCAGACATACCATGCTAAATTCCTTACAGGTATGCTGACCATTCACTGACTACACTTCTTAGTACTCCAAAGATAAGGGCAAGACAGGAGAGTAGAAAGAGATTTCTTGAAACACAAAAAGTCAGAAGGCAATACATGATAGCAAAAGGAACTCCTGAACAACATAAAAAGCTGGTAGCCAGTTTATAAAGCAGAATGAGTTTCCAATTGGTTTAGAAAGCTGGAGATTGTTTGTACTGAGTTCTTGCTCTGCCAAAGGTAAGTACTGACTCACTTCTGAATCACTAACCTCATGGTGTACTAAATCTAATTAAAACAATAGTAAATTCCATTCTCGACTCAACTATGATTTAGGTGGACTTATGACAGAAAAAAGGGCGTTTTCTTTCCTGAGTAGAAATATTATTTACTTCAGTCTCTACTGTGTCTTACTTGCTTGTTTGTTTGATTTGGGTTGTTATTATTGTTATTGCTGTTGTTGTTATTTTAGTACACACAATGTCTGCACACATCAAAAATTATAAAACACATGAAGAAAAAATGTAAAGGAAATACAAGCAGACTTAGAGATGGTCAAGATGTTAAAATGATAAGACAGGGACTTTAAAGTAACTTTTTAAAAATAATGTATTGGAAAAGGTATATAACATAAATAAACAAATGAGTAATTTTAGTTTATAAATATAAACTATTACAAAAGAAAAGCCAAACAAAATTGCTGGAAATGAAATATACAATATCTGAAATGAAAAACCCGTATATCAGCTTATCAACAGATTGGAAACATCAATGAAAAGAATAAGTAAACTTGAAAGCAGAAAATCGTATCAATATTAGCACAGAAAAAGTGAAACAATGGAGTACAAATATCTAAAAGGGTAAACTATATGTCATTAGAATCTTTTAATTTGAAATAAAATTTTATTTATAATAAAGGAAAAAAACCATAACCTTAGAGTAAAGAAAGGTAGAAGCTTAATCAAATGATTAGTTAGCATTATCAACCAATATCATGTGCCAACTGAAATGATACGCCGAGAGGGACACAACACAACTTCAGTGATACAACTACCCCCCTAAAATGCAAAATATGAATCTACTTATAAGGAAACATTACACAAGCTGAAGTTGAAAGACATTACCTGTACTCTTCAGAAATTTTAAGATCAAAAAAGGTAAAGGAAGGCTGAGTAGACATTCCATATTTAAAGAGACATTACAACAAAATGCAATAAGCAGTTATGGATTGGATCTTGGACAAGGAAAAATATCTATAAGGGACATTATTGCCATGATTAATTAAAATTCAATATTAGATTATAATATATATCAGTGCTAAATGTTCTGGTTTTGTTCACTGGACTGTGGCTATGTTGAAAAATGCCTGTGTTTCTAGGAAATATGCAATAAACTAAGGATCAAGGGTGACAATATTTAAAATATACTCTCTATGGTTCTCTGTCTATAAGTATATATGTGATACATACAAACAGACACATGCAGAGAATAATTAAGCAAAAGAAGCAAAATACAAATAATTGGTGAATCTGGGAAAAGTATCATTGGAGATCCTTTTCATAAACTTGAAATTATATCAAAATATAAAGAATATCTTTAAAAAGAAATGATGCTGCCAGACAATACTATGCTCCTTAAGAAGTGGTTTTTTAGTCTTCGTTTCTTCATAGATTTGTTCTTTATTCATTCATTATGCTACATTCTCAAGAATTTTAAGGCATTCCTGGCAACCTTGCCACAGCTTCTTTCTCTTTAAGCCACTCTGATTCTTTCACCCTTAATCTGGGCAATCACCACAATTTGCCTACCTGAGGTGTGCATTTGCTTAGTGTCGCTGCATTTCTTATAAAGGGAGGTCTAAGTTTTGTGTGGAATTCCAAAGGAACGTGAGGGCTTTGCTGACTCCTGGGGGCAGCATAACTCTTTATCACCTTTTCCTCCTTCTCAGATTACCTCTTCCAAGTGGAGATCCATCTTAATTACTGTCCCTCCTATTTTTATTGACCGGCTATTGAGATTTATTGAGCACTCAATGTTTACTCATCACTGCCCTGTCACACTGATTATGACTTATTATAGTAGTCCTCCCTCATCCCTGGGGAATATGTTCTAAGACCTACCCCCCACCACCCCTCCGTGAACATCTAACAAGGAGGATAGTACCAAACCCTATATATACTATGTTTTTCCTATACATGCATACCTACGATAAAGTTAATTTATAAATTAGGCACAGTAGGAAATTAACAATAATAAAATGCAACAATTATAATAATACACTCTAATAAAAAGTATGTGAATGTGGTCTTTCTCTCAAAATATTTTATTGTAGTGCACTCACCTTTTTGTGATGATGTTAGATGGTAAAATGACTATGTGATGAGATGTAGTGAGGTGAAGACTCAGGCATAGCGATGTAGTGTTAGACTACTGATAATATGTCAGAAGGAGGATCATCTGCTTCTGAAACACCACTGACTACAGGCGAATGAAACTGAAGGGAAACCACAGGTAAGGGGTAGGAGGAGGACTATACTCCCAACTTAGTTATTCTCTGATTAAGCCCTCTGGAACTAAATAAGGTTGTGGTATATGCATGGAGTGGGGTAGGAAAAGTTGGCACTTCCTTTTCCAAGAAAGACATTCAGTAATATGTAACTATGTGACTCTTCTGGTGGATGCCCTAAGTAATAAAGGAGAAATTTTGGATTCCAACCCTATGTTCACCTATAGCTAGCTGGGTTATACTCTATTGCAACAGGATAAGCCCTAAACCTCATAGCTATATCAAAATAAATATCAACAGAAATTCTGCCTTCTCTAGAAAAATATTTTATAACAGTGATCTTACTGGAGACCTGACAATCTTTTCTTCTTATGTGAAAGCAGTTTCGCCAGAACTGTAATCAGTATTTTGACTATTAGTCCTAATACTAGTATTTTCTTTGTGTATTGTATATACATCTGTCTTCTCAAGAATGATTCAGCGTCTTTGCAGTCACTCAGACACAAAGGTGTCTAGGAATAAGGAGGCTTTCTTTTTTTGCCCTTAAAGCCCCCTTCACTCCTATCATTCCCATGTCATCAGTAACCATGTCTTTTTGCTATTTTTTTAATGTTTCTTACCTTTTCCTCTAACATTAATTCCCACTGAGAGCTCTTTGGTGTAGGCTTACTATCACTTGGACTTGGAAGAAGAAAATGGCCTTGATGCAATTAAATGAGCTGATATTCAAAGAAAAAGCAGGAAGGAAACTTTGAACAAGAAATCAATAGGTGATATAGAGTTGGACATTTCCAACCACAAGTGGTACAAGGTAGAGCTGATCATTCGCTCTTTATATCCTGTCATGTTTTTAGCAGAATCTTTCACATATTCTCAGTAACACATATTCTCAATAACATTTGTTAACTAAATGACCTCTAGAATGTATGTATAGAAGTGGTATCACTCAGTCCTTACTAGAACAACCATTTTCTATTCTACTCAACACACTCTTTCTACCTCTCAAATACACACACACACACACACACACACACACACACACATTGAGCGATAGGTAAAGATGAAGGACTTTGGTATCAACTTGATTTCAAATCCAGTTCTGTCCTTATCATATTTGTGACCTTGAGAAAGTTACTTAATCTCCTTAAGGTTTAGCTTCCTTGTCTGTAAACAAGATTAGGTGAGATAATGTGAAATTCACTTGCAAAAGTTAGGTATTATCCTACTTCTCTAAGTATTTTCCTTTTTAACAAATCATAACACAGTAATTATTCATACTTATACACATTATTACATATTTAGTTAGTCCCTCAAAATGTTAGTATGTTTTCATATGTCCCATAAAATATCTTATATAACTTTCCAGAAGTTAGTTATACCTTATCCACATGACAACATGAATATAGTTTCCATGAAGTAAGATTGTACCACTATCCTTAAATTATCTTATCCCAATTTTTAACCATGGATGTCTGTACTCAGAGAAGCTATGCACACTTGGGAAGATAATTCTTCTCAAGGTTTTCCATGGTCATGCATTCATGCCTTAAATCATTTTTTATATATTCCAGTGACCCACGAACAAATTAACACCTTAGGCTAGTATCCTCCCTCAACACTTACCCATGGGATGTCCTCAGGGCTTCACAAAGTCACTTTGGAAGCTCACTCCCATTCTAGAAAACTATAAAAAAATGGTGAGAGAAGAAAATTCCCAGGGTCATCCTGCCCCTAGTATGCTTTATCCGTTAAAGTAGTTAAGGGCACAGTAACTGGAGTCAAAATACCTGAATTCAAAGCCTAGCTCTGCTGTTTAGTTTCTCGGTAACTTTGAGGTATTTAGTCTCTCTGTGCTTTAGTTTTCTCATCTGCAAAATGGGGATAATTATAGAATCTATCTTAGGTGTATTTTAAAGATTAAATGAACTAATATATTTAAAATGCATAGTCCATGTCTAGAATCCATGGTAGACTTGGTGAAGGTCCTGAAAAAAAAAACTTAAATTCCTAGCCCACCATTGACTCAGAGCACAGGTAGATCATTTCTTAGTTCAAGAAATTTGGGTATTGAGAGTAGGTCCGAAAGGGCAGCATAGAAAGACCATGAACTCACCTCCTCACATAGACACACTAAATTTACATATAGGGTAAATTCTCCTGAAGAAGAGCTGAGGGTCCAGCTTTTGCACAACAAAGGATAGAGTGACCACATAGAGAGCAGTGGGAGAGACGGAGACACAGTAACAATAGGAAGCCCACCCCTGCGTCTACAAACCGTAGTGGGAAGGGTTAGCTCTGAGTGGTCCACATACAGACTCACATGACCTGGAACATTGCAAAAAACAAACAAAATAACCTAGCAGTTTAAAGGGAAATTAGACCATAAGTGAACAAAACCCATTTACCAACCCTAGAGCATCCGCGTAACAGTGAGGAAACTGCCAAAACTTTCTACAGGGTCATAGGTGCTAGAGAATGCCATTGTTTACCTTCCATCCTTTACCTTGATAGCACAAACAGGAGCGAGGGCTAGACACTCTAGCCAGCTTGCTGCCTCAGCAATCCCTGGAGTCCTAGCACATACCAGCTCCAGCCAGTCCCCATAAAACCCCCCACCTGTAACTGTCTCAACTCTAGCTGTCCCTCTATGGCTTTCCTGACATGGCACACACACAGACACACACGGTCTCCGCCCACTACAGCTTTAGCTATTTTGCCAAGGCGGCCCAGGTGTAAAGCACCCTGGGACACCCCAGCTTCCCACTCCAGCTCTAGCCATCCCACCATAATTCCCCCTGCATGGAGTGCCCTGGAGCATGCTGGGTGGCCCTGCTACAGAGCACCCCAGTATCACTAAGCCCATACTCACCCCAGATTCATCCATCTCATCAGGATGTGCCTGGTGCAGAGTGCCCAGGGATGCCTGGCCCACAACTACTCCAATTCCAGCCAGCTAACAAACAATATCACTTCTAAGTATTTATTTGAAGAAAATAAAACACTATTCTGCAGAGGTATAAGAACCCCTATTTCATTGCAGCATTATTTACAATAGCCAAGATATGGAAGCAACCTAAATGTCCATTGATGGATGGATAAAAAAGAGAGTGTATACACAAACACACACGCACCAGAATACTACTCAGCCAAAAAAAGAATGAAATCTTGTCATTTGCAGTAACATGGATGGACCTCGAGGGTATTATGCTAAGTGAAAAAAGTCAGATAGTGAAAGACAAATAACAAATGATTTCACTTATATGTGCAATTTAAAAAACAAAACAAGCAAAACAAAAAAACAAAACAGAAACAGACACATAGATACCAGAAACAAACTGTTGGTTACCAGAACGGGGAGGAAGAGGGCGACAGACAAAATCGGTAAAGGGGATTAGGAGGTACAAACTTTCAGTTATAAAATAAATGTCATGGGGATATAACATACGGCAGAGGGAATATGGCCAATAACATTGTGATAAGTTTGTATGGGGATGGACGGTAACTAAATTTATCATGGAGATCATTTCTAAATGTATAAAAATAGCAACTCACTATGACATATGCCTGAAACTAATAGGATATGATATGTCAATTATACTTCAGTAAAAAAAAAAAGAAAAGAAAAGAAAGAAAGAAATAGACTCCACTAACAGAAAAATGTAGAGAGAATATCTAAATCACTCAGTAGCTGACCACAGTAAATAAGCTCCAGCCGAAGTGGCCAATCGTGGGAACGAAGCGACAAGAACTCAAAGAAAAACACACTAACATGCTCAAGAAAAAAATGTGATCCTTCGTTATCAGAGAAAAAAAAAAGAGTTGGGCATGAGAATAGAAAATCCCAAAAGTTCGCTTGTCCTTTTTTGTAATTTTAAC
Source organism: Paguma larvata (assembly GCA_030068075.1). Taxonomy (NCBI): domain Eukaryota; kingdom Metazoa; phylum Chordata; class Mammalia; order Carnivora; family Viverridae; genus Paguma; species Paguma larvata. The sequence goes on from CM057823.1 coordinate 74,705,130, forward strand.
CTTGGGCACAGAAACCCCTTAATTCCATGTAGTTGAAGTGAAAGACACCAAGCATATATTAACATATATATTTATATATATATATATATATATATATAAACATATATTTATATATGTTAATATGTTAACATATATATTTATATATTTAAATATATATATATATGTATAGGAAGAGGCTTTATCTTTTGAAGAAAATATGAAATCACTAAGAACTAGACAAAGAAAATGGGGGAAAGGAAGTGACTATATCCTTTTTTGAAGGCAGCTTCTCCTTTTCTTCCTTTCAGTGAGTAGTATTGAAGGAAAGTACTGTAAAAACTTTAATGAAGCAATGAAACTCATTTTGAAACCTTTTGCATATGTTTTGTTCTGAGAAGAGCTGCACACAACCACATTCATATAAAAAAAAGGCACCCATAACTGATCTGTGATAGCTTATTAAACATTTACCTTAGCAACCACATATAAAACAGTCAAATATAATAGAAACTTTCAACTTTACGATCTAGCTGGTACACAAATGGTAATCCTAAACTGCTAAATGGGCAAAGGACCAAAGTGGAAGTGTTCCCTGAGCCTTTGAAATCAAATGTTCCTTTGTATTAAAACACTTTAAAAGTGTAAATTGGCAGTGATCTACGCATTGCCTGAGAGCTTCGCTTTTTCCTGTAGGTCTGTGGAGATCACTCACCCTGCTTCCACTCCCAGGTCTACGCTTCTACCAAAGCTATGCTTTCTGAGGACACGGTGCTTCCCACAGAGCTTTCCTTCTTACTGCAAAGTGTGGCTTCAATTCCATCTCCTCTACAACTCCCCTTATGTAATTGAATGACAATGATATATATATTTCAAAAAAGCAAACAAAGGCAGGAACTTTTAGCCGTCACCACCAATAAGATGATCCGTGGGGAAATTACTATTGTATATTCATTTGTCGACCATGAGGACAGAGGCTATATTTTTCCCTCAGCTCTACAAAATAGGTATCGAAGTGCCAAAGACCCCTCAATACTAGATGGTGCATTATATTTCATTGGCAATATGAATTAAAAAAAGAAAAATAGATGGAGGGTGGGAGAATTGGCCATTTATTAAAAATAAGAGAAGTGATATATGCATATATACAGCATATATCACATGATATACATATAATAAGAGATATATATGTGTGTTTGTGTACAAATACATGTCTTAGCTTTCCAACTATAATACAGTCTGTTATTTCAGTTTCATACCACAAACCTCAATTACATTTCTAAGTGTATTTTATAGGTAAGTTTATAGTTTAACATTTTTCTTTCACTAAAAAATTATCTTGATCTTTATTTTATTCTTAAGTTAAGTCCTAAATATCCCCAAATAGGCATTGTGAATACTTTCCCTACTCTCATAATTCTCCTCTCTTTGCAGGCCTGTTGGTTTAAGGTTACAAATACCTCTCATGCTTATTTCTTTTTCTAGTGGCTCTTATCCTGTTCGCCTTGAAACTTGCTTCTATTTTCTTTCTCATAATGAAAAGGAGATTGCTCTTTCCTGGTTACCAGGTACTCCAGATGAGAAATAAGATTTAGAGTGAGAAAACATGGACTATACACCAGGATTCTTGGATTTTCCTCTGTAATATCAAAGATCTCCAAACCAAACACAAAAGGTCTTAATTTCCCAACATTTATAAGGACTTTTTCCTGAATTTATGTTCTAAATCCATATTTTTAAGACTGAATAGTTGTAGTTCTCTTTGTCAACTCCTATGATATATTTGACTATTATTTCCACCATCTACTTAAAATAATTTGTGAAAGTGTCATGGCATTTCAAGTATCCAATGTTAGCTATTGATTTAGGGGAAACTTTTGGCATTTTTTTCCCTTAGTGGTTCATTCCCAAGTCAAATTTACAAACTAATTCCATTGAATTTACCACACTTCTATCTTGGGAATTAACAACATTCCCTTCTATTTGAGAAACCATTTCTTCCAGCTACTTGGCAATTATGGTTGCTGCTGTGTCCAGTGAAACCCACTAAACTAAGAAAGTATGTTTCTATCTCTAAATTAAAATTCTAAAAGAAAAAAAAACTTTAATCTAGAAACAAAGATAATAGAAACAAGACATATTTTTTTTTCCTTATGTATCCTGCTAAAGTTTCTCATTGTTCATAATTCTATCTAGACCACTGGCAATGCTTCATGGGCCAACTTGTTTCTAGAAAGAAGCAAGCAGTGGAGAAAGCCATTAGACTTATCTATCAAAATGGTCTCTCTCAGGGCTGTGACCTTGGCCAGCATAAAGCCAACCATCCGAAAATGCCATCTACATAGACTTCAGATTCAGGTGAATATTCTCCCACAAAATTTAGTCATTAACAAGTATCATTTACTTACATAAGGAAGAAAAGTGCAAGAGGAATTCTGGACTTGACAGAATTGACACTTGACAGCATGTGATCTGTCAATCCCTCTACTTCATCTGACATATTTGCTCCATTTTGGTCTTCTTGGCCTGACCAAGAAGTGTTTGAGTTTTTTCCAGTTTCTTGTGCCCATAAGTTTTGAAAGTTCAAAAGACCAACAAACATGTTCTCTAACTGTTTATGATCTTGTTCTTATCGACTGCATTTAGGAAAATAAAATTTCAAATTTCTCATAGTATCAGTACCTCCTGGCACATAAAGTTGCACACTGAAGAAGTATCTGAGGCAAATACGACAGTGGAATATTTCTATAAATAAAGATAATCTCCTAGTTACTAGCAAATAGATCATTTTGGTTTGATAAAGCTTCAGAACGCAGCAGTCATAAGCTCTATATGACAGAAACTTTAGAGGAGGCCAACAATCAAGATTGAAAACTAATCTAAGTAGAAGGAGGTAGGTAGAAGAAAACAGTAATTTACAGAAGGGCCTAATTAATGCCACTTGTGACAGGCACTCCATTTTCGTTTGAAACCACAGAATAATAAAATAGTGAATTGTGACACTAGAATGGTCCTTAGAGTTCTTCTAGGTCTCAACCTGCTTAGGCTAGGCCAAAGACTTATATGGCTCTTTTTTATCCATCTTTGGCAACTTTTAAATCAACTTTGATTATCTCTGTGATGCGCTATGTCACAGCAAAATATACTTTCCATATTCTTACAATTAACATATATTTAAGGGTTTTCTGAAGAAAATCATAAAAATAATTGACCCACTTACTGAATATTGTGCCTTTCTTTTAAAGAACCCAAAAGATTTTTTCCTCATTTCTCTTTAAACAAATGATGTAATTTTATATATGAAGAAAAGATACTATTATTTTATAAATGTAGAACTAAAGCTCAAGGAGATGAAATAAAAATTATGCCGTCCTTCCTTTCAGAAAGTGAATCTTCTCATTTAGAGCTAGACGTGCACTTTGAGTATCTTTCTCAGTCATTGCCATGACTTTACAGTGAGTTTATAGTGGATTTCATAGCTATACCAACACCCTCAGTTTTGTCTAATCCTCTTGGATCCTTTGGCCCTAGTATGATGCTCTATATTATGTATGTACATATATACATATACATACATATAAATGGCCCTTTGGGATTTGTACCGGTGTGTTCATACTGACCAGTTTCATTAGTGTTCTCATTTTGAGTATTACAAATCCACATAGTGACTGCCAAGGATTAAGAATCAGTCTGTGACAATGAAAGAGAGAAAAGCTCACTGGCCCACACTGAGATCAAATGACTAAACTTAGTCTCATTAATGTCTTTATTAATCAAGCTAACAAATTGTTCTAAGATAGAAGCCCAATGACTGGTAAACTAAATGCTTCTCAGATCTAACCAGTAACCCTTGATTTTACAAGCAGTATCACAAAATATATATTGTGATTTACCACTGACAATTACTGTATTTTGTGAATCATTAATTTCAAGACCTCGAATTTTAAACAAAATTAATTTGTATCTTATTACAAATCTGCTACTTATAATTCTACTCATCAGGCTATTTCAAATTGAATTTCCTTGATTTGAGGACTTTCATTCTATAGACAATGGTAGCTGGTATATTTAGAGAAGGTATTTACTCAAAGTCATACTTTAATAAAGTGGTAAGCTATAATTTAAATATATTTTGGTATAATTTAATTTAAAGATTTTAATTTTAGCCTGTACAATTTGCTTCACAAGAAATTAGCAAATGCTAATGAATGATTACTATGTTAGGCACAGGCTAAATGCTACCTAATTTTATTATCTTATTGGGCTTTCATGACAACCCCATGAAGAAGTTATTAAGAGATTTTTCCCATTTTATGATAAGAAAAACAGGAACCTGGAGTTAAAGATGCAATTTAGTCCATACCTATAACTAAACTTTGCCTTATGCCTAGACAATTTGGTGGTCACCTACACAGTTTAAAGGCATTATTTATAGGCACATAAACACACCCCTGCCTTACATGGACTTGATATTCCATCATAGAAAGTAAGTCCTTTGAGCTAAAGCATCATGCCTTCAGTAATCATAATTAAAATATAAACAATTCTAAAGCAGGCAATACCCCATCTTTGGTCAGATATGCCAGAAGGAGACCCTGAAAGGATTCAGGCGGAAGAGATGTATACATTTCCAGGGGATATCAGTAAGGGGGTGGGAGGTATAAAAGAGGAACAGAGAGGAGACCAAATGTGCTCTAGCCTGATTCAATACGGAAACCTTAAAAATTAGGCTTGCCTCAGTATTGTCTTGGACCCAAAATGACAAATTTGGGCTTTCATAATCTCCCACTCCTTAGCTGTTCTTTAAATCCTACTTCAGAAAGATTAAATCCCTAGATTCTTTTGGGTAGAGTAGTTCCTGAAGTAACAGACACTGGCTATTGAGAGCCAAAACACACAAAGCCAGGAGCACCCCCAAAATAGGAACAAAGAATTGAAGGGAACGTGCACAGAGCACCAATATATCTGCACATATATTGAAGCTCTTCATTCATTAGCGTCTCCACAGGAAAGAACGCAAAGCCCCCAGGGAAAGAGAAATGATCTGGGAATGTCTGTTGAAGGCAGATAGAAGAAACAAGAAGTCAGAGAGGGTCCATGCCTTGAGTAGGAGGTAAGGTCATTCAGGTGAAAGTCCTGGGGACCATTCCTACCGCAGGAAAGGAACAAAGCTGAGAATGGAAGTGAGAGAAGAAAGAGCATAAGTGTTGAGAGAACACCACAATTTGAAATAATCTTCTGTGGATCTCTTTTGGTGGATAGGTGTTCTAATATCTTAGCAGCCTTCCAGGAGAGTTACTATTCACACCTATGGGCTTTTTATTAACATTGTGACTACTAACTCAGCCTTTTTATATACCGAAGAAAACACTGTAGTTTTTTGTTTAACAAAGACACATTTTAAAATTTTATAAGCTTACTAAATTCTAATGGTAAAGAAAAATAACAGAATAGAGAGCCCAGAAATAGACCCACATAAATATAGTTACCTGATTTTTGGCACAGGAGCAAAGACAATACAATGGAATAAAGTTAGTCTTTTCAAGAAATGACACATTTATAGGCAAAGAGTGATTCTGAACACAGACTGTACACCCTTCAGAAAAATTAACTCACATAGGATCACATTAATGTAAAATGCAAAATTATAAAATTTATAGAAGATAATATAGGAGAAACTCTAGATGACCTTGGACATGGTAGTGACTTTCTAGATAAAACACCAAAGAAACAATCCATGACGGAAATAATTGATAAGCTAGACTTCATTAAAATTAAAAACCTCTATTCTTGCAATGTCAAAAGAATGAGAAAATGCACAGTCTAGGAGAAAATATTTGCAAGACACATCTGATAAAGGACTATTATCCAAAATATGAAAAAAAAAGGAAAAAACTTTTAAAACTCACAATAAGAAAGTGAACAGCACAATTTAAAAATAGGCCAAAGACTTTAATGGACACCCCATCAAAGAAGATATACGGATAGTAAACAAGCACATGGAAAGACACTCCACATAGTATGCCATCAGGGACAGGCAAACCAAAGCAACAATGTGGTAGCTATTAGAATATCCAAAATCCAGATCACTGACAATGCTGGTGAGGATGTGGAGCAATAGAAACTCTCATTCATTATAGGTGGGAATCCAAAATGGTACAGCCACTTTAGAAGACAGTTTGGCCATTTCTTATAAACTAAACATACTCTTATCAAATGATCCAGCAGTTGAAAACTAATGTCAACCCAAAAACCTGCCCATAGATATTTATAGCAGTTTCATTCATAATTGCCAAAACTTGGGAGCAACCAAGATGTATTTAGGTAAATGAATGGATTAATAAACTGTGGTACATCCAGACAACTGGAATATTATTATTATTATTTTTTTATTATTATTATTTTTTATTATTATTTCATTATTATTACTATTTTTAGAGGGAGTGAGTGAGCAGGAGAGTGAGCAGAGAGAGGGAGAGAGAAAATCTTAAGCAGGTTCCACACCCAGCACAGAGCCCAACATGGGGCTTGATCCCGCAACCTTGAGATCATGACCTGAGGCAAAATTAACAGTTGGATGCTTAACCAACTCACCTGAGCTACTCAGGTGCCCGAGACAATGGAATATGATTTAGTGCTAAAAAGAAATGAGCAATCAAGTCGTGAAAAGGCAAAATGGAAACCTAAATAAATGCATATTGCCAATTGAAGAAAGCCAGTCTAAAAAGGCTACATACCATAGAATTTCAACCATATTTCCATTCTGGAAAACCAAAAACTATGAAGAAAATAATAATGATCATTGTTTGGGAGTGAGGGAGAGGGATGAACAGATGGAACATGGAAGATTTTTAGAATAGTGAAACCACTCTGTATAATACTATAATGGTGGATGCACACCATTATACATTTTTCCAAACCCATAGAATGTACATTAAGAGTGAACTTTAGTGTAACCTATGTAACCAATGAATTTTTAATGTAATATATGAATCTATATGTCACTGTAGTTTCATCAGTTGTAACAAATATACCACTCTGGTGAGGGATGTTGATAATGGGGGAGGCTCTGTACATATGGGGGCCAAAGGTACAATGGGAAAATTGGTGTACCTTCCTTTTAATTTTGCCGTGAACCTTAAACCACTCTAAAAAAGTTTTAATCATAATTTTTAAAAAATAAAGAAATTTCAAAAATTCCATATTATTCACTTTCTACTAATCTTTCCAAAATTTTTTCTTGCCAAATATATTTATAATAACTGCTCCTAAGGGAAGTCAACATTTAGAGCTGTGTTTTTTTTTCCTTATTCTTGAAACCTCAAATTATGGAAATGTTAGAGAGTTTACGTGATGGTGGAAAAAATATACTTTGTACCTGTTTTCAGAAACTCTGTTACGTATGCACATTAATCATGTTTGGGATGATTTATTTCTGCATTCATGCTGGCCAATTTTATTAGTGTTTAGTTTGGCTGAATAGAAGAAAATCTGCTTTCTATTTCACCTCTGTAAAAAGAAGAGTTAGATTTGTACTAACTTACATAAAGGCCATACATCTGCTTTGTTCTTAATCTCAGGCACATTCATACTCATCTTTCTTCTACATTCTCCCTCTGCAGCACCCTCTATAAAATCTTTTGATCTAGGTCTCTTCAAGTTATACCTTCAGATTGTCTTCCAACGCCTTTGGAATCTTCAGTGTCTACAACAAGGATGTTTCACATTCACTATATGGATCTTGTCAATGTCATTCCCCACTTTAGTACTTAGTCTTTAGTGCCAGTGCCGGCCTCAAATATCTTACTGTTGAGACTGCCTGTCTGCATGCTCTCCAACCACTACATTGCCGCTAGGAGGCTAACCTCCCGAACAGACCCAAAAGTCGCCTTCTTTTGGCCACTGACACATTAATGGTCCTTTATCACTCTCCAACATGGCCATTGTCCCTCAGTTTGCAAAGCAAATGCCCTTCATGTTTGTGGTTGTTGTTTAGTCCTACATATTCAGAAAGCTTTCTCAACTCCCTACCCCCAAAATATTACCTCAAACTTTTCAAAATAGTAACACATTTATTTGAATTTATCTTTCCTATTCACTACTACTCTGGCCTCTCTAAGGGCAAGGTTCACATTTAGTAATTCCTAAATTCCTAATATCCAATAAGGGTCCATCCGCCTGAGCCCTAAATAACTCTACTTAGATTTACAATGTTGATTTGGTCATACTATTTTGATTTTCTTTTTCACGTGGGGGTACTACTGAGATAGAGTTTCAGAAATTCTACCTCTCCTCATTTCCATTGTTCGAACTTCTACCATGTCCTAACATTTCCGCTTAATAGCAAATAGTTTGGTGAAAATTCCATCTCTTTGCTATATATTTGTGTACTTACAATGATTAAACCTTGTGACAAATATTTGGCTAACCATGCTGAGCACCATTTGCTTAGATTCAGTCCTTTGGTTCCTTTCTTATAGTAAGAGCATGCGAATAATCAAAGATAGGTCTAGCTTCAATTAACTCGCAACATTCTAAGTTGTAAAATTGCTGACCAAGTTACTGACTCTAAATGGTTTGGGCTACTTTAAAACACGTGGATGAAGAGTAAGACATCAATCTTCCTCATATTTAGTCTACCCTAGAAAAAAGATTGAGATTTTAAGCAAAAATATTTACATTCTTTATAGTTATTTCTGCCACTATAAATACAACTGTATATGGAGACATAAAGTTTCCAATAGCATGCTGAATATAACATTTTACTTTTCTTCCGTCCTTTATGCCCTATTACATTCAGCAAATAATCAGGGATAAGAACTTTTGCTTTGTAGCTAAATAAGATGGTTCTTGTAGAATGGGTAAGAGGACCATGAATTCTAGTGTATGGATTTAGAGTTCAGACTTTGAAGTCACACATGGGCTAAAATCCTGATAGTCAATCAGCCTGAGCCTAGAGCAAGTTACTTAGCATCTCTAAACTTCAGTTTGCTCATCTGTTACATGAAGACAACAGTAGTACCTATTTCACAAGATTTTATAAGTATTAAATGAGATAATGGATGTAAAGCATGTAACTTGGTGCTTAGACAAATCCATGATTAGTAATGCGAGTTACTATTTTCATTATCATCACCATTATTCTATATGCACTACATTTTCAAATTCCAGTGAAATTCTAAGTAAAACATGGCAGGGAGGATCAAGGAACTATGAAAGCTATTGACTAATGGTTGAAAGAAAACCCAACCAAATAAATAACTTATTTCTATAAAACGAAGAGAAGAAGCTTGATAGATGCTCATCAGGTAGGGTGACCATATAATTTATCATCCTAATTGAGACCCTTTGGAGAGCCAAAGGAGCCCAATTATTAATTAATCCAGGACAAAAGCATAAGCAAAGACCATCCCAGGCTGAATCAAGACTCAGGGTCATGCTTTTGTTAGCATACTCTGATTTCTGGTATTCTAAAATGAAGGAGACAGAGGGAAAAAAAAGAAATCTAACACTACAGCTTTGGGATTTCTATGCCACAAAATTTTTGAAATCCCTATCTATTACAGAGAAAGTCAGTGAAGTCAAAAAAATTACCAAGGTACTGCTAAACATCTAGAAACACAGAATGAACATCAAAATAATAAACTTGTGGAATGGATGCAAATTTTAACATCAAAACCTGAGTCAAGTTCTAGCTCTGCATTTAAATCTTCACGTAACTGGGCAAGTTAGAATCTCTAACCTTCTGTTACTTCTCCGCAAGTGATAAAAATGATGACAATGATGATGATGATGATGATGATGATGATGATGATGATGATATACACCCAATCACTGTGATACATAAAGTTGCATTATACATTATAAAGCAACAAACAACAGTTCATTAATTGAATTAGTTATCTTAGGAATTTCTTAATATTTATCATAATCCTCTTCATTTGAGAAATGAAGAGAGAAGAACAAGAAGCTTGCTTATTAAATTCAAGAACTCTAAGGATAATAACAATGCAACATTCTCTACCTTGCACAGACGATTGCTGAACTTAGTTATTAAAACGGTATGCTCTTTTACAAAATGTCAAGATTAAGTCAATAAATATTACGGCCTCACACACACACACAAAAAGTCATCCTTAAAAATAATTAAATGAATAACAAACAAATCCTTTTTTAAGAGGTTGGGTTTTAAGCAGTTAATTCAATCAAACCTGTGGATAGGTTAGGGAGGACTAGGCAAAAAGGTTTCCAGGACTCCTATTTGTTCCAATTCTGTGGTTTTCAATTCAAGTAAGCATTTGAATTATCTGAGTTCTTAAACACCAAGATGCCTTTCCCAAGCAATTAAATCCTAATCTCCAATGTGTGGGGCCTAGGCATTGGTATTTTTAAAAGCTTTAGGGTGATTCTGATAGGCAACTGGGGTTGGCACCCTAATTCAGTGGCTAGATTTAGAAGGAGGCACCTCAGGGCATTCTTTTACCTATATATCCTTCAAGGCACTGCTGTTTCAATCCCCATCCATATACTCTTTTCTAAACCCTTAGGCCCAGGAATCTCAGTGTCTTAAACTTCTCTTTGTCTTTACTTTAGTCCTAATCAAATTCCACTGAAAATGTTTCTAGTAACTCTACTCACACGGAAAGGTAACCATTGATAAGACAAAAGATCTTCTTAATAATGTTTACATTTCAACAATGAACCAAACTTTAAGGTAAAGAAAGAACACTTGGAGGGGAGGAAATAGAGACAATGGGTCAGCACATCAGGAAGTGAATCCTGAGCATTTTCTGGAGCTTTCTAGTACTCCAGAAATCATATCAAGGATGTGGTACTCCATCTATCTGTGCCTAAACCTGTAAAGTTGATGTAGGTATCAGTTCATGAATAAAACAAATAGTACAAGTCAATACAATAATGTAACATTTGGTTCACACCTTTTATTTCCAGACAACATTAGGCATCTTCAATCCCATAACCCTGATGGAAAGTTAAGAATCGCTATCTTCATTTTACCTATGAGAAAATGGTGACATCACTCCTGCAGATACAGATAAGGAATTGTCACTTCAACTTGACTTCAAACCTCAGCTCTTTTCCACTTTTCCATGCTTTTTCCCCAAATGCAATTATTGCTTTGAGAAGTGATTAAGGCCACGTTACAGCGAATTCAGAACAAAAGAGAAAAAACCTGTTAGGGAGGTTGATAAACCCTGCAGTAATTTAGAGCTTACTCTTTTGTGTATTTTAAAGCCAGCTAATGTGGGAAAATGCAAACCGTTTTGATCCAAAAATGTTTATTAGCGTATTCAACCTCCACTGTTTATTAGCGTATTCAACCTCCACTGTTTCTGCTATCACTTAAATGCTGTGGGGACATCAGTAAGTCCCTGTAAACTACCCTTGGCAGGAAAAGCCTCTGTGGTGACATAGCAAGTATCACGTTCGGTGTAATAGTCTAAGGGCAGAAACAAGAATCTGCATCACCCCAGGAATGAAAAGGGAACTGAGTGATTTGTACATTCTACATCTAAACCAATCCGATAAAGAACAGCCAGGTACACTTGATAATGTATTGGTTTGATATTTGAGAGAAAATATCATCCATCCACCCAGATAACGGTTTATGCCAAACGAGTCAGCTAGAATCTTGGCATATTGATCATTTTTAAGGATAACTCAGTGAGTGGAAAATGAGTGGAAATAATTTATAAGATGATAAAATGTGTTCTTACTTTTTAAGGCTGATTTAGAGTTTTGTATTTAGACACTCGATACTTGTGGCTAAAAATTTAGATTTTAAAATTGAATGTGGCAGAAGATGAACTACATTTGGGTGTTAGATTTTATTTTAAGACTAATGTGCACATCTAAGGACAGAAAATACTAGACAGAATTATTTGGACGGAAGAAGGGGGAAAGGAGACATGAGAGAGAAAGGAAGAGGAATGAAGAAAGATTACCTGTAGAGCAAGGAATGAGAAGTTTCTCACATTACACATTCCCTTTGTCCCAGAAAGATCAAAGGTAAGTGTTGAGAAGAGGAAATAACTCGAGTCTTATTCTCAAGAGGGAAAGAAGGATAGACTCCCTCCATGGGCAACTGAGAGACATAGTAAGCTTGAGCTGTACAAGGAGAGAGGAAAAAGATGGTACAGAAAATGAGAATATTTTTTAATTTTTTTAAGTTTAATTTTGAGAAAGAGAGAGCGAGCACAAGTGGGGGAGGAGCAGAGAGAGAGGGAGACACAGAACCTGAAACAGGCTCCGGGCTCTGAGCTGTCAGCACAGAGCCCGAATGCGGGGCTCCAACTCGCGGACCGTGAGATCATGACCTGAGCCAAAGTTGGACACTCAACCGACTGAGCCACCCAGGCGCCCTCAGAAAATGAGAATATTTAAGAAATCAATCTAAATAGATAGAAGCCTAGGGTGTGGCAAGTCCATGGAGTTTTGAAAGAAGCAGGGAGAACAGTTTCAAATTGTATAAAGACACAAGAAGACAGTAGAGCTGATGTAATGTTGACTTGTCACCGAGCATGAGGTTGTAGCTGCAGCTAGAATAGGGAATGGTAGAGCAAGCGATGACAGGAATCGCAGTGATTTATCACAAAGCAAATGGCCTTAGGAAGGACCAGATGAAAACCAGACATCACGGAGGATGCTGGAATGAACGAGTGGCAGAGGGCCAGCCACAAACATGTACAGTCTTAGTGGCAGTTGAACCTACAGTGATCACACATGATCTTTACATGGGGACAAAGCATAAGCTTGATGCTCTCAAAAGCCGAATAAGGTCTTTGTATCAAAGGAAAAAAACAAACGTTACTCAATAGGCAAACAATGCTGAAAGTTCACTTCCTCTAACTCTATAGTCAGGCTACTTAGTCAGGATAACATCACTCTATGGCCAGGTGCTGAAGTCAGGAAGTAGTTTATTTTCACTGAAACCGAAGGGGAAATTAGAGAGAAAAACAGCTGCAACTTGATCAATTCAGGAAAAGCAGGTACGAATAAAGAGAGCCAGTGAAAGAGAGAGTCAGCTCAGATTCGCTTCGAGCTAAATTTTGCACGAGAGAGAGAGAGAAAGAGAGAGAGAGAGAGAGAGAGAGAGAGAGAGAATACCCAGAATCACTCATCTATATTTGGTAGAAAAGACAAAAGCTGAATTGGGAATTGAGGCTTTCTGGGTCAGAGGGCAAAGTCAGCTCTAGGAGTCGATGGGGTCATGAGTGAGACCCCTTGAAAAACCCAAGGGAAATAGGTCAAATCACAGGATTTCTCCAAATCGGAGGAGGTGACTAAGAAGGAGGAGGGAAAGAGGCCAGAGTTAGAAGGGGAGAAGGGAAAATACAGAAAGGGAGAGGTTTTGAGAAGCAGGGCAGGGAACGGAGACAAAAGGAGAAAAAGCTACTTTCAAACCAGTACTTCACAAAGAGGACGTCCTTTTCCCAGGGATATTCCAAGGGAGTCAGGCAACCAGAGCTGCGACCTCTCTAACATCTGTTAAGCAAGGGCAGTTTTAGATTTGCGACAAAATAGCTTCTGCTTCACCCACTTTCTTATCTTTTACTGGAACCATAAGGCCCGATACCATGCCCACCCTGCCTTCCATGCACTGCCCACCTTCTCCTCAGCGCTTTCCTCCCTCCTACAGTGTCAAGCAGAGTAGAGACAGTTACCAGCTTCCCCTCCCAGCGGCTGAATTATTCTTCCGTGCTTTTATTTTGATAGCAAAGTGGTTCAAGGTATGTTTGAGGGTTGTGGAAACCCTCAAAGGGATTACAGAAAGAAAAAGTTTTGAAAACCATGCTCTAAATAAAGAATTGGAGACAAAAACCTGTCATAATGAAAAATTAAACTAAACTGCCTCAAATAAAGCAAAGGAGCAGCCAATACCTTGGTGAGCAAGGAGAGAAATTCATATAACATGGGACTAGTAATGACACAGCTTCCTGCAAATGTCTAAGCCTCTTTCTCCCTGGCATGTGATAGGGAAATGGAAGGGAGAATTTACAGCCATGCGATAGTAACATGCAAAATCAAGTTTATTTCTAAATTTGAAATTTATTGTCAGTAACTTCTACCATAAATACACCTGCGTGAATGAATGAGTCGGAATACCCAGAGCTCAGTGGGCTACAAAACCAGGCCTTTCCCTATTGTGAGGTCTTTGAAGTTTGTCTTTTTCAAATAATCAATATAGTAGTATGTTCGTGAAGAGCCCGGGAAACAAACAAACAAACAAACAAACAAGATTATACATTGGTTATATGACCTTGGGAAAATTAATCGTTCTCCCTGAGCATTAGTCAATTTGTTTAGTGGAGATATTAATACTTACATCACAGAGATTAGATGAGGATTAAGATTTTATTTTTTTTAATGTTTATTTATTATTTTTGAGACAGAGAGAGACAGAGCATGAGTGGGGGAAGGGCAGAGAGAGAGAGGGAGACACAGAATCCAAAGCAGGCTGCAGGCTCCAGGCTCTGAGCTGTCAGCACAGAGCCCGACGCAGAGCTCGAACTCACGGACCGCAAGATCATGACCTGAGCTCAAGTCGGACACTCAACTGACTGAGCCACCCAGGCACCCCAAGGATTAAAATTTTAAAAATAGTTATTATTTGCGAGTGCTTTCTATCTGTCTTAGGGAGGGTATTAATGACTTTACATGCATGACCTCATTCATTGTCTACAACTACTTTCTAAATAATTGCATGGATGGATGGATGGATAGATGAAATGATCAGTTCCCACTTTAGAGATGAGAAACTGAGACCTAGATTAAATAATTTGCACAAGGCCTACTTAGGCTCTTGATCTGGCCGATCGAGACAGATCTGATTTTCAGGGTAAATGGTCGGTATGCTTTTAAACATGTCTGAATCAGAGAAATAAGAGTTTTCCCACCACCACCTGTTTAACATTCATGAAGAAATGTCCCCAAAGTATTAGAACCATAGAGTTTTCTGAATGAGGATGAGGCGTACACTAGGAAGGCATGGTAATCAGAGAAAGTATAGTTCCTTGGGTCAGAGGAAGATTCTGGATTCAGAAAATGATTTTGAATGTCAACTCTGCTTCTCACTGAGCAGGATCACGGGCAAATTGATCAACTTCTCTGAGAACTGTTTCTCTGTCTTCGTAAAATGAACACTATCATAGTTTTGTCTCACGGTTGCTCCCAAAATTCAGTAAGACGATTATATAAAACACCTGGACATATAAGTGGCCAGTAAATTGTAGCTGTTATCACTATTCTTCTTAGTGTGAAAATCACTAATCAAACTTCTGAAAAGAGATTTCAGACAAACCTGTTCCCTTTGTCCCTCCTATTCCAGGGCCTTCCACACATGCTTTCTCTGCATTTTTACATCATATATATTTTTTTAAACCCGTGATGGACAACTAATGTCTGCATTCTGATGTTGCCAGAATGTTTTTCTGCTTAGTGAGCTTTAATTATTCCTGAATTACATTAGGATTCCCATGGAATTACTTATTATAGCCACACAGTGCCAAAATGAGTCACCATGATTAAATCTGTGAGAATGGCTACCAAGGAAACTATGTATGAATTTCCATCCTGTAAAGTATTCGGTCACATGAAACCAACTTCCAATGAGTAACATGAGTAATATCTCAAGGATTTTATGGCATCACAGACAGTGAATGAGTAGTTCTACATATCAACTAGTGTAGTGATAATATTGATTTGTGTCCTATCGTGTATTTCTTTTTCAAGAACTTAAAATTAAATTGAAGATATAATATTTTTATATATCTTTAATCATCGTACATATCTTGATTTTAGGGAACTAGCAGAATAAATAACTAAGTTTCACTGATGTAATATATGATCATATAATACTACATAGTTATCCCAAAGTTAAAAATGTTATTTAGCCTTGTAATCTACACAAGAAATCTAGAGCACCAAATCTACCATGACTTTCTATGAGAAAAAGCACTGAAATAATGAACAAAATATTATTCCTCTTCCTATGATTGAATGGTTGCTTAGAAAACCATTTTTAATCTATAAATATATTCTAGAGGTCTGTTTTAAAGTCAGCATATAAATTAATATTTACATTGATGGTGTCAGATCTTGGGATTCCAAAATAAGGAGTAATAAAAATAAAACTAGCATGATGCTGTGTATTTCTTGATTCCATAAATATGCAAAAAGTATCTTCATATTTCAATAATATTGTAACTGGATTTGTGCTGACATGATAGCATCATACTTTATTCATGTCGGGTTGGATTCTCTGAATTTTGGTCCCAATTTGCCTCCACTGCACAATGATATGATTTCTCCTGAATCAGAGGTGGGACTGGGACATCTAGAGGTAGAATAAGAGAGATTGGAAAGTTTTGAAAGCAAACTCTATGGGAAATTAAGATATAGGGAGTTAAATCTGGTGGAAGCATTCTATAGTTTTATTCAATCTGAAAACGTATAACTTCATACACTATATTTAGAAGCTACCATTGTGTAAGTGGGTGAACATCAGGCAGACCCCTGAATGTTTTGGTTTCCTTTTTTTTGTTTTCCAGGAGCAACCCTCCTCCCAAAATTTGTAGGAGAGCACAAATATAGATTAAAACTTACATACTTTCATGACTTCAGTTGGCTCTACACATCACCTACTCCATTTTTTTTCAACTTCATATGTGGATGTTTACATATCTGAAGGCACTGAACTTACTTTCTGTAATTATGAAATAGTGTTTATGAAATGTCATTAATATAATTTGTCTGTTGTCGTACCTTATTTATATTATTTGTGGAGGATATTGTTTCCATTTGTTTCAAAGTTGACAGAAACTGAGGCTGAGCATTCACTGCCGCCAATGGCAGCCGAGAGATCAGAAATGTTTTCTTTAATCCTTCTACCTCATCACTAGCCTGGGGAAAGCCTCCAGTCATTTCCAGCTTTCTTCCTTTTCTCTCCGATTCCTGTTTGTGAACTGGGCGCACTTCTAATCTTATCTTTCTTACACTTTCTGCATTCCCATTAGATTTCGAAGTGGAATGTAGGCGGGAAACATGCTAATAGTATGAGGGCAGAAATTATGCTAATGGAGAGTGGATACAATGGGCTCGTAGGCATGTCTGTAATTTTCTCTCTCTAGTCTTCCATTTCCTTTCTTTCATTCTGCTTAAGCAAATCTCTTTGAGGGAAGCCCTAGGACTCAGGACGAAGAAAGTAGGTTTTTACATTGGAGAGATTGCCCAAGAGACTCAGAGTCACCCATTTACCTTTTTTCCTCAGCTTTAACATGAAGGTAGTAATATACTTATTTCATAGCACTCTTACAAGCACTAAATGCACTAAATATAATTTAAGCAGCAAAACAGACACAGACAAACAAACCCAGTCCACACTCACAATAAGAACTTAATAAATGGGGCAGTTGTTAATTGGTTTGTGGCTGTTATCCTCCCTTGCACCCTTACCCAACCCCTCACCCCACCTGAGCCACCTGCTCTCTCTCTCTCTCTCTCTCTCTCTCATTTAAGTTCTCTCTCCTTACATGGTCCAGGTCTCTCAGTCACATCACTCTTTCAACATGTACTAGGTCAAATACTACGATGTACAAGGCATCACTTAAAGAATTTCAGGAAACGCAGGTGTGTATAGAAACTTTCTCCAAATAGCCAAGAGAGTAAAGCCACCTCTGCTTTACAGACCGTGCGCTGGCCGAGCCTGAGCAAGCCACTTCACTTTCCTGAGACTGACTCCACACATTCACATGGATGTTAATGCTATCTTTGTTTTAACATTACCTTTTCTGACCATTTTATTGCATAAATCAGACTACATAAATTATGAGAATAGGTTTTGAAAACTATAATAAGTAGGCTATGAAATCTTTGGTATAAATGTAAAAAAGAATCTCAATTGTAATAAATCTGGGAGAATTTCACTCATTCTATAGAAATATGCAGCTCAAGCCTTTTTAATGTTACCCTTCTCTTCAAATTCCAATTCTTACTCTGTACAGGAGGGCTCTTGAAGAACTGACTCGGCCTCAAAATGTGGGACAATCTTTCCCTCCTTTCATCACCTCATTAAAGTCTAATGAGGTGAAGAGGGAAAAAAGGGTCACATTTTGGCTTTTAAATCTATTCAATATACATGGTTGGAAGCAGTGTTTTAAAACCAATATGACGACAAGCTTGCAAAATAGCTATTTTCTGTAAAGAATAGGGCTTCTCGGAGTGGTATTTGAGTTTCATGCCTTGTATGTCATTATATTTTCCCCCTGACTTTACCGAAGTGTTCAAATGTCAGGCTCCAGTTCGCCTTTGAATCGACCTTCCACTCAGTCCATGCAGACTTGTTGGATTAGGTAAACTGAAGTCCCATCAAGATAAAGTTGCCCCGAGGTGCACAAGAGGGCATTACAGAGAATCAGGTAAACTGTGAATGGAGTCTTCTGTGTGAAATAAATTAACTATAAAAGGCCCCAGGTGGCTTTTCCTATCTTCCAAGAATTAACAAAGTTTCATTGTTATGGAATAAACTTGTGGGATTTTTTTTTTTTATGACAGAATAAATGTTACATATACACTATATAATTCATTCCATCCTGGCAGGAAATGGTCTTCAGTTTTCTCCCGGGAACTGTACAAACATCTGGATAATCTTGAAATCTTTTAATATGAAAGAGTGGTAATTACCCCCAAACTTATTACTTCCCACATTTATGTCCTATTTTCCAATTGGAAATGTCTCTCTTTCTCAGTGAGGATTTAAAGATTGGTTATGAAGAAATTAATTTTACGATGTGTCCACAAAGGACACAGGCCTCATCCCGTGAAAATTCACAAAAAGATATTTTGTTTGCCATTTTTCTTCAAGGCAGCCAAATTTCCGAATTTTACAGATGTTCATTTTTTTTTTTTTGGTTTCTTCTGTTTTTGAATGTTGGGCTGAAATGACTTTTTAATGTAACGAGTAGTATTACATGGTTGTTTATATTTAGCTTCACATTCTCATTCATCACTACCCTTTGGAAGAATTTTGACAAGCAATGTACAAATGTGACATGGGTACAAAAGCATATCTCAGAGCTCTGGAATCTCTGGGCGAATGCCATCCTCGCTATAGTGCTGCATAACTCTGGAGGAGAATTTCCAGTGAGTTACAAGGGGTATGAATCTAGCTTTGACGCTACACTCTGTAATACTTTTTTGCTTCATAGAAAGCGAGAGGAGTTTTTTTCTCTCACTTTTTTTTCATTCTTTTTTTTTACATCCTTTTATGTATTCTTAAGTGTTGATTCTTTACTCTTTTACTCGACTCTTTTTTTTTAGTTCAGTTGGCAAATGTTTAACTAATCCCAAGTTACTTTTCTTTCTTCCATTCCTCTCTTGCTAAACCTGAGCATTTTTGTTTTGCTGCTTTTTTTTAAATGTTTATTTATTTTTGAGAAAGAGGGCAAGCAGGGGAAGGGCAGAGAGGGATACAGAGAATCCAAACCTTCTCCCTGTAAGTGCAGGACCCAATGAGGGACTTGAATTCACGAACCATGAGATCATGGCCTGAAGCCCAACCCATTGAGCCACCCGGGTACCCCATGTCTCTTTATTAATAGTACACCTAAATCTATATTATTTCCTTGTGTGGCCTACATTTGAATTCTTTTATTTTCTTTGTGTTGGTTTTAGTGTTCTCTGTTGAATTACAGGGATCTTGAAGGGAGAGGAAAAGCTGAGTGGTCCAGTTGGTTGCTGAGTCACTAAACTTCATTTTGTTAGGAAGGCATTTTTTGAACTTTGACAAGTCTAGTAAATTTTTTGGACCTCAGATTCTTAATCTGAGATAATAAATTATATATGCTGTCAATTGGCACAGTATGGAGTAGTTTTTTCTCCTAAAGTATTTGAAGGTATAATTTGTATTGAATACTTACTAGCTTAGAATAATAAATATTTAATGATCCCTACCACATGCCTGCCACCATGCTTTGTGGTGGGGGCAGATAAATGGATTGGGATTCCTTCCTCGAGGACTGTTTTGAAAGACAGACTTATATAGAATAGTTTCAATAGACCATGGAAAAGTGTTTGCATTACAAGTATCTAACTCTCTCTCTTTTTAAAGTTTTTATTTATTAATTTTGAGAGAGAGAGAGAGAGAAAGCACAAGCAGAGGAGGGGTAGAGAGAGAGGGAGAGAAAGAAAGAATCCCAAATAGGCTCTACACTGTCAGCGTGGAGCCCCATGTGGGGCTCAAACTCGTGAAGAGTGAAATCATGATCTGAGCCAAAATCAAGAGTCAAATGCTTAACTGACAGAGACACTCAGCACCCCATAAGTATCTAATTCTTTACTAGTAATTGTTGTTAAAACTAATTAGAGAAGACGGTGTAAGTAATACAAACAAACTTTATTTAATACTTCATAAAACTGGTCTCCATTCAGAGAACTGCAAAATGGGGCGGAAGGCAAAAAGCTTTTACAGGATAAAGAATAAGGAAGAAGAAAGAGAAAAATAGAAAATATCTGATTGGCTGGGGCCACATGGTCAATCTTGTTTGGGGTGAGAAGGCCCGGAGTGGCTTAGTGTTTGGGGACTGGCCAACCGCTTCCTGCAGTTCTGCTCAAGAGGGGAATTTCAGGGGACATGAAAGTTATCTAAGTCTCAGTTTGCTGATATGACACCCACAGGCAGGAATGGCTCCATCTTGGTCATAGAAAGTTATTTCAACAGTGTTAAATACGTTTGTATATCATTATATTTTAATGTTCTGTGTTGAAATAATGGTAAATTAGAGAGGAGAAATAAATTTCCAACATAATCTAGTCTTTCTGGAGTTAAGTGGAATAATCTAAACCACACTGAACAAATTTTACCCAAATAATACCAGTCTTTAACTCTATTTTAAAAAAAAATATTCTTTCCCTAGTAAGTATTCACTTTTGTCTCATTTTAATACATACATTTCCTGTTTTAAATGGAGAGAAAGGAAGAGTTAATTAACATTTGTCGGACATCTATCATGTATTCGGTATGATGCTAAATGCTTTAAAAGCATTATTTCAATCAACACCCAGAAGAACTCTTCAAAATAGGTTTTGTAAACTCCAACTTAAGGATATGGGAAGTCAGGCTAAGAGATCAGATGATCCGCCCAAGGTCACCCACCCAGAAAATGTCAGTTAATATTCATACCAGGTCCCCTCATTCCAAAGCCCATGCTAATTCTGTTACATCACATTTCTACCCCAAATGAAAATCATAGAAGTTCAAAGAGCACTTCAAAGATACTGGGAACTCTAATACTCTCTGAGCCTAACTACCTCATCCTATGGATGAAAAAAATTAAGGCCTAGAGAGTTTAAATGACTTTCTGGAATTCCTTCTGCTAGTTGATGTCAGAGATTGGAGTAGACACCATTTTTTCTCTAAAACAAGTCCATATTCTAGAATAGTCCATCTAAAAATAAAGGAATAAAAAATAAAAATAAATAAATGAATTCCCTGCTGTACGAAATGCTTAAGTAGAGATGTGATGATTAAAAAGATTATAGAAGCATTTTTTTAAGGGATGGAAGTTTGGATTTGAAGTCCTGAAAGCTTCCTTCTATCTTTCCAATTCTTTAAGTCTGTATAATTAAGAACACTTTTCCATTATTTTTTCTTCAATTAAAAATAAATGACAAAGTGTAAATATAGTGTACCAAAATTTGTGGAATGCAGCAAAAGCAGCTTTAAGAGGGAGGGTCATAGCAGTAAGTGCCCACCTCAAGAAATGAGAAAAGTTTCAAATAACCTAACTTTATACCTCAAGGACTTGAAAAAGAAGAACAAAGATCACAAAAATTAGTAGAAGAAAGAAAATAGCAAAGAGTATAGAAGAAATAAATTAGAGACTAAAAAGGCAATTGAGATCAATAAAACTAAGAGCAGGTTCTTTAAAAAGATAAATAAAATTGACGAGCCTTTCCCTAGACTTAACAAGAAATAGAGGGAACTCAAATAAAATCAGAAATGAAAGAGATGTTACATCTCTCTGCTTATATTGTCCCTCTGTTCTTAAATGCTGTCTACCTTACCCATTAGAACCCTGGGCTTATTAATTACAAATATTTTAAATTCATGGTTAGATAATTCCAACATCTTTGCTGTACCTGAGTCTAGTTCTGATGTTTGCCCTTTCTATTCCTCCTGCATGTGTTGCCTTTTAGTATATCTTGTAATTTTTTCTTGATAGTTGGGCATGATGTGTTGGGTAAAAGAACATATGTAAACAGTTCTTTGGGAATGTGGTGGTAAGGTACAGGTGGAAGAGAAGTGTTTTCTACTCTTATGACTAGATCTCAGTCTTTCAGTGAACCAGTGCTTTTGAACTGTGAAGTTCACATGTGCTTCTCAGTTCTCCCCATTTTTGCATTCCCCTTAGATGGGAAAGGATGCCTAGATTGGGTGGGCCTGGATATTTCCCTTAACCCACAAGGAAGACTGGAGGGGGCTCTAGTTGGGGATTTCCTTTCCTTCGCATGGAAACTAGAGTCAGCTGGAGTTGAGTATCTCCCTTCCCCCCGGGTTAATTAGGCTCTGATAAAACTCCATCAGGTTAGGTTCTCGTTAACTAGTTTCTTCTGGAGGCAGACCTTATTAAGAAGAACATAATCCTCTACCATATTTCAAAATGGTTCCTTTCCCTGCTTCCTACCAGAGCTCAAGTGGATTTTTTTCCAATATTCACTATAAGAACCTGGTAGATATATCCAGGAGGTGGAACCCAGGAGTGTGCAGGCCTCTCTCCTCCGCCATGACTATGTCACCCTGGAGTTTCTAGCATTCAGAGTTGTTCACTCTGAACCTTGAGCAATGTATCAACTGCAGTTCTGGTCTCTCTACCCTGGCACTGGTCCTGAGGAGGTTTCAGCTCACAAGTTTCTGCTCTGGTAAGTTGTAATTCTTTGTATTTGTCTATCGGGCATGCCAATTTTGGGGGGCAGCAGTTTGCCTTGTGACCTCACTTCTCTTATGGATCTAGGACAGATTGTTGATTTTCTGTTTGTTTAGCTTTTTACTTGTTAGGACAGAGTGGTAACTGCCAAGCTTTTGACATGCTGGACCATAAACTGGAAGTCTCGGGTTTTTAATTTTTGATAATTATTATCATTTTTCATGCTGTACGTTTTCTCAGAGCTTACCTTCTCTAGCCTTACAGCAGAATATACGGTCAATTCTGAGAAGTAAGGACAATTCTCTCTCAATATCTTTTTTGCTAGTTCTCAGTCTCTCTCTCTCTCACCTTCTTCTCCGAGTCTTCCTTTCCCTCCTCTTTCCCTTATCTCGTTCACACACACATACATAGAGTTAAAATGTCATGGGGCCTTGTCCATATGCAATCCACCATCAAGTTTATTAAAATAACAGCAGAAAAATTTGTAAGCTTGGTAGTGATATGCCAGGCACTGGGTTTTCCCATACTCTATCCCAATATTCAATTACTTCTTGTACACAGAGGCCTTCATTTTGTACAATTGGTTTCTACCTATTTCCCTTCAGACAAATAGCCCTTTAAACCTTAAATATAGAAATAGTATGAGAAAATATTTCCCCTTATTTTCCTTTAAAAATATTATCTTTAATGCAAATTGATAACATCAGTTATTAAATTATTTGGTTACTATTTTAATCTTGTATCATAAAGTGTAAGTTAGTATCAAATTGAATATATGATTCCAGGGCCATTATATTAATTTTTATCATCAGATTCCAGGATATTGGATGGGAGAAGGGGTAGATGTAAAATATATTCTCTTTCAATTTTAATCAATAAGCAGCTGATAATTAATGCAGATAAAGTAAAAAAAAAATCCACTTTTAGTTGATTAGTTTTATTTTTAAATTATTATAGGATTTCATGCTCACCATGAATCATTCAAACACAATAGAAGTGTGTTAAATAAAAGCAAAAGTTTCACTCCTTATATGCCTCCAGCGCCCACTGCTCAAGGATAGCCACTATTAGGGGTTTAATTACTACACTTGTAGGCATTCTTGGTTCTACACACACACACACACACACACACACACACACACACACACAGAAACAGGATCATAGTATACACCATATTCTTCAATTTGCTTTTATCCACTTAATGTTACTGAAAAATTTTTATACAACTACATACAAATCTGCCTCATTTATTTTAATGTCTAGCTAGTACCCCATCTTGTAGATGTGCCATAATTTGTTTAACCATTCTCTGGTTGATAAACATTTAGTCTGCTTTCAATTTTTCAGCATTACAAATAATGTTGCAATAAACATTCTTGTACATAAATTATTATGACATGTTTATTTTTACCATTCCCCCTAAAAAATCTGACAAACCCACAATCTCAAACTGAACAAATGCTTCACCATCTATCTCCAAGGTTAATTAAGCTTCAAAGTGCCCCATTGGGTAAGGTCCTACAGGGGAACAAAACACGCAGCATGCACCTTAATACACTGGGCTATAGATGAGTTGAAGACCCTGAAGATCAATGGATCTTACTATGCTCTCAACAAGGAAAGAGCCCATGTAGATACAGGCTGGGATCCACAGTTCATGTTTATAAAGGGAGGGAATGCATGGGAGGAGAAAAATGAATATCTCAAAGGGTAGTGCCTGAAATATCAAACACACCAAAGGGCATCTGAGGTTAACTTCAGTGGGGGAAAGAAAAAGAAAACAGAAAACAAACTCTGACACTTCCCAAGCACTTACAGGAAACAAAGGTCAAAGCTCATATAAGTTGACTGGCTCCTTAGGGATGACACACCCTCGAAATTGCTGTAGTCATCCCTTGTCATGAGAGTTAAACTACTGCAGTAGATTCTAATAGCAAGTGACATATACAAAAGTAGCAATGTACAATGTCCC
Source organism: Paguma larvata (assembly GCA_030068075.1). Lineage (NCBI taxonomy): Eukaryota > Metazoa > Chordata > Mammalia > Carnivora > Viverridae > Paguma > Paguma larvata. The sequence continues at coordinate 74,730,018 of CM057823.1, forward strand.
GTGCAAGCAACACTTTGATTACTGGCAGAATCTCAGTCTCCTAGCACGGCTGCGTTTCTGTCGTATGTTGGAAATCTCCCCCAAACATTGTTCCTCCTCTCTCCAATGCCAGATCTTCTTTAACATGACATTTCAGCTATAGTCTTTAAACAATTGCAATGTGCCCAGTATTATGCTAAGCATCTTTTGGACATTATCTCATTTAACGTTCATAACAGTACTAGGGAATCAATGCAATTATTATCCTTATTACACAGACTCAAAGAGATCAGTGCTAACAAGCGGCAGAACCAGGGCTTAAATCCAGGTGGACACGCTCTAAACCCCATGTGTCTAATCACTAGAGGATACCATCTACTTTATTCTGAATGTTCAAGGAAGAAAGCCTCAGACTGGAGTGATACAACACTGTTAATGCATGGCAATGAGAGGAGAACTATTTTATTTCCATTGGCTTTTATCTTAGTTATTAAGGAAACTAATTCTCAGATTGTCAGAAGGAAAGTATTGCTGAAGAGACCTTAAAGTCCAAAGAAAAGAGAAGAATGAGCCCTTCAAAATGTGTTTGAAATCTTTCTAAAAGTTCTAAAAGAATACCAAATACGACTTTCAAATTTGAAACCTTTGAGAAATCACAGAGAATGAAATAAATACGTAATAGAAAACAGGCAAAGATTCGATATTCAAAGAGACTATGGATTTCAAATTTTCTATTCAGGTTTGCTATTAGCAAACAGCAGAATTCCAGGACTGATGATCAAGAACATTTCTTATATGAAAACAAAACTCTCTAGACAGATCTACGGATTTGAAAGGGAGAAATTCTGTTTGTTTTTTATCTGTTTGTTTGTGATGGATCAATTTACCTGGACATAGCTGAAGTCTCTGAGTACCATTTCACAGAAAAGTCTTTAGTAAAAGCTTTCAGTATGGAGGTATACAAGACCTAAAATACTACAAGATCAACGATAATGCAGATTGCTAAGAGACTGATCATTTCAACCTTTAAACCTAAGATTACTAGTTAATTGCCCAATGTCCAAAATTAAAGTCTCTAATAATAACTTGTAGCAAATACAATGGATAGCAGATTCAGGATTTAAACTTTGGATAATACCTCCTAATGACATGATTGAACATTTCTGATAATATCTGAAACATAGGACAAATAAAACAAAGTTCTACCATGAAGTTTAAGTAAAAATATTCTATACTTCTTATCTCATATTTCCTTCTTTCTTCATTTAACCTACTTTGCTGAAAACATACTGCAAATAGTGACTTTTACACACACACACACACACACACACACACACACACACACACAAATTGCTAGCTGTGATACTTAGAGCAGACCATGTGCATGTCAACCTAATAGCCATTTGCCCCTTTTTCATGCCGTTAGGCCCACAATTTGCTTTGAGGTCTATCCTTCCCCATTTAACTCAGATAAACTTTGAAGGGTCGTAGTCAGTTACAGAGTTTCATCTTCCTTGTCCATGATTGGTTTGGGGCAAGGGCATGCAATCCAGGCCCAATTAGACCTAGATAGATTCATCCATTCATTCCACAAAAATTTACCCACTACATGGCAGACACTAGGTCCTGGAGAAAGAGCAGTGGACAAAGCAGACATGTCTCTGCCCACGTGGGTCCCAGATTTTAATTGGAGAAGAAACAAAATTAATGGAAAATGGGGGAAAAGATTATTCACTTTTAATATTTTTTTTAATGCTAGGGGAGTAAATTGTTCTTTATCTTTTTCTGACACTGCTGAATAGGATGTGATGCTTAGAGCTTTAGCAATGTGGAGAGGAGCTACCCAACCTGGCTAGGACAGCAGTGCAGAAACGGAGAGAACCGACACTGAGCCGCTAAGCTAATCAACCTGGCCACTGTAATGTTTAAGCCACTTCCTTGTATTTGAGTTTTCTATTGCATTCTGTTGAGTGCATTCTGATACGATATACAGGTTTGGTAGAAGAGATTTCAGAGCAATCTACCTGATCTCTGACCATTTTTTTACAGGTAGAATTGACTAGGAAATCCATCACCTCCTTGGTAATAGATGACATTAAACAAAAAACTGAATCTATGCTTCATTTTCCTTGTGCATTGCCTGTGAAGGAAGAAAAAAATATTTAATATATATAGAATCCAGAAGGAAAATATACAACTAGCCCACTAAGATAAGAATATACATTCTTTTTAAATATGCTTCAGTATAGGTCTAGATTGCTGTTGTCTGCACTGGAGGAGTAGGTATTTATCATCGCAGAAAGATTAAGGATATTTTGAGGCTCTCCTTATCCATAGGCTTATTGTAACTATGACTCATCCATAATCATAATCTATCTAGCTATGTTAAGTATACTTATAAGACGATTCAGAAATTCTAATTCAAGGTCTTACTTAAAATTATTTAATGATGAGAATATTAGATGAGGGAAAACATTTTTATGCAAGTACAGACATGGACAACATAGCTAACATGGATTTCCAAAAACTAATGAGAAGAAACTATGTTATTTGCCAAAATGTTGAGGTGATAAGGCTAAAAGCCTATGATTACAAAGGGAAAAATTCCCTCATGGAGGACAGAAAAGGAGTAACTAAGTAGATAATTATTGAATGAATTAATATTTGAGCATTTAAAATTCTGTGATGTATATTTATGGTTTCTTTTCACACAAAGGTATAGCCCTCATCTTTCAAAAACTTACTTTTCTGCTGATGACGCAAGAGATTAACTGTCCTTTTCTTTCTTTCCCCTCTCTCTCACCTTCCCCCACTCTCTTTCCTTCCCTCTACTTTTTTTTTTTTTTTTTTTTTTGCAAACCATGAGTGCCTTATCTAGAGCAGATATTGTGTGCAGTATATGAATAAAACAGGTAAGACAGAGTCTTTGCCCTTAAGAAGCTCATTATACTACAGGAAAAGAAAAGATACATTTAAAGTTTCATGTTTTGCCTGGTGAATGTTATTGGGTCAACAGTGAATGCTACTGAAATCCCAAGTGAGGAGAGGAAGAGCTAGGAGCAGAATTCATCATGTGGAGATACATAAAGAAAAAAGTGGTTTTTGAATTGTATTTAATAAAGTGATAAGAATATGTAAAGGGAAAGGAAGGACGATGAAGGCTGGGGAAAATGTAGAACAGAAGTATGCATATCCACGTGTAGATATGGTACTCTAAGGGAAGTGAATAGCTTGCTTTATTAAAGGTCTGTGTTTCCTGTGGAGGAATCAGAAGAGTTAAGTTTGGACGAGTAGAGTGGGGTCATGTAATAGAAGACTTTGAAGGTCAGGCCAATTCTTGGTCCAAAGCTATAGGCAATTAACCAGGGCAAGAATTACAGAACCTAAGAAGGATGATGTGTCATTGATATAGACGATGGAAAACAAAACTTTTTTCCTTACTGTACTGTGATGTTTGAGTTGAAATAAGGTTTCTAAAGAAGAGTAAATAAGTGTGGGCCAAAGTACCTGTGATAAAGTAATTTATGATAAATATATATTTTGTCTTTGTCCAGTTCCTGGCACACAGTTCCTAAACTCTTTGAATTTCCTGTGATGAGAGTGATAAAGGTGTCTTTGGTTGTATTAGTGAGGTGGCCTTTGGGAAGCACCCAAGGATGGTGACTGCTTGCCCTTGAAACCAACCTTGGGATTACAGGGTTGGAACTTTCAGCCCTATCTAACCTCCTCCCCCAGAAGAGAGGTCCAGTCACCAATGGCCAATGACTTAATCATGCCTATGTAATGAAGTCTCCATAACAACCCAAGTGTACAGTGTTGGGAGGGTTCCACATTTGTAAACTTACAGAGGTGTTGAGAGAGTGGTGTGTTACGAGAGCAGGGAAGCTCCTTCCTTTCCCCCACACCTCTTCCTATGCATCTCTTCCACCTGGCTATTTCTGAGTTATATCCTTTTATAATAAACCAGTAATCACAATCTAATAACTAAGATATTTATTCAAGTTCTGTGAGACCCTCCAGCAAACTTATCAAACCCAAGGAGGGAGTTGTTGAAACTTCTGACCTATAGCGAGTTAGTCAGGAGCACAGGTGGCAACCAGGACTTACAATTGTGTCTGAAAGTGGGGTACAGGATCTGAGCTCTTGACTTGTGGGAATCTGATGCTGTCTCCAGGTGGGTAGTATCAGAGTTTACTTAATTGCTTGGTGGTGCTGGAAAAAAACACATATTGGAACTGGAGTCAGATTAGTAGTACCACAGTGAAAACAGGAAGAATTAGGTGTTTATATAGTCTATGGAATTGAGACTTCCATAATAATGGTGAATAGCATTATGAATATTTTTAACTGTTAAAGTTTGATTTTAGCATGGATAAGAATAGGAAATAATTTAAGCAACAGAATCACCAAATGCATTATTGCTTCAAAAAAGGGAAGTTTTGAATTTCAACACCATAACCAAAATTTTAGTTTAAACATACATACTTTGTTTAACTCATTCATTATATTCAATTGTTTCAAAATACAATATTTTAAATGCTATTTTTATGACAAGAATTCTATTAATGAATTGAGCAGTCTTCTAGAAAACCTTTTATCAATCTAATCACATCCTATAACCACTAGAAAGGCTTGGGAATGCTAATAAGAGAAGGAATGGCTTTACAAAATGAAATATCCTAACACAAAGCTACTGAGATTGTGCTATTCAAGAGTTTCAATGAAGAAATGCTAAATATTGTCAAAGGTCTCTCCAAAGCCAAAGCCCTGGAGCATAACACACTATTCCAAGAATTATGTTCTAAATTAGCTAGTGTTCTTCTCGATCGTTTATTAGAACTTTATAACCAGAACTTGAAATTAAAAACCATCCATATTACACAGTGTCAATATTTTATGCATTCTATTAAGAAGGAAGAACTGCTACATTTTAAATTTCTCTTTGGCTCTCTGCCTCCAAAAACACCAGTTTGGGAGGTCTGACTCAGATTCTCACCTGGCAGGTAGAATACAAAATGTTCTCTTTTCACTCATAAAGACAAGCCTGGACTCATGCCAGGAAGACTCTCTTTGGCTAATGTATGACCGTTCATTGATAATATTTTAAACATGGGCCTTTTTATGGAAATAACTAATTAAAAATATTTAGTGAAAATGAATACACTGGTTAAGGTTACTTAAATGACTCTTCAACTTGAAATCCGATATGAAAGTTTTCTCAACTGCCAATAATTGTATCCCAAAGGGAAGCAAAGAATAAAAAGTGATGGCATCCAGAATTTTCCAAAGGTGAAAGAGTACACCTATTAGAGGTTGGAAAATTGAGAAGCACTCACAAAGGAATATAAGAATATTCCTTCCAATTCTCCCCCCAAAGTGAGTAATTATCACACCTATGCAAATTAAAAGAATGATGCTCTTCTGTTTACACCCTGCCTCCTTTCCCCTCTAATGTGCTCACACCTGGGTCAAGCTGAGTATTATTCATCTAGAATTAACAATTAACGAAGCTTTGATACAATGCAAATTTAAACGTACAAAATCAACTGTGAAAGGAGGGATGGGAGAGGAGCTGTCAGTCCTCTCCTGATCTGACCAGTCCACCAATTGCAAATCATGAATGTGCACAAGAATAGTAGTGAGCACTGCCGTTGGTTTGTACTTTCTTCTCATTCCCTGGTTCCTCCAACATAAATGGGTTTACATAAGCTCTTCATCTAATTTTGGAGTGCTATTTCAAGCTTATTTATCAAAGTTACCTGTTCACGTATTGGTGTTAGGCACCACCTAAAATAATATACCAACTCAAGGAAAACTGTGGCACATATTGTAGGATAAAGTGAGACTACAGTTTTGCATAGAGAGTACCCTAAATATTTTGTATTCAATAACCCCTGCTTTTTTTTTTAAGAGTAATTATGTCACCAACATGTTTATTATTTTTTTAAACTTTACAACTATGAGTTGGTCTTAAGGGAATTTTTAGGTAGAGTGAAATCAAGGGCAAGCTTTAAATAGAAAAATTTTCAGGTAGAAGTTAAGGACATGAAACACGGTTACTTTTAAACAGACAGCTGAAATTTAGTTCAAATTTTTCCCACCCTGTTTTATCGTCTTTAAGATCATGACGGATTGCCCAAAAGCTCAGACAAGCACAGATCTCTGAGATCCCCACACAAAAAACTAGCAATATCCATAATGCTGTCACAAGGGCACTTAGGACAACTGAACCTCCAATCTGGATATCTGTGTGTTGTATTTAACGAGGGGCATCACAATACTCTGTGTATTGGGAATACGTGAGATGGCAGAAGAGTGGGAGTAACCAATGGCATAGTTGTGAAGCTAGGAAGGAAAAAGATAGAATAAACCAAAATTTTCCAAAGGGAAGGGAAGGGAAGGCACATACAATCTTTTCAAAAAAGAACCATCTAGTAAAATAAAAATGTGTATTTTTTTTCAAAAATCAATATTCCACATATATGTAATTGATCGTTTTTTTGAGCCTCGTCAGAAAAAAAGATACATCCCAATAATACTTATTCCAGCAAACCAATTTAGCTTTTTACCTTCTTGTAGGCATAATAATTATTCCCTGTACCCATTGCCTTTAGTATGTCAAGAAAAAGTCTTTAATATCCTCATTTTAAAAGATTCACATCATTTCTCTTGCTCCCTAGGATGCTGTCATTTTCATATATCTATCATTAAATGAGTACTGCGCCCCCATTTCCTTTTTTGTTTTCAAAGGAAGACTGGACTGGGCTTTATTAGCATTTTAAATCTATTTTTCTAAAAGGAAAAAGATCCCAAAAATCAACGAAACTTTTCCCTGTGATATTAAAATTCACTAGGTGGTCTTAAATTTCTTGCCTTTATATACTGTTTTCATGTCAGGAACTGGAGATCTATTTTGAGTTGGCTTTTACCCAAAGAACTTGAGTTGGCTCAAACTTGAACAGGCAAACTGTGGTTTCTTAAAAAAAAAAAAAAAAAAAAAAAGTCCTTTTGTGACACTTTTACCTGACACTTCAAAAAAAGCGGTAATTCAAATTACTATTCAAAGACACAAAATAAGCAAAAGTAGTATGTTGCATTCTTTATCCATAAAAAAGGGTTGAGATTGAAAAATTTATTCATAATCACACAAAATAGCCAAGGTGAATAAACCAAATTGGGAGATTAATTAAACAGATCCATCGGTTAAGAAAATGATGACCAAAATGTGAAACTAAAGGATCATTCCGCATGGCAGACCTGTTGGTTTCATCCAGTTCACCACAGATAACTTAATGTCAGCTAGCTGTCATACAAATGGATAGTCCATGACACCAGTAGTCTCCAAGTGAAAATGATGACAGCTTACATCCTTCATTGTCTCTGGAAAAACTCAAAGCACACATCTTCCTAAGTCATTGGTTTCAAATCTACATGAAGGTGTCTTGTCAATATCACCTACACAAGATTCAAGAACACTTGTCCAATTACCTTCTTGATGCAACACCCTATTCTTCATGGAAACCACTCCTACGAATATACACAAGCTTCCTTAGACTTGATCTGGTGATTTAAATGCTAATTCCCTTTATTTGTATATGTCCCTTATACAAGGGAGTTTTCTAATATCAGATAACAGAGTATAATAACAAGTCTAACAGTTTATTTGCTCTAAAATTACCGTAGCTGAAGTTGAGTGTGGTATAACATATTAAGATGAATTTTTTGTAGTTCTTAATAGTCCTCTTTGGGAGCAAGCTAAGAAACCTGTACCTTTTTCAATCCTGCATTTATAAACAAAAATCATTGTTGTCAAGTGTTAAATGTATTTCTATCAAAAATTTCTGCTTTTGAAAATCTGTTTAAAAATCTCCTAAAAGAAAATCATCTCCCTAAAATAACCTATCTATATTACATATTCATAGAATATGACTTTTTTGTTTAGGTTGAAGTTCTTGTTTAGAGGGTATCTTATCTAAAATCCATAGAAGATAATACTAGATAATGAAAATAGGCCCTGGATTTATCTAAACCTGGATTTGGGTTTGTGTCCCAGCTTTGTCATTTACTAATACTATGACTTTAAGAGATTCAATTAGTATTCAGTTTTAACCTGTGAAAATAAAAAAGGTATCTTGGCAGGTTCTTACGAAGATTACCATTAACACCAATTGCGGGGCTTGGTCATAGACAGTCAGCATAACAATTAAGACCCCAAAGTCTAGAGATAGGCTGCCTGGGTTCAAGTCCAAGCCCTGCCATTTTTAAGCTGTAATCTTAGACAAGTTATTTGAATTCTCTTTGCTTCAGTTTCTGTATCTGAAAAATGGTAATACAGATAGTATCTACTTCATCAGGCTGTTAGGATTGTTGAGTAATGTGTGTGGATTATTAACTTATACACTTGAGATGGTGCCCAGGACAGCATAGCGAATATGCAAATAATAGCCACTACTTTAAAACAATCTAATAAATGACAAATATTATGATGATGATGAAGAGGAAGGGAGAGCCGAGAAGAGGTAGAATCAGAATGGAGATTAAATGGCTCCATCCCAAGGTAGACAATAATGATCCAAAAACAACAGTCCCAATGTGACAAGGTTTAAATCAGCTGTTTTTAACAAACTCATTTCAGGTCTCCAGAACGTAAAGAATTTTTTTGAAAAATTTTTAAACATTTATTTATTTCTTGATAGAAAGAGACAGAACATGAGCGGGAGAACAACAGAGAGAGACAGGGAGACACAGAATTGGAAGCAGGCTCCCAGCTCTGAGCTGTCAGCACACAGCCTGAAGCGGGGCTCAAACTCATGAGCAGCGAGATCATGACCTGACCTGAAAGGACACTTATCCGACTGAGCCACCCAGGTGCCCCCTGAAGAATTTTTTTAAATCAGTCATAATCCTGACAGATGCTTTAAATGGCCCCTTTCATATAATCTATAGTCTACTCTGAAATTCTGAATCTTCTTGATTACTTATTCAAACCATATTTTATACTTCTAAGGATCCTTTCTTTGTTCATTTCTTTATTGTTCGAGTCCTGCACACACTTTTCTTTCCAACAATGTTATCAGTTTCTTTGATGGCAAGAATTTTGTGTTATTCCCCTTTATAGCCTACCTTGTCCCAAGCTAGGAAGAGTGTTGTTAAATATATATTCTAGAGGTGCCTGGGTGACTCAGTCAGTTAAACATCCAACTTCAGCTCAGGACATGATCTCGCGGTCCATGAGTTCGGGCCCCACATCAGGCTCTGTGCTGACAGCTCAGAGCCTGGAGCCTGCCTCAGACTCTGTGTCTCTCTCTTTCTCTGTTCCTCCCCTGCTCACACTCTCTCTCTCTCTCTCTGTCTCTCTCTCTCTCTCTCTCAAAAATAAACAGTAAAAAAAATTTTTAAAAACATATATTAAACTCATATGTGTTATCAAACTTAATTAATAACTTTCATGGTTAATATTTTAGATTCTAAAATGGGACATATACTTTTACCACTGCTACCCATCTTTAAGCAATGCTTTATCTAATGCTTTAATTCAAATTTAATTCAAATTTAACTCAAATTTATAAATCAACCTAGATAAGAATTTAGTTGTCTGTGTTTAAACTTGGATTGGCTTTTACATAAATAAAATTTAAAAGCATCCTGACTATTCTAAAATTATGAAAGCTGTACTCTTCTTGCATAACCAAGCCTCAGAAACTTTTTTGTGATTGTACAAGTAAGATAAGTAAGGTAGTAAGATCTGAGGGTTACAGGAAGAACTAGAAAATAGAAATAAGGAAACACAATGGATATTTCTTTAGCTTAGAACATTTTCTTCCAGTATATTTTTAATAGCTGGTTCATTCTCAGTTGTTTTTTTTTCTCTCCTTCAGGTATTATCATTAGCTGAAGTTAGACTTTCTTACTTATTATATCTCGATCTCATCATTTTCATTTCTTTGCACAAAACTATGCATTGGAGAACTTCTCACAATTTCCTCTGCATACTATCGATTTCTTTTTTCAACATCAATTCTGTATTTCCAAGGCACCAAGGTGGACTTTAATTCAGTTATTCCATTCTTTTTCTTTTTCAAGTTTATTTATTTTAAGAGAGAAAGTATGTGCACAAATGCATGAGTGGGGGAGAGACAGAAAGAGGGAGAGAGAATGCCAAGCAGTCAGTGAGGAGCCCAACATGGGTCTTGACCCCATGAACCTAAACCAAAATTGAGTGAGATACTTACCCGACTAAGCAACCCAGGCACCCCCATTCTTTTTTTATATATAAGATTTTATTTACTTTTTAAGTAAACACACAACTTAGGACTTGAACTCATGACCCTATGATCAAGAGCCTCATGCTCCACTGACTGAGCCTGCCGGTCCCCCCTCACTTATTACATTGTAATGACCTTTCAATATGTTATTTCTCTGCAAATATTGTCAAAACCTAAATATTGGTTTTGCTCTTTAGAATTCAGTTACTAGTATTTTTAAATAAAGAAAAATTTTGTTTTACAGAAGTTTTGAAATATGAGAGATAAATACAGCTTATTCATTTACCAAACAAATTTGAGCCTCTGCTATATGATAGATGGAAATTTAAAGACAAGTAAGACATGTTCCCGACCTCAAAAAGCTTATTGTAAAGGTGATGATAATGATAATAAAAATAACACATTTAATGTGTATGTCTAGGTACTATGCACTGTGTCAAACATTTTAGATGTGTTATCTAATCCTCATAACAATATGAGGTAATGATATACTGATTTTAGAGTTAAAAACTAAAAGCTAAAAGAGGATAAGTAACTTGCTGAAGGTTATTTAGGCCAATGACTCCAAAATCCATATTTATATCATTTCTCTAACTTCCCATAGTTTCCTTTCACTAAGTTAAAACCAACACATGGCATAAGCATAATCATGTTTAAACAAAATAATGACTCAGTGAGACTGGTAATATCTAACAGTTGCTAACCAGTTTCATTTATTATAGGTTGAACCTTTTAAGTGAGAAATAAAAAGTCAAAATTTGACTGCATTTTACATATATGTAAATGTATATGTATTTATACATTCAGATAGGTAGATAAAAGGTTTAGAAAAAAAAGTGCAAATTTGTTAAAATAACACAAATATATAACTTTGGTTTCTTCCCTGATCAAACCAGATTTCCTGAAAAACTCCCTTAATTTTCTTATATTTCCATTGATTCAGTTGTAGTAGTGTTTGCAATTTCTATAGAAGTGAGGTCTATGGCCTCTAGGGACTATTTTTATAAGTACTGCAACCAAGGTTTTCCTTTACCAAGGGAACAAAACAACTTTTAAACTCAATCCCTTAGAACAGGGGTCTATATACTTTCTCTGTAAAATGCCAAATAGTTAATATGTTAGCTTTGTGAACCATTCAGTCCTAGTGACAACTTCTCAACTCTGCCACTGTGGTGCAAAAGGAGCCATCGATGGTACATCAGCAAATGAGCATGACTGCATTCAGATTAAACCATAGTTATGGACACTGAAATTTGAAATATATAATTTTTACATGTCACAGAACATTCTTTTTCTTTTGACCTCCTCAGTCATTTTAAAATATAAAAACCATTCTTAATTCATGATTTCCTTTGTAGCACTTATTGTGTTTGTAGATAATTGTGTTTTGTGACTATCTGTATACTATATGTTCCCCTCTTTCACCATAAGTTCCATGAGGACAGAGACCAGGTCTTCGTTTTTATTGGTCTGTCTTTCTGTTTTCCAGACCAACTCATGAATTCTCTATTTTGACCGTTTTGTCACTTTGCCCCAATTTGTTTTAGAGGCAAATTAGTTATTTCTGCCTCATTTAAGAAAAAAAAAAAGGGGGGCACCTGGGTGGCTCAGTCAGTTAAGCATCCAACTCTTGATTTTGGCTCAGGTCATGATCTCATGGTTTGTGAGTTTAAGTACCACGTCAGGCTCTACGCTGATGACACAGAGCCTGCTCAGGATTTTTTTCTCTCTCTCTACTCATCTCCTGTTCATGTTCTCTCTCTCTCTCTCTCTCTCTCTCTCTCTCTCTCAATCTCTCAATAAATAAATACACTTTAAAAAAAGAAACTATTCATTGTGTTATGTTAACCTAGATACATTAAATCTCCCTTTGTGTTTTTCAACCCCTTGGAACTTCAAGTTACTGTGTCACAAAAATTCTTCATTCCTGGGTATGGAATAAAGATGACCATAGAATCTACAGTAGAGGGAGAGTAGTTGAAAGACAAAGCCATCAGCAATCTAATTTCTAACTATAAGCTGGGAACTTTAAATATCACTGGAAACAGAGGGATGAAAGGGGACCTATTGGGTATAAATATTCATTCTTACAGTCCTCAAGAAGTTTTTGGGAAACGCTATCAAAGTTATACTATATTAAAAAGTATACTTGTAAGCATTATTACCCCCAAACCAATGATTGTGTAGTTTAAAAACAAAAATGAGCACAATCCCCTACAACTCCAGAATGGAAAAGACATTGCAGGGGAAAGAAAGTAAATTTGATAATGGAATTATGTGCACCCCACCCCAACCCCCAAAACACAGCAACTAAAGCATCAACAGAAGTGCACGTGAAGGGGCTGAAAGACATGAATATTACAAAATGGACAATCTCACCAAATTAAATGTAATGTTCTGGAATACCCTTTCTCTATCTATTAGCTCTAATTCTGTAACCTTTCAAGAAGAAAATGGAACTGCAAGAGAAAACTCCAATTAAGTCTCTGAGCCTAAGGCATATTCAAGCCTTAGTGATCCGACTGGAATGGTTTTATAATTCAAAGGTAATCTGGTGATGTCAATCAGTGCTTTCTCATCATCCTGCATTTTTCCTCCATCAAAAAAAAAAAAAAAAGGGAAAGAAAAATGCCTGAATGTGATACAGCTCTAACAAAGAAACATCTAACACAGAGGAAATGCTATTTCCCCTCGACATGCTGTTATTAACCAACAAAGAGCCAACTGGAGAGGCAGGTGTTTCCTGGGGAATAGGAGAGATCAGTGAGGGCATTCTCAGAGATTTAAACAGGAAGGTGACTGAACCTAGAGGTATATGTTTTTGTTTTTGTTTTGTTTTCTTTCTTTGATTACCTGAAAAGACCCAGAAAGAGTGGTATTCCTTCAAATATTTCCTGTCCAGGCTTCAATGAAAGTAAGAGATATCTTGGTTCATTCTTCTTTCGCACAGTACTTTGGGATACAGAAATGTGTGCGTAGAGGACCAAACTTTTATGAAGTCACCCCATGAAGCCTCATGCAGATGCTTCTGCATTTGAAAAGATGAAAACATCACCCTCTTAGCTGAGGTTTTTTGATGAATAGGCTTCATCTCAATCCAGGTTGCAAACAGTCAAGGATAAGAGTACATTCGGTCTTCCTGAATGGATAAACTCTGCTTGAGATCCGTTTTCTCGCTGGCAGAGAAATAAGCTACAATAAGCTACCTGTTTCTGTTTTGTTTTTTAAGTTGTGACTTGCTTTTTCCCATCACACTGGTGGCCCGTGCCTCTGCGTGAGGATGCAGGGAAAAGGACTATTCCCTTGTGACTGGACAGTGAGCATGCAACCCTGTGTGTCCGCATCAGAGTACCCAGAACTTCCCAGCACTTTGGTTCCCGTGATCAAGGAGGTGCTGAATAGTAGACACAATGCTGGTGAAACCTTCATTCTTCTTTCTGATAAACCGCTCCCTCCAAGGTTTACTTCCTCCAGGCAGGGCCCGGAAAAACCACACAGCAAGACATTTCTCCCTTTGAAAATGTTTCATTAATCAATGGCACTGACTTCTGAATTCTTTGAGTGTTAAAAGAGATTTTTAAAATTGTAAAGCTTTATTAACTTTTTCATGTAAATCAGAAAGATATTTCCTTATATTGAACTTTGAAAAGTGGACAAACATGTCTTCTATAACAACGTTACCATGTTCCAGGACATAGATTTAATATACGACCTTCAACATCCAAGATGAATTGATCTCTTAGAATATAACTACAGTTGACCCTTGAACACCAAGGACGTGAACTGTGCTGGTCCACTTAAACACAAACTTTTTTCAATAAATACAATACGGAACTAGGGGCGCTGGGCAGCTCAGTCAGTTAAGCCTCTGACTTTGGTTCAGGTCATGATGTCATGATTTGCGAGCTTGAGCCCCATGTCGGGCTCTGTGTTGACAGCTTAGAGCCTGGAACCTGCTTCAGATTCTGTGTCTCCCTCTCTCTCTGCCCGCCCCCACTTGTGCTCTCTCTATCCAAAAAAAAATAAACATTAAAAACTTTAATAAATACAGTATAGTACTATAAATGTATTTTCTCCTTATGATATTATTAATGACATTTTCTGTAGTTTATTTTATTAGAAGAATATATAACACATATCACATACAAAATATGTGTTAATCAACCATTTATGTTATCAGGAAGGCTTCCAGTCATAGTAGACTATTAGTAGTTCATTTTGGGGGGAGTCAAGATTTATATTCGTATTCTTGACTGCATGGGGGAGTCTACACATTGTTCAAGGATCAACTGTATAATAATTGTAGTATTTTCCATAATGGCATAAGATAAATTCAAATTGATGTGGATTTAGTTAATCCAGTAATTGCTGAGATATGGGTTGATGTTTATATTTACACTGTCTCTTGAATAAAAGGATAGCTAAGCAAATTACTATGGCTTGGACAAACCCGTAAGGAGAGTTCTCACCTAAGTGAATCCATTCACATACAACTTGTATAGTTATAAGAGATCAGCTGGATGTTTTGATATATGAATTCTAAATCACTTGTCTTTTTTAGTGTGAAGTTTCCCTTAGATAATACTTGGTTAGCATTCTGTCAGTAATGGTGAGAACTTGAACAATTTAATTTCTTGAGGAAAAAGGGATTCAGATGATGATTGTTTTTGATAGAACCAAAGGACTCAATTTAAATCCTTGGGCAAGTAAATTTACTGATGCTCACTTTCATAATCTGAAAAAATACATATAATTTTTTTTACAGTATCACTGTTAGGATTAAACTAGATGAAATCAAGCCACTGCCAGAGCACCAAAACATGGAGGGTTCCAAATGAACACTTTTCGAATATGAGTCTTAACTAAACCAGATTTTCTTTTTTCCAAATATTATAACATAAGGAATTTTGTTCTAGCAAATATAGATCACATATTTTACTATCAGCTTTTAAGAATTCCTTTAACAATAGTTTCTGATTTAAGATATCTCTTTTAAAAATTCTATAGTGCTCTTTTAAAATATTATTTTTAAGAGAGATAGGTTCTTGTTATAAACAATACTTCAAAAATCTTGTGATCATGGGGGTTTCAGAGTGAATACTCTAATTCCATTACCTATATGTTTACAGTCCGGAAATAAAAGGTTCAAGAGCATGCTGGCTTTGAGATTCCTGGGGTGGGAAGAAGAGCAATGAAAAGGTGGAAGAGGATTCATTCCAGATGTCCACAAACTCCAAATACTACTCACCACAGCCCTTTTAGAAATATTTTCTTTTAGTTCTAAGTGAATGGCTGTTTCAATTTGAACTATTAATGTGAAATTCTTGAAAGCCTTAGTTTAACTGAATTAATAATATTTCTTTCATAGAGGTACACTTCTAACATCTTCGTTAATATAGTGAGAGCACTTTGGTTAAGAATAGAGAATTTTAATTATTTTAATCACTATGCAGGGATTATAAATATCCAGACCATAGAATAGGGTTTAAAAATGAGAAAACATCTAGCACAACATTCTTATTTGTCGGAATGAGAAAATAGAGACCTAGAAAAGTTTGCCACCTTGTCAGACATCTAATAGTGGTTTCAATTCTAGAATTTTTACCTATTGTCTAGTCTCTAAGTATCTTTTTAACAGAACCATGTTTCTTCTATGAATGTGTTACTCAAAGACTTATCTCTTAATAAGAGCTACATGAGGGTTGGCTGGGTGGCTCAATTGGCTAAGCGTCCGACTCTTCGTTTAAGTTCAGGTCATGATCTCATGGTTTGTGAGTTTGAGCTCTGTGCTGACAGCATGGAACCTGCTTGGGATTCTCTCTCTCTCTCTGTCTCTCTCTCTATTTCCCTCTCTCTCTCCCCCCTCCTACTCATGCTGCCTCAGTCTCTATCAAAATAAATGAATAAAGCTTAAAGAAAAGAATGGCTACATGAAAAGTAAGATTCTGTCCATTCGTCAAATGACACATTAAAAATTGATTGGGATTCTGGTTTTATACATGACTGCAGAGGCAAGCAAAACCAAAAAAGTAAAGATTAAAGAAATAGTAAGTACATAAAACCAGGAAGAAAAAGCCTAGTTTGCATGGGTATTTTATTACATTTTAAGACATGCATCTAATTTATAAAGAGAAAGTCACCCTTTATAGCTACTCCGAGGATGAGGAAAATGGGGAGTGTTGGGTGGAAAACATAAAACAATCCCCTTTCCAACCAACAAACAAAACAGCTCAGGCTTCTTTTTTTGTTTGCCTGTTTTGGAATATTTCAGCTACCTACTCTCAGTTTTGGGATACCTAGCCAATGTCCACATTACAAACTGAGAGTCAGAAATAAAATCTCCAGAGAAAAACAAAATATTTAAAAGAACCTGTAGAGGATGCGGCTGGTTGACCAGCATGCACACCAAACCCATAATCTCCTTCAGTTGGTTTGTTGGGGTGTTGGAAAGAATTCCAGATTCAAGGAAGGCATCGAAGTCCTCTTGGCTTAAGCAATGAAATCAGGAAGGAGAGATGCACTATTTCTGTTTTAATTTTAAAATATAGTCTGGAAACTTCAGGCTCTTAATATAGATTGCTCTTGTGTTGATATTTGGGGCCTGTTAAATGCTGTATTATTATTCATTTTACATTAAATGTCTCCTCATAGTTCCTTCAATACTCACCAAGCCATTGTGCCTAACCTTTGATCATTTCAACAAACTTCCCTGAAAATTTTGTCCCATAAAGCCAAACATCTTTATGGAGCTTCCTTGGAAGTGAATCCCTGCCAATTACTTCCCGTTCATGTGGACCACCAGGAGTAAATTTCATCTTGGGTTGCTTTGTAAGTTGCTTGATAGTATTTGTGTGTGTGTGAGACAGAGAGAGAGAGAGGCCAAAGAAAGTGGCACCTCGAAAGCACACCTAACTGCTGCGTAAAACCCTGAGAGACCTACTAGGTTTCCAAATATTCCCCTTCCTGAAACTGATTAGTACCTTTCATAGTAATTATCCTCAATAAGCAAGGAGCTTGACACTGTGAAGTGTTAGGGCTCTAAAAATTATGATCCAAAGTAGTTTTGCAAAAAATTTACTTTTAATAATTCAGCCCAAACTTTTGCTATTCATAGACTTCCTCCATATCCTGAAGAAAGAGCTCTGTCCAATTCTAAGTTAGTAGGTGCACTGTCACAAGCAAATGCGAGTCACTATGCAGTCACTGTGGCCTAAAAGGCCAAAAAAAAAAAAAAACAGCCCCAAATTTACACTGCACTTTTTCTTTTCACATCCTTCACTTTCACATCCTTCTAGAAATTGAAATAACCTAAATAATATCAGGATGAGCTGTAGAGGCAAAGGACCCTTCTAAAGTCAATGAGGCAAACTCATCTAAGCAACCTAAATACTAAACAATATGCTATTCTGGACCAAAAAAATAAAAAAATTAAATTAAAAAAAAAAATCCCAATCTGGCAAAGGAAAGTAACTGGAACGAATGTTAAATGTGCTGAAAATTCTTACATCAATATTAAAATTCTCCTAGATAACTCTTTAAAAATCTTTAACTTCTGGGGCTGTAACTCTGGGTGGCTCAGTCAGTTAAGCATCCAACTCTTGATTTGTGCTCAGGTCAAGATCTGTTTCATGAGTTCTAGCCCCACATTGGGCTCTGCACTGACAGTGTAGAGCCTGCTTGGAATTCTCTCTCCCTCCCTCTCTCTCTTTCTCTCTCTCTCTCTCTGCCTCTCCCCCCCCCCTCAAAACAAATAAATAAACTTTAAAAGAAAATCTTTGACTTCTGAACTGGAAGCTAAATTGTTTGAATACATGTTCAGTTCTTGATGGCTTCTCATCGTTCCCTGTCGGAATAGCAATATTCTCTGTCCATACTCAAATTTGAATAATGACATTTTGCTAGTGGACAGCCCAGACCACTCTAAACCAACAGAAGAAGAATGAATAAATCTCCATCAAGATCTGGTACTGACCAATTTACTTCAAACACTGAGCTTTCTTTGGATCGCCTCCTGCACAACAGAATCAGGCTTAAAATATGCTTTGTGAAAAACAGAAACCTTTGCCCAAACTGGATTTGTAACCAAGAAATAAAATCTCTTCCTTCCAGAGAGCAAAGCCAGTCAGCTTAGTTCACGCCATTAGTATCTTTCTTATGCAAAGAAAAGTATGAAATCATTAGTAATGAATTACAACATTAATTTCCCTATTTTGATTCCAATTTCAAAAGAGCTACAGTTACCAAAGAATTATCTAAACTAAGAAAGAAAAGGGGGGGGAGGTAAAATAACCTATAAATATGTCATCAAGAGGGCAAAAAGAGAACAAAGGAAAAATTAAAGTAAAGGGAGAAACACATAGAAACATGAAATATGGGCTAAAATTTGTAGAAAAATGTATCGAGTAAGAAAAGGATTCTAGCTTGAGCCTGTAGGATCATTGAAACACCTAGAGTCAATTATGGTGTCTTACACCTGCAACATTTCTCTTAACAGAAAAACTGTTCTCAGCCAGTCAAGTCCCTTGGAAAACCTAAGTAAACAAACAAACAAACAAAAAAGAAAAAACAAATCTCCTCTAAAGAAGTCTTTCATAGCTTACTCTTCACCTTTGGAAAGATACTGATTATCTGACAACTCTCCAAGAGGAAAAAAACCTATTCATTTTCGCATTTCCAGAACCTAGGAGAGCACCTGGCCAGGAATAGTCTCTCAATACATCCTTGGGAGGTGAACCCAACTAAACAGACTGCATGGAGACCAGCCCTTTACCCACAGAGCAGAAAGGCCCAGCTCCCCATCCAGCCCTGGGGACAGAGGCACCGCTGTGGAAAGGCATGCACCACTGTTAGTACCAATGCTGTTAGTGTTAGCTATTGCAACATCGGAAGTATTAGGGCTCAGTTGGCTGGTGCCAATAATAATACCAGTTCTTACCAAATACGTTATAATAATAAATATAACTTTACAGGTCTCACAGATTTCTTTGTGTCTGCAACTCTAAACCTGCTCCCAGTCAAGTTAGCTGGTCCTCTGGAGATGAAAATAGGATTGGGCATCAAGGGTATGCCTTTGTGAGTGGGCCAGGAGGGTGGGCAAGAACCTGAGCCTTAATACATTCCTCATATATTTGCAACAGAAGCCTGAGTCAGGAGTACCGTTGTGAGAGAATTGTCCTCTGTAAAAGAGGGGTAATGTTTACCTTAAACTACCCTTTTTTTCACTTCCTTGAGATCTAACACAGATTGCCTGTAACCATAGCAATCAGTTCAGCTGTGAGCGCCCTCATTTATTCAAGGCACAGAGGCAGTATAGGAGAGGAAACACTATTACAAATAGGAACAATAAGATTTAATTTCAGATGCCAAAACATGATTGGTTTGGTATTGGATTCCCGACCATATGAAGCACATTATGCTTTCCGGGTTTCACCTGCTCTCTCCTGATCCTCAAGAGTAGTATTAATTTCAATTTCTTCCAGAAGAAATGATTAACTCATTTCCAGGACTATCTTTAGAGTGAAATAAAAATTTGGAAAAACATATTGTCGTCAATACACTGCATGCAGGAGAGCTGAGATAGCCATCTGAGGACCATAAAGCAACGTCAGTGCATGCTTTTGTTTTACACTTTTGATGCTGTTTTTTTCAGGGCAGGGTCCCACTTCCCTTGGTTAAGTAATAATGGATGTGCCCCATGTTTGGTGCTTCTTCTCCCTGTTTTAGCTGATTTACATCCTTGAAATAATAATAATAAATCCTGTGGGTGTAGCTTTACCCTCTCTTAGAAGTGAAGTGACAGCAAAAGTGTTCTTGATTTTTAAGGCTATGATTTGTGACTCATTAACTAAACTAAACTGCAGCAATTCAGAAGTTTGTTCATTGTATCCTGGTATTCCCTCGGATAAAACTCAACTGCTGTGTTTCAAAGTGACATAGATATCAAACACGGAGAAGGAGAGAGGAGATGACAACAGCATTTTGTCATCTACAAGGCAAGCACTGCCACTTCTCAGCCTTCGGTTAGTAATGGAGCTCCTATCATGTGCAAACGACGTGAGACAGAAAGATCGGCAGATGGGTACCTCAAGTTCCTCCTACATGTAAAACCATGAGAAACTATAAAGATGACACAAAGATTTTAATTTCAAAACACTTCAGCCTAGAAGGAGAAGTCAATGAGAACCATGAAGGAACTATTTCATCAAAACAAAGACTTTGGAAATAACCAATTTAATCAGAAAATAATAAAAGCTGTTACTTCTAACTTAGTGGTAATTGAATCAACTTGATTCAAATTGTCTAAAATTTTCATTGCAGAATCTGAAGTCTTTAGAAAGCTATAATTTGAAGACCACTTCATTTCCCTAAAGTTCAGTTCATCTATCATACTTTTAATTCAGAGAGGATTTGAAAATGATAGGAAATAATTTCTTA
The DNA here is from genome assembly GCA_030068075.1 of Paguma larvata. Classification (NCBI taxonomy): domain Eukaryota; kingdom Metazoa; phylum Chordata; class Mammalia; order Carnivora; family Viverridae; genus Paguma; species Paguma larvata. The sequence continues at coordinate 74,750,696 of CM057823.1, forward strand.
AATGTATTGAATGTGTGTTTTTTGGTTTTGTTTTTGTTTTTAATTTCCCTTTGGCGCTCTGCCTCCCACTAAAACTTCTTTTCTCAAATTTCTTGTCCCAGGCTGTAACTGACCACCTGCCAATCCCAGTTGCCTGGTTTGTAAGTTCTTGGAGGAAAACAAATTCAGGATAATTTTACCCCATGACCACCTGAAAGGAAGATCTGTATTTTAGGGTAACAGTTAGCGCCAGCTAAGATTTGTTATACTCCTAACCATGAGAAACCATCACTATTTTTAAATAATAATATGTAGAGGATGCTGCTATTTCTGAGAGTGGAAATTTGCTCTTGCAAAACTTCTTTGTTACTACTGGTTATCAACCACTTATTAAGAAAAGTAAGTGATGACATTCACCCTAATCCCTTTAACTTTCAGTAAACTCAAACCAACTAGCACTGTTACTCATTTGTTAATCCACAGGTGATTTTCCTTGTGTCACAGAAGCCTGATTTTTCTACAAGGCATTTCATGGTGGTAATTATTTTAATGTCCAGTTTGCATACACTAACCACTGTTTAATAGCTATCCCTGTAACCTGAATACTTCCAGACCTCCTTCTTATGAGAAGTCTTAGGAATATTTCTGTTCAAACTGCAGCAGCTCTTAGCTCCCCCCCCCCCATCTTCATGACTGTCAGATTGCAGTGCTCACTAAATGTATCTTCCAGTTAATTCTAGGCATTTCATGATGGTTTCTCCTGAGTATCCAGGAATATGTCTGCTCCTGTTCTTGTTTTTCCACTTCCTCTTTCAGGCACCTTGACATAGGCCGTTCCTGATTCTCTCTATGGAAACTGCAAGGTCCATGCCAAGGACATGCATGGTTTCCAGAGCTACAGTCTTTGGATTACCAGAGGCATTGGCAAGTGTCCCCTACTCACTTCTGTCTATGGAGACTGAAGCAGGACTGCATTCTTACAGTATCTCCTGAAAGGATACCAGCCCACCAGTCCCTCAAAGTCACACACAGAAGACTAGATACAGAAATATATATACACATTCATATATGAATTAGACATATATATTATATATGGGCACATATTATGTATACTAAGTCCTATATATAACAAAGCAGTGGCTGAGTATGGCAGTTTTAAAAAATAAATAGCTTCAGATGAAAATATACCCATGGCCAAAATTGTTAATTAGGCTCATTGTTCCCTTTAACTGAAACCTACATCTCCAGTTATGAGCAAATGCTTACAAATATTGGAGCTACAAATACTTGCTGTCCTGGATTGACAGACAAAGTCTAGAGCAAATTATCTAGTAAATGGTCAGAAATAACATTTGTGCAAGAGAGGTATTTATTTTAACAAATACTTGTAGAATACCTATTACTTATAAAGCACTAAGGGCACAAAAGGGACAGATGAGCCCTGAAAGAACATGAAATTTATATTCCAAGCTGGGTTCAAGCTCCAGTTCTGCCCATTACAAGCTCTATGACTTTAAGAATCTTCAAGACAGCTCTCAAGAGGGATGAGTATGATAATGTACGCGGAGCTCCTTGCTGTCTGCACAGTGTCACACAGAAGTTTGTTGTATATTCATTGGTGACTAAACATTTTTTTGAGTGCCAACTATATGTCAGGATTGTCTCAAGTAATAGGATTACAACAGTAGACAAGAAAGATATCTTATTTCATCATGTTTCTATTACAGTGGAATCAACCAGGCCAAAGGAAATGTCTTCTGCCCTATGCCACTCTGAAAGATCTTATACAAATATAAATGTGTACTTTTTGAATTTCCAAAAAGTAGATTAAAACAGGCGAATATCCTACCCTAAATATCTCTGTTCATTCCTGCTGTAGGAAAGATGAATTGGCACCCTCACAATCTATTTAGCTGACCTCACCCCTCACTGTTCTTTACTCTCTCTCCCAATTATTTTTTGTTTTGTTTTTTGAGGGGTGTGTGTGTGTGTGTGTGTGTGTGTGTGTGTGTTTGTCCTTGCATATCAATGATGTTCTCTCCTTCCAAACACTTCTGTATAGACAAATATGAACACTCAGTTTCTAGGGTTGGGGTGTGTGTGTATGTCTGTGCATGTAAGGAAGGGAGGGTGGGAGGGAGGGAGGAAGAAGAGGAGTGAGAAGATGAGGAGGAGAGAGAATGAATATGGGAAGGAGCCTGTGAGAATAATGGTTGAAATCCATTTTTCCAAAATCTTTGTTTAGAATCTTCTATATTCATTTTCTTCTGATCTTGTGTTCCAATAGCTCAATACTTAAAACCCCCCTCTTAAAAATTTTATTGAGGTAAGAACACAGAATGAGAAGTACCCTCTCAACAGATTCTTTTTTAGAATAGTTTAGGATTTATAGAAATTTGTGAAGATGGTAGAGTTCTCATATATCCCAGACCCAGTTTTCCTTATTAACATCTTATATTCATATGGCACATTTATTACAATTAATGGATCAATATTAATATGCAAAAATCCATACATTATTCTGATTTTCTTAGTTTTTCCCTAATGTTCTTTTTCTGTTCTAGGAGCTCATTATAGTTTGCTGTCATGTCTCTTTAGACTCTTCTTGGCTGTGATAGCTTCTCAAACTTTCCTCGATTTTGATGATCCTGACATTTTTGAGGGGAGCAATGGTCAGGTATTTTGTAGCATGACTCTCAATTGAAATTTGTCTGAGTTTTTCTCATGTTTAGGCGGGGATTTGGGGAGGAAGACCACAGAGATAAAGTATCATTCTTACCACATTATATCTAGGGCATATACTATCAATATGATGTCACTGTTGATGTTAAATATGAGTTAAATTGTAGCATACAATGAACTTTATATTTTTAACAGAAATTTTTACCAGTTATTATATTTGTATTCCTAAAATCACTCCAAAGATATTTATCAGGCAATCACAAAATAACCTTTTATTTTCTGTGAAAATTTATTTATCTTTTATTTTATCTAGGGAAATATATTAAATATATACTAGTAAATGCCAGTCACTGAAGATATAGGCATAAATAAAACTCATCCCTACTTTCAAGATTTTTGGGTCTAGTCTAGTGCAGAGAGAGACATAAAGTCATAAATAATGTCTTCTTTTGCCACTTCTATCCTACATAGTATAGGAAGTCTTTGCTAGACCAATTAGAAATAAATAAATAAATAAATAAATAAATAAATAAATAAATCCATATTGGAAAGGAAGAAGTGAAATTATCTGTGTTCACAGATGACGTTATCTTAAAAACCATGAATATTCTACCAAAAAAAATAAAAACCTTAGAAATAATAAATAAATTAAGCAAAGTTGCAGGATACAATATGAACACTCAAAATACAGTTGTATTCTTTATTCTAACAATGAACAATCCCAATAGGAAATTAATAAAATAATTCCTTTTACAACAGCATCAAAAAATGGAAATACTTTGAAATAAATTTAACCAAGGAGGCAAAAACTTTTACACTGAAAACTACAAAGCATTATTGAAAGAAATTAAAGAAGATACACATAAATGGAAAGCTATACCTTGTTCATAGACTAGAAGACTTAATATGTCAATATGTCAGTACTACCTGTTTTAGTCCAGTAGGCAATACCACAGACTGGGTGACTTAAGCAACAAAAATTAATTTTGTCGCAGTTCTGGAGACTGGAAGCCCAAGATCAAGAAGTGAGCAGGTTTGGTTTCTACTGAGGTTTCTCTCCTTGGCATGCAGATGGCCACCTTTTTGCTGTGTCCTCAAATAACCTTTCTTCCATGCACATGCATCCCTATTCTCTTTTCCTATTCTTATAAGGACACTAGTCATATTGGATTTGGCATCCACCCTTAAGATCTCATTTACCCTTAATTATCTCTTTTAAACCCTTACTCCAAATTTAGTATGGCTTCAAATTATGAATTTTGTGGAGACACAATTCAGTCCATTATACTACCCAAAGTGATTTACATATTCAGTGCAACCCCTAACTCATCTCCACTGACATTTTTGCAGAAATAGAAAAATCCATCTTAAAATTCCTATCAAATCTCTAAGGTCCCCAAATATCGAAACCATGTTAAAAACAAAAGAACAAAATTTGAGATTTCACACTTCCTGACTTCAAAGAATTTTACAAAACTACAGTAATCAAAACAGTGTGGTACTGGCATAAAGACAGACATATAGACCAATGAAATAAAACAGAAATCTCAGAAATAAACCCTCATTCATATGATCAAATGATCTTTGCAAAGACTACTCAATGGGAAAAGACAGTATCTTCAACAAATAAATTTTCTTGTTAGGAAAACTGGATATCCACTAGCCTAAGAATGAAATTGGACCCTTCTTTTACTCCATATACAAAAAAGAACTCAAAATTAGTTAACAACCTAAACATAAGGCCTGAAACTACAAAAACTACTCCTAGGGAAAAAAAAACAGAGGAAAAGCTCAAGACATTTGGATTTAACAGTGATCTCTTAGATGTGTTACCAAAAACATAGACAACAAAATAAAAAATTAACAAATGGGTCTACATCAAAATTAAAACTTCCATGCATCAAAAAACACAGTCAACAATAAAAGTAGGCAATCTTTGAAATGTGAGAAAATATTTCCAAGTTGTATATCTGAGAAGGAGTTATTATCCAGATTATATAAAGAACTTTAACAAATCATCATCATCAACAACAAAAACAATTTAATTTAAATAACAAGCCATGAAAAGATGCTCAATATAAGTATCAGAGAAATCCAATCAAAACAAAGACATTACACTCATTAGGATGGCTACAATTAAAAAGAAAACAGAAAATAACAAGTGTTAGTGAGGATGTGGGAAAACTGGAACACTTGTTTACCGTTTGTAGGAATGTAAAAAGGTGAAACCTCTATGGGAAACAATATGATGGTTCCTCAAGAACTTAAAAATAGAATTACCATATGATTGAGCAAATTCATTTCTGGGTATATGTCCAAAAGAATTGAAAGCAGGATCTCAAAAAGATATTTGTATACTCATGTTCATACTAGCATTATTCACAATATTCAAGAGATAGAAGCAACCCAGATGCCTATCAATGAATGAATGGATAAATGAAATGTGGTATATACATACAATGATATACTATTCGGGCTTGAAAAGGAAGGAAATCCTTTCATATGGTATATCATCAATGAGACTTGAAGACATTATGCTAAGTAACAAGCCAGTAACAGACAAAAAATACTGTATGATTGCACTTAATATGATCCACCAAAAGTAGTTAATTTCTTGGAAACAAACAGTAGAATGATGGCTGGGAGGAGGGATAAATGAAAGTTGATTAATGGGTACAAAATATCAGATTTGCAAGATGAAAATTTCGGAAGATTCGTTCAAAAATGTGAATGTACTTTGGGGCGCCTGGGTGGCTCAGTCGGTTGACTGACTGAGGTCATGATCTTGCGGTCAGTGAGTTCAAGCCCCACGTCGGGCTCTGTGCTGACAGCTCGGAGCCTGGAGCCGGTTTCAGATTCTGTGTCTCCCTCACTCTCTGCCCCTCCCCTACTCATGCTCTGTCTCTGTCTCAAAAATAAATAAACATTAAAAAAAATTTTTTTAAATGTGAATGTACTTAACACTACTAGACTATATACTTAAAAATCCTTAAGATGGTAAATTTTATGTTATGTATTCTTTACCACAATTAAAAATATATATGTGTGTATATATATATACACATACATATACATACATATACATATACATGTATATATGAGAATTAAAGGAAACTGTTTAAGGGATAAAAGGAACCTAAGGAAGGTACACTGATCATTCACATGTGGTATTGGGAGAAAAGAGAATCTTCTTCCTAGACAAAATGACTCATGAACTGGTTTGAAGGATAAATGGGATTCTTCCAAGCAGAAAGGAAGGACAGAGATACCAGGAAAAGTGGACAGTATGTGCAAAGCAAGTCTGTGTTCATCACGAGTAGTTTGGTTTTATTTATTTTTTAAATTTTTTTAATGTTTATTTTATTTTTGAGAGAGAGACACACAGAGCATGAGCAGGGGAGGGGCAGAGAGAGAGGGAGAGGCAGAATCTGAAGCAGGCTCCAGGCTCTGAGCTGTCAGCACAGAGCCGGATGTGGGACTCGAACTCACCAGCCGAAGTCAGATGTTTAACTGACTGAGCCACCCAGGCGCCCGTAGTTTGGTTTTAGAGAAGTGGTGAGGAGGATGAAGCAGGCAGAGGCACTGTGAGCAGCTTGGCCATCGCTTTCAGGCTACTAGAGTCAAAGTACTAAAAGGCAAAGGCAGGCTTCTTGCAGGCTCCACCTCTGACATAGGGGCGATCAAGTGGTCAAGTCAAGTGGTATTGCCCTGAGAGCAAAGAAGCAAGGCACTGTAGCAACACATACATGGCCAGGATCTTTGCTTAAGCTCTTGTGTCTTCTCACTCTCTCTCTAGCTGTCACTCTCACTCTTTCACTCACAGATACACATACACTGCTACTCATTTCCTGAGAGCTGCTAGCTCGATAGGTAAAACCAGATTTGACCAATTAGTCTCTTTCTGCAGCTTGGCAGTAGATGGGGGCACATCAGCTTTGGCCCAGGAATGCAGCAGCCTACTTTACTGTTATCAGAGAGCATTCTTGTGGTTACACTCTTCCTGCTTATCAATGGCCCTTGAAAACACAGACTCAGTACCCAAATGGACCCAGAAAAGCCTCCTTGTTAGATGCCTGAAAACTTGCCTGAATTTAGAGGGAAGTGCCGTTCCTCAAAAAAGGCTCTGCTCCCAACTTATATGGATGCTGTAGCTTGAGAATCTGGCTCTTGGGATTCATACCCAGAGGTGTGGTCCCCTAGTCTTTATGTATCAAAACTTCCCATTGATACTAGAAGGACCTTTTCCTAGGACATCACTAGCTCTGGATAAGGCATAGTCAATAAAATCTGCACATTTTGTGAAAGGATTAAAAATCCATTATATTCTTCATGTTCTCCCTTATCCCAACACATCTCTTTGTCTCCAAGTTCTAGAATTTCTAGAATACAATATATAATGTGTAATAGGTAGTAATATAATATATTCTCTTCCCTCAATAACACTCTGTCTTCAGAATAAAGTGCAAAGTCCTCAGTCTGGCATAAAAGTCCTTTTAGGATCAGAATATGGCCCCTCTCTCTAACCTCATCTCTCACCATTGACCGTTTGGCACTTGACACTCCTAAACTACAGATATTCAGCAATCAGGTCAAGTTCTTGCTCATCACCCTGCCTTTGCACCCTGTGGTATCTCAGCTTAGATTCCTTTCCTTGCAGAATTTTTCTGCCTACCTTGGTCTGGATAACTCTGGATCTGCCTATACTCTATTTTGGAATCCTCATTCATGCTATCCTAGCTCCTTAGGCTTCCTCTATATGACATATGTAAGTGTATTGTTATTGTCCATACCTTCAATCTGACTAATAGGACCAATTCTTATTCTGGAAACTTGCGATTTCATTTTTGGTGCAGCACATCAGCTGTGCTTCTGCACTGCTGCAATGCATAGACCTTCATCCTTAGGCTTAGTACCCTGTGACTGCAAAATAACTACTGCACTTTGAGGAATGATGAATCACATCCTTATTTCAGTGACTCAGGTAGGGAGGAAGAAGGCAGCAAGTAGAAGGTGGCTACTATTCTTTTTAATTAGAGAAGGGGGAAAAAAGCCCAGAACTCAATTGTGTCTCATTGGCCAGAACCTGTCATATGGCATCCCTCACCACAAGGAAGGCTGGAAAAGCAACTATCTGATAAAGTAGACAGAATTGTCCAAGTTGGTCTAACCATAATTTATTTCCTGGAGCTGGTACTTAGCCTACCTAAGAAATTGGGATTTTGTTAGCCAGGAAGAGACTATGGCTTTTGGACAGTAATGTAATAGTATTTGCCACACTTATATTTTTACAAAATAAAAATATTTAAAAATAATTTTTTTAACGTTATTTATTTTTGAGAGACATAGAGACAGAGTATGAGCAGGGGAAGGTCAGAGAGAGAGGGAGATACAAAATTTGAAGCAGGCTCCAGGCTCTGAGCCATCAGCACAGAGCCTGACGCGGGGCTGGAACTCGCAGACCGTGAGATCATGACCTGAGCCAAGGTTGGCCGCTCAACCAACTGAGCCACCCAGGCGCCCCCAAAATAAAAATATTAAACACACTCTTGAATATTATACCAATAGGAAATAAAGTATAAGGAGCAGGAAAACTACATATGTGGTAATAAAATAGTTATATTTATTTGTTGGGGCTCAAATAGGTGTTTTATAGAATTATCTCAAATCATCAAGACATCTTTAAAACTCTTGTTTATTCTGATTAGGACAATAGATAAAGCTCCATCCTTATACATGGAAATGATGGGCCTAGCTTCATAGAACCACATGCATATAAAGCCCTGTTTACACTATATAGATTGGAAACTAACCTCATGGAGTCATCGGTTTGATGATATGTGTTTGTAATTTGGGTACAAACTTAGTGATAAGATTGGTAAAAGAAAAAAATCGTCATAACTATTGTATTCTGTAGTCTCAGATTTAGAAAATATTTGTTTCAGGTGTTTTGGAGTGATTCTCTTCTTTAAAGATATTTAATCTCAGGTTGCATGTCAAATCATTTCCGCCACAGTGCATAATGGATATGGTCAAATGTGGCCATATATGTTATATATGTACATATATTTTATCCTTGTATCTATTGAAATGATTTCACCTAACTTTAAGGTAGATTTAGACTGGTTAACTCAGAAGATTAGGGCGCTGTGTGAATTAATACAGCATCATGAGTTGGATATCCCTCAAATCAATGCATACTTCTCCCCGATAGCTAAGAAAAGCTGAGAGCCCCTGTACTAGCCTATTTCCATTTCCACTATCCTTAATCCATCTGCTATGGATGTATTGAAAGATGAGAAAGAACATTTTTTTGGCCCCTGGGTTAATAATTTTCACAAAATTGGACAGGAGTCAAAATTTGAGTGTGCCAGTTGAGGACTGGGGAGTACAGGGCTCTAAGACTTTTTCTGTTGGAAAGTGCACAAACAATTTGTCTCTTTAGGTTTGCTTCCTCCATACAGGGTAAAATAGAATCAGGCCCTGTCCTAGTTAAAGAATAAGTGCCCTCTTATCCCCTCCAGTTCCCTTCAGAAACCAAGTGAGAACCAGAAAGAGGCAGAGGAAAAAGGAGACAACTTGGATAACTTCTGGCCTAAGCAAGAGTCTAGAGGTTCCTCATAAGGCCCAGCTTATCCCAAAGAAAATGTACAAAACCGTGTGGTCAAAGACACAGATGTTAATAAAGTGCTCATGTTTGCCAGACATGTTCTTCTATGAATACCTTTCCCTCAGAGTTCTTTCAGGGCAGTGTGGGAGGCCAAGGACTGGATTTGGAAGTTCCTAGAACGCAAATTACCATTTCTTTCTCTACCATTTATTCTCAACTCTCTCCTCCCCCAAGGCCAGGCATCTTGCAGTTTACACCCTTGATTATAAAAGAGAAAGGTGACGTAGCACTCTGATGTCAAGAAGCATGCACCGATAATACAGCGAGAAGAACACAGTTTAGCAACCCACAAATCTGAGCTTGAATCTCAGGGCTACTTTCTTATTCTGTGAAGTTAGGTAATTTATTCAGCCTCTCTGAGCCTCAGATTCTTTACTTACTAACACTTACTTCAGGAAGTTATTATGAGGATTAAATGTATAAATGATGCAATAAATAGTTTATAAAATACACTAGACATCAAATGTATGTTCAACAACTGTTAATCTCCCGAATGAACATTATTACTGGAAAACTAACTCAAATCTCTGTGGATGATAGGTCAGTAGTTAGATATTCTTATGAAAAGACATTTATTCTGTTACCTAAACCGCAGGGAAAGGTGTAGGCAATGAACTTGTGTTTCTAGGCCAGTTATGTCATCATAATATAAATTAATTGAAATAGAGTAGATTATTTCAGGATTTTAAAAAGCAGTAGGTTTAAGAGCTGGCCATATTTGAAAGACTCTAGAATAGCACAGGATTGATTAAAGGTCTGTCACCACAGATTGGATGTGTTGATTTCGTTTCCCCAAAGGTATCCACATAGCAACTTGGCAGTACATAAATATTCTAAAAATTCTAACAGTTTTTACAGAAAATAATAATTGTATTCTTACCTAAAATGCTGGGTCCCATTTTCCTTTTAAAGACTCATACTGCTTTTCATAGGCTAATAATTTTCTTCATTCCAATCCTGTCATGATGAATTTGAAAGAAGGGCACAACAAATAGGTACTTAACTAAAGTAGGTGCTTTCTCTGTTGGTTTTATAAAATCCAAACCTATTGATTGAAGGGATATTATACAGAATTAGGAACTCAAGGAAACTACTCTCAATTATACTGTAATCACAGTTCATTTTTCCAATATCTATTAGAGTTAATTTAAGGTCATGCCCAGTACCATAAAATCTCTTGTATGCCATGCAGCACTTGTCAGAATGCCTTGTATATAGTCGGTGCCCAATGAATGTTTGCCGCATTACACTGAGCTGATCATCCATCTTATTCACTAGACTTGGCTTTGAATAACTTATGCTTTTTTTTTTTTTTTGCCAAAAATTAAGTCCACCCACGAAGGAATAAGGCAGAAGGATGTTGTGGCAAAAATATTATCCTGGAAAACAGATCTTGATTCTAGTCCCAGCTTTCTGTGACTTTGGACAAATCACTTGAACTTTCTAGATCAAGTTTCTCTGTAATGAGGATGCTAGAGAAGATTCATGTGCCAAACTGTAAGGCCCAGGGACACTGATATTCAAATCAATGTGCATGGATACTTGCAAAGAATATAGTAATAGTTTTTAATAATTTTGGAATTGTTGGGTTAAATGCTATCATTTCAGAATGACTGCTTCAATGAAAATAATGCATATTTTACTGGTATGTTTTGAAGGTTTTGTATTTTTTTTAGTTACTTACTTTAGAGTTATATCTTATATAGGCATTAGGATACAATTCAAGAAAGCAAATGTCAACAAGGTTCTGAAGTTGCCTGGCATTTTATCAATCATCATTTAGAACTTCCTTTTTTATTTTTTTTTTCTTAATGTATTTGGCCAGGAGCAGAGGCATTTGTGTGATGTAATGAGAAAGAAATAAAGGAAGTTTAATCTACTGCTCTTTCAACCTTATCCACTCAATGCTTGCCTCGTGACAGGCCCTGACAATCTTGATGAATTCTCAAGGTTACTAAAGAACTTAGAAGATGCTAGGTTCCTACCAGGTGATTATAGAGGCTCATGTTTTGCCAAGTTATATGCAGGTGGCTAAAGTTTACTTTATCTACATTTCGTGTCACACTTAGAGGTATTTTCTATGAATGTTTCTTCAATAGTAATGCAAACCCCTCAGCAGATAATTCCCCACCAAACTGGTTGTTACATAAGTGACCATGAAGCATTATATATGTCATCTCAGATCCCAAGTTTATATAATCTACTCTCCAGCAGCTGGTACAGTTTTAAAGATGTAGGCCTTTACATTGTAGGGGGGTTTGTTTTGTTTTGTTTGTTTCTTAACACTGCACATAAGTGCACTTCCTTTCTCCCCTTGTAACGTATGGGATAAATGGAATTCTTAACTCACACAGATCTCACTGTAGACCCAATGAATGGCACAGATCCGACACAAACACCCACACACTTCCCTCATTACAGATCCGTGCTAAAGACCAGAAGTTGGCCATGGCTATGCTGAATACATACTTCTGTTGGATTTCCATGGAATTTGATTTCATTAGATTGTATGTTAAGATAAATATGTTTTAAAAAAAGAAAAAGTTTTATTTTGGGGGGTGAGTCAGGGTGATTTCAAAGGGGAGCAGGCCTGCCACATTAACGTCCCAACCCGAGAGAAGCTTCTCAAACCACCTCAAAGCAGCCGAGCCCCAGCTTGCTCTGGATCACTATGGAGCAGAACCAATTTTTAAATGTCTTCATCTGGTCCCTCCTACTTTCATGGTTGCTCTGGGGGTGGTGAGAATCAGGACGCACTGAAAGCTGCTGGGACATCTGACTCTTTATTTTCTTGGCTCTACGAGTCTTAACTCTGCACCAGTCCTCCCAACTATGCAGAATTTCACTTTTAAGAGCAGAGGCAAAAGAAAGCACACAGAGAGGGACAGGAGCCTCCATTGCTGTTTAGTGAGAGGAAAGTAGAGGCACTATATATTCTCTGCAGTGTCACTGTGGGTACTGACAATCAATGCTACTTCTCCTACAGTCTCTAACCTGGGCTTCCCTCCCAGAACATGATACAAGGGAAAGTGCTCTCAAGAGGAAACTGACTTTAAGTATCCTTACATTTATAAAAATTCTTCCTACTTCTTAGGTTTCATGGAGAGACATGGTGTTTGAAAGTCGGGAGGGGTGTGTGGAGAGAGACAACTATCTCAAATATCTAGAAATGACTTACATAGTTAGACCAGCTCTTTGTTGCCGCAAAGACAACACTAACATACATGGCAGAAGTCATGGGGCAAGTTGGGTTCCATATAAGAACTTCCTACAAGTATCCTGAATCACACTAAACTGCCAGGAGTAATTTCCAGCTTCTGGAGGTATTCAAGCCAGTTCAGGGTAGTCATTTGGGGCAGAAATTATGCAAAGGATTCCATTGTCAGAAGGGAAGTGGAGAAGATAAACATTTCTCCCTCTTCGCGCCACATTCCTATTGCTGCTCATAAAGAAGGGAATGTCTGTCTGGGCTTCAGTCCTTCCCATTGTCCTGTGGGAGGAGTACATTCCAATTTGATTGGACAAAAGTTGGCACCTCTGGCACCACATTTAACATAGAGAACTATTACCATGTCTTGAGAAGAAATGGTCATGTCCTGCTTCCTTCTTTCACTTCCTGTATCCATTGAAAACAGGTCTTTCTCACTCTCTATAAATTTTTGCTTCACATGTCGGAGGGCCAGGGCCTTGCTCCCCTTCTTCTCTTGGCACACAGGGAAGTCAGGCCCAGTAGTGGATAAACAGCCTAGGCCAGCTTGAAATGAGCCATCAGTAAGAAGGGTACTCTTTTGCTACCTTTCCCTTTTCTTCTGGCACAGGTAAGTGCAGCAGATTGGCCTTTGTCATGCAGCAGAGATGAGATCCTCAGTACTTAAAACCTCCTTAAGAGGCAGCTAGAGGCCTCATATAGGCTTCCAAAATTAAACTGTGTTCTCAAATCTTTTAACGAAATCTAGTAATAGGGATGTTTCTGTTTGCTCAGCCATTAGCCAAACCGGTGCTTCTTTTCCCACTTAGCTATTATTCTTATATGAACTATCAAACTCCCCCCAAAAAAACCCAGCCAAACTCACAGGTACAGACTGGTCTAAGCAGAACATAGGTTTTCCATAATCATACTAAAGCAGAAACAAAATCTTTTAAGTATTTACACATTGTCCTCAGAAGATGATACAGACCCTTTCATTGCAAATGGTGATAGGATATATGGAAATTTGAGAATCCTTGTATAGTTTATAAGATCCTTTAGCCCTAAGGCCCTAAAATCCAGTAAAATTCAGTATTTTCTATTCAGTCTAGCACCCTCTCAGATCAATCACCATCTATCAAATTGAAAATTACAACTAAAATTTCCGCAGATTCACCGTGTAATTGTTGAATTGATTTTATCTGCTTCTACCTTCTACCTACTTAACCAACCAATGAGAATTCTTTGGAACCTACTGTAGAAAGTGTAAATTCCAAATAATATCCAGGAACAAGTCATCAGCGTACCAATTAGACTGGCTTTGGTAAATACGGCTGCCTGCAGTTGCCATGTGTTACAAATAAACTAAAACTGGATACTCCTTTTACCTTCTAACAGGAAGTTCTTTCCTACCTGAAGAAAACTATTCCTATAAAAACCTGTCTTTCAAGTACTTTTCTTGTGGTATTTCTGATACCAGTACAATCAGGAAGTAATGAAAGTGTTCCCTGAAAACCCAGGTTTCGCCGAGCGTTGCAGGCCAATGAGAATGGAGATTGACTCAAATAAACTTTGGAATGCCAGCCAAACTCCTGAAACTTGTCAGCCGCTCACCAGTCAGTTATGCTTTTTCAGTAGTACCTTATCCTGAAATGACCTGATGGAAAAGCCAGTGTCAGATGACGCATGACATCAAGTGTTCAATGAGAATTCTGCTGGCATGATATTCCGTCGGACTCTGCAAACCCTCAGCCTCCCACAGCACTCCCTGAGAACTGAGTACCTTTTCAATCTCCAGCAGAACATACGTGACTGAAATTTAGTTCCTTAGGGAAGGAACTCTCAATGGCATTCATAGGTTTGCTTTTGGATTGGAATACAGTAATCCCCTAATTAAAAGATGTTTTATTTCCCATAAAGAGTATTTTGGACATTAATTTTACTTCTACACGATGGTCATTCTGAATTTTGTTTTGTTATGGAAGATACACAAAAGGTTCTATATTTCATTCAAAACTGAAACTGGAAGTGTTTAACTTTTCTCTTTCTCTCAACAAACATTAACTCAGTATTTTTACCTAGCTTGACTTCTTAAATGTGGTATTTTATAGCACCTTGGTTTATTGCTGGGTATATGTAAAGGTTATGTCAGCATTTACATTATAAAGCCATGTTTTTGAGGGTTTATAATTAAGTCATAAAATATAATTCTGACTGAAACTCGGACTGCCAAGTTTCCACCCTGAGACACAAGTTTGTTCCTAGATGTGCTGCTGTTACATGCACACACACACACACACACACACACACACACACCCCTATCAGCACTCAGCAACTAATGTTTTGTAAAATGCATTCATTCGGTATGCTGCTTGATGAACATGAATTTAAAGAGAATGAAGGCTGTGAAGTAAAATCAGACATGGCTATCATCTCATTGCAGCCACTTATATACTAAGATATGTTGTAGTATATTTGAAAACTAACTTAATAACAAAAGAGGCGATTGCCTAATTTTCAAATAGTTAAAGATTAAAGGACAGAAAGATGAAGTAATTCCTCTACAAAAAATATCCTTTTATTAATCAGAAATGTTTGCAACTTCCTTTTACAGCGTAGAGTAGATACTCTCTGAACGTCTTTGCCGGTGTTATCTAATGTCCTTGAACACATTTATTACAATTCATCATCTACATAGCAACAGACAGGGCCGTTCTCATAAACCAGAACTGGCACTGGGTCTGGTAAGTCATTAAGCAAACATATTCCTGTGTCACACGGGGCTTGCGTGCCCATTGCTGCTTATAAAATTCCTTCCTAAGACATGTAAAGCTGTTGCTTTCAGTTCACATCTTACCGATTTAATTATTTGACTATTTTCAGATGCTGAAGCCTATCTGAACGAATTTTCTACGGTTTTCTTGAGAATTACTATCTTTTCATTTATATGGTCATGATATCTATCAGCAAGTAAGAAACAGAATTGTTTTTCACGAGACATAAAGAAGAATAAGAATTAAGATGAAAACCCTGAGACAACATAAACACCAGAGTCTTATCAAAAAGACAAGGCCATTCGTGCATTTGAAGAAACCCTTAATTACCACTTAATCATAGAACTAATATACCCAAATAGGACTTGAGAAAGAAAACAAGTAATTTAATGGAAAACAGCAGTTGAAGTGCATGTGTTTGCCTTAGTTGGTGACGAAAATGATAGCTCATAAGATAAGAGCGTGCTATGTTGCCTGGTTCAAATCCTAGCTCTAGCACTTGTACTAGTTGTATGACTTTGGACTAGTTACTCAGTGTCTCTGAGCTTCAACTTTCTCATCTGGAAAATGGGTAAATAGTATCTGTGTTGCAGAGAAGTTTTATAGTTTAAATGAGTTAATAAATGAAAACTCCTCTCAATGCCTAGTACATCAGAACTGCTATGTAAGTGTTAACTGTCATGACGATAATGATGATGATGATGATGGTGATAAGACCAAACTCAGAAGAAAATTTCTGTAAGAAATAAATATCATTGCTTAGTTAGTGTATTAAAATCAGATATCACCCTCCAATCATAATTCTTTATATTTAAGGAATTTTAACAAAAAGAAATCCTATGTACTCAGGAGAAAATGCATAAGAACAAAGACAATATTGGCTAACCTGTTATGACTGTAATAAGACTACTTGAAGAAATATATAAAACTGTGCAATGTATAACACTGACCGGTGTTTGGCTCTACTGAAGAAAATAATATATTATCACATTTGTTTTACATGTGAAAACAAGGAGAAACTAATTTGTCTTCACTTCCGCTGTTGCTCAAAGGAGCAGGTAAAACTAAGATCTCAGCTTTCCTCAAAATTGAGGAGCTGGTTTCGTGACAGAGGAGAAGAGAAAGACTGAGATTATTCTATCCCAAAGTTGTGAATACTGGAAAGTGGAAACCATGACCCTCTCTTCTCTGGGGATGGAGAAGGGAGGGATCTGAGGCTGCACAATTCAATGAATTCAGGATGATTTCGGTGCCACCCAACCTAGAAGTAGGTGGAGAGATTATATCTCACCTCTCCCTTTACCCGAATGGTTTGGCCAAGTACATGTTCAACAGCAGGTACCAGAAGCTGGGGGGAAGGCAAGACACCAAGTAATGCAATCAAAGTGTTCCTACTGAATTAAAAGCCTCTTCTTTTCACAAGTTTCAGAGTAGCATAAAGATATATTTTAATTGATTATCCCCTTCATAATGCCAGCAGTGGGTCCTCCTGGACACCCTCCCATCCTCTCATATTTTCCTGCCAATCCAAACCAGAAGTATGTTTCTGGGTTCTGTCAGTAACCACCAAAGGAAGTTTTGATATGCCCACTTCAAACAGGACTCCTTCCATGGAGAAGACCAGTGGTAGATGCTTATCACACGGAATTACTGCTGCAATACGGGTCACTCCACCTGCAAAACTGAGCCCTAGTTGTGTGAAGCCACTTGAATATACCCACAAAGCTCATGAGCCATGCTGGACAAAAGCAATGGGAAAAAGACACAAGCCTGTGTTATTTTCTGCACAATTCCTAAACTTGTTGTGTTAAAAACTAAATCTGTGGTGGTTCTTCCCACTCCAACCCCTTATTCAATTTCACTGCATATTTTAGGGATTAAAGTTTTCAGTTCTCTTCCCCCTCTCTGCTGTATTATTAGAGAATATGAAAATTATAGTTTAAAAAAATTAAAATTTACAAAATTAAAAGTTAAAACCCCAGTTTGAGGCTAGGATACAGCAAGGAAAAAAATTTATACTCACAAGGAAAAGCCAAGATGCTCCACTGTATCTCTTTAGATGTCAGATGCACCTAATGCCTGGGAATCAGTCCTGTCACTTTTGTTTCTCTAGCCGATGTGAGGTCTGTAATAGCAAGCTTCTCTATTTCATTCCAGCACCAAGTGACACCCAGTTGGTCAATGTATCCATGAAGCTTTCTGGAGAGAATGTTCTATCTAGAGAATGTTCTCTATTTTGAGCTCACTTGACTCTATAATGGTAATATGAGGAGAGGGCACATGCACTAGAAACTTGGTTCCACTTTAGATAGTCTAAGGACTAGCATCAGAACCACTTTTAGGCCTTCTCGGTAAGGAGAACCTTGGGTCATGCCCCAAAACTTTTGAATCAGAATCTGCATCTTAACAAAATCTAAGGTTTTATATACATATTAAAGTTTGAGAAACACTGGTTGAAATAGTCAGAAGTTCTACTGAAATATATAACAAGTCAGTTTCTTAATACCGGTTTGGGCAACTCAAAAACCTTTCAATGACTCTCTTTTTTTGTAATAGGAAGTTAATCTAGAATATATGTTAATTGATTTGAAGAGGTTTTAATGATTTTGACAGCCACGATAAACAATTTTCACTGAATATGTAAACTCAGAATTTTAAGCATTTACTTGCAAATAAATTATAGTTTTGAGCATTATTGATAGAAAAACTGAAATCTTCAGATAATTTCTAATTTAGAAGTCTTTCATCCTTCACTCAAAATATGAATATACATTGCTGATTATTAATAATTAAGGCAAATGCTATATTGCAAAATTAAGTAGTAAATGTGAAACTTCAGACTATTTCATTTAAAAAAAATTTTTTGAGTGTAGTTGACACACAATGTTAATTAATTTCAGGTGTACAACTAGTGATTCAACATCTCTATACATTATGCTCTGCTCACCACAAGTGTCACTACCATCTGTCACCATATAATGCTATTACAATATTATTGACTATATTCCCTATGCTG
Organism: Paguma larvata; assembly: GCA_030068075.1. NCBI lineage: Eukaryota > Metazoa > Chordata > Mammalia > Carnivora > Viverridae > Paguma > Paguma larvata. The sequence goes on from CM057823.1 coordinate 74,769,001, forward strand.
CGCCTTTTATTCCTATGACTTATTCCTTCTATAACTGGAAACCTATATCTCCCACTGCCTTCTACCCATTTTGCCCATCCCTATACCTCCTTGGCCTCTGGCAACCATCAGTTTGTTTTCTGTATTTATAAGTCTAATTCTGCTTTTTCTTTGTTTTTTTTTTGTTGTTGTTGTTTTTAGTGTTTAGATTCCACATATGAGTGAAATCATATAGTTTCCTTTCGTATCATTCTCTTTCTCAGTCTGACTTATATCACTTAGCACAATACCCTCTAGGTCCATCCATGTTGTCACAAATCACTACGATTTCATTCTTTTTTATATCCATAATATTTACAATCAAACATATGCATAAATCACATCTTCTTTATCCATTCATCTATTGGAGACTTAGGTTGCTTCCATATCTTGACTATTGTTAATAATACTATGGTAAGCATAGGGGTGCAGGTATCTTTCTAATTAGTGTTTTCATGTTTCTTTTGGATTACTACTCAGTAGTAGAATTATTGGATCATATGGTATTTCTATTTTTAATTCTTTAAGGAACCTCCGTAGTGTTCTCCACTGCGACTGTACCAATTTACACTCCCACCAACAGAGCATAAGAGTTCCTTATTTCCACATCCTTGCCAACACTCGTTGTTTCTTATCGTTTTGTTCTAGCCATTTTGATAGATATAAGGTCATATATCATTGTGGTTTCAATTTGCATTTCCCTGATGATTAGCGATGTTGAGCATCTTTTCGCGTGTCTGTTGAATATCTGGATGTCTTCTTTGAGGAAATATCTATTCATGTCCTCCGCCCATTTTTTAATCAGATTGTTTACTTTTTCAATGTTGAGTCGTATAAATTCTTTATATATTTTACATATTAACCCCTTATCAGATATATCATTTGCAACTATCTTCTCAATTTCAATAGATTTCCTTTTGTTTTGTTGATGGTTGCCATCATTGTGTAAAAAGCTTTTATTTTGATGTAGTCCCAATAATTTATTTTTGTTTTAGTTTCCCTTGCCTTAGGAGATGTATCTAGAAAAATGTTGCTATGGCCAATGTCAAAGAAATTACTTCCTTGTTCTCTTCTAGGATTTTTATGGTTTCAGATTTCACATTTAGGTCTTTAATCCATTTTGAGTTTATTTTTGTGTATGGTGTTAGACAGTCGTCCTGTTTCATTCTTTTGCATGTAGTTGTCCAGTTTTTCTCAACATCATTTGTTGAAGAGACAGTTTTTCCCTCCTTGTGTATAATTGCATCCTTTGTCATAGATTAATTGACTATATGAGTGTGGGTTCATTTCTGGGCTCTCTATTCTGTTCCATTGATCTATACATCTATATTTGTACCAGTACCATACTTTTCTGATTACTATAGCTTTGTAGTATATCTTGAAATCTGGAATTGTGGTATCTCCAGTTTTATTCTTCTTTCTCAGGATTTCTTTGGCTATTTGAAGTCTTTTGTGGTTCCATATACATTTTAAGATTATTTATTCTAGTTCTGAGAAAAAGGCTATTGGCGTTTTGATAGGGATTACATTGAATCTGTAAATTTCTTTGGGTAATACACACATTTTAATTATATCAATTCTTTTAATCCATGACATGGAATATCTTTCCATTTGTTTGTGTCGTCTTTAATTTCTTTCATCAATGTTTCATAATTTTTGTAGTAAGTCTTTCATCTCCTTGATTAAATATAATCCTAGGTGTTTTTTTTTTTCTTTCTAGTTCAATAGCAAATGGAATTGTTTCCTAGTTTACCTTTCTGCTACTTTATTAGTGTATAGAAATGCTACATATTTCTGGGCATTAATTTTTTATCATGCAACTTTATTGAATTCACTGTTACTTTCAGTAGCTTTTTGGTGGAGTCTTTAGAGTTTTCTATATACAGTATCAAGTCATCTGCAAGTGATGAGTTTAACTTCTTTACCAATGTGGAGTCCTCGGATTTCTTTTTGTTGTCTGATTGCTGTGGCTGGGACTTGCACTACTGTGTTGAATAAAAGTAGTGAGAATAGGCATCTTTGTCTTGTTCTTGATCTTAGAGGAAAAGTTCTCAGTTTTTCACCTTTGAGGATGATGTTAGCTGTGGGTTTTTCATATATGGCCTTTATTATGTTGGGGCATGTTCCCTCTAAACTCACTTTCTTGAGCATTCTAATCATGAATGGATGTTGAATTTTGTCAAATACTTTTTCTGCATCGATTGGGATTATCATATGGTTTTTATCCTTTGTTTTGTTGATATGTATCACCTTGATTGATTAGCTAATAGAGTGCCATCCTTGCATCTCCAAAATAATCCCACTTGATTGGGGTGAATGATCATAATATATTGTTAAATGTGGTTTGCTAATATTTTGTTGAAGATATTTTTCATCAAGGATATTGGCCTGCAGTTTTCTTTTTTTGTGGTGTCTTTATCTGGTTTGGACCACTGGGTAAGACTAGTATTGTAGAATATATTTGTAATCTTTCTTTTCTCTTACATTTTTTTGGAATAGTTTGAGGAGAATATGTATTAACAGTTCTTTATGTGTTTTATAGAATTTACCTGTGAATCCGTCTGTTCCTGGATTTTTATTTTTGGTAATTTTTTTTTTGCTGATTTATATTTATTATTAGTAATTGGTCTCTTCAGATTTTCTATTTTTTCCTGATCCAGTTTTGGAAGATTTTGTTTCTAGGAATTTACCCATTTCTTCTAGGCTGTCCAATTTGTTGGCATAAAATGTTTTATTGTATTCTCTTATAATCCATTGTTTTGTGTCCATTTCTTTGGGGTTGGTTGTTACTTCTCTCTCATATCTGACTTCATTCATTTGGGCCCTCTCTTTTTTTCTTGATGAGACTGGCTAAGGTTTTATTTTTTCAAAGAATCAGCTCTTGGGTTCATTGATCTTTTCTATTTTTTTTTTTTTTTTTTAGTCTCTGTCTTATTTATTTCTACTCTAGGCCTTATTATTTCCTTCCTTCTACTTATCTTGAACTTTGTTCTTTTTCTAGTTCCTTTTGCTGTAAGGAACTATAGCTTTAGATTGTTTATTTGAACTTTTTCTTGATTTTTGAGTTAAGTCTGTACTGCTATATATTTCCCACTTAGAACTGCTTTTGCTATTTCTCAAAGATTTCAGACCCTTGTGTTTTCATTTTCAATTGTCTCCATTGCATGTTTTGTTTCTTCTTTGATATCTTCGTTGACCCATTTTTTGTTTAATATTATGATATTTAGCATCCACGTTTGTATTTTTACCATTTTTTTTAATTTTTTTAATGTTTATTTATTTTTGAGAGACATAGAGGCAGAGCGTGAACAGGGGAAGGGCAGAGAGAGAGGGAGACACAGAATCGGAAGCAGGCTCCAGGCTCTGAGCCATCAGCACAGAGCCCAACGTGGGGCTCAAACTCACAGACCGCGAGATCATGACCTGAGCTAAAGTCGGGCCCAACCGACTGAGCCACCCAGGCGCCCCTAGTTTCATACCATTTTTGTCAGAAAGGTGCATGACATAATTTCAAAATTCTCAAATTTATTGAGACTTCTTTTGGGTCTAATACATGATCTATTCTGTAGAATGTTCCAAGTTTACTTGAAAAGAGTATGTATTCTGTTGGTTTTGGGTTCTGTATATATCTATTATATCTGCCTGGTCTAATGTGTCATTCAAAAACACTGTTTCCTTATTGATTTCCTATCTGGATAATCTGTCCATTGTTGTGAGTAGAATGTTAAAGTCCCCTACTATTACAGTATTACTATAAATTTCTCCCTTTATGTCCTTTAATATGTATTTTATGTTTTTAGGTGTTCCAATATTGGGTGCATAGATATTTATATTTATATTGTTATATACTGTTGTTGGATTGACCCCTTTAACATTATATAATGCCTTTCTTTGTCTCTTGTTAGTCTTTATTTTAAAATCTATTTTGTCTGATATAAGTCTTGTTATCCTGGCTATTTTTTCATTTCCATTTGCATGGTGAATGTTTTTCTATACCTTCACTTTCAGACTATAGATATCTTTAGATCTGAAGTAAATCTCTTGCAGGCAGCCTATGGATGAGTCTTATTTCTTTATTGGCTTTCTATGTTTGTTTCTATGAATGAGGTAGAACAGCTACTGCTCCTAAACTTGAAGGGATGGTCCTGTGTATCAGCCCCTGTGTAGACTGTGTGTGCCTGGTGACTTTCGCTGGCTTACTGGAATTGTGGCTGGTATGGACTGGAGGTCATGGGGCACTCTGTGCTAGGGCAGCCCTGGTGGGATAGCTGGAGCCGAAGTTGATGTGGGCTAGAGTGGTTCTAAGGCTCTCTGCTCAGAGGGTGCCCTGGCAGGAAAGCCGAATCTGAAGTGGGTGAAAGTCAAGTGGTCCTGAGTTCTACACACCAAGGGCACCAAGGAGGATAGCGGAAGCCAAAATGGATATAAGTTGGGGTATCCCAGGATCTCAGATGGTGCCCTGGGAGAGAGGATAGAGCTGAGGCAGGATGCATGCCAGAAAACCCCAGGGCTCTGTGTAGCAGATGCTCATTGCAGGACAGCTGAAGCTGAAGTGGGCGAAAACTGAGATGTCTTGAGGTGCTCCATGCAGGGGATGCCCCAGCAGGGCAACTAGAGCTGAGGCAGTGTGCATTCCAGAAGATTCTTGTGCTCTCTGCATAAAGGGCGCCTTGGAAGAATAGCTGAAGCTGAAGTGGGTGTAAATTGGGGTGTTTCAGAACTCTCCACACAGAGGGTGGCCTGGAGATGTGTCTGGAGCCAAAGCAGGGTATACGCCAGGAGGTCCTAAGGTGCTCCACACGGGATCCCCTGAGAGGACAACTAAAACTGAAGAAGGGGCTGGTGTGGTCCCTGCGCTGTCTGCACAAAGTGTTCCCTGGAAGGATAGGTGAAGCTGAAGTAGGTACAAGCTGGGACATTTCAGGGTGCTCAGCACAGGGGAACCCTGGCAAAGTGGCTGTAACTGACACTGGCATGGGCCAAGGGTTCCCATAATGCTCCAAATAGGGGGTGCCCAGGCAGAGCAGCTATATCTGAAGCAGGTATCATCCAGGGGGTACCCTAGCAAGCCATCTGAAGCTGAATTGGTATGGGCCTAGAGTGTTTTGGGGTGTTTTGTGCCCATGTCACCTTGGTAAAAAGGCTGGAGCTGTAGTGAGTGCTGACCAAGGGTCTTGGAACCACCCTGTGGCCTTCTTGGTGGGATGGCTGGGGCTAGTGGGGGCCAGGGGTCGGGGAGTTGCTGAAGTGGCAGGCATGTTTGTGCACCAAGACCCTTCAGTAGTCTGTGCTTTCAAGGTAGATGGGAGCTTAGGCCATGTCTATGAGCCCCTCCCACCCAGAGAGAGTTCCAGCAGCTCCCCCACCATTTGGCAAAATTCTAGGGCTGGATCTTTATAAACTAGCTGCTCTTTTAAACTGGAGCTTTTTTCTGTGCCCAGGACAAATGAAATCTGTTCCCAATCCCTCAGTACTATCCCTCCCCACTGCAGTTCACACTGTTGAGGGTGGGAGTTCCTTTTGTTACCCTGTCTCTGTCTCTTTTGCCATTCTCTTCTGCCATTTTCTCTATCTTTTGTTGTTCAGAAGCTGTTCAGTCTGCCATCAATTCTTCAAGAGGAATTGTTCTATAAGTAGGTATAATTTGGTGTGTTCATGGAGGAGGTGAGTTCAGCGTCTTCCTATGTCACTATCTGGGACCAGAGCCAGTTAGATTATTTCGATAAGCCAAGTGCATATTTATATACATATATAAAATTTATATTATGCATGTATATAAAATATGTGTATTTTATACATATAAAATTATATATGTATATAAATTTTATTTATGTACATATATGTATAATTTTATAGATATATAAATTATATATGAATAAAATACCATAAGGGTTTATTCTATATTTTTCAAATGTTGATTTTTTACTCATTCAAAAATGTGCTAGAATTATTCAAGGCATGAGAGATCCAGTAGTGACCAATAAAGACAAAAGCTTTCTCCCCTCTACAGGAGGGAAGCTAGGCCATTAATAAAAGTAAAGAAACCAAAGGTGTCATGTATTATATGGTATACATGCTATGAAGACAATGAAATAGGAGGCGGTATAAGGATGACTAGAGAAGGAGGGATTTGTGATTTTAAACAAGTGGTCCAGGAGGGCCCCAGGATGCAGATGGCATTTTATCAAAGACCCCAAGGAGATTAGGGACCTGGTTTTGCGGATATCCAGGTAAGGGAGTAACAAGTGGGGTGGTCTGAGCCAGGAGTGTGCCTCATGTATTCCAAAGTCAGAATTTGAACCCAAGCTCTCTGACACCAATGCCTAGGTTTGGCTATGTGAAAAATAGAGCAAGCTCTCTGATGGCCATCTAATCAACTAACTATTCTGCCTTTTGTAGCAGCTTCAGAGACACTTCAGAGGACAACTGCACCTTCTTGCATATTATTTTCAAATGTTGATTTTATCCCAGTTTTCTCAGTAGCCATTATGGCTCAGTAGCCATTTAAGGCTTCACTGCTAAGCTGAAGAAACAGCTTCAGCAGCATTTCAGAGACTGTTCTTAATGTTTTTACAGTAATGGTAATTTAACAAACTTTAAAGCAAAGAACATAGGTCAGAGACTGTTCTTAATGGTTTTACAGTAGTGGTAATTTAACAAACTTTAAAGCAAAGAATGTAGGTCAGATATGTGTCAATCAGCACTTCTCACTTATATTTTCTTTATGGAAAGTTTTAATCCTTATTTGAATATGATACATTATCAGATTCAGTTTAGGTAGTTCCCCAGATTGGATCAGCCCCATCAGGGTCCCAGTTTTCAGTCCATGGCTGCATGTTCAAGTAGACAGCCCAAAGTGCCACCATTGTTGCTTCCTCTTAGTACCTTGTCCTCTGCTACCATGGTGGCAGTCATAGTGATTCTTGGAATCGGGTTCAACCTGAGTGGTTCTAAGAAGGCTATAACTCCTCTAACATTTCCAAGTTCAAATGATGCACCACACTGTGGTATGTGGAATCTGTTTACTCAGTGATTACTAGGAGGGGTAGCTGACAAAGTCAGAACTGGAGCCTGTTTCAGATTCTGTGTCTCCTTCTCTGTCTGTGCCCCTCCCCCACTCATGCTCTGTCTGTCTCTCTCTCTCTCTCTCTCAAAAATAAATAAAAAAAAAAAAGGAATCTTCTTTTAGAGGTCTACTTCAAGACGTTAAGTATACAGACTATTACAGACAAAATACTCTTATAGTTTCTAGGCAGAATTATTTTTATTGAAATATTTCAATAAATATTAATATAATCATGGCTTATCTTTTTCAAGCTAAAACACAACATACAAAACAAACAAACAAACAAACAAAATAAACAAAAACCCTAGTTATAAATCCTCCAGGACTTCATTGTAAACCCATTTAGTTTACATGACTCTAAGTCCTTTCCAGTGTATCTAAATCTGTTGTAAGTTTTATAAATAGTACCCTCATTAAAATAAGTATTAACTGTATCAGGGAAAATTTTATCATTACAATTAAGAACTTACTGTGAATTATAAAACTTCCCAAGGCAACTGGATTGTAATATCTACAGATACTTATGCAACTAGTAACAACACTTTATACAAGATCTTAAAAGACATATTGTTTTAGCTGTAATCCTGACTCCTTTTATTTGGAAAAAATGTCCATAGTATTGGGCCACAGCAACATCTTTTTTTTTAATTGAAGTGTAGTTGACATACAACATTGTATTAGTTTCAGTTCTGTTTTTAATTTTTTTTAAGGAGTCTCCACATTGTTTTTCATAATGGCTGCATGAGTTTACATTCCCAACAGTGTACAAGGGTTCCCTTTTCTTACATCCTCACTAGTACCTGTTATTTGGTAACACCCGTTCTGACAGATGTAAGTTGATATCTCATTGTAGTTTTAATTTGCATTTCCATGATGATTAGTGATGTTGAGCATCTTTTCATGTGTCTGTCTGTTGGTTATCTGTATGTCTTCTTTGGAGAAATGTCTATTCAGATCCTCTGCCCATTTTTTAATTGGATTGCTTGCCTTTTTTTAATCTCGAGTTGAGTTCTTTACATATTTTGGATATTAACCTCTTATTGGTTATATCATTTGCAAAAATCTTCTCCCATTCAGTAGGTTGCCTTTTCCTTTTGTTGATTATGTTATTATTCACTGTGCAAAACTTTTTAGTTTGATGTAGTCCTATTTGTCATTTTTATTTTTGTTGCTCTTGCCTCAGGAGACAGATCAAAAACAATATTGCTCAGACCAATGTCCGAGAGTTTACTACCTGTTATATTCTAGGAGTTTTACATTAGTTTTTTAAATAATGTCTACATTTATTTTTTTTAATATTTTTTAATGTTTATTTATTTATGAAAGACAGAGCACAAGCAGGGGAGGAGCAGAGAATGAGGGAGCAGGCTTCAGGCTTTGAACTGTCAGCACAGAGCCTGAGGTGGGGTTTGAACCCACTCACTGTGAGATCATGACCTGAGCCCAAGTCAGATGCTTAACTGACTCAAGCCATCCAGGCACTTCTAGTTTCCTGTCTATATTTAGTCTTGAATACATTTTGAAATTTTTTATGTTGTAAAAACAAGAGTGGTCAAGATTCACTTTTTTACATGTAGTTGCCCAGTTTTCCCAACACCATTTACAGAAGAGACTGTTTTTTCCCTGTTGTATATTCTTTCCTTCTTTGTTGAAGATTAATTGACTGTATACGTGAGAGTTAATTTCTGAATTCTCTATTCTGTTTCATTGATGTGTGTGTTTTTGTGACAGTACCATATTGTTTTGATTACTATAGCTTTGTAGTATAGTCTGAAGTCAGAGAGCACTGTACCTCCACTTTGTTCTTCATTCTCAAGATTGCTTTGGCTTTTCAGGGTCTTGTAATTCCATACAAATTTCAGGAGTCTTCTACTTCTGTGAAAAATGCTATTGGTATTTTGAATAGGGATTTCTTTGAATCTGTAGATTGCTTTGGGTAGTATGGACATGCTAACAATATTCTTCAAATCCAGGAGCACAATGTATCTTTCCATTTATTTGTGTAGCCTTCGGTTTCTCTCATTAATGTTATACAGTTTTCAGAGAATAGATCTTTCACCTCCTTGGTTAAATTTATTCTGAGGTATTTTATTTTTTGATGCAGTTGTAAATGAGATATTTTTCTCAATTTCTCTTTCTGATAGTTTATTATTAATGTATAGATTTATGTATCCTGCAACTTTATTGAATCCATTATTACTTCCAGTAGTTTTTTGGTGGAATCTTTAGGGTTTTCTACATGTAGCATCATGTCATCCGCAAATAGTGGCAGTTTTACTTCTTTTCTAATATGGATAACTTTTATTTATTTTTCTTGTCTGTTCCGCCTAGGATGTCCAATACTATGTTGAATAAAAGTTGTGAGAGTGGACATTCTTGTCTCGTTTCTGCTTTTCGCCATTGAGTATGATGTTAGATGTGGGTTTCATATATGGCCTTTATTATGGTGAGGTATTTTTCCTCTATATCCACTTCAGGAAGTGTTTTTATCATGCATGGTTGTTGAATTTTATCAATGCTTTTTCTACATCTAATGAGATGCTCTTCAAGTGGTTTATTATACTGATTGATTTCTGGATATTCACCCATTCTCATATCTCTGGATTAAATGCCACTTTATCATGGTGTGTGATCCTTTTAATGAATTGGTGAATTTGGTTTGCTAACATTTTGTTGAAGATTTTACATCATTGCTTATCAGGAATATCAGCCTGTAATTATTGTGTGTGTATGTGGTGTCTTTGTCTGATTTTTGGTATTATATAATTACAGCATCACGGAATGAGTTTGGAAGCATTCTTTCTTTCAATTTTTTGGAATTTTTTTAGAAATATAGGTATAAACTCTTATTTAAATGTTTGTTGGAATTCACCGGTGAAGCTATCTGATCCTGGAAATATGTTTGTTAGGAATTTTTAAACTTATGATTCAACATCATTACTAGTAATTGGCCTGTTCGAATTTTCTACTTTTTCATGATTCTTCTTGGAAGGTTGTGTTTCTAAGAACTTATCTATTTCTTCCATGTCGTCTCAGTTGTTTGTTTTAGTCTCTTATGATCCTTTGCATTTCGGTGGTATCCATATTAAGTTCTCTTTCATTTCTGATTTTATTTATTTGGACCCTCTCTCTCTCTTTTTATTAATGATTCTGGCTAAAATTTATCATTTTTGTTTATTCTATGAAATAAACTTTAGTTTCATTGATCTTTCCTAGGTATATTTTGTTTGAATTTCTGTTCAATTTATTTCCACTCTGATCTTTATTATTTCCTTCCTTCTACTAACTTTGGGCTTTTTTTTTTTAATCATTCCCTTAGGTGTAAGGTTAGATTAATTTATTTGAGATTTTTCTTGTTTCTTGAGGTAGGCCTGTACTATTATAAACTTCCCTCTTGGAACTGTTTTTTTCTATGTCCCAAAGATTTGGGAACATGGTGTTTCTATTTTCATTTGTCTAAACATATTTTTTAATTTCTTCTTTGATATCTTCACTGACCCCATGGTTATTTAGTAGCATGTTCTTAGCCTCCTTGTATTTGTGGTATTTTTAAGGTTTTTTTCTTGTAATTGATTTCTAGTATCATACTTTTGTGGTTGAAAAAGATACTTCATATGATTTCATTTTTCTTAAATTAATTGAGCCTTGTTTTATGGCCTAATACATTGTCTATCCTAAAGACTATTCCAAGTACTTGAAAAGAATGTATATTCTGCTGCTTTTTTGTGGAATGCTCTATGTATGTCTATTGAGTCCATCTGGTTTAATGTAACATTTAAGGTCAATGTTTACTTATTGATTTTCTGTCCAGATGACCTATCTATTGATGTAAGTGGGGTGTGAATGTCTCCTACTATTGTTGTATTACTGCCATTTTCTCCTCTTATGTCTGTTAATATTTGCTTTATATATTTAAATGCCCCAATGTTGTGTGCATATTTACAAGTGTTATACCTTGTTAGACTGATCCCTTTATCATTATGTAGATCACTTCTTTTTTTTTCTTGTTACAGTTTTTGTTTTAAAGACTAATTTGTATGATATAAATATTGCCACCCAGTTTTATTTTTGTTTCTATTTGCATGGAATAACTTTTCCCATCCTTTAACTTTCAATCTATGTGTGTCTTTAGATCTGAGATCAGTCTCTTGGAGGCAGTACATATATGGGTCTTATTTTTTTTTAATACATTCAGTCACCCTATGTATTCTGATTAGAACATTTAGTCCAATTACATTTAAAGTAATTATTGATATATATGTATTTATTGCCATTTTAATTATTGTTTTCTAGTTGTTTTTGTAGTTGTTCTCTGTTCCTTTCTTCTCTTGCTCCCTTCCCTTATGATTTCGTTACTTTCTTTAGTGTTATGTTTATATTCCTTTCTGTTTATTTTGTGTGTATCAATTAACAAAATAGATGTTGTTTTTGGTTTGTGATGACTATAATGTTCATATATAATACTCTCTGTATAGAGTAGTCAGTTTTAAGTTAACTATCACATAAGTTTGAACACATTCTAAAGCACTACATTTTTACTTTCCCCCCTCCACATTTTATGTATTTGATATCATATTTTATATCTTTTTATTTTGTGTATACCTTAACTAATTATTTTAGATATAGTTACCTTTACTATTTTTGTCTTTTAACCTTCATACTAGCTTTATATGTAGTTGATTAATTACCCTTACTATATGTTTGCTACTGTGAGATTTTTTTTTCATAATATTTTTATTTATAGTTATAGTCTTCTTTTCTGCTTAAAGAAGTCCCTTTAATATTTATCATAAGGCTGGTTTAATGGCAATGAACTCCTTTAACTTTTGTTTGTCTGTCCTTCAATTCTGAATTATATATAACCTTGCCAGGTAAAATATTCTTGCTTTTTTCCTTTCAGCACTTTGAATATATCCTGCCATTCCCTCCTGCCCTGTAAAGTTTCTGGTGAAGAATCTACTGATAGCCTTAGGTAGTTTTTAATGCATAAATTGCATAACAGTTTGTATTTCTCTTGGTGCTTTTAGATTGCCTCTTTATCTTTAACATTTAATACTTTAATTATTATGTGTCTTTGTGTAGACCTCTTTGAGTTCATGTTGTCTGGTATTCTTTATGCTTCCTGAGTGTCCTTTTTTTCTCCAGGTAAGGGAAGTTTTTAGGTATTATTTACTCAAATAAGTTTTCTACCCTCTTGTCTCTGTCTCTGTCTCTGTCTCTCTCTCTCTCTCTCTCTCTCCCTCCCTCCCTCTCTTCCTCCATCTCTCTCAGACTCCTGTAATGTGATTTTTTTAAATGTTTCTTTATTTTTGAGAGAGAGAGAGGGCGAGAGAGCACAAGTAGAAGAAGGGTAGAGAGAGACATGGACACAGAATCTGAAGCAGGCTCCAGGCTCCAAGCTTTCAGTACAGAACCCAGCATGGGGCTTGAACTCATGAGCTGTGAGATTATGACATGAGCTAAAATTGAATGCTTAACCAACTGTGCCACCCAGGAACCCAATGATATTTAATATGCATGATGCTGTACCACAGATTACTTAACCTATTTTCATTTTTTATTCTTTTGTGTGTGTGTTCATTTGGATGATTTCTACTACTCTGTCCTCCAGTTGCTGATCTGTTCTTTTGCTTCCTCTAACCTACTTGATTCCTTCTAGTGTATTGTTTACAGGTCTGGTTGGTTTTATTTTTATTTTCATTTTTGTATTTTCTATCTTTTTGTTGAAAATACCACTCTGTCCATCCATTCTTATGAATTTGATGAGCATCTTTCTGACCATTATTTTGAACTCTTTATCTGGTAGATTGCATATTTCCATTTCATTTAGTCTTTTTTTTCCTGAGGTTTGTCTTGTTTTTTCATTTGGAATATATTTCTCTATATCTTCATTTTATCTAATTCTCTGGGGTTTTTTCTATGATTAGGTAGATCAGTTATGTCTCCTGGTCTTGGAGTAGTGGCTTTATGAAAAAGATGCCCTATGGGACTTTGTACTGCCGACTCTCCCTGGTTGCCTGAGCCACTTGCCCTAGGAGTGAGCCCTGGACTGCGTGTATCCTCCTGTTATGTCCTGATCATGATTGGCATAGACTTTCTGATGTGACAGACTCCTGCTGTGGCTGTCAAGTCTGACCATGAGCATACTGGTGAGCAGGGCTGGCCCGTGCCTGTCTGACTGAGTCGCCATAGATCCCCGCACATCCAGCATACATTGACTAAATTAGTCAGTGGATCTCCTTCAAATGTAACCCAAGTGCTTTTCAAACTGCTGCCTCTGCACTTTGACTCTGAGTGAGTGAGATTGTACACATGTTTTTTAAGAGCAGAGTCTTGGTTTCCCACTGCCTTTCTGTTCTCCCAGAAATAAGCCCTGTCAGTTTTTAAAGCTAAACACCGGCGGCTTCTCTTTCCGGTGCAGTTCCTCCAGGCTCTATAGCCCAATGTGGGGCTTAGGCCCTCATTCTTCAGGGAGGGCCTCTACGGTTGTCATATTCCTCCTGCTGTAAGTCCTGATCAAACCACATCTTTGCCTTTCCTCCTCATCTCAATATGGCTTTTTCTTTGTATTCTTAGTTGTGTATGATCTGTTCTGCTAGTCTTCAGTTTTTTCTCAGAGAGGTTATATATGTAGGCATAGATTCTCTGTGGGAGAAGGTAAGCTCAGGATCTCTCTACTCTTCCATCTGTGGCAATTTCTAATATTTTACAATGCTTTATTTCTAGCTGTGAGAGACCTTTAAGGAGATCACATTCCTAGAATCTCAGAAATCTGGCTCTACTCTATTATTTTTCCCTGTGCACTAAGATTAGCTATGTCTTGTTAATACTGGGGCTCAAGTCCTTCACTCTTTAAACTCTATTTCAGTAGGGTTTTCACTAAACTACTGAAGTGTTTCTGCTCGGGCCATAGACTCTGCTTCTTGGTGGGGGAGAGCAATGGAGCCATGTTCACTCTTCAATAACATCATGATATTGTGTTTCAGTCTGCCGAGGAACTCTTTTACTTTGAAAGTTAGAAGAGCCAAGTGTGGTTGGCATATTTGACTAACGTCTTTTTGGCTTGCTGGCCCATGAGAAATGTGGATTGAGTGTACGTGGCTTCCACCGTTTTTTTCTCTTTTGGTGAACTTTCTCACAAAATAATCGAAGTGGTGTCCATTCTGAACTCTTTACCTGTACACCTGAAATTTAAAGGAATTTCCCATTGGTCGTTTAGCTCAGACTTTCTCAAACTTTGTGTAGGGGAAGCTATATTGAATATCTCAAGAAATTCAAAGGCAATAAAGACTTCAGTGAGGAGGAGTGATTCATGCTCTCCCTCTTCTTAATTGAACTACTTCTTTGCTTAGCCACATTAAACACCCAAAAAGCCTTAAGATATTTATCATGATAGATGTATTAAATTAGACAACATGATAAGCTCTTAGCATTCACAGACTTAACATCCATGGTTTCACCAACAGTGACTAACCTTGAAGAATTTGAGGTGAACATGCTAGAAGCTTACTAACCTCATCATCCACAGCTAGCTAAGATCAATTATTCTCTATTTTTTCCAGGTACACAGTAAAACTCATGAGGTGATACAAATCTTTGCTCATGAAAAAAATAGTCCTTAAACAAGAGGGAATTGCTACTGCTAGAGGCAGAAATGAAACAATGTGAAACACTAAGAAAGTTGTAGGTCTTAGAATATAAAAAATTATGGGAAAAATAATTTGCTATTGTGATATTCATAAATTTGAATATTTACAAAGCATTGAGATGGCTCTCTCATGAATTTAAAGTCTGTGGTAAACTTAGGATTTTAAGTAATCATAATATTAAATTACAAGCAAACTATTTATGAGACTGAAAATTTAAGAAACCAAGCATAACCAATTCAGTCACCAAGTCAGCAAAGAGAACAAGTCACAAAAATAAATGTTTTATGAGGAAACCACATAGAGATGGAATATCAATTTAGTCTTCATTCAGCATTGGCTTGATTTTCACTCACCACAAGGTTTTGGAATCTTGTGTGTTAATACAGGTGAAGAGAATAGATTTTGAGTATTTTCCATCAAAGAAATCTCTTGTACATTTTGACATATTTTAAGCTACATTTATGGGACTCAAAATCATTTATAAGTGAAGGAAACAGCCAGCATAAAATCTCAAAATCTGGTTTATTTTCTTTGGCTGGAGTGGTTACTAAGTGTCTTATATTTTTTATGTATTACCCAAGAGCAACTGTCTTTAGATACAGGTTGTGTATGATTATGTCAATGGTGTTCTCTGTTCTGAAAGGTTCTGTAGACAATTACAATGGAAAACAAAGAGTAGAGAAATTCTTTGGAGAATTGAGAATATTTCATTACTCTCTGGAGTGCAGTCACAGCTGGCCAATATAAACCTTTTTGTGAAGCGGTACCCATCTGGCCTTTATGAGTAGGCACTAAACTTCCTATAAGCAGTGTCATCCATCTGGCTTTTATGAATGTGTGATGTACTGGGCTCAACTCAGATGATAACATCTGTCTCTATAGATAAGCCAAAGCCAATCTATAAAGATATATCTGCATATCTCTATGAATTACATAATGGGTGATGTGGCTGATAAAGGTAATTGGTGACACTGTTGCTTTACCCACCCCTCACCATCTAAGATATTTCAATGTCTTCCCTTAGCCTTCACAAATGCTTCAGAAAGTACATATTACTTAATAACTCTGTGTGTATGTGCGTGTGCACATAAAGTAAACCTGTATGACTTTTTCACCTGTTCAATGATGGTTAAGTTGTTTTTGGCTTAAGAAACTAAAGAAAATAAAATCTTGAAATGAGAGGAGGTTAACTTTCCAAAGCTTATGTTGTTTTTCATCAATCTCTCTGTACATACATAACGAAGAACCTGTTTGGTATGTGATAGTGAGGTCCCCTTCATCAACTTGTATGCTATACACAGTGTCAAGAATCTAAATCTTTTCAATTTATATGCCTAAACACTTCAACAGTTTATCAAAGAACGTGCTCATTTCCAGAGCAAGAGGAGATTAGTCATATTAAACATTCAAGACATTGAATGAAACAGAACACTTTAGAAATTATAAAGTAAACATACAAGAATGAATTCTTATCACTCCAACTGCAGGACATCAGAGCTTTCGTTAGATATAATATGCAGTGTTTGCTTTAGTAACTAAACCAAAGGTTTTGCATTTACAGAACTGCATTGTTACATAAGATTAACCATTTGTTAAAGCACTGAATTGGATTCTTATATAACCCTCTTGAATCAGTGTCGAAACACTTTCTTGGGTAGACTAAAGTTTCCCCACATGGAAACACACTGAGCCCAAGATACTAAAATGAAGCATTAGTAACAACAAGCAGAAAACACTATCTGATAAATAGTCCAATATATCCTTAAGTCCCCACTCCCAACCTGGAAATAATAAGGGTTTCTGTGGATGTACTGACATGAAGGATATGTGGCACTCCCTGGTTTTCTTCTACAGATGTGTGTTGATCACAAAATTCTACTTTTGACTTAGGATACACAAGCAATTACTTCTTAATACTTTCTATAATCCCTTGTTTATCTCCTCCTAGATATTTATTTTACTAAGAGGAGTGTCCCTATCTAGGCTATGCTAGGCTATTATACTCTACTACTCTTTCAGAAGAGTTTCTTGTAACTAAAATGATAATACAGAAAGACTTACTTGCTAGTTATTCCTTTGGTTACCTCTCAGTCTGGGGTAGGGTCACCATATCTAAGAGAACAACAGAAAGAAGAAGTGTGCTGCTTTTCCTCCTGCGTAGTCATTGTCTGGGAGAGTCATTGTCATTTGTTTCAGATCCATTTAGGGAAACCATTGCTTTGCCCCATCACCCTGATGTCTTTTAAACCACTGGTAGCTAAGTAGATAAGTATTTCCCAAATACATTAAATATTTCTGAGCCACTCTAATGGTCTATTAATTTACTTCTACTAGGCAATAATATGTGTCTTATAAATTAAATACACACAAGCACAAACTCACGTACATATACACACTAGCCATAATTAATTATATTTTAAATACTAAATTCTCATTCTGTTCAAGTGAAAATATTTTGAGTTCAAAGCAAAGAATTCAAAAGGGGGTAATATAGTCTACTTCTTCAGAGGCAAAAAAAAAATGGGATTTCTCTTCTTATCCTATAAATTTCTCTGTGATATTTGGAAAGTGAAATAAAATTTCAATGCAGTCTAATTATCTGTAAAATCACAATATTTCAGATGAGATGCAATTGTTAAAACCTTAAAAACCTTCTGTTAAGAAGGTTTTTAGTTACAAAGCACAGAGTCAAATTAGCTATAGAAAGAGCTTTGAACATGCATTACAGGACTAGGATCTGTGTTCTAACTTTGGTTTCAGTTTATGAGCTGTCAAACTTTAGTCAACAGACAGTTCATATTTTATCTCTCAACTCTTTCGTCAATGGCAATAATAATTATAATACATGATTATTGTGAAGATTAAATTATATAATGCATATGAATAAGCCAAACATAATGGCAGACACATAGCGGACTCAGTAAATACTAGTCCCTTTCCCCATTTATCTCGGATTTACATGCTTTAGGTTGTAAAGGTTGTAAAACCTTCTAAAAGCAAAGGATAAAAGCCAGTCTATACCTAAGATTTAAAATATAAATTAATTTCAAAATATAAAAATGGGAGGAGAAATTGTCTCTGATTTATTATTATAAAAACAATAATTTACTTGACTGAGTGTAGAAAAAAAGGGTAAAAATAAGCATTTCAGGTTTGGAGGATTTCAGTAAAAGACAACACCATTTTGCATATTATGATGAGAGAGAATAAAGAGGATCCTTTTTACTCAGTTGCATAGCTCAGGGTAGTTTAGAATTCCCCAACAATGGAAGGTAAGGGTCTCCCCAAAGAAAGAATCATCTCCTTGAATCTTTAATGGGAAATTCTGATAAAAAATGCTAGGCTGAGCCCAAACTGAACAATCAACTCATTAATTTATTTCCCAAGTAATCTTTCATCAGATCAAGGTAATTTTCGTATCAAAAAAGCCACAGACAAATGATCACTTAGTATACCTAACGCTTTGGAAGAATTGGCTAAAATAAACTGATGAGTTTATTTCTCTGGGCAAGTTCCACAATTCTTTTATTTTGAAAAGAGAAAGGATGATGTTGCAGGTCAGTTCCCTAGGAAGCAGACTCTGAGAGGACTGAGGTTTGCATGCACAAAGTTTACTGGAGAGTATCCTTGACATTACCACCTATAGGATGCTAAAAGAAATGCCACTGGGCAGAGAGATGGTAAGCCCCACAAAGTCCTCACCCTTCCTCATGAGGAGCTCTGAATCTAGGGATGTGCACAGCCGAATTGTAGGAAATCAGCAAAGGAGTCAACTTTTATATCCTTCTCATTAACCACTAGATTCAAGCTCCCCTGGAAAGGGGGAGTGACTCAATTATTGAGGAAATGGGAACTTAGCTTTATAAGTTAAAGCTCACATATTCCCAGCTTTATACTTCCCATCCTTCTAGAAACTAGAGGAATCAGAAATTCAGTCACGGGAAGGGAAGATGGGAAGGATGCCATTTCAGAGACTTTTATTTGGCATTCCTCATTATGATTGGTCTTACCTACAGGCCTAGGCTTGGATCTCAATGTGGAGTTTCTTTTTGCTACATTCAATTATACACTGGGCGACTGGGGAAATAATCCGTGAGTGGGTCTCCAGACTCCTTGAGTCAAACCTGAGCAAGGTCTTTATTACCTATTCCCCACAGCCTCTTTGTCCAATGTTCCTCACAATGTTTGGCTCTTTCCCTTTCTCGGTGTATAGTTGTTAAATAAGTGCCCATAGGTTCGTTTGCAGAAGTACTAGGGGAATTATTACCACGTACGCTCGTTGTGTCCTTCCTTCTGAGGATCTGGTCTCTTCTATAGTAAATAGGTTATGGATTGGTAAACTGGCTCAAACCTAGAAAAGGGGTAAGAGATTTTGACATTTTATTGGGAAGTTGCCCAGCATATTGACAATCTTGATTTATTTTAAGGGTGTAAATTGAGCAACACCTTTGCCGGCTTCCCATCTATCTTGTCCCTAGAGATGTCATATTCTATTAACCATCTCCAGAGCCCTCTGATCTCAGATCTCCCAGCTACCACTCTAGCCTTGCTGCTCATTACAGCAAATATGCCCAACTGGCTTTCGACATTTAATAATTAGCCTTCGTTATTTTGGAATCTTGTCAATCCCCTTTGCTGTCTGTTAAGGCAACTTCTACCGTCAACTATGGTCTGTGAAGCACAGCCGCCATGAAGCTTTCTATGGTGTTGATGCCCCCTTGCCAAAGCTGCTTTAATAAAGGAAGTGCCCTCTGAGATTTCTTTTATTTCTTTTCATTTTTTAAAAGATTTTCTTTTTAAGTAATCTCTATACCCAATGCAGAGCTCCAACTCACAACCCCAAGATCAAGAGTCAAACACTCCACCAACTGAACCAGGCAGGCATCCTCCTCCCTTTCTTAAAGTCTGGGACTTCTTTTACAATGTTGTCATCAGGCAAGTTTTCCAGCCTTACATGGTAGTACATCTACTTCATGAGCCTTTTGATCCCTTCTTCACTGTCTGTCACAGTGTTTGGCATTCCACTTCACTTAATGTGAACCATCATTTTTCTCAAGCTTTTAACTGATTTCCAACTATATGATAGCATCAACTGTCAGTGTCTTTTATCTTGGGAGAGTTTTCCAGATTGATAAATTCTTCCCTGGGCAAATTTTCACCTGTCTTTGGACCACAAACTATTATTACATTTTAGAAAATTGAGGAGCAACCAAAAAACAGGAAACTGTGCTACCAGAAATTTCCCCCAAATCAGATGACTTTATAAAATAGATTAGAAATTTCAAGGTAAAACAGTATTGTGAACAAAGCATTCATCAGTTAAGGAAATGGGTGAGATGAAGGAGAAAAATAATTGGTTTATAATTTTCTTTCTGTGATTTTCCTGTGTTCAGGTATTTTTCTCTTTCTTTCATTTAATAGGACAAGTGAGAGAATTCGGTTCTGTAACAGTTTGCAGAGGGAATAGCTAATACGTATTAACACTTGGTCAACACCAGTCTGCGGATACCTTTTAGGACAAATTTCCAAAAGAATCTTCCTCAATAGAATATAAAAAGGAATCATTCAAAATGTGCTTATCTGAGATAAAAAAAAAAAAGAACATTATCCTGAATTTTCCAAGCATACAAGAAGTGGTCATATTCATAGAGGCAAGTCTGTGTTGACACTGCCTGAGAGAGCTATTTACACTTGCAATTACTCCTTAAATGCCAACCTGAACATTTCAGCATTTTTTTCTCTTGATGCCAGCTACCCCTACTGCCCCAAAGCACTGCTGATCTTTTTCATATGCTGCTTGAATTAGAATGTGAATATGGTGACCAAAAGAAAAAAAAAAAAAAAGGTCAGTTATCAAAATGCCAACAATATTAAAACTGAGTCCTTCTGAACTTGCTGACTACACTAGATAACTTCTCTGTGAGCAGAGTGACTGCACTTAGCAGCCCAAGCCACTAGAGCTGAAATGACCTCTTGGATACATATTTATTAATGTAGATCCACAGTAAATTAGATTTTATTTGTCTCCCAGACCATGGAAAAGTCCTTTTCATTCCTTTCAACCTTGAGACAGGTAAACATAACTGGGGATGGGACCTTTCTGCATATTTAGAGAAATTTTGAAATATTTGGTAAGAACAACATATTTATGTTCATTACATATTTAGTTTTCTTTTTATTTCACTTGATATTTTGAGAAATTTGATCTATGTGCTTTTAGATCATTTATATTTAGATTATTAAAGTATGTTTCAAAAAATCTGCTTGTCATCAAAAAAGCTTTAGAGGTGTTTCTTTTCATACTCTTCATTAAAATATACATGCATACAGAGAGGGAGGGAGGCAAATCATAAGACCCTTAAATACTGAGGACAAACTGAAGGTTGATGGGGGAGTGGGGGAGAGGGGAAAATGGGTGATGGGCATTGAGGAGACGCTTGGAAGAGCACCTGGTATTGCATGGAAACCAATTTGACAATAAATTATATTAAAGAGAAAAAAATAAAGAAATGTTATGGGTAAAAAAAATAAATAAAACATACATGCAAAGGAAATTATGATATGCCAAGTATAAACAAGCACAGACACCGAATCTTTCAAGTGCACTTGGAAATATGACTGTGAATTTAGAGTAAAATTTCATCCTTGGTTCATGTTAAAGATGTTCCTTCATCCACTCCTGCCCCATCCTTCCATTGGCTTCTATGACATAACTGCTGCTTTTTGTCATGGACACTTTCTAGCTCCCAAGACTCCTCCATAGATGGTTCCAATTTTTCTCTTTGGGTTGCTATACTCTTATTCCACAAAATGGCAGCCCTGCCATCAATCATGCCCGTAGAAAGGGAGCTATGCCCACCTGGGAGCTTCTGTTGGTGAGGAAACACTAACTGATAATGAAAGGCACTCCCTGACATATGCGACTTTTTCTCTTCATTCCTATTTGTCATTAACTCTGTATTTCCCTCACTCCCTTCTTTTACTCTTATTCCCTTGGGTTTTTTTTTTTTTTAATGTTTATTTATTTTTGAGATAGAGACAGAGCATGAGTGGGAGAGGGGCAGAGAGAGAGGGAGACACAGAATTCGAAGCAGGCTCCAGGCTCTGAGCTGTCAGCACAGAGCCTGATGCGGGGCCCGAACTCACGGACTGCGAGATGATGACCTGAGCCGAAGTCGGACACTCAACCGATTGAGCTGCCCAGGCGCCCCACCTCCTGGGTGTTCTAACCTTTTATCTTTTTGTTTATTTTTTAACATACTTCCTTTCTTATGACTTAGGTCTTAGAAGAGCTACTCAGGCCATTTGAGTTTGGGGTCCTAGATCTAGGAGTTTAGGTAGCAGGAAGGAGAGAAGCTCATAAAATTGATTGGAATAGAATATCACGTCAGCTTTTGGTGGCAAGATAAAGAACCGAGGCTTCTAGATTCAACCCGAAAGGCAGGTAAATAGTTGTCTTTGTCCCTTTCCAGAGAAGAAACTACCCCTGTCATAATCTTTCTACTATTTATGTATCCAAAAGGGGATCCACCCAATTCTATTAATACTCAATTCTACAAAATGCGTCCCAAATTTTGTCTTTAATTTCATTGTCTGAGGTTGGCTATTAATCCTTTGAAAATCTCATCAAGAACATACCATAAGCATCTCAGTTCAAACCACCACCAACATTCACCTGAACAACCACAGAAGCCTGTGAGCCCACAGCCTTTCCCTCCTGCTTCCATTCTTCATTCTACACAGAAGGTAGAGTAGGTTTCCAGAATGTAAGTTTTATCACCACTTTTCCCTGGTAAAACTTACCGCATCTGGGAATAGTTCTCAGAAAAAGGACCAAATTCCATCCTATTCTTGCGTCACTGTCCTGTCACCTACGTACCCTACAGTTGCCGTTCCTTTCGTTCCCCAGCTCCTCATGCTCCCTTCCGCTGCAGGGTCTCTGCACTGTGGCACTCCCTTTGAGCACAGCACATCTCCCCATCTGCCACCCTCACTCATATCTTACTCCTCCACTCCTTACCCTGTCAGCCCTTACTCATTCTTCAGCTCTCAACTCAGGCGTTCTTTCCTGTTCCTCTGTTAAATGTTCTTATTGTACAATATTCCATTAGTTCAGAGTTCTTATCTCAGTTTTAATTATACATTCTTGTGATTTAAATCACCATTGCATCACCAGCATAGGGTCTAACACATAAGTCTCACTCAATAATTATTGAGTGAATAAAAGAGTTTACATATAACCATTTATTGCAACATACCCTTACATATACCAACAGCTATTATTATCTGTATACTGAACTAGATTTGGGATGATGATTTCTGTATATTTTGCATTTTAACCCATATCTTGACAATGGTAGTTAATAAAAACCAATGTCTTCCTTCTAGCTTCACTCATAGCATTGTTAAATGTCATCCAGAAATTAAAAACTGTTGTTTTGAGAAAGTGCATGTGAAGAGGATAAAATAACAAGTTACACACTTGGAGAAATATTTACAGATAACACATCTGACAGAGGACTATGTCTAGAAAATATAAAATAGTCTCAGAACTCAACAGTAAAAAAAAAAAAAAATCCGGAAAATGGGCAAAAGACATGAACAGTCATTTTCTTGAAAATGGTATACAGGGACGCCTGGGTGGCTCAGTCGGTTGGGCGGCCGACTTCAGCTCAGGTCATGATCTCGCGGTCTGTGAGTTCGAGCCCCGCGTCGGGCTCTGTGCTGACAGCTCAGAGCCTGGAGCCTGCTTCAGATTCTGTGTCTCCCTCTCTCTCTGCCCTTCCCTTGCTCACACTCTGTCTCTATGTCTCTCAAAAAATAAAATTAAAAAAAAATTTTTAAAAAGAAAAAAGAAAATGGTATACAGATGGTAAATAAGCAAAAGTAAAATAATTTGATATGATTAGCCAGTAGAGAAATGCAAATTAATGTCAAAAGATTTCACCATATACCTATGAAAAGAGCTAAAATAAAAAATCATCGACAAAGCTAAATGCTGGCAAGGATACAGAGAACCTGGAGAAACAGGATCACTCATACATAGCTGGTGGGAATTTTACAATGGTATGGCCACTCTGGACAACAGTTTGGCAGTTTCTATAAAAACTGAACATGCATCTATCATGTTCACAACCCAATAATTGAAATACTGAGTTTTTATTCCATCTTTCAGCTCTTAACTCAATGCATTAATTCCTAAGAAAAAAATGGAAATAAACTTATGTTCACAAAAGTCCTGTATATAACTGCTCATAGAAGCTCTATTTGTTAATAGCCAAAATTAGAATCAGCTCAGATGTTCTTTAATCAATGAATTACTAAACTAACTTTTGAATGTAACATACAGTGGAGTCTACTCAGAAAGAAAAGAATGAATTCTTGATATATAACAATTGAGATGAATCTCCAGGGAATTATACTGAGTGGTGAAAAAAAAATTCCAAAGGGTCATATTTCATTTATATAAGATTTTGGAAATAACAGAATTTCAAGAGAGGAGGGCATATTAATGGTTGCCAGGAGTTAGCAATGGAGATAAGGAGGAAGGTGGGAAGTGGGCATGGTAATAAAAGGCAACAAAAGTCAGTATCTTGACTGTGCTGGTTGATACACAAACCTACACAGGTGATAAAATTGTATAGAACACACACACACACACCACACGCACATGCAAACACACACACGTGCAAATAAAACTGAGGAAGTCTGAATAAGATTGAGTGGACTGTATCAATATTAAAATCCTGATTGCGATTTTAGACTGTAATTTTACCAAATATTAGCCCTGGGGAAAGCTGGGTAAAGTGTACAAGAGATCTCTCTATATTATTTCTTACATTGCATTTATAATTTATCTTCATAAAAATTTCAATTAAAAATGATATCCAGAGATATGGATATATCTCTAATATATATATAAGATATAGAGAGAGATGAAAAACTCTATACACAATTCATTGGTATCCACTGGAGACCCAGTGAATCCTAGACAGGACACACCACTAGCTGTTGTGGAACATATATTTCTTATCCTAGCAGAGAGAGCAAATTAGCTTTCAGAAGCTGGTTCCATCCCTAGCGGTTTGAACTTAAGGGGATATGGGGTTACAGCTACCCCTAACACCCTGTAGCAGGTTTTATAGACTTGTGACTTCAAACTTAGGGAAAAGCTATTCTAAGGGTTGTAGTGAGGACTAGGAAGACTTTAAAGACAAAGGGAATGGTAGCTGGAGGAAAGAGCCAATGTGGCCAATGTAAGGTGAGATTCCTGGGTGTGAGCTGGTTTTCCATAGATTTGTGTAACAGAGGACATGGGACGGGAAAGGGTGTTGATTTACACGTAAGACTTGATTGTAGGGTAGATGTAAGTTTCACGTACCCATATTCCCACTTTAAAGTAAACTCTGCTGCAGATGTGTGTATGTCTGTGTATATGTGTGTATGTGGGGGTATATGTAAATTTATAATTTACATAATAGTAATCTGTATCTGTTTTGGCTTTGCTAACTGTCTTAACATTTTCATAAAGTGGTTGCAGCTGTTGACGTTACAGTTCAGAATTTCCTCCCCTCAATTAAATGCAGGATGGTGGCGTTTAATTATACTACAGGGAGTTTTAATAAGGTATCACCAAAATTATCATGAGATCTCATTATATTTACCACAAAACTTTGAATATATGTGATAACCCTTCTCACAGGCTAGATTCTGAAATAATGCTCAAGGAAATGCTGAGATTTTACCAGATAGTAAATCAGCAATGAAGTAGCCACATTTAATTACTGGGAAATGATTGATACTTTCTTTGCAGATGTAGTTAGTTACATGAAGTGAAATTTAATGGTATGTTTTAAGAGAGGCAAAAATAATGCATGCTTCAAAAAAGCTGAAAACAAGGCCGAGACCATCCAAAATGATGCAGAGAAAACATGCTAATTAGCAACTCAGTAATGATCTCACTGAAGTGCTCTCTGAAAGCTGCACCTTTTTTCTCACAGAGCATCTGTAGTCCTGTGGGTAGAGACTGCCGAAATGAGGTTAAGGAAGTTGGCAATGGGCACACGATGATTATGATGTCACATCCATAAATATTAAATAATAATAATAAAACACTAAAGCAGTAGGGTGATATACACAAAGCCAGGACAGGATTTGATTTCTCAAGAGCCAAATAAGAGCCAGCTGGGAAAAATGCCCAGCCCCAGAGAAAAAGACAATAATGAAAAGAGTGTACTGTTATGCTGAGAGAAGCTTTGCAAGTCACACCATACATTCACGGCAGAAGAATCAGGTCACTTCAGGAAGGACGCCTGTGATGAACCTCTGAGAACCTAACTAGGAAATGGATTTAATAACTGTTGCCTGTAACCCTGGTGGATGCTTGAAGCTCTCTCTGTAATGAACCTAACACATCCAGTAGTACATCCTGTCCCAAGAAGCCAAGAGTCCATTACTTAACCTACAGCATATGTTGCATGAAAACCTGCTTTTGTTTTCACCAGGGAACTTCTGCCAATTTCCTTTAATTGACCTGGATTATAGTACCGATTCTAGAAGAAGAATCTAAGCAGTCAAGAGGCACATGTTTCTCTTCAAAGATTATCCTCAATTCACAGATAGAAACAGGTTCCAGCTAGATTCATCAAGCATCCAGTTATTGCATTAGACTTGTGACTTTGTTACAGCTTAGACTTTTTTATAGCTCTGATCACATTTCCCTGGCTTGAAACTGACAATTTCAGGATGATTTTTTTTTTCACTTTTCCTCTCCTATCTTTCACACCTATAACTTCATTTGAGTGTTTTGCTTGGTTTTTCTTTTATGAATCTAACCTGATGTGGATTTATCCACAGATGGGCTAAAGCCTAATAAAATTTCTGTTTCGTTGGGGTATTATCACTCAGTGACAACTACCATAGTCTCCTGCATTATTTGTACTTTTCCTTTCTAACTCATGCACACACACACCAATGCATGGATAGAAGCTCACAGGCATGGGCATATAGACATGGGGACACATATACACACACAAGATCACATACATTTAGGGTTTCTTCATGAAAGAAACAAAAATACAGTGCTTTTTCTTTTTGTTTTGCCACTAATTTAGACATTTACTTTTATATTGTTTGGTCCTGGGACTTGTAACAATAATAAAGTACCTCTATAGAACATTTCTGGGATCATGAGTCCATCATTTTACCCAGAACCAAGGAAAATTTTTTTTCCTCCAAGTCCGGTACTAACTTCACTTTTTGTCAGTGCCAATGATTCTCAGTCTCAGTATCTCAGAGAATTCCAGATTCATGTGCATTAGGGAGTACCCAGGGCTTTATGCTAAAATAAGATATTGCTCTAGTTTTGTTAAAACTTCTTGGATTTTTGTTTTTGATATTATTTAAATATTCAAAACATGCAAATGACCAATACTTTCTTTTGAGCAGGTATTCATGGCGCAAGGATTTAGGAAAGGTTGTGGAAAAGAGAGGATGGAAAGACCAAAGAAAAACAGAATATTTTGTCAAAACCAGTGCCATGCTTCACAAAAGTTGAGACACATTGACACTTGGCTTTTAATTTCTCCATCAATTTGGACAGTGTTTTTGTGAAAATAAGGTAATATATGTGAAAGAATGTAGCCAAATTCTTGGGATATGGCAGACACCCAATAAATACAAGATTTTACTACTATATTAAGCATCTTCCGCTCATAAGAAGAATTTACTTAGTAAAGAAAAGTTACAGCTCAGTTTAGCCAATTAGAACAAAACACCTGAAACTGAGAACACACAATGTTACCAAAATCCTAAACCTCACCATCATTTAGGAATATCAAAATCATTGAATCCAATTCTGTAAAACCTAAAAATTCCTATTTCCCACCTCTGATTTTTCCTAAGCTATCAGTCCCAAAGAAGCCACACAAATTTCCAAGTTATTCCATTTTTATTTGTCCCATGTTATCTTCCAGTTGAGACTAATTGTTAAGCCAATCCCGTATATGATAATTTCTCAATAAGTACAAATTTATAGAGAATCTTAGCAAAGGAAAGTAGAAATTTTGCTTTTCCGAAAATAGAATTCCATTTTGGAAAATAGGTGTGTATTCTTTAGAGTTCGTATATATCATTCATTATTGGCTGCTGACGGGGGCAGTGATTATTCTGTGTCTCTGCTATCACTATTGATAGAATGCAATAATCACCCATCTTTGAGAGGTTCTGGGCAGCAACTGTTCAGGATGCTATTATGCAATGAGTGAGTGGCAAATACAATAAAAATGGAACCTAAGACTCTTACTCCTGGCTATGCTGATTCATATACTCTAACAGTTTGTTTAATAGTTAAAGCATCTGGTAATGCTGTAATAAGGTTATTTAGCAATGCCCTTGAGAGGCCTTGAATATTTTATTATATTTTTATATTTCTTGCATTCTTTTTTTTATTCCTTCCATTAGAAACTTTTGTCTTGATAAACCAGATCTCTGTTCTATTTCATTCTGATGTGTTTTAAGTTCATAGGTCTGTCTCTAGATACAGTTGTATGTATAAATTCAGTAACTGTTTTACAAAATATTAAATACATGTAAAATATATAAAGAACTACATCATAACTCATCATGTTAAAAAAATTTCCACAGCACTTTGAAGGAGTCATTTTTTATTTTCCATTGATTCATTCCACTTTCAGCTGAACCAATCTTAAGTGACTAGTTATCTAGAGATAATGGGAAAAAACTAACTATGCTAATCACTGTGGAAAGAAAAACAAAAGTGACATTTCCAAAATCCTGCAGAGGTGCACACAAACCCCAACAGAAGTATTTCATGCATTCCTTAGGTGACTTTTTTATATGGCACCAATTCTGTACGCAAAATATACTACATCAGGTAAAATACTTACTTTTTAAATTAAATAAATCGAGACCCCAATCTCTTATTTTTTCAAAGAAATTATTCCTGTGGCTAAGAAAAAAAATCCCAGCTCTTAATCCAGACTCCCAGCCCCATCCATTACAGGAGACCTCGCAACTTCTAAGCATCCCCTAGAACATTTAGGTCAGAAGGTCAGACTCTGTCTTGTTCACAGTGATTTAAAGTCATTAGCAGCTAATGATTATTTGTGTTGAACAAGAGTCCAATCATGCCACAAGCTGTCATAGTTGGTGCTAATTAACAGCCTTGGTAGCAGAAGCAAGTTCAGAAATTGAATAATCCTACCAACTGCTGTCTCATTGGTAGGAAGTTGCCTTTTCCATCCCTACCTGTTCTAGCAAGGGAGCCCTGATGTCTGGAAGACTGGCAGCCATGAAGTTTCATTACACCTCCAGTCGCTTTTACAAGACAGGGACAAATATAACAGTATATGAGAGAAAGAAGAGTCAGGTTGTTGCTCTTAATATTTAAAAGTATGATTCAAGGGATTATTATCCAAGAATAATTGAATGCTTGGTTTAATCAAAAGCAGATTAAACATGTCACTGGAAGCACAGCTCCAATATCGAGTTATTAATAGGTAGTGCCAGCAATAATAATAATGTACCTTGATGTTTACAGTAGGGGCATGCCCTGTAGGTGAATCAATAAGTAAAAATGAAAGCCCTTGTATAAATTAGAAGTGCTAACATTTCCATGAATAATAAATAATTGATTCCTATGACTCTATTGAGAAAACAATTTACTTGAGGAATTTTATCTCTTATTCTAATTTATAACTCTTCTTGACATTTTGTTCTGATATTCAAAATCATGTCAGAGCAAATGAGCTATTATAGGAAAAGTTGTATTAATTTTACCCGTTGATATAAGCAAAACATATTGCTTTTGATTTTTATGAATAGGTAATTTTGTTTTTCATAAATACGTAATGAACTCTGTTTTTTTTCCCCATGAATGGAAAGGGGCTTTTGAATCCATAAAATATAGTTACAAGGATGCCAATCTTTTTTGTTTATATCTGTTCAGCCAACACATTTGAAATGTTCTGAAGCTGATTTTTCTTTTTACATGTAACAAAGTCTGTCACCAGCACAATGTTGACAAGATTTACAACTGACCCATTCTTTATATTACAAGTCTTCAACCTCAACCTAGGCATCAAAAAAAGTTTGTAAGCAGTATCAGATTTGAAACATTTTTATAGAAGCATATTGCACTTAGTAGCAGGAAATACCCTTTCTTGCCCCTGCAATTAATTGCACTGATCTGACTGAATAGGAGAAGAGAGAATACTATTTGTACATTTGCATAATGCTATTATTTGTACTATTTGTACAACACTTTAGACCTTTTCTTGGTTCAGTCTTATGAAAGTTGACCATGATACTTCCATTGTATTCTATCAAAGTGATATAATCTTACACTTATGAATCAATGATATTTAGCTTTTGGGAGAGTGAGGAAGAATGGTACTTTTAAAGAAGACTTTATCTTGCCGTTCTGCTCTTGCTCCTCTGAGTCAAACCAAAAAATGTTTTTTTTTTTTTGTAGCAAACTTTCAAGATGAAATGTGATAAGCTGTCCAGATTTGGCCATTAGGATAGATTTCCAGAAGTTACATATGAAGAGAGGCATAATTATATATTATGCTATATAATTGCATCATATATTTTAAATTTGAAATATAGTTATATACTTAAAATTGGCTAAGAGACTAGATCTTAAATGTGCCCATGAAAAAAAAAAAAAAAAAAAAGGAGATGGTGAGCACCTACCTGGAAGTCAAATGATGCATTTAGTATAGCCTTATTTTGTTTGGAGTTGAAATTCTTCACTAAATTTTTGTGATAAATAACTTATTGCTGAAAGTAGAATTTGTCTTATTTTGATACAATGTAAATACTGAAAGGAGTCAATTCATAGTTTCCACTGAATTTCAGTTAGATGAATAGAGGTCGTTTTGCTCAGTGTATATATCAAAAAGCACCCTATTAGGTAATGACCTCTTTTTTTAATTTTTTTAATGTTTATTTATTTTTGAGAGAGAGAGAGAGAGAGAGTGCGAATAGCAGGGAGAGGGGGAGACACAGAATCCAAAGCAGGCTCCAGGTTCCCAGCTGTCAGCACAGAGTCTGACACGGGTCTCGAACTCATGAACTCTGAGATCATGATCTGAGCTGAAGTTCGAAGTTTAACCAACTGAGCCACCCAAGCACCCCTAGATAATGACTTCTTAATGGTACTGCCCACAGGCAGAAAAAATACTATTTGGAAATTTAGATTTATGAATCTATGATTTAGCCACTAATCAGCTAGAAAAAAAAAACTTACATTGAATGCTTATTAGGTGTCAAGTACTGTGCTTAATGATGAAAAGGAGCAAAGGGAAAAACACAAATGCTCTAAGAAGCTCAGTTTAGAGAAAAAAATGGTAAAATAAACTAACGATTACCAGTGAGTGGAACTTTTGCTATGATAGAAAGCTAAGTAATAATCCAATGATAATGATATATGCTACAACTTGAGTTTATATTGAAGTGTCTAGCATAGACATTTAATTTCGAATAGAGCATAGAGGAAAGTCTATTAGTACTTAAATATGTTGAAGTGATCTTCTCTGGTTACCTCTTTTATTTCCTCATGGAAGTACTTGTGTACATGACATTCATAGTTGTCTGCTACACAAATTTTTTTTTTGGCCAAACTTTACATCTGCTAAATGTAATAAAACATTGATTACCTTGTGCACAGTGGGTACCTGGAGAATGTACAGTTATCCATGAAAGGTATTGATTGTCTAAAGCTTTTGGCCTCATGGGCACCATAATTCATAGAAATCCTAAGAAAGAACAAATAAACAAATATCAATATGATCAACCCCATCACAAAACAATGCATAAGATTCATATAGTAACATACACTGTATCTTTCAAATGTGGATAGCACCCAATTCACAGAATTGTTTGAAAGATTAAAAGGCAGCCCAGTGTTGTCTCTATGGTTGGTGCTCCATAAGTATTAAATAAGAGAGTGAGCAAATGAACGAATGAATGAGATAATATATGGGGATCATTGTAAACTTTAAAACACTGTGTAAGTTCTTGCTGTTTTGGATGGTGGTTCTTAAGCCTTAATAGTTTCTAGATATCTCCCACACACACACCAACCCTCCTTTAAAAAATTGTTATCTAATTGCTTTCCTGAACTATAAAAAGACAATATTCATTCCCTGCATGGGAGGTGAGAAACAAATGTCTTCATCTAACTGAAAAGTACTCCATATTTCCATCCATCTAACAGCCAAGTCCATTAATCTAAAACAAAGTGACTCTCCCCAGATATGCCGTGATAGTAAAATACGAAGTAGAGGAGCACTACATAAGTTGCCAGTTTGGGGAAGAAAATTAACAAATTCTTTAGGTTTCCAATTCCAAGGTGTATGCTATAGAAGATGAAGTTCTGGATATAACGTGAAATGGACTCTACTTCAGTCCCTGTCCATAAATCAGGATTTAACAAATACAGCTACGAGTTAGACATACCTGACCACTCAAACACCGAACTGATTTATCATTCAGCTTTTCTCTAAAGAGCATGCACTTAAGCATGAAGCCAAATTAGCATGATATTCAAAACTGCTCTCTAGAAATGCTGAATCCAGACTAGAATCGACCCAGAAGACGATCAGATCAGAATCAAAAGAATCTCCTTCTTGGGACTAGCATGCTATTTTGAAACCAGTACCAGTCAGCTAACAAGGCCAGTTAGCATTAGAGCTTGTTTTGTCATCTCTGGCTACTTTTGAGTATTAAGATACAAATGGTCCTAATTTTGTTCTGATTCGGTGGTTAGCTTTATAAAATGTGCCAGAGCTTTATTTGACTGGTCATGTTATCTAAATGTAAAATAATGGCACAACCCTGGCAAATACCCTATTAAGTGAAGGATAGATATTCTAACGTAAGCTTTGGAAGAGAACAAATACCTTTTTCCTCCCTTAGGAATTCTGTCTACGGGTCTCAATTATTTTAAGTATTACACGTATACAGTCTTTTTCCTAAATGTTACCACTTTACTGGTAAGATATTCCTCTCAGGTCTCTGGAGTATAAAGTACTCACTCTGAAAATTATACATTCTCTGCCTTCACAGAGAAACTAAATTTCTTACTAGTTGATCCAAGTTACTGATAGCAGCAGAAAGTCATTCAGAACTCTTTCTGAGCTTTGAAGTTAAAGAGCTTGAAACAATGGAATAAACAGCATAACCAAAAGCCAAGATGGGTCAAGGGAAGCGTGGTTCATGGGGTTCCACAGAAAATCAGAAACCTCTTTTCAAGCTCAAAGTACCTAGTCATCTTATACTGGCCCATTAGTGGTAAATAAAACATCTAGATCCACCAAGCATGAGATGGCCATATCCGATTGGGTTATTCTGAGTTAGCATTGCCTCTCTGATGATGAGTCCTTGACCCTAACGGACAATGGGACTTTTGTTTGTGTTTTGTTCTATAATTATATAATTCACTTTCTGGTTCATTTACCAGCATTGGTTAGTATCCTCTGGAGACAGTATTTTACTGGGAGCTGTTTTAACATATTAAAGCCATCTGTCTTCTGTAACCCCAAGAGATTAGCGATATGACTATAAGGGTCCCAAAAGCAGGCTTGGCAAATTGCCATGGTCTTAAGTCAAAGTGAAAGATTTCTTTGCCATGTACAACCAATCCAAACTTTTAAATCATAATTTAAGCTTCTTAATGCATTAAATGCTTTCAATGCATTTTTTTTAACTTAGTGGAATTTTGCATTTATTAGACATGCCAAGTAATATTTCACTTTGTAAATCATAAATTCATGTATTTTATATATTTTATCTATGCTTCTTGAATTACTAACATCTAGTTGTTCTGAGCACTTTTCTCAATTTTTATTTCTATTTCTACTAGTTATTTTCCACTTTTAAAATTCGCAATTTATCTCCATTTCTTTTGACTGGTTTTAACAACATATTTGATCGATCTTTTTAAAGAATCATTTTTCCTTTTTATACATTTTCTGTTATTTTTTTGCTGTTTTTCATTTTATTAATTTCTTCCCTTAGCTATTGCTTCTTTCATTTTTGTAGTGATTTTAACCCATGTACACTTATTGTGATCACTGTTATATCAGATCTTAACTGTGTCATCTTAGTTTATATTTTATTTTACAATAATTTTACTTTATATTTTTCTATTTTAATAGTTTCTATTGGCTAAACCAAATTTTCTTCTGCTATTTTAATAGTTATACATCTTATTTTTATTCTTCTGATGAGCACCCATCATAAAGTTTTATTCCTCCTAGTTCCGCTACAATTTATAAATATCTGTATCTTCGCTCCGAACAAGATTACAATTTCTACAAGCCCACACTTCCCTGAGGCCTATCCTTTATATGATACTCACTTCCCTGCTATCATTGATGCTCTCTAGAATTTTATTTTTACATCATTATGGCTATTCATTTTTAATTGATTTTTTATAACAATGAACTTGTCCTTACTTTCCAAATCTCATCACTTCCAGATTCATTTTTCTTCATTTTAGAGTACATTCTCTAAGAGTTCTTTTAAAAAGTGTCCCTATGAGGTGAACCACTGATACCTTATATGTCTGAGGATATGTTTATTTTGTCTTAAAATTTAAACAATAATTTATTTGGCTGTAGAAATCTAGCATTTAAAATGTTTTCCCTTCAAGATATTGTTCAATTTACCTGTTTCCAGTAGTCCTGTTGAGAAGTCAGATATCAATGATTCTTATTACTTTGTAAGTAATCTCCTGTGTTTCTCGAGAAACTTTTAGAAATTTTCTTTGTATTCTCTAGTATAAAAGTTCAGTATTGTATATAGATTTTTGTTTTGTTTTGTTTTGTTTCTCATCTATCCCGTTTGGTATTCTCCGTACCCTTTCTGTCTGAAGTTTTATAACTTGCTTTATTTCTAGAGAAATAATGGACATTTTTTTTCAATGTGACTCCTCACCAATTTTGAACTTTTAAAATGAGTCCCGCTATAAGAAGGTCAAAGACCGTGGCCCAGGAAAAAAAGATAGTTTTCCAGAGAATTTTACTATTGAAACAAGTCTTTTCAATTGCTGCTAAATTACAAACACAAATGTTGCACAATATGAAGATATCAGTAATTTCTCTTCCCTGCAGACAAAGCACTTGCACCTAATGAGGTGTTACTGAACTTGATACCTCTCTGCTTTGAAAACCTTTCTGCCTTTCTCAGCACTTCCTTCCAGTGAGATCAGATGTTCCAACAAATCAACTTCAAATGCTGAATTCACTTACATTATGTGACCTAAATTATGAACATTGTCTCCTACATTTATATGTAGGTATATGAAATTCCTTTATAATCACCAAAACTAGCATACTGAATCCAGGGTATTTCCAAATAATCATATTAGTATAATTAGTCAATCAGAAGACTGCTAGATGTAGTAAAAGGGGAATCAATTTATTATTTTGTATATAGTTTGTGAAAGTACAAAGAAGTAAGATTCTCTTGTCTTATTTCAAATAAACGTTATGGTTAAAATGAAATATAATGGACATTCTAATTTGGACTTTCTCACAAGGAATATCTGGGATCTTCCATCTCTATGGAAGCCAAATATTTAACAAATAGCATCAACAGCTGATAAAAACTGAATCTATTAACCTAGTAGATTAATTATAAGAAATTTGATATTTGGAGAACCTTAATACTCATCCCTTTTTTGATATTCCTTAATTTACATGCATCAAAACATTAGTCTCACACCACCACAGAAAATTGTTGACCATTATGCTGTGACTTGATGGGTTATCTGTTCTTTTTGTTCCAAACTGGATAGAAGGAAATGAAGGGACAAATGACCCCCATAAACTTCTGGGTGATAGGACCCAGTGGGCTGGAAGAGGTTGTCTAACCTTGAACATGGCCATATCCAATACTAAGACCTTTCACTCACTCTTTGTCCCTCTCTGAATTAAATCCAAATTCATAATCCTTTTACATTTTCTTAAAAAACATGTAAGTATCTACAATGCAGCAGATGTTCTCTGATATACCAAAATTAAGACCTGAATATAGCACCATCAAATTTGAATGTTCGGGATTGGTTACGGGGAAAAGTGTTTATCGGAGAAACAGTCTACAGTCCTAGTGCAGAGCCAACCTTACTGTCAACCATAAGAAAACTCAAACCCTTATACCTTTCTAGGAACCCCAAGACTCTCAATAGCATACTGCAGCAGTATACGGAACATCATTTTAATAGACCAATTCTACCTCTAACAACCCTGAAGGTATAAGACTACAAAATAGTCTTCTCCTAATTTCCTATCAAGTTTGTCAACAAAACCCCAGTGATAAATGGCTCTAAATTTCCAAAAATTCAGTCTCCATTGTCTTTCCAAAGGGTCTTCTAAGTTTGTTTTCAAATTTGTGCTTTATTTGATAGAAGTTGTCCTACAACCCAAATTAACTGAAAACCCAGGATATCATGACACAACCAGGACCTCTTGACAGTGACCCAAATGATCCAAACACACTGACTAAAAACAGCTATCCAAAATGCCCTCATGCCTTCTACTATTAAATAGATCCCCAAAAGTTCTTATCTATTGTAGTTGTTTCCAAGAAAGATAATTTCATCCCCCTTCTGTTTCACTCAGCCTACAACAGTAACAGTCCTAAATACATAGAAGTGAAGCAATACTATCTCAGGGGCTTCTCGAATTGCACAATCCCTCCTCCACCTGTGCCCACCCTGTCCTATCCCACTAGGGAAAAGAGAACTGTCAGTAATGGAAAGTAAACGCCTAAGATCTTTGGTCTGTCTTCTGATTTTGTTCTTTCACAAAAGCCCATTCAAGTGAAAAAAAAAAAAATCATGGGACACGTAATGGGCTCTTGGAGGGAATTAGGCTACTGATCTATTTAAGCCAAGTGTGACTTTGAGCCAGGTACTTAATCTTCCTTGTCCTCAGTTTCCTCATATGTAAAATCGAGGGTTAGAGTAAGTGATCGCTAAGTTCCCTTCCAGCTCTAAAATTCTAGGGTTTTAAGTAAGAAACTGGTTATCTCTCTTGTAAGATTCCCTGGCTATTAACACACTCATTTACTAAATGACATTTTAATTTTGGCTCTGAGTATCAGAAATTTTTACATGCTCAACAAATGGTACAATTCACTAGCTAAATGCTTTAGGTCTGATCATAAATTGCCAGAAGTCAGTTATAGCCCTGAGTCTGTGATGAGAAGACTGGGGATTTATAATTGAAACAGACAGCTAGGCTTCTGGAGTGCCACTGGGGGAAAGGAATCTATTCCAAAATGAAACAGGCATTACTGGGTTTCTCAGAAAAATATCCCAAGTCACTGTGGCCAGCCTATTAGGAACTCTAGTCACTCTTGCCAATTTTTCCAGTGACTGCTTTATGTTATCATGGTCTAAAAAATAGGACTGTATTTTCTTTCTTTTTTTTTTAACCAAGAGAAACAAGATGCATTTGGTCATCAAAAGCAACCCTTTCAGAGAAGGCAATTTAGAATGTGGTGGAAAGCAAATGCATGCCTGTTAAAGCCACAGTTATTCCCTCACTTGCCAGTCTCCGTTATTCCAGAAACAGCTGCTCTGAAGGTTGGCTGAGGTCTTGTTTAGAGAATCAATTAGCCAAAGAAGTTTGGGCCAGTGAAGAATGTCATTCAAGTATAGAAAGACTTGGAAAACACTTCTACTTTTGTGTTTCCTGAAAGAAACTTATCCATGTTCTGCACCACTAAAATAGCGTGTAACTTAACAAAGAAATCAATCATTCTAAAATTGGTTTCATAGATGACCTTCTTAGCAAATAAAATGCTGACCAAACCAAACCTAATGACAAGCAACGGTCCACAGAGTTATAGAAATGCATTATGATCCTCAAGATGGGTTTCAATTTTATTTCTACTTTATTTAAAATAATGAAATATTTAAAAGTTCTAATGGCAATACAGGCCTTTAATTTGGCTAAGAAGTATTTTTCACGTGGTAGAAATATTATATACATGTATAATATAGGCATTCTTCAGAATGTCTCCTTGATATGGTTAACTCATGTTGGAAACATACATTTGACTTTGAGGGAAAAACATGACTCATTTCAGTTTCAAAATACTTGATTCAATACCTCATTTTTATCATTCTCCTCATTTATAGAAAACCAGAGAAATATACTTAAATATGTGTGATATGATTACTTCGGCAACTATGTGAGGAAAAGATTGGAGATATTCACACATAAGTTACAAATAACAACTAAGAGATTATTCTAATAATCTAAGGAAAAACTGTGAAAGAGTGAGTGAAATTGTTGGTAGTAAAAACACATCTCTTATGGTAATTACCAATAAATAAAAGAACATTTTACTTCTATGTTACTTACCTCATTTTCTCATTGAGAACAGATGCCTCTAAATATATTTTATATTGCAATAATTATTAAACAAGTTTGGGATTATACTTCTTGTGGTAACTAAAGCCATGTCACTGGGGAGATCTTCGAAAGAATAAATGTAGGTAGAGAAAACAAGATAAGGGAAAGGAATGAAAAAGAAGAGAAGAGAGGAAAGGAGAGGTGGGGAGATAGAAAGAAAGGGGCACAAACATGCAACAAATAACTGAGTACTTAAAATCCTAGGTGATGGAGTATTTAGCAGAGGAAAAAAAAACATTCCCTTCCTTCTTGGAACTTTCATTCTTTGTCTAAATAAGCAAAATATGTAGTATGCCATGTGTTCATAACTACTTTGGAGAAAAAATAAACAGGAAAGTAAGATAAGGAATGTGGAGGTGGTTGCAGTTTCAGATATAACAGAGAAGGAATGTCTCTCTGAGAAGCTCATTTGATGGAAGCAAGGGAGTGATGACTGGGGAAAAGGTGTTCCAGGCAGAGGAGACAGCAAGTGCAGAAACTGTGAGCATGCAGCAAGAAGACCAGTATGACTAGAAGGAGGAAAAGGAATAGTAAGAAATGAGGTTGCCAGATCATGTTGGCTCTTGTAGGCCAATATAAGAACTTTGGATTTTGCTCTAAGTACCTTGGAGAGGCAACTGAGGGTTTTCAGCAGAAGAGTAATGTGATCTGACTTACTTTTTAACACAATCACTCTGGCAGCTGTATTGAGAACAGACTATAGGAAGGCAGGAGTGAAGCAGAGAGGCTATTGTCAGGAGACGGTTGCAATAATCTAAGTGAAAGAATACGGCAGCAGTGGAAATGGTGAGATATGGTTAAGTTCTGAAAACATTGTTAAGATAGAGCCACTATGATTTGTTGGATGACTTGAAAGTAGACTGTGAGCGGGAAGAGTTTAAGATGAGATTTTGGCCTGAATTTGAAATGAGGAGGAATATATGAGAAACGAGCTTACAGGGTAATATCAACGGGAGTTTGGGAGAAGATAGTTGTCAGTTTGGATACTTTAGATATCCTATTAGATCTCCATTAAGAGTGCCGAATAGGCAGCTGGAACTGGGAGTCTTGGAAGAGGTGAGCCTAAGACTATAAATGTGAGAGACATCAACATTCAGAAGGCAACTTGGGCAATGAGACTGAGGTCATGTTCAGCAGGGTGAATGTAGACAGAGAAAGAGGCAAGTGAGCTCTGAGCTCTCCAACATGAAGGTATCTGACAGATAAGGAGGAATTGGCACAAACCCCTGAGAAGGAGCAGGTGGAGGGGCATCCTGAAGAGTGTGTCCTAGAAGCTAAGCCAAAAACTTCAAACAGGAGGGAGTGGTCATTTTGTCCAATGGTAAGTCATATAAGGTTTGAAATGTGTGGCCCCCAAGGTCAGTTTTGGATTTGGTGCAGCCAAAAAGTGAGTCAGGGAGGATTTGAGAGAGATTGGAGTAGAGAAATCAGATCCAAGTAGAATAGATAAGTTTTTCTAGGAGGTTTGCTGTAAAGGTTGTAACTAAGGGAGGAAATGAGATCAATAATTTAATAGGATTTGCTTATGTCCTTCTCACAATTCTTTAATGATCTTATTCTTTTTCTATTATTTCTGTTGATCTTCTGTTTCTCAAGAAGAAATAACCAGAATAATGTGCAGCATCCCAAGTGTTGATATATCAAGGCTTTATTTAGATTCGTTCTGCTTATTCTTCCTTTAAATGATTAGGCGATGGTCAGAAAATCTAAACTTCTTTTGGAGGATAAATAATGTTCATCTTCAAAACTGCAAAATTTGTTC
This sequence comes from Paguma larvata, assembly GCA_030068075.1. Classification (NCBI taxonomy): domain Eukaryota; kingdom Metazoa; phylum Chordata; class Mammalia; order Carnivora; family Viverridae; genus Paguma; species Paguma larvata. The sequence goes on from CM057823.1 coordinate 74,808,949, forward strand.
TAATTTTAGTGGGTTAATATTAAAAACTAAATGATGGTTATTTTTTTAATCCATATGACAAATACTGATTTTTTAGACACTATGGAGGCAACAAAAGCTTTATCGTGAAGATATCTTTTCCTTAAGAAGTATGTAGTGTCTTAGTGAAGATAAGACATCACCCATATGACTATGATATAAATACAGAAATGTTATCAACATAGAAATCCCCAAGGGCCAGATTAATCTGATTTTGTTCTCATCACCACACTGAGAGCTAGAATCGCCAAGCTACTTAAAAGGGCTTTCCATTTCCCTGATCCTTTTCTTTTCCTTTTTTCACCTCTATAAATCAAATGTCATGAAATTTTTTAGAACTTAAGGGATCTGGGGAGTTGTGTATATTTAGATCTGAGTAATGCCCTCCCAAGGGAGAAATAGAATTGAGTGCCCACACTGACCAAGAAAAAGGGGGTGCAGTAACAGATACCTGGGAGATTTATGGGCAGAGAGTGTACACAGAACTTTGAAGTCCTTTCCTGGCTTCGTTTCCTAAGTATCCATCTTTCCATAGACCTTTCCACCATGAAATAGAATTTCTATAATGTAAGTTCTGAAGTAGTGCTAGCTACATCAATAATCTTCTGATATTTATTTAATTTTAAAATGTACATCAAGTTGGAAATTACTGTGGGTTAACTTTCTGGTAAGGAATTGTCAATTGATTGCATATGTGATACCAAGAAATAGCTGCAGAAAACTAGAGGAGCTTCACAAAGTCAGTAAAGAACTATCAATAATAGATCTTGTAAATTCCAATTATAGGGGTATTTTCATATGGAAAATATGAATTTCCTCTTCAAAGAAGCTGATCTAACATCTTTATGAAAAAGCTGGAGTATTCAAGATCACTCCAGTACCACTGGCTTGAAGTTTGAAAGGAAACAAACTTTTCCATTTTACAGAATTAATTATTTCTTGCAATTAATTATTAAATATTGTGAGGGCAGAAATCTGTCTCCTAAATCCCCTACTCTCTGGACTTAGCTTTCTGTAACTACTGATTGGAGTAAATTTTATAATATACACTTAGGAAATCCCGTCTAGTGATAAGGCTTTGAAATAAGAAAAATTCATCACTTGCTCTGAACTTTAGTAAGTCTTAACAAAGAGAAACCTCTGAGTAATGAGATTGTCTCTTTGCTTTAAGACCTCACCCTAAATCTGACGATAATGACATCAATCCTCCAAACATATTTACTTGCCTGTACTGAAAATCCTTATGTCTGATTACTAATCTATGTGTTTAGAAGTCAGCACACTAGTTACTCTTGGAGAAGGAGAGACATGACAGCAAGAAGAACCAAGGTGACTTTTGGTATCCAGATTATGTTGTTTCTTAATCTGGGTGTTGCTTACACAGGTGTGTTCAATTTGATATATGTTAATCCTGTGTGTGTGTGTGTGTGTGTGTGTGTGTGTGTGATATTTCAATAAAAAGTTAAAAATATCAGATGCTCAAATTCTGAAAATCAGTAGTGTCATTGCAGTTGAAGTAAAAAGTCTCATGCTAGTGAAATTCATACCTTGCATTTTATATCACAATTAAGATAAAGAGTCATCAGAGCTCTATGAGAGAAAGAAACAGAACCTGTGATATATATATATAGTCATGAGATTGTGGGGTTTGGTTGGTCTGAGTTCAAAATTTGTAGAGCAAGCCTACAGGCTGGAACTCTTGGGTAGAAGCTGACACTGCAGACCCGACATGAAAGGGAGAAACCTCTGTTTTGCTCTTAGACCTTTCTACCAATTGGATGAGGCCTATGCACATAATCAAGGGTAGTCTTCTTTACCTAAAGTCAACAGTTTGCAGATGCTAGCTACTTCTACAAAATAACTTTACAGCAGTGCCGAGATTAGCATGTGATTGAAAAAGTGGGTAATATAGCTTACCCAAGTTGACACATGAAACTATCCATCGTAATGGGTTATATGAAGATTAGAGTAGGTTCTGGTTAAAACTCCTCTTCATTTTGTCAAGGCTATGTTGTCTCACTGGGAGTTTTGCAAAGAAGAGTATATAAAATAACCAGTTATAGATGAGAGGAAACTTATTCAGTATGTTGTGTGCACAAACTCAGTACTTCCTACACCTCCTTAGCATGACCCTTGAAGACGAAATCCTACATCCCTATTGTCTTCTCAGAAATGAATTACATTTAAAAAGGCTGAAGAAATCTGTTCATTCGTTTGGAGCGATAATAGCATTCCAACAAGCAAAACGTGTTTTTTTACCAGCATCGAAATTTGCCAGAATTTATGTGTATGCAAAAAATTAAAGGAGTTTGAATTTTAAAATTTCAAACTTGGCACATGTATTTCTCAAGCAAGGAGAGGCATGTGGGTTTTGCAAGTTTGCCGGGGGTAGGAGGGGGAGAGGAGGGATTCATTTGGGAATGAATGTTACCAGTAAGAAAAGAACTGAAGGTTCTGGTTAGGTCACAAGCATTCAGGGATATAGCGATATACTCTTTCTCTTGGCTCTTCAAGATCAATCCCAAGCAATAGGAAGGTAGTCTTTGGTAGAGCCCTCGTTAATAGTGCATTCCTTCCCTCAAATCCCTGCAGTGTCCAGGGCACCAGTCTAAAAGAGCCTACACTATTCTTTCTCATTGTTTATCAGCTCTCTGTTGTGTTAACTATTCTCAGAGAACAGTAAGGAGAGCTTATAACTGCTGACTACTTAGTGTGTCAGGAACTGTTCTAAACATTTTACATGTGTACTCATATGATACTCTCAACAACTATGAGACAGGGACTATTACTTTCCCCATTTTATAATTAGGGAAACTGAGGACAGAGAAGGAAAGTAGTGTGTTTCAAGTCACATGGTTCCTAAGTGGCCAAGCCAGCATTGAAACTCCAGCCGCCTGACTGCAAACATGGTCTCTGAAACACTAGTCTAATCCCCTGGTAATAACAAGAATGAGCTGACACTCAAGCACAAACTGAAAAGTTGTTGTTCTCAAACTCATTCAACTGTTAAAATATCTTCCTTTTTTTCCTTTTTTTTTCACCAACAGAGTTAAAATAGAATCTCTGTCAGATATTAACATACCCAAAATTTAAACTTAGTAATAAAACTCATTCAAACTAAGGTGCTGAATGGGCACTCGCTAAAAATATCTACCAATCAAAAGTGGGGCTGTCTTGTTTTGAGTTTTGAATGGGTAAGATTTCAAGTAACAAACACAATTTGCAGTATTTAAGTCTTTCATTTGGACTCTTGCCTGAGGGGAGCTTACCTAGGACTGCCACTGGGTAAATAATTATCAGTTTCTTTATTCCAAAATACTTTGAGGTAAATAAGTGGGTTTTCCCCTAATCCATTAATTTTTATTGGTTTATAAAAAAAACTGTAGGATAAGATTCTGTGAAAGAGAATTCATAACTTGCTTTTGGTAAAATTCCATTTTCTCCAATATTTTGTCTCTAGACCAACAAAAAGAGCAGTGATAATATCTTTTCAGAGGCAAAATTGGTGTGGATTTTTTTTTTCCTCTTAGTAGAACTTTAGACTCTGAAGAAGTATTTTAGTACACTTATTTAAAGAACAGCTAGATTTACTGCCAAATAGCTCTTCATGAAAGACATATGTAAATACAGCAGAGTAAACGAGATAATTCTATTTCATTTGAAAAACACTTTCTTAATTATGTGAACTTGTTTGAAAGAATATGAAATGCTCTGTATTTAGTTCTGTAAGAAGTTTGGCTGTGATATTTATGATGTAATCATTGCCAGGAGTTGAAAATTATATTAATATTGAAGGCAAAACTATTTTCTTTTCTCTCTTCTTGTATTTTTAATAAGGGAAAATGCTAATTAAAAAATTGATTGCAAAAAATATCCTCTCTGGCACTCAGTATTGTCATTTAGCTTTATTTTATTTGTAATGTGTCAGAATTTACATTTGTAATGTTCTGTTCTCCAAACTATTATGTTTACCAAAATTGAATTAAATATGCTCTTTTATCAAAGGTACCATTAAAATGCACAAAAGACTAGTCTTCCTTACATCCTTACTTCTTTACTGCATAAGGTAGTCCACCAGAATATTTTTGCCCCAGTGCAGTTTCCAACAAATATCTAATATGTTGTTTCTTGTCATTCCAGATATGAAACCAGCATATGGAAGCAATTTCATATCAGCTATCTGATTCAGATCTTAAGACTCTGAAATAACTTGAAAGATGATATTATCTATCTTTTACAAACAGGGAACTGAGGAGCCTATATGACTAAGTGACTAACTGCCTTGCCCCAAATCCTACTATTAATGAGTAAAATCCGTTCAAGGATATTAATTTCCTGCCTTCCAAAGCTAAGCTCTTTCTCACTTCCTTGTGCTGCCAACGCAACCCTGATTTAAATGCTGATCTTGTTGGTTAATTTCTCTACTTTCCTTGGCCTTAGCAACAACACACCACAATCCAAATAGTTTAAATAGGCAATACATGCATACAAAACATTCAGCTTATATTATCCTTGGAAACATTTTTTGTTGTTCCACTAAAGTTAAAGTGATCACTGCCTGTGTAGAAAATTGTATACATGAAATCACTAATAAAATCCCCAAACTGAACTCATCATCACTCAATACCACAGCCCCAAGAAGGCATTTTATTCCAGTGAATGTCACATTCATTGACCCTATGACACTAACCAAATGCCTAAGAGTCACCCTGGATTCCTCTGGTTCCTTTGCCTTCTATTCCAATCACAAAGTCTTTCATTTTCCCTCCAGGATGTTACCTCTTCCTTGCTTGGGTGATTCTCATGCATTCTATGTGCCCTTCCTGTCAAGAATCTTCTCCTGCTCCAATCAAATTATTACCAAAGAGGTCTTTCTGTCCCACTCCGTTACATGCCAGCTTTGAATATTTCAGCACCTCTTTCAGGATCAAGTTAGAGTCCACACACAGGTATACATTGTGATGTAACTCTGACCTCCGCAGCCTCGTTTCCTCCCTCACTTTTCTCCACACAGTCCATTCATACAACCTGTTACAGTCCACAGGCTCTCCTACCTATTGACCTACACACATGTTCTCTCTTCTGAGAGCATGGTCCCCACAGGAAGAGAGGTGATGTTGTAACGATAGTAGTTCGAATATTAATCAATGTTCTTATCAGGTTTTTTTACTAGCATTTAAGAGAATCCCCCTTCTGCTCACCTCTCTCTCATACTGGTCCTTCCTGCTTTTCTTCTATTAAGGAACAACAATTTCAGTAATTTGTAACACTTTTCAGATTGAAACTGAATGGGCAATATCACACCAGGATATGAGGTCAGAACCAGGAGGGACAGGGACAATAAAAAACTCCAAGAGCAGTTAGGGGATTAAGTTTTAGATGTGGTGTATCCAACAGAGGAAGAAAAACATAATGCCTCAAGCTATTCAAGAAAGAAAAATATCTTCCATAAGTCTAGAAAAAGGAATAGGAAATTCTATGACCAGTAGAGGTGATGCTACCTGAATTAGCACAATCCTCCAAAATCGGGTTCAGAGTTGTACACGTCATCTGAATACTAGCTTAAGATCTAATAAGAGACATCTAAACACAACCAGCCATGTGGTTTAATGAATTAATCTTTTATTCCAGAATGGGTATCTATAAATATAAATTAATAAGAAAGTAGTAGGGGTTCTACATAAACTAAAAGGAAAAGATAGATTCAAAGTGCAGAAGACTTCCAGTTATAAGAAAACATCACTTCATGTTATCGGAAATCCCCTGAAAGCTTGCACTCAATTAATTAGAGAAACAAATGAAATAATGACATTAATTTGACATTTAAATAAAACTGAGCATGATCAAAATGCAAAATAGAGAGGAAGTCCAGGACTAAGTCTTGAGTCGTATGAAATAAGGGAATAATGTGACAAAATTAGCATTTCAATAGAATTAAAATCTATTGAATTTACAGTATAGTAGAGTATAGAAATATCAGATTAGTAATAAGGGGTACAGACCTGAAAAGATGACCCACAATGCAGTGAATTCAAAACAAAAATTCCAAGAAAAATAAACATTAAAAGAGAAGAAAAAAATCGAGAATGTAATTGTAGAAAACCTTTTGAAACAGCAGTGCAAACAGAATATGTGTGATTGCTGTTGCTATACATGCTACAGGAAATTTTACTGAAAAGGTGCGAATTACCTAAGCTCTCTTAAGGAAAAGTTTGCATTACTAAAATTTAAAACAAGTATATAGGCATAAAAAAAGTATGCTACATAAAATTAAAAAAAAATTGGAAAGTCCCAGATTTATACTCAGGACACAAAATGTCAAAGACAATGGAGTAATTAATAATTGTATATGTATCAAAATAGTCATTTTACATGAGAATAACAAAATGATAATCTAAGATATGCAATAGGTCAAATTCCAAAGTACAGTTCTCCAGGATAAAATAAGCAGTATTTAGAATACTATCTGAATAATAAATCAAAATTAAGAATTATACTAAAAGTTAACACCTACAGATAATTTTAAGGAAAAATTTTATATCTCCCTAAAGATCTAACACCAACTAAAATCCAAACTTGTATCCTCGCGACAAAAAGAGCGCCTTAGATATATATGTATTTGTGTTTATGTTCCTGTATGTGTCTGTGTATGATCTGGTAAAGAATATTACTTGTAGATTCTTGGAAAACAAAGTATTATTCCAAGTCTAATTTGAATCCAGTAAGAAGAGAATCAAAACAAGACCTCTAGAATATAGAATATGTTATTTACCTGGGCAAGACAGTTTCTTGAAACCAGTTAAACATTTTTAAAACTAAATAACTGTTGCTAATATAGCTATGAGATGAATACAAATGTCATAAGTATTTAAAACAGGAATATAATGCCAATTCAAAACAACCTTATAGCAGTATTCGAGGACTTAAACTCCAGATTAAATAGCTTTGACAAATTGAGTTATTTGGAAAATACATTCTCACCAGTCTGAGTCAAATTAAGAATTAAATATAATAGATGTTTAAAATTCTGCAGTAATCAAACCAAGGCACAGAATCAAACCAAAAGTAATAGAAAAGTATGTCCACAAACAGGTCAAGTACTAGCATACTTAAGAATTCAGTGTGGGATAAGATAGTGCTTTAAATCAGGGGAGAAAGGATAATTTATTTAAAAATAGAGCAGAGAACTTATCATTGGGGGAGAAAATGGATCACTCCCCCCAAAGATATACCCTAGAATGCCTTACAGATTGGAAAAAGATTCATATTGGAGTAATGAAACAAAATGTTTTATAAGAAACTATAGGGGAACATTTATACAAATTTAGCACAGATAAAGACTTTCTAGGCATGCTATCAATGCATCCAGACTGAAAAAAAATTTAAGGAAAATATTGATATAGTCATCATATATATATTTAACACAAATATTCCTTCTAGCTGGAGGAAAAAACCTAGAGAAAATATTTAAACATAAAATGACAAGTAAATGTTTAATATTCTTTATATGTAAAAAGTTCTTAGAAATCAATAAGAAGACAAATTTTCAATTTAAAAAGGACAAAAATTGCTAGATGAAACCTATTGAAATATGTGATTTGTACATTTGAAAAATAAGGAGATAATACCTTTTACTTAGCAGATTGTCAAAGATTGTGTTTGTTTGTAATATCTTAAAGATGTAAAGAAATCAGCTTTTTTGTACACTATTGGTAGAATTATAAATTAATTCATCTTTTCTTGGGGCCAAGTTTGCTTCAGCCTCTTATGAACATGTACCCCTTTGACCCAGAAAATTCCCTGTAAGAATTAATACTAGAATAATCCTAGTCATGTGAAGATTATGTATTTATAAGCATAACATAAAGTGATCTAACACTTACCCACCTGTGCCCTGTAGAAATTTTTCCCCTTAAGTTGGAATTAAAAATGCTTTAAATACGACATTTTCTACATGTTATTTTTTAGTCATTAAAAGCTATGTTTATGCAATTACCCTTAAAAAGTCCTCAGGGAAGAGAGACAAAGAAACGTTAAAGGACTGGGTTTGGCAAACAAGAAAAAAGATGGAGGATTTGTTGAATAAATAGGAAAAAGTAGAGAGAGAATTTTTCACAAAGGGTGGACAAAGTGGCAAATCTGGTACCATTCCCCTACTTCTGCACATTGGACCTGTCCTTTATTTTCTGTCATTAAGAAGTAGAGAAAATCATGATAGGTTCAGTGTAGTAAGTATCTCTTGCCCACCCTGGTCTAAATCCATTTGTCTACATCTCCCCCAGGACAAATGACTATGGGAGCATAATGCTGTTCAGAAAATCTGAATCTATCCATGAAGAGAACGTTCACATTTTTCCATATCAAAACAACACGAACTAAAAGTTTTGAAAGGGTCAAAGTGTGGTGAAAGTGGCTAGGGGAAGTACACTGGTTTTTGTATTTGAATGATGCAATTAATGGTCTTTTTTAAGATCCTAGTTGTCAAATGTATTCATATTGCTCAGTCTCATTCAAATAAGTAAGTATGTTGAATTGTTAATCCTCCTTGGCTGCAAGTTCAGACCTAACAGGAATCATTCATTATTATAGTAGACATTAGTCATTCTCCTGAGACTCCTACCTCTGAAAAATTCCACATCTTATGAGTTTAGATAAGAGATAAGCTGGATTTCCTTTAGAGAAATGGATTGTCTCACGATCCTAGAACGTTATTCTGGCTCGTGGGAAACTACAAACCAAAGGTAAAATATACCTGGATACACATTTTCTAGATAATAGGAGATAAAAATACAAAAACACAGAACCCTAACATTAACTTCTCTAAAAGATGTTTTCAGGGCAATATGGGCTCTCTCAAACAAAGTGAAAGATAAGGTGCAATAATTTGTATCCACTACAAAAAGGGTATTATACTTAAGCCATTTTAGTTGTAAGAGACAAAACGTAACCACTTTTGAATATGCCATCTAGGCACTTATGAGATATATTAAAAGGTGTGAATTTCAAGTAAGGTCTCAGAGGAAGAGAAGACTCTCCAGCTGACAACACTGTACTGAAGGTATCTTCACTATTTTACCCTGGAAATCCAATGGTTAAGTTTGTGGCTGGTCCCAAGGTGAATCACAGAAGAAATTCTTCAGACTCATGGTCAAAACCATTACCCTTTCCTCAAGTGTCTCTTCTTATTTTGAATAATAGATCCTGGCTTGTTTCTGGTACTTATTTATAGCTAAACATGTGATCCTAGGACCTGAAACTTAACATTATGAATTTGACATCTTAACCCACTTGTCTATGAAGTCAGATGTACTCCAAAATGCTCCATCATCAAATGGAAATGGATATATACATGATAGGACCTGATAAAGCTCCGAAGTCACAAGTGAGTTTTGGTGCTACCGTTTATTCCCTTCCTCTATTCTTGCCTAAGGTATTATGCAAAGTTGCCAATGATCAGTTGACTGAAAGGGGGCGGAATGGGTAATTCTAGATTTCAGAAGGCACTGTATAAAATACAGGCATTCTCAAAATGTAACTTTCCACCCGTGAAATTCAGAGTGCTGTTGATTTGGTTGTCTCAGTAACCAAAGCACTACTGCTTATATCGGAAGATACAACAATGGAATAATTAATTGGTAAGTTGACAATACCACCTGTCCACTTCAGGCTCTTCAGGCCACTAAGTGAACAGGAAATAAAGGGGATTATGCTGTTGACTTTTGAGATTGATTCTGTCAAGAGCAATTAGAATTGCTGCTACACCATTAAGAAAGTAAGAAATATTGACGATTCTAAAAGAACATCCTGGAAGCCTCCTGGTTCTGAAAGTTCATGGATAAAATTCTCTGGGAGGCCACAGCGTTTATATAGGAAAGATAACCAAAGCCTCGGATTCCTCAAGAATGACAGTACGAGACACTACATCAGGTTAAGCACCTTGACATATAAAGTGTTGGCTAAATTTTTAAAAGAGATACATAAAATGAGTAGTAGAAAAGTCATAATTACCAACTTGAGCCGCATGACCAGTTAGTAAGAGAGGACCAACTCTTCTTGTGTTTTCTTCCTTTCTCAGGCTTCTATATTTCACGTCTCCCTTCTCATTTATCTTTCCTCCCACCATTTTGTATAGGGTATGTTGATGCTAAACAGCATTTCAGTTTGTCTCTTAGGATTACAATGGATTGTAAATAAACTGGATAAAATAAACTGTAAATAAAGTGGATTTTTCAGAATGCAGCAATGAGTGACATTTTGTGTGGCTCCTCTTTGGAGAGGAGGTGAATGCATTTTGGACACATGAAGGTTAGTTGCATTAGGTTGGAGAGAGATTTTTATTTTATTATTACTGAAAGAAAAATTTAAGCTAATGTTGCACATGCCAATGTGGTTGTCAGTGGACATCTGGCTCCCTTTTTAACTTCTCAGCATCTACATCTTGTTCTCAGTGGAAGACCCAACCTATCTCCCAGGATAGAAACTAAAATTGCCACGTTTTCAGTTTTCCCTTCTCATTTGGAGGGCATATGCCTACGAAAGGGACTCCACCAGTCACACCCACCAACTCCAAACTTGGGAGGCAGTATCAGAAAGAAGAAGAGACTAAGAGAATTCTCCCTGGCTGTCACCAAACAAGATTTCCCAGGGCACTTGAGGCAGCAGTGCCACTAAGATCAGCGAGTGCCGGGGGTGTAAGATCAGCATTTAAGGTATTGAGGTGGTTTCATTTTCCTCCTGAAACAGTTTTCATAATATTGTTTAGATATTTTCTGCAGCTGTTTATACTCTAAAGAGTATAGTATAGAATGTTGTTTTTCCATTTACTAATATCCTTTGTTTTGTTTTGTTTAAAGATTATTTATTTTGAGAGAGAGGGAGTGTGTGTGTGTGTGTGTGTGTGTGTGTGTGTGTGTGCACGCGTGCACAGGCTTGCATGTGCACAAGCAGGGGAGAGGCAGAAAAAAGGGAGAAAGAGAATCCCAAGTAGGCTCCACACTGTCAGTGCAGAGCCTGACACAAGTCTCAGTCCCATGAACAATGAGATCATGACTTGAGCCGAAATCAAGTATAGAATGCTTAACCAACTGAGCCACCCAGGTGCCACTTGTTTCATTTTTCAGAGCTTTTTACTTTTTATTTGGAAGTAATTTTAGGTCTATTACCTTTTAAGAAAATCCTTTTTATGTTTAAATTATCAAAAAAAGTTTTCTGTAGCTTACAATTAAGAATCCTGACTATACAGTTTTATAGTTCAACACAGGGTTGTTAATTATGAATAACTAGAAATTAATTTAATATCCAAAATTTGGTATTGGGGTCAAGTAAATTGTATTTATGCCATTGAATGCTGAAAATCATTTAAAAATGTTACAGGGTAAAGTGTTCATGGTATACTGAGTAGTAGAGGATGTTGCAAGCTTGAGTCCTAGGTCATAGGTTTTTAACTTTATAACTCACATTATCTATCATCTATCTCTATCTATCTATCTATCTATCTATCTATCTATCTATCTACCTATCTATCTATCCTGTGTTCATTGTCTATTAGTGTATAACAAATTACCTCAAACTAAACAGCTTAAAATGACTATTGTTTTTATTCTCACCCAAGTGTCTTTGAGTCAGGGATCTGGGGGTAGCTCAGCTGGGTGGCTCTAGTTCAGTATCTCTCATGAGGTTGCAGCCAAGCTATTGGCCAGGACTGCAATCTGTGAAGACTCACCTGGGACTATAGGATCCTCTTCCATACTCAAGAGAGACTGCAAGAAGCTTCATTCCCCCCCCCCCCATATTATCATCTCCATAGGACTGCTCACAATCTTACTTCCCCTATAGAGAGTGGGGAGAGAAAGAGGGAAAGAGATGAAAGGAGACAGAGAGAGGAAGGGAGGGAGGGAGGGAGCTTGAGATGGATGCACAGTCTTTTAAAATCTAACATTATTAAGTGGCATCCTACCACTAGAAGCAAGTCACTAAGTCCAGTCCACATTCAAGGGGAGAGTAATTAAGCTTCTCCTTAGTGGAGGAGTACCAAAAGATCTATAGACACATCTTTAAAACTACCATGTACATATGCTTATATAGATACAAATATTTAAATACACAAAATATTTCATAATAAATATACCCAGAAAAGGACATGGTAATAAAATATGTGTATTATAAAAATCAGTCCATAATTATAAAGGTGTGCATATATGTAAGTGTGTGCATGTGCAAGCACTGTCTGTGCCAACTTCCCACCTGACAACTTCTAATTAATTGCAATGAGGCTGAAACACCCCCCAGAGGAAAAGGTATTTTTTTAATTGCGTTTACAATTGAGTTGCACACATATACAGACATGACTCTCGGACTATGGGAAGTGGAGAGAGGTGGTAGGGAGGGCAGATTTCAGGCAGGAACTATGGGATCCCTGGAAAGAATCCTAAGGAAGAAAAATGAGCTCAGTAAAACAAATTGGACTGAACTCCCAGAGAAAAAAGGTAGTGGTTTGGGGTACTAGAGCATGGCAGCTTATACTGCATCCATCCAGCAGGTTCTCCAGAGGGATACGGCCTTCCAGGTCCTCCTATCCTAATACAGCTGCCACCAGTAGATGAATGAGCAGCAGAAGTGAATGATTAGCATTCTAATGTGAGGAATGCCCATAAATAACTGGAGAGGGTGGGGATAGGAGACAGACTTTGCAGCAGAAGACTGATGTGTTGTATAGCTAGTGAGATTTGCATATTCATATCACTATGACATCATTTCTATCTAAAGGCTGTTTGGTAGACCTTCAGATCGGATAAATACCAAAAAGTTAATATTATTTCGACTTTTTTTTGCTAGTCTATATCTTCTAACCCTTGTATAATTAACATATTTGCTAGTGTTAAAAAAATAGGTTTCAAAAATACTTCTTCAAATATGAAGATCAAATATAATAAGTGAAAATGGGGTACAAAACTATATAAAGTAGGAACCCCATTCATTTTAAAATACAAATGTATGATAGTAAAAAGTATTAATGATATTAAATATGTTTATATATGCATACATATACACATACATAGATATAACTATCTCTTATATCCATATACTTATCTATAGCTATTCAGGGGGAGAAAACCTAGCAAGAAATATACCAATAGGTAGGTAGTCCTTATTCATGGGATTACAAATGATGTCATTGTCTTCTTGCACTCTTCTGTATTTTTCAAAATTTTTTAATGAGCATGTATTACTGTTATGATCCAATAGAAAAAAAACTCACATTTTAACAATTAAAAAGGAAAATAAATTATGATATTTTCACAGATGAAATATTAATTATTAGTATTTCATTTCCAAATGAAATTACATGGTAAATGAAGGTGATATAATTGACAGTAAAAAGGGTTAAAAAGCACAACATCAGCAATGCGAAATCATCTCTATATCTGTGTGTGTGTGTGCATGCGTGCACGTGTAGATATATATATGTATATATATAAAAAACAAGAATTTGAATAGGACTCTTCCTGTTGTCTTAGAATTTTGGCTGAAGCCCCAAAATTGAGAACAATGAGTTATAAATAACTGCACATTCTGAAGAGAGATGCTAGACACATCCATGAAAAATTCAGTGAAGTGAAAAGAACTGTTCCAGCAACTATCAACCCCTACCACCACCTCTAACCTACTTATGTGAAGTCTAAGTTTCAAAAGTGGATTAGAGCACTCTTAAGAGAGAAGGATAGTTCAAACTCACAGAGAATATGGTGGTATTTTCCCTTCCCTTCAACTCCTCCCTCAAATGCTCTAAAAAAGACTGAAATAAAGTGAGAATCTTAACAGAGCTTGATGTGTGTCTCCTGGAATTTCAGGACCCTGGAGACTGCTTCTCAATCTGAAAGCAAGCGATGGGCTGGAGTCATCTGAGTTAGCAAAATAAAGACGAACGATAGTCATAAGGAGCAGCTGGTGCTTCCGCCACATAGCAAGGTAAGGATGCATAAGATTCCTGAGAGCTAAGTGATATATGATAAATGTGACCCAAAAGGAAAACTAGGAGGCAGTTGAAAACCATGTTAAGGAGTCAGAGAAATATCTGTATGAGGAAACAGCATAGCATAGAACTGTGTGTGTGTGTGTGTGTGTGTGCACTTGCATTTGCAAACTGACCCTAAAGAACTAGAAATCCATCCATTCTGTGTAAATATTTGGACACTTTCCAAAATGGAGGACCTGGCTAACAAATAGTATTAGTCAACAGAGAACTAAAATAGTACAAGTCATCTACGACTTTGTCTCTTTTCCTCTAATTCCCCTTCCCTTGTTTGAACACTCGGGAGTCCAACAGCAGGATGAGGATTGATAATAATATCCAGCTCACCTTCCTTATTACAAGTCCATGAGCCAGAGTATGTCAGAAATAGGCAGAGTAGAGGGGAGACACTTTGATTTGGATGAGTCTCTCTCTATCTCTCAGAAATAAATAAATAAATAAATAAGCAAGCAAATAAATAAATAAATAAGAAGAAATCGAAGTGTTTATGTAGACCTTACTAGGCTTTTAGGACCTGAAAATGACTCTTCTTTTTCAAACAGAAATATATTACAATAATTAAAACTATACATAAATACATGGTCTCGCCAAAAATGCTCTTTGTATTCTTTTAATTTTACTTATTTAACAAAATCGGTTTTGTGTATGTGTATGTGTATGAGGAATATATAGATGAACAGATGAAAAATAGATAAAAAGACAGGTAAAGGTATACAGACATTGACACATAGACTTCCATACCTTCAAAATGATAATTTGAGAAAGCAACGTGTCAAAACTTTCACAATGGTTATTCCCCAAGAGACAGGAATAAGAGATACCATTTTTCATCTATCCTGTCTATCCTTCTTTTCATATATTTTCCACTATGTATTAATTTTATGCACAGAATAAAATTTTATCTAAAAATTTCTGATTAAGGGGCATTTAACTGTTCCACTAAAGTCCACTAGACTGAAAGTAGAAGTGCTTTTAACAAAGATGGTCAAAAAAGGATACCAAATATAATCTGAACCTAAGAAGTACATTTAACACAGGCCAGGAGTATTTTACATGCTCCCCAACAATTAAACTATCTCTATAGAAGCGTGGATAAATATTTAAACAGCCATCATTCTCAATAAGAAAAATTATTTTTACAAACATAGAATTCTATATCATAAACACTTGCATCTCAATTTATTGACTACTCCCATTTTTATTCTGATATTGGCTGATTTGACTTTTAAAGCTGTAGTTCACCAGTTCCAGAAAAAAAAAAAAACCCTGCTAACCAGCCTTCTTCCCAAATTTACTTTCATCACGCGTGTGCTGATCAACATATTTATTTACCACACTCAGCACCCTTCATGGTTCTGTCCATAGAGATTCCCTTGTTGACTTGCTTCCGTGCTGCTTCTGAGAAAAGACTTTCTCTTTAAGGGAAAATAAGGACCAAATGTAGTAAAAGAGCTACAGACTGACAGCCAGGAAGTTGCCCTTGATGGATTAGAGATGAAATACGAACTAAACTGTATGACCTCTCTAGTTCTCACTTTCTTTATCTGAGTCTCTTCTTTCACACATGACTCCCTTGAAATCCTGTATTCGTAGAATTACCCAGACATGCATTTCGGCTTGCCAAGTTTTCAGTTGCCTTCATTTTATTTTATTGAGGCCCTTCCTTGGTGGACCTCCTTCTTTCTGAGAATTTTACAATAAAATTCTGTGCTGCCTCTCTGGCTATAATTTCCCGACAGTGGGTTGAAAATTTTGATCTTCCCGAGTCAGTAGCTTTTTCCCTCTGGTCTTTGTCTGCATTCCATATATGCATCTGACTCCCAACACATCGTTAGACCCACTGCAAGTTGGCAGAGCTTCCTTGAGTCACAAAAGGGCTTATCAGTTCAGGTTTCATAAATGGATCACTGTGAAGTTGAATCTGTCAGCAGTGACTAGTAAAAATGTAATTGGTACACGTTTCATCAGTTTGTTTTCTCCGAACATAAAAGAAGAGATGTTTTGCCTTCTTGGAATATCATTTTCCTTCAGAAATATCATATTACCTTTTTTAAATTCCTTTACCTCTCTTTCAAAGTAACTTAGACACAGTTTTACTGGACATTACTATTCCCCAGTAATAAGTTTGCATTTTCTCTTAGGTGAAAACCTTGACTTTCTGGGGCATTAATTGTGTCCAAAAATGAGAGCCATCATTCTAGTCATGTGATAACCATTTGCATCCACCAAGAAGTAAAAACATGACAGGAATTCCAGTGACTACAAGTACATTGCAGGATTCCTTGAGTAGGGATTCTTATTCATAATCTACTGAAAACATTATAGGCAATAAGTGAAGAGCATCTGTCCCTTCAGGAGGCTTTTTAGACTTGGCAGAATATGAAGCATTCTAGAAAAACTCCTGCACTCATCTTTACCTACTTTTTTCTTCTCTAATTTTCAAGCTCTTTAAGATTACCTTAAATGAAATATAAACTCACTATCTTATTCTCCAACCTTACTGTCTGAGAGAGTTGTATTTACACCTAAACAAATGGCATTGTTAGAACCTGTATATCTATAATGAGTGAAACCACTGTCCACATAATATAAATACACATTTATTTTAACAGTAGCTACCACTTTATACTGCTTTTGTCCTGAGAAACAATTTCACGTGTATACTTAATTCCTAATGTTCAACCAGGCTTTCCTTTAAAATGGACACCTTGAATGCTGTATGACTTACTCATGTTATAAGATACAAGAATAGATGCAAGAACATTTTGGGCAGGAATAGCCACAAACCAGAAACAAAGAATCTTGGATCTTTGCAACCATTTTAAAATTCCATAGGCTTTAATTTTTTTTACACATGCAAATAATACAAAAGTATGTAGGCTACACAGTAAATACCACCTTATGCTCCCTGCTGTTCTCTTCCTGCTATCTCTTCCGTAGAACCTTCCTGAAACATCAATGTAAATTTTGTTGATGGTTAGCGTGTGCATTTCTACACAAAGTATGTATGTGTATAACAAATATTTTTTTATTTTCATAAAGAAAATCATACCATACACATTATTTTTCTTAAAATTCTGTCAAAATATCTTATAGCTATTTCCTATTTTTAAACTGTAGCAGAATATTAATTACATAAAGCTGATATTTAACCATTTTATTATTGATTTATATTTAGGCTTATCTCAGCCATTCTTGATTATGAACTCTGTTTCAGTGAATATCTTAGTACATAACTAGATACCTAAGTACATAGAAGTTAAAACTTAGTTCAACGGTTAAGATCATTTAAAAATTTTGATAAAGATTTCCAAAGGCCCATCAAAGAGGCTTAACCAATTTATGTTCCCACAAATAGTATATTCAGAGTTGCCATTTCCCCACAAATTCACCAAAACTGAATATTATCATCAGTTTTTTTTACTTTTTTTCTAAATTTGAGGGAATAAATTATCACAATTGCTTTAATTTAATTTCCCTGATTTTCACAGCAGAGTTACTATCATTTCAAAAGTTTATGTATTTGTTCATATTTCATATGCTTTTCCCCTCTCTTTATTGGGTGATTCATTTCTTACTGACTTGTAGATGATTTTTGTATATTCTCTGTTACACACACATGTATACATATATTTTGTTAAAACGATAATTTTTATACATATATGCATCTTTTTATTCCAGTCTACTGCTTGCTTTTTTGTTTATTTGTTTTTGTTTTTGTTCACTGGCAAAGAGAGCCCAAAGTGGCAAGTCGGTAATTATAGCCTCCCTGTTGGGTGGATCCCATGGTGGAAGACCTAGGATCTCTAATCTAACAAAGACTAAGATTATGGGGATGAAAAGATAAGCCTGAATGAAAGGAATCATATGTTTTCTGATCCATGCTTACTTTCTGTCCTTGCTACCATGGCTTCATTGCTCCATTGTATAAGCACCGGGATGACTCAATAAGAAGCTAACTGACATTCATTGTCTACTCAGTTGCCAAGAGCTTTGTATGAGCTTTGTATGCTGTTTTTTGGTAGCCTGTGTACATACATTTCTGTTAGACATCCTCGTCTCCTGTCTTTGTGTTTTGTTCCTTCTAAGTACTGACTATTTGATCATATTATTTCCCACTGCTCAGGAGTCGTATATATCCTTTACTCTAGCTACTTCTTTTTCAATGTGAAATGAATGAATCAAGTGTATTGCTCTTAATTCTGTCCAGGGGGAAGAGCTCTCTTAATAACTTTCCTTCAGGGTCAAAATTGAGTGGGGCTTTCATACAGCAGCAACTGTTTTGTGGCTAGCACCAACATAATATACCAAGATTTTTGTGAGCCAGGCCCAAATCCTTTTTCACACTGTCAGGGAATCCTCATTGGTGCCATAGGCATGGATCGAAGGAAAGGTACTAGTACTACATAGATCAGGCAAGTGAGCCTAGGTTACCTGTCTGTGAAATTTACTCAGACTTCAGTCCAGTCCTGAATGTAGCCCTTCCTCTGTGTAATGGATGGCGGTCATACCCACCTGTCCTTATGACTTGGTAGATATGATAGCTGATGATGCGCAGTTTTGTTTCACAGTCACTTGTGTTCCATGATGAGGACTAAATTTTTATTTGTGACCCGCGTCATGCTATTTTTCCAAATAAGGAATTGTTCTCTGCCCCGAAAAATAGGGCTTTGCTCTAGAATCCTAAGTAAACCTACTGCTTTCTTTTTAAATTTATCTCTTAACATAGTTGGGTTTTTTGTTATTTCATTGGTCAAATATCTTGATTTTTCTTTCTTTTTATATTCTAGATCTCCTGCCTTGTTTAGGAAGGTGTTCCTCAAATAAACTAGATTGGCACCTTTATTATATATTAAATTTTTATGTATGAATTAATCTATGTCAAAACTGTATTAGAGTTCCATTAGTCTATTTATCTCTTTTTGCATCAATGGTACTATATATATGTAAAATATACATAGAAAGAAATTTGTATTTTATTCATATAGTCATGTATAAATTATTCATATAATCATATATTATATAATATAAATATTATAAAGGATAAACCTTATATAATTTATAAATCATATATAATTTTTTTGATTTATTAAATTGAACAGGATTTCTCTTTCAATATTGGACACTACCAGTTGTAGTGAAGGTTTTTGTCTTGTGCTTGTCTACAATGGGAACATTTTTAGTATTTTGCCATTCAGTAAGATCTTTGCTTAAGGTCTTTTATAAATATACTATACTTTTATAAATATACTATATTTATTAAGGAATTTTCTCTTTATTTCTATCTTTCTAAGAGATTTGATCAGGATCTCTGATAAAAATGGGAATTTTTCTGTTGAAAAATTGAACAATCTCCCCTCTCCATTTTTAATTTATTGGTAAAGTGAATCACACTAGCATCTTTCCTAGTGTTGACCCATACTTGCAAACCTAAAAAAATATTAATTGGTCATGATGTATGGTTATTTGTAACAGCTGTTTTAATTTGCTGTTATTTTATATAAAATTTTTGCATCTATATTCATAAATGAAACTTTCCTTAGTTATCATTTTTGGGTTATCTTTTCTGAAATCAACAGCAGGATTTTTCCATTCTGTAGAATGAGTTGAAAAGCTAACAAATTCTAAGCCCCAGAATGGATATATTACATAGTAATTATCTGTTCCTGAAAGGTTCGGTAAAACCTTTACATTTCCATTCTTATTTCCATGAAATTAATCATTTGCAGAAATAAGAATTGTGTTAATACTTCAGTGGTGTGACAAAAAAAAATCAACATCATAGAAATTGCTCTCATTAATTTATTTTGTTTTCAGTGGGGAAATTTATGTTGGATATAAAGCACAAATAGCTAGCCGGGTTGTGTTTATAAAAATGTCTCATGTTTCCAGGGCCACCCAGTACATTATGACATAAGCACAACCTTGACAACATTTTTTTCTGGGGTTTTATCCAATTCATATAATTATCAACAATATACAGGGAAGATATTTAACCTGTAGACTTTAAAAAGATTGTAGAATAATGGAACTCAAAACACACACTGAAAACTGTAATGTTTACTCTGCATTTAATATAAGCAGATAAAACAGATATTGCATTATTAGTTTATGCTATTTACCATCCAATCCCACCTAAGAAGTGACAAAACCATTAATCAGGTGTGACTAAACATTATGTCTTGGATCCCAGGTATTTAAAAGCAAACCCTGGCTGCATAATTTTTGGAATTTACTATTTACTCATTACATTAGTTAGGATGATGTTCAGATGTGAATAACAGAAATGTAAAACAACAGTGGCTCCAACGAGCTAAAAGTTCATTTGTCTCTTAGGTAAGAGCTCAAGCTAAACATTACAGACAGTAGGGCGGCCCTGTTCCACAATGTCTTCAGGGATCCAGACTCCTTCCAATATTCCACTGTGCCATCCTTTGGGCATGGTCTTCACACACGATCTGAGATGGAATTGTAGCCATCACATATATTCTAGGCAACAAGTTAGGGGAAGGAGTTAAGAAGTTTCAATAAGCACATGACAGTTTTTTCATATCAAAGGGTGCTAGAAGCTGTCACAGGGTATTTTCATTTACAGCCTGTTGAATATAGTTAAATTTCATACATCACTACAAGGAAAGCTGGACAATATATTTTATTATTCTAGGAAGCCACGTGTTTAACCAAAAACCCTACTGTAATGAGAGAAAAGGAGAGCAAATATTGAGAGAAAACTAACCATTTCTGCCACCACCATTTCACACACACCCACAAGTAGTCTGCTCTTGGATTTCCTGATCTTCTCCAGCTCATGAATACAAGTCCCTGGTGACAAATGTCCTTGCCCAAAGAGTAGAGATAGATAGGTATAAATTGATCAGTGTTTGTGGTGAAAACAATTTAAATAGCATAGAGTTACCATCAGTGGGTCAGTTGTGCTATGCTGATAGATTAAAAAACAGAATAGTCCTTGAATGGAAAAATTGAACCCTAGTCTTTCAATCAGCCAATATATTCTGGGCACCAGTAATGCAATCCTCACTCTTCGGTTGCCATATATGTCACATGAAAGTTGATTTAAGTGTTTATAATACAAGTAAGACGGTGACATAAATAATAAAATGTTATACAAGCTAATAATTATTAATAACAAAGTAAGAGATGTGACAAGTCTCCATATGATTAAGTCATATACTAATAGTATAGGAAAGAATGGGGATTTATACTTCAGATATTATGGTAGCTAGGAATTTAGAGGGACTGATTATCCTTTGAAAACAACTAAAAATACTGGATTAATAATAAAATGTCATATTCAAAGCAACTATGATATGATAAAATAATAACTTATTTCCAGTCAAAAACATAGTGAAAAAATTAATCCAAAGAGTTAGCATAGGACTAATACATCTTTTACATGGGGGCATTTTCTAAACCTAGAAACTTGAATTTCATTTTCATAGCCTCATGGAATCATGGGGATTAAAAATAAAGCACAAGTAACCTAAGTTGATAAGAGACACTTCCCAATCAATAATCTGGGATGCCAGGTGTCCACAAACTAAATGAGAGTGAATCAGAAGTAAGCCCATCCCTCTTTCACCACCTCCAGGAAGCTATAAGGAAATTTGCCTTGGTATTAAAGGAAAACAAAAAGGATAAATCTTCACTGAAAAGTTGTAATCCAGCCTTTCTATAGATTCGTAGCTCAAATTCATTTCACTTGTGTGGTCCCAAATACCTCAGACTATAAATTTAGTTTAAGATAGTCCAAGACACAGTTCCCTCAAATACATGGCAGAAACAAACAAAAATGCTCTTCATATTTTTATAGGAATTCATCTTCATCCTAGCTCTCAACAATTCCCACAAATAATTTCACAAAGAAAATAAGCAATGAAGAATTAAAACTTACAACGTAAACACCAAATGAAGGCATTATTAGAACAACAGCAACAATAAAAGCCAAAACAAACTGAGATTTCAGGTATTTAATTAATGAGCTCTGAATTATAAAATGCCTATTAAATAGAAGAATTAGTATATCTGTGTACACTATAAAAAATGACCCAGTAGATATGAGAAAGAATAAAAGAGATACTCTAGATATAAAAAATACATTTATTCAAATATAAGAATGCAATTGATGTCACCATGAACAGATTAAAAACAGCTAAAAAGAAAACTAATTGGAAGATTAATCAGAAGAAACTATCTACAGGGCAGTATGAAGAAATAAAGAAATGGGGTAAAAATATTGAGGGTAGAGAAAGCATGCCTCAGATATTTTCAATCAAAACCCCACATGGAGAGGAGAGAGAGAGAGAGAACAAGGCAAGGATATTATTTGGGAAGATAGTGGTGGAAAATATTCTAGAAATGATAAAAGACACATCAATTCACAAACTGCAGAAATGTAATACCTCCCCCACAGAAAAAATTTCATAATATGGTAAAGCACCAGACCATCAAAGAAAAAGAGATGGTGTTAAAAGAAGCCAGAGATCAGATTTCTTTCAATATAACAACAGACTGACATCTGACTTTTCAGTAGCCTCAATGAAACCAAGACAGTGGAACAACACTTTCAAAAGGTTGAAAGAAATGACTGTCAATCAAGATTTCTATGTCCAGAGAAAATATAATTTTTAAAAAGGGTAAATAATGGCATTTTTCTTTTAAGCAAAATTGAGAAAGTTTTCCACTAAGGGATCTTAATTAATAAAATTCTAGGGGATATTCTTCAGGTATAAGGAAAGTGATCCCCAACGGAAAGTCTGAGATATAAGTAAAAATATAGAGCAAAGAAATTAGTGTTTGAGTAAATCTAAGTGAGCTTTGATTATATTAAACAAAACCTGGTAATAAGATGTTGTGGAATATAGAAAAGATAGAATTAAAATATCTAGCAAAATAATTAAATCAGGAAGGGAGTAAACGGCATGAAAATTCTTTAAGATTTCTACTGCCTGGGAAAATAAATAAATATTGCTTCTGTCTCATTCTCCTTCTCTTCCTTCTAAGAGCTCTGATTTAAAAATATATGTATATATACATATATATATATATATATATATACACATGTATTATAGAGAAACAAAAAAAATAGAAATATATAGAAGATAGGAACAAAATGGACACAAGTGGAGTGTTTCCCCCTTTTACCTATATGAACTTATATTATTTCAAATTTTAAAATAAGCACATGTTATTCTTCCATTTTTGTTCTTGTTTAATTAAAAAGCTGTCACCAACTACTCTAAGGCTTATTTTTTCAAGCAAACTTTTAGGTCTTCCCTCTAACAGAGAGCAGAAGAGATGCTCTCATTTATGCTTTATAGGTGCAAGAGTAAGCTGTGAGACCCCCTGTGCCAGATATAAAACATAGCCAGCCTCATCACCGACAGTAGCAGCAAAGCCTTGAATGCACAAGAATTAGGGAGCAGCTTTAAGGTCTGTGGAGTTCAGAGTGGACTCACCAAAGAAAGACCTACAACTTAGCGAATCATGAATATGTGCAGATATCCCTGGAAATTTTTGGAAGTCTTTGAGAAAAGGACCTCAAGGAAAGAAACATCCTGGTTTAAGGAAATATATATTAGGATTCATCAAGGTTGGGCTAAATATGTTAATGAAATAACATCTGTGCTCACCAGCTGGTAGTGCCTTCACCAACTTCCCTAGAATGTATTTGGAGAAATCCCAAATTATAAAACTTAAAACTATGAGATGAAAATGTAGCTCAGTCTGCTTGAGCAATTAAGGTGAAACATGTTTGATTTCATTTTGTAATTGGGATAAAATGTTTGCAATAGTAAATTTAACATGTTCCAGGGTTTTTTTTCCATAGAACGTATTCCACTTGTGTCCTTTCACCTCCAAGCCGGAGCAGTGAAGCTGATCTCCCGAGAAAAAGCACAGGTTAGGATTCTGCAGGCAAAGGGAGGCAAGAGACGACGTAGGACATCTAGGATAATATATGGTTTCAAGGGCTTCTGACACATGGCCAAGCAGGACTAGAAAGAAATAGAGCCACAAATATAGAAATATTAGCTCAGTGCAGTCATTGTTAACCTGGACTTTGCTAATCCATTAGGTTTTCATCCTACGTGAACCACTGCAGAAGGTGAGACTCATCCCTACCCCCATTTCTACCAGATAAATGACCCATTCTTATGGGATTTCACTTAAAGAAAGCTTGAACTACTAAATGATTGTTTTAAATTTTAAGACCACTTGTAAAAGGTAAACAGGTCTAGATAATTTTCAAATGCCCCATTGACTGTGGAACCTACATGTCCTTAAACTATCAGCATTGCCATTTTTAATGCCCTAAAAATGTAATCCCCCATGACCATGATTTGAGAAAAATATTGGTTCTCTTACTATGTGCTAGCCCTTGCAAGTACTTTACATGCATATCTGTGTCCAATATTTATAATAGCCTTTGGATATCAGTGGCATTTTTAAAGGTTTTTTTAAAAATGTTTATTTATTTATTTTGAGAGAGAGAAGAACAAGTGGAAGAGAGGCAGAGAAAGAAAAAGAGAGAGAATCCCAAGTAGGCTCAAAACTGTCAGCACAGAGCCCAATGCAGGGCTCAATCCCACAAACCACAAGATCATGACCTGAGCTGAAATAAAAAGTCAGACACTTAACCAGCTGAGCCACCCAGGCACCCCCCATTTTTAAAAAGTATTTATTTATTTATTTATTTTTGAGAGGAAGAGAGGGGAGGTGCTGAGAGAGGAGAGAGAGAGAGTAAGAGAGAGACAGAATCTGAAGCAGGATCCACAGAGTGGAGTCAGTCACAGGGCTCAATCCCATGACTGCGAGATCATAACCTGAGCCAAAATCAAGAGTCGGATGCTTAATTGACTGAGCCACCCAGGCACCCCAGTACCCAGTGAGTTTTATGCTCACTTTTTAAATAATAAAACTTAGGCTTAGAGTTTTTTGAAAATCACCTAAAGTAAAAAATATAGTAAACATCAGTCACAAATATGGTTCAGCTTCTCTTCCTTCAAAGTCCGTATTCTTAACAAAGTCACAGTACTTGAAAGCAATTAACAGTTGGTTTATCACACTTGAAGCATCTGAGCTACAGAAAAATTGTATTATCTATCTTGTCATTTATATCAAAACATGAACATAACTCTCAACAAAAAACAACAATATTATGGTGTCAATAAAATAAACTGGATCAAAAAATAAAAATAAAAATAAAAATCTTCACCCAAACGTTAGATTGCTTACTGACATTACTAGTTTGTGTGTTTGTTTTTTTTTTATGTCATCATGTGTGTGACTATTCTTCCTTCAAATTAAGGGTTTTTTTTTCTCTTTGCACTTTGCAAACACTAAAAGAAACTAACATCTGAAGAAAAGAAAAGTCAAAAGAATGGAAGAAAGAAAACTGAAGAGAATACCAAAAGAAAACCCAGCAGGAAACCTGAACACTGTGTTTTATTGTCTTCAGAGGGAAAAGGGAGGGTCTTCCAAAATGCTAATACTGGTACAGCTTTCTGACTCATCCGTTTATCCCCCACAGCACCTGGCATATTGCTTTGCATATGTACATAATCAATATTTAAATGAATGGATGGATGCATATGAAGCTCAGAGTTCCAAAATTCTATATTTTGATTCTTCGCCTCAAATCTAACACCATACACTCACTATATTTTTTAAAACCCGATCACATTGAAATCAAAAATAGGATTTGGTCCCGTTAAAGACACAAATTGCTTAATATTTTGAGGTTTAGTATAACAGACACCACATCTTTATATGAACATGTGGTTTGCTTATAACATTATCCATATTTCAATTATATAACAAACTGCTGAGAACTTGGGGGCTTCAAACAACAGGTTTTTAATTTTTTCTCTCACAGTTCTGTAGGTTGACTGATTTTAACTCAGGGCTTCTTATGTGGTCGCAGTCCAACAGTTACTGGGGCTAGAGTCATTTGAAGCCTTGACTGGGCTGGACATCCAAGGTGGCTCATTCTCATGGTTGGCTGCTGATAATGGCCGCCAACTAAGGGTCAGCTGGTGCTGTCACTTGGAACTCCTACACTTGGCTTCTCCATGTGTCTGGGGGTTCTCACAACAAGGAAATTGATTCTGAGAGGAAACATCCCAAAAGATCAACAAAGAAGATGTGAAACTTCTTATAACCAAGGCTTGGAAGCTACAGAGCATCACTCCTGCTCCATGTTATTGGTCACACTAGCCACTTAGGCCAACCCAGACTCAAGGAGATGGAAAGTAGATTCCATCTCTTGATATGAGAAACAGTGTACGGGTTCAGAGGAGGGAGTAACTGGTGATGGCCATCAGTGAGACTCTTATCCATCACAAATGCCTAAGACTTATGGAACTTTTACAAGGTTAAATGTTAACTTTTTCATCTGGGAATCATATTAAAACTCATTAAGAACTCCTTCAGGCATAATTATGAACTAAATATTTGCAAGGTGAAAAAGATGTATTTGATCATACACACCTTTTCCAAAAGACATAAAATTTCAGGCCAACTCGATTTATTTAAATAATTTGTCAAACTATACAATAGTTTCTATGGTTAATAAAATTTCAAATGAGTATACTTCAGTTGCTTCTAAGAAAACAGATGAAACAATACCATGATTATCTCCTAGTACTAAATTCCACATCTTCTGAATGACAACCTTATACATTATGAAAAGTAAAATAAAGTCTTACCATTTCTCCTGGATCTTAGTGGAAAGAAAAGTAAAGAATGGCTTGCTTTGTCCCACTAATGTATTCAACAATTAACAATGAGGAGAAAAGGGCTGACACATTTTTATTGCCCACAATTTGTCAGGGTCTGTTTGTTTTGCATGTTAATTTAATCTTCATAAAACCTAAAAAAAGTAGATATGATTGACTCCATTTTGCAAATAAAGAGACTGAAGTTCTTCAAGGGTTAGAACTCCATCCAAGTTAATGGAAGGAATAGTATTAGGGTCCTGATTTTTTTTTTCCTTACACTCTCTTGCCTCATGAGCTAAAGTGAGTGTGTATGTATTACAAACTCTCCATAAAGAAGGAGGCAGTTTGGCAACAATATATACCAATATAAAAGAGGGGGAAAATTGAAAATGAAAATGTATTTACACTTCACCAGTTCATCTTATATATGAAAAGTGAAAGAAATACCTACATTCATATAGAAATCCTAGAAAGATTGCTTTTCGGAATGGAGTAATTCAAATCAGTGAGGAAAGACATAAAACAAATTTCTTTATAGGCATATATTTGATGATGTGGTCATTCTATACTTCTATCAAATATACTAAAGAATATTACAGGTAACATTGCTTCATGTTATTTGCCTTTATGACTAAGGCTTGATGTAAACTAGTAAAATAAATAACTCAGTGGATGAGTCTGAAGTAAGATTTGCCCTTTCTTTTTAGTCAGGCAAGTTTAGAGTGATAGCCTCACCTTTCTGGAAAATAGGAGGATTAAATAAATTTAGAGCTTCAACAAAAGCCTAAAACCAAAGAAGACCAAAACTTTAAATCAGAGTCTGAAAGATAAATGTATTGTATTATTTAAATATTAGCACAGATGCACTCTTGAATGTGAAGCATTAAAATTTAAGTTGTTTATCTCTCAGACAGATTTAATTTAATACCATGCAAGGCAAATAGACCTTTACTTATTCTGGTAAAGTAGCACTGAATCAATTGTAGCCACTGCCTACTAAAAGAGGAAAACAGAAAGAAAAAAACATAGCAGTTATTTGCAAGTATCTGAAGAACAAAGAAGACTCTAAATATTTATGAAACAGTTTTTTAATTTCTCATGATTATAACCTAGAAATATGCAAGTCTCTTGTGTCTTTGCTATGATGGACCAATATCTTCTAAAATAGTCAATGATGGCTGCCACAGCACTCCAGGTCAAATAATCGTAGTTTGTTTCATACAACCTGTCTCGAGGGCAATGTTGTGTTTAGTAAATATTCTTTTTTTTTTTAATAGTAGGATTGTATTTCCCTATGTCTAACTTGTAGTCACATTTACAATGCCTGACATAAAATAAGGGCTCAGTAGATATCTTGGGGAAAATTGAATATTTCCTTTTCAGTACTATGGGGGAAGGGTACATTAAACCATGCCCAAAACTTCCTACTAACTTCTGGATGTTTTTGAATTGTATATATACATATAACCCCTAGAATATTTCATCATACTTAATTTTTTAAAACATAGGGAATTTATAAAAATAGTCGGACTATTTTGACTCCCTAGATGAATCAAATTCTTCAAAATGAACTGGCTCATTTGTAAACAATGCAGTCTTACAGATGATTTTAATATTGCCATCTCCCTTAACAACTTGCATCTTACTGCAAGTGTTTGTAAGGTTTTTCCTAGAAAGTTGGCTTACAGATAAAATCACAAGTATGTAGAGGAATATCTCCACTTTCTTCTTATGTTTAAAACTCATACAGCTCTATCTGATTGTCATGTTTTATGAGCAGCCAGTGGTTTGAGAAACAAGTTTTGTCTTTCCCATAAATCTCTTATCTCAGTCTGTGTTCAAGGCTCAGGTCTGCTGCAAAAGCTTATGTCTAAAGCACAATGTCACCATCTCTAAAATTGGAGTCATTTAAGGTTTGCCCATGCCCTGCGTGAGATAAGAGATTGACAGTGTTAAATTCATAGATAACCATTAAAGTAGTAATCCCCAAACACTACCTTTCTAAGCAACCTCCATTAAGGTAGGGTTGCATTTGCTATACTTGAGCCAATCCACCTAATCAAATGTCCTGCCCCTAAACAGTAATCAACAAATAGTTATTTCAGAGGAAGAGACCAAACTTTCTTTAAAAAAAAAATCTTAAAAAAATAATCTAGAATAGGAAAAAGCACTACATGGAAAGACTCTCAATCCTAATTCCCACCAACAATAAATCCATATTCAGAAGCATTAAATAATCTTTCTCTTATATCTCCACTGACCAGGCTACAAGTGCCTAGTGGTGATCATAACATTTTCCAGCACTTTTGAACACCCAGACACAATAATTGCTTCAATAAATCCCACTCAAGTCATACAACTTTCTCTCCAAGAACATTTCTCCCTTTTTTTAAATCCCTTTTGCTTTCTAAAAGATATTCTGAGCTACTGGATGTGGTTTCTCAGGTTAATAGCGTGCCAATCCATTCTTCAGTGTGGCTCATATCTTCTTCATGTGTGAACCCCAACATTCACAACCTTTTCTTAAAGGATAATGGTTGATTCTCTATGTTCTTATTCAGATTCTGTGAGTGGATGCTGGTGACAATGAAAACTCCATAATTCAGAAGAAGTTGTGGATAGATACTCTTTGGCTTTGACCTTAGGACTCCACTAATGTGTCCTAGGGTACTGAAAATTGTGGGTATCTAAAGTTGAAGAGGAACATGTGCTGATATGATTGTTTGTCAATTTCAAATATTGAAGAAGCATTTAAGATTTCTACTCAGGGGGCTCCTGGCTGGCTGAGTCAATAGAGCAGGTGACTCTTGATCTCAGGGTTGTGAGTTTGAGCCCCATGTTGGACACAGAGATTACTTAAAACAAAAACAAAAGAAGGATGTATACTCAAAATGTTTTCCTTTTGCCATCTGGTAATATATCCACTTTGTTATATAGAAAGCTTCATAATGCCAGTCCTACCTTTTCTAGAACAATGTTGTATACAAGGTATCTACTCAGTAAGTTTTAATTGGGTTTAATTGTGAGCATTAACAACATCCTACAGGGAGTAGGATAAAACAATAAAAATTAAATTAAATTAAATTATCTAATGGTAAAACTAAACAATGTTTAGCACATTTTGTTTTCGAACGCCAGAATAATCTCCTTAAAGTATTTTACTAAACTTTACTATTTATGGATTTTTCAGAAGCATTAGTAAAACTAACAGAAAAAGTACTGTTGGTATAGTTTATACGAAATTGATGTATTTATGTATTTATTCTATTCATCATTAGGAGGTATTTTAACAGAAATGAGTTAGTGACACTGAATGGGATTCAAATTCCACCTTCTCTACTAAATAGAATTTTTACTAGTGTTTGTTAAAATAATAATAGTTTGCATCAGGATTATAAGATTAAATGAGAAAACATATGAAAAGCACCTGCTAAAATGCCTAGCATATA
The DNA here is from genome assembly GCA_030068075.1 of Paguma larvata. Classification (NCBI taxonomy): domain Eukaryota; kingdom Metazoa; phylum Chordata; class Mammalia; order Carnivora; family Viverridae; genus Paguma; species Paguma larvata. The sequence goes on from CM057823.1 coordinate 74,839,185, forward strand.
GTAGATCTTAGTGAAAGTTTATTGACCTATACTTAATCAAATGTGAAAATGAAAGAAATATACTGCAGACATTCATCTAATGACAGGTTTTCAGCTCAAGATCTTAGAGAGCTTTCCCAGTTTTATAAACCGATTTTCACCATGTGGGATTTTCCAAAAGCATTTTTACTATTGAGTAAGATAAAGGTGGGTATAAACCCCATCCATTCGTCTGGAAGAAATATCTTTAGATTTATATCACTCTGAGGAAACATATTAAAAATTCATATTTCTTTTTGAAGTCTTATTCCTAACTGAGTTAGTGAACCTGTCATCTGTATATAAAGACTCACTTTCAAGGAGAATGAAAAATGGTTCTCTTCTATAATCAGGGACTCACCTCTGTATCCTCCCTAGTAACATCAGCCGTTGTGACTCTGGCTCCCTAGCAACCATGTCGTTCTATATAAGACAGCTTTATTTGAAACAATCTTCACCGGAGAAAAGGAAGTAGAAAAAAGTCCACATAAAAATAAAATTAAAACATGAAATGTCCATGACGATAAGTACAGTCAATGCTTCCTTGGGATGCTAACTAATTTTCCTTGTATAATTTTAATAAAAAATTAAAATTAAAAGAGTATAGATTTGTCAGAGAGCTGAAAATATATATATACATATATATTATCAGGTAAGAACTTTGTTTCACATGTTATGCTAAAAGAACAGTAATATAGGAAGGGACAATTCTATTCAAACTAGAATAGAAACTAGTTTGAAAAAACAATATACCAAAGATTTCATGAGAGCTTTGCTTTACTAAATACAATTTTGATGCAACAATCGGTACTTGAGTCTTTCTGCCCTGAAGCCTCTGGGTAAGCTAATTTCTATATTGAGTTGGTTCCCAACGCCAAAGGTCTGACAGAACATGGGAAAGTTTAAGCAAACAGTTCACTTTATTTGAAACAGATTTACTACTGTCATCAAGAACACTGTGTCCCTCATGGCCTCATTTTATGGCCCTTGCACCTGATGGGCTGGTTCATGACAAACTCATTCCTCGTCAGTGCCCATTACCTGCCTAAGCCTTTCCCACAGGCCCTCCAAGCAACCTCCATGCAGCGTCTCACTCAAATCCAGTATTCTTTCAGCCAAAAGCAGTGACCACAAATAGCCAAGCTTCATTTTCTGATTTCCAACAGAGCAAAAACTGATGTCCATATCTGAATGAAAAAGACATCTCCCAAAATCATACTTTACAAAAATGATTGATATTGTAAACCAGGAAATATTTCATTAAAGTGCAAGTTAAGCAATCACATCACCTGAAGAACTTATATATTATGCCTTAAAATTTTATTCTAGGGGCACCTGGGTGGCTCTGTCGGTTAAGCGACCGACTTCAGCTCAGGTCATGATCTCGCGGTTCGTGAGTTCAAGCCCCGCCTCTGGATCTGTGCTGACAGCTCGGATCCTGGAGCCTGCTTCCAATTCTGTGTCTGGCCCTCTCTCTGTCCCTTCCTTGCTCATGCTATGTCTCTCTCTGTCTCTCAATAATAAATAAATATTTTTAAAAAATTTTTATTCTACACATAAATATATGCTGTCTTAGAAAAATATTTTTAAAATAAAAGCAATAATAATGTGCTTACAAATATATAGCATCTTAAACTTTTAGAACAATTATTATCCTCATGGTATAAACAATGAAACTAAGACAGTGATTGGTTTGATGTCACATAGTAACTTAGTGACAGAATAGAACAAGAGCCAGGGTCTCCCACCTGTAAGCTCAGAATACTGAAGCAAATTCTGGGCCTCTTTCAATTAGCATAGACCAGAGCAGAAAGCCCTCTTCATGGTGCTGCAATCTTTTCAGGTCCCAGATTAGACCCGGGTCCGTTTATGTTCTTTCTATCCTTTCAGGCCAATGGCTTGCTCTCAAATCATAGAAAAAGAAAGAGAGACTAGACTGATGTAAATACCTGGCTTTAACTTAAATATCCAGCTTTGTGGCTCTACTTTCAAGGGAAGGAGAACAACATAACCATAAGATACATGGAACTAACCAAGATGTTTAATCAGAGATCTAACAATTTAGGCGACACTTAGTTACTCAATACTTCCTAACCTCCCAACACATTTCTAGACATTTGGAAAACAAAAACAAAGAAAACAATCTTGTCCTTCATGGAACCTGCATTCTGGGAACAGGAAATGACAATAACTTATAAACATAATACATGGGTAAATCCAAGGGGATAAAACTAGAGCAGGATAGGGAGTTTAGGAATACCGCATAGTGGATGGGAGTGGGGGATGCAGGATATAGAACAATAGACAGTGCACAGTTCTCCTCTCAAAATAATTTAGTAGAACCTAATGAGGGAAAGAATAATTGAGCAGAAAGGACAGATAATAGAGTATTAACAAATAACATGGCATAATAAACATACGTGATACTAAGACCTAACATACCAAACTCAGTTTACATCCCTCAGAACCTCTGGAGTTACATGCCTCCTAGAGGTGACCCATGAGATCTTAATGTATGTTTGTTCCTCTGTTCCAGTTAAATAGACTACTATGTTTTCTCATACTCCATATCATATCTCCCCTCCTCCAGATGAATTCTGAAAGTAAGAAATTCCCTCTTTATAGTATGTCCTTGTAGTTAGCCTCCACTAAATTCTGGAACCAAGTTTAACTTGATTCCAATTAAACTACCATCTTTCCTCTCTATCACTGCTGGACTTGTTGTCAACCAGATGCTCCTGGATTGATAGGCTGTAATTCTATTTGCCCTCTATCCAAGGCTATTTTACCCCAAAACACATTCCTTTCAAGAGGAAGCAGAATGCTCTAGCAACTTAGTGCATTTTTTCTCTCTACCTCCAGGATATCCCACAGAATATTGTTCCCTTCCTCTTTCATTCCTTTTTATTTTCTTCAACTTATCTGTAGATTCTATTTTGTCTTCTAGATTTATCCAAATTAATCAGCTCGGTTAAATACTTCTACTAGTGGTATTTGAAACATGGTAGTTCTTGGATATAGATTGCTTCCTGGTAGAAATTATTTCTCAGTAATAAGAATGCTCTTCTCGGCCAAGTTACAGTAGAAGATCAGATTCCAAGGTGGCCTAATTTAGCTCAAAACTCTGCTTTTGGAAAGTGAAAAGTTCTGCTCTGGCAGTCATCACTCCTGGGTTCTAATGCCAGCTCTGCTCTGAATCAGCTGTGTGATGGGATACCTTTGGGCAAATCACTTGATGTCTCTTATCCAAAATATAAATTCTTATGGAAATCTCCAAGTCTCTTACAACTCTGAAGTTGTGCGATGTCCAGATGGTTTGCATCAGATTAGAGAGCTATATGTCATAAGCTGTAAAATTATTTTACTCTTGCCCCTTTGTTTCTAAAACCCTAACCATTTCCATCATGTCAATTTGAAGCAGATCTTCATATATGTTAAATATTGTTCCTATAAAGTACAAATAAATTAATTGGTATTACTCAAAACTATGTATCTCAGATTCAGATATTTTAATCAAACACATTAAACAAAGCCAATCCTTCTAGAAAACATAGAGTAATAATAACAACTTTTTAAAGTTTATATTTTAATTCTGAAATAGTGAACAAACAGTGTTATGTTAGTTTCAGGTGTGCAATATAGTGATTCAACAATTCCATACATTACCCAGTGCTCATCACAAGTACACACCTTTTTTAAAATTTTTTTAATGTCTATTCATTTTTAAAGAAAAAGAGAGAGAAAGAAATCAGGGGAGGGGCAGAGAGAAAGGGAGAGACAGAATCCCAAGCAGGCTCTGAACTCTCAGCACAGAGCCCAGTGTGGGGCTCAATCCTATGAACCTGTGAGATCATGACCTGAGCCAAAACCAAGACTCGGACAGTAACCGACTGAGCTACCCAGGAGCCCATAACAAATACACTCCTTAATCCCCATCACCTCTTTCACCCACCGCTCCACCCACCTCCCCTCTGGTAACTGTCAGTGTGTTCTATATAATTAAGAGTCTGTTTCCTGATTTGCCTCCCTCTCTTTTTCCCCTTAGCTTGTTTGTTTTGTTTCTTAAATTCCACATGAGTGAAATCATATATTTATCTCTCTCTGACTGACTAACTTATTTCACTTAGCATTACACTCTCTAGCTCCATCCATGTCATTACAAATCGCAATACTTTATTCTTTTCGTGGCTGAATAATATTCCATCAAATATACACAAATATATATCACATCTTCTTTAGCATTACATCATATATATACATATACATACATACATATACATATGTATATACTTATGTATATATACATTTATACGTATATATCACATATATATACATATACATCATATATATATACACCACATCTTCTTTAGCATTACACTCTCTAGCTCCTTCCATGTCATTGCAAGTGGCAATATTTTATTATTATTATTTTTATGGCTGAATAATATTCCTTCGTGTATATATATATATATATATATATATATATATATACCTCTTCTTTATCCATTCATCAATAGACATGAGCTTCTTCCATATCTTGGCTATTATAAATAATTCTGCTATAAATATCAGGATGCATGTGTCCCTTTGAATTAGTGTTCTTGAATGCCTCAGATAAATATCCAGTGGTGGGATTGCTGAGTCATAGGGTAGTTCTATTTTTTAATTTTTGAGGAACCTCCATACTGTTTTCCATAGTGGCTGCACCAGTTTATATTCTCACCAATAGTGCAAAGGGTTAACTTTTTCTCCACATCTTTGCCAACACCTGTTGTTTCTTGTGTTGTTGAGTTTAACTAGTCTAGTAATAACACTTCTAACTATAAAAATTCACCTTTTACATCTCACAAATTGTACAGTGCAACTAACAAACAATAATATTTTGTCCTAATTATGTGAAAATGAAATACCTTATGAATTCGTGTTTTTTATTACTACTTTCTTTGCCATGTTCTAAGAAATAGTGAAAAATACTGAATTTATTTTCTTGCCTGGGGGAAGAAATAAATACAAAACTATCTAATCCTATCTCCTATAGCTAAGTTGAGTAAATTAAAGAAGAAAGACTTTAGTTGTTCGAATTTACTGAGAGTGTTGTCAGGATCAAAGCTATGCTCTTTGAATCAAGTGATCGTGCTGAATTGTAGCAATAACAGCAAAATGTAAACTAATTTTTCTCAAGACCATAGAAAATGTCTTTCCCTATACTTGCCGGCTCTCAAAATATTACACACAAAGGTTTATCAAAGATTAGAGATCATTCTTCGAGTACTTACAATTCAGTACACTTGCAGGATACCTCTAGAAATCAGCCTAACCTGGTCTTACTTTGAAAGCCAAATCATAGCAATTCTGAGACTGTTTTATTGATTTTATTTTTTAATTTTTATTTTTGGGAGGGAGAGAGGTTGCTATTGGGGGAGGAGGGTAGTGGGAGCAGAGAGAGAATGAAACATAGGAACCAAAGTGATCCAAACTGACAGCAGAAAGCTCAATGTGGGGCTCAAACTCGCAAGCTGTGAGATCATGACCTGTGCCAAAGTCGGATGCTTAACTGAGCCACCCAGGCACTCCTTCTGAGACTATCTTAAATGGGACCCTCAGCAAGATATTCCTTGATATTGGGTACTCTTAGCTACTTGTAGGCAATAAAAATAGTTAACCGAAAAATCTCTTGAGGAATTTGTTCATAGCTTATTTCATCATTTATTCACAAATATATCTTGAGTGTCTTCTCTGGAGGCACTATTTTAGGCCAAAGATCCTTATCCTCAGGTCTTTGAAAACCATACTTTCTAATATGGAGAGAGACAATAGACAATACACATTACAAATGAGTAAACCACATAGTGGGTTAGAAGATGCTAAATGCTATAGGTAAAAGGAAAAATAGAGCAGGATAAGGATAGGATAGGGTACTCCAGGATGGGGTGGTTCAAAGTGAAGTGAGTATTCCATCGAGGTTTTTGTACTAAGTAACTGGAAGGATGGTGTCACCATCAACTGATATTAGGAAGATGGAGAGCAGAACAGATCAAAATAGGAAAGAGTCATGGGGCATAGGGGCTGGTGTTTAGAGATTAGCTCAATTCGGATATGCCAAGATTGAGATGCCTGTTAGAAATGAGTATTTGATGATACACTTCAGTCTACATGGTATTAAGATACAGCAGGAGAATGATTTTTGTCATGCTCATTTAGAGGTTGAGAGGAAAATTGGAAACTTCTAATGAAAAACAAGGATACAGATGTCCCAACGAACCATTAGCCTTCTAATGAAAAGCTTCTATAAATAGCTAGATTTTGATATGAATGAAGTTAAAATTTTCCATCTAGTCTTGATATGTCCATGTAAGAATAGTTGTACCAGGTTTTACTTTCAGAAATGTAGTAAATTTCATAGGAAACAGATACTTGGCTCCTAAAGGGGAGAGAAGTAAACCATAAACCGCATGGAGAGGTTTCACAAAGAGGAGAAATGAATTTTTCTGGGGATGCGGAAATCTAACACAAGCTACTTTTCCTTCTCTGGTTACACAAATTCCCACTGCCCAGAGACCCAGATTCTGAAAGAAAAAATGTTATAGCTAAGGAACGTCAGCAGTGGACATTACCTCCTGCTGCAGAACAAATGGCACTGAACTTGGAAAAACATTGTTGATTAAAATACCTCGTAAGAATCTCTGGTTTTATGAAACCCAGATAATATCTTTTAAAAATGTCTATATAATCTCTTTAAAACTAAATGTTTTTTAATTTTCATACTAAAATTGACTATATATTGACATTTAAAAAGAAAGGATCTCCCAGTAAACTGAGTTGAAGATTCATAAGAAGTGAAGGAGTGGATGGTCACTGCTCCCCCTGAAGACACTACACCTTTGTAGGGCTACCGAATCTCTTCCTCTGTGTCACTTGCATAACTTCCCAACTCAGGCCCTCCTGTCTCATCGTCTCAGTCTTTGCTTCAGACCAAGTATCTGTAGGTCCCACAACAGAAAAAATCGTCTCACATCATCTCTGGACATTATGCTTCTAAAGTATTAGATCCATATAAAAAACAGCCTATAAAAACACAATGGGTTAGAAAGTATTCTCTCTCTCCTTCTCTCTCTCTCTCTCTCTCTCTCTCTCTCTTTTTGAATGTGCACCGACCCCCTGCACATTCAAAAATCCAAATATGGAGCACCTCAGTGAAGCATCCCACTTTACATTTTGGTCAGGTCATGATCCCAGAGTTGTGGGATCGAGCCCTGCATCAGGCTCTATGCTGGGTGTGGAGACTGCTTAGGATCCTCCCGCTCTCTCCCTCAGCCCCTCTCACCCCACTTGCACATTCTCTCTCTCTAAAAAAAATAAAAAATAAAAATAAAAAAATCCAAATATAACTTTTGACTTCCCCGAATCTTAACTAGCCTACTGTTGACCAGAAGTCTTGCTGAGAACATAAATAGTTGATAAGCACATATTTTGGATGTTGTATGTGTTATATACTGTATTCTTACAATAAAGTAAGCTAGAGGGAAAAATGTTATTAAGAAAACCTTAAAGAAGAGAAAATACATTTACAGCATATTATTGCATTTACTGAAAAAAAAAACCGTGAATAAGTGGGTTCACACAGTTCAAAGTCATGTTGTTCAAGGATCAACTGTATATATATCCATTCACATTTATTCCTTAGTATCTTTTCGGTTCCTTAATATCTTTATCTAGATGCATTAGTAGAAACTCAGTAAATGTCTCTAATCTACTGATTGCCACTAAGTGTGGCTGAAATTCAATTTAACTATTAAGACACTTGGGATAATTTATCCCCATTTCACTTTTTTCCACAGGAAAATGACCAGCACTGTCATTGAAAGTGATAGAAGAGATTAACTTTAGAATATTTTTAAAATTATTTCTAAGTCTGTTCTTCAATAGTCACAAATGAATTTTTAAAAGAAAAAGTGCACTGAGAAAGAAAATTCCATTGTTTCATGTCTATAGTAGAACTCAATCAGATTACTTGGATTTGGTCAAGATTTCTACTTGATTAACATTTTATGATTCATTTAAAACGTCATGTAAATTGTAGAGTATCACTGAGCCAAGCCAGACCTGATCCGTTAGCATTTTATTATCTCTGACAAACTATAATTTGGTTTGTTTTCATTCCTGTAGTTTTAACTAATGAAAAAAATGAATTATATGTAAACTATCATTAACAATTTGTTTTCAAAAGAGTTACCATCATGTTGCTTTAAGTCTGTTTATTGGAGTATAATCTCACTCTCTTAACTTTCAGGGGAAAGAGCAAGTATCTCAGTTAATTACCGTTTCATTGCTAGTACCCCAGAGCAAGCACAGTTAAAGTGTTCAATGTTGCAAAGTAATTGGCAAGAACTTAGAAGAACCAGGACATATAAATTTGCACTAACAACTTAAGCTAATTGGGAAAATGGAAATAAATACAAGGATTCAGTGATTATTCGGCACTGAAATAAAAAGAATGGCTGACAGTAGGCACAATCCAAGAACACAAGTTCAACTAAACTTCTAATAGTTATGAGACACTTTAATTGGGATTTCAAATGAAATAATGTGCTCAGATGGCCTGTGTTTAATCACTGTGAACAAGTACCTGAGAGGAAAATATCTGTATCAACAAAGGGCCACAACAAGTGGCCCATTTTTTTTATGTCTTCACTCCACCCAACACACACACTAGGAAAACAGAGGAATATTCTTGTGAATGTAGGAAAATATCTCAAAACATTATTTGTCATATGAATTAAAAACCTGTCACTGTTGCATTGAAAAAGAAAGAAAGTGAGGGAGGCAGGGAGGAAAGAAGGAAGAAAGAAAGGAAGAAAGGAAGGAAGGCAAGAAGAAAGGAAGGGAGGAAGGAAGGCAGGTAGGAAAGAAGGATGAAAGAAAGAAAGAATGGAAGAAAGAAAGAAAGAAGGAAAGAAAGAAAGAAAGAAAGGACCCTATTATGCAGCACATCACCTGATGTGCATTATAGAAAGATAATTTTTACCTAGGTGATAATCAAATGTGCATATTCCAACCAAAGGGCAACACCATAGATCACTGGCACTCCTCTAAATGTTATCACAAATTATTATCATTTTTTTAGCTTTGTTGCCTGAAGTCATTGAATAAAGTACATACTCTCCAGAATATGAGGTTTTTTTTTTTGGGGGGGGGGCGATTTTCTTCTTTGCAAAGTTCAACCATGGCAAATCATTAAAAAAAAAGTCGCTGGGTGAAACGTTTGAGGTGGAGTCCCGTAATAAACAGAAACAGATGCTGTGCAGTAAGGGAAGGAGGGTGCAATGAGGCAATAAGTGTTTACAGGGTAAACACCACATCGGGATGGTAGGTACAGTCTGCTCATTTGATGGTAGCTCTGTGGTATCGTTCTACATGAGGCAAATGGAGCAGAGAATTCACATACATTGTCAATATCTTAACTTTATATTTCCCTTATTTAAATGCATGTCAATAGCATACTTATCCCAACTCTCAATCCTACCCCGAATCCTTTCACTTCTCTCCCCAATCCCAGTGAGGCTCATATGAGAGATGACGGTGGCTGTGAAGTCTTCAGGATCTGTTCCCATTCATCTTCCATGCTTTCCCACCCCGTCAATGTTCCCTAAGTCCCTGTCACAACAGGCTGCTCCCCTTCCTAGATCCTTCCCATGCTAATGTGACTTCTTCTCTCTTCCAAGAACATCCCTGACTAGCTAATATCTACTCATCCAAGTTCCAGTTATCTGCCATTTCCTCCATGAAATCTCCCAGTTTCTACTCATAAGGAGTGGTTTAGAGTCAGGAGCGATATGCTTGAAAAGAAAAACCTAGTTGCCACTTACTAGGGGTATAACTCCTGTTCAGGGAATAACCCCTGTTTTCTCATTTGTAAAGTGAGAATATTAACATTAGCACTGTCAGCTTCCTCTCAAGGTATTGAAATAAAATCTTCAACACAATGCTTGGCACAAAGTAAATATCCATAAACTGCTGTGATAATTAATAGCACCCGTTCTTTCAGAACTCTTGGTCATAATTCTATTATAGTGTTTACCAGAGCATATAATAATCGCTCACTTGTCAGTCTCAACTAGGTAAGTTCTGCTCAGCTTTGAATCTCTAGAGACCCGAAGGGGCTTGACACATAGTATGTGATCAATACATGTATGCTTTATTAATTTCAGGAACTGTAAAGCAATTAATCATCCACTGGTCGTATTTAATGCTTTTTGTAATAGTGTCTTTTAAAATATTCTCAGTTGAGTCAAATATGGCTCTTATCATCTGGATGAAATGAAAATAGGAGAGTAGTACAGTGGTTCAGAAATCAGTGGTACTCATTACTTCTAGAAGTAGAGGTGAAGACAGTTCTGAAAATAGGAAGCTTTAAATAGAAAGGTACGAGAAAATGTACAAGGAAGATACAAGAGAGGGTCTGTCTTGGGGGAAACTGAGTCTCACTGAATATTGAGACCCGCAGCCGGGGCATGTGGTAGAGCTTGCATGGTAAAGGAGGTCACACTCAAAATTTATAAACAGAAGAGGACAAACTATCACAGAAGAATCTGCTGATGCAACAAACAGCATAATTCACAATCCAAGAGTGGTAGGTAATAAAAAGCAACCCAAGATTGTTTTAGACATTAAATGGAACAAATGAAATTATATAATCTATAAAGTAAAAATAAGGAAACCAGATTTTAAAAACAACTAAACATAAATACTAAAAATGAAAAGTGTAACCAGTGACAGGTAAGGAAAGGATTAGAGCGTAGACATGAGAAAGAGAAATGCCTAACCCACACCCGGAGTCCCTGAACCTAAAGATCATGACACAGCTCGGTACTTAGGAAAGCGCTCAGATACCCAAGATACCAAAAGCAAAGTAAATATGTAATAAATTCCTCGGGCAGACTAGTTCTTTTCTAACACAATGTAATACTATATTTTCAGTAGCTTCCAAGGTTATTTGTTTTATCTTCGTCAGAACTATATGAATTGATTCTAGTGACATATTCTATGAGACAGTTCTCCATATTTTGCCTAATATTAAAAACAATACGTACTACAGTGGTGTGCAATGATTGCAGAAATTACTTCAGAATCTAGGAAGGATTCATGGTTGAAAGATTCAGATTCTTTCCCCAAAATATCATACACGGAACATGACATGGAAACTTTAGGCAGCCATACAAGTCATCCCTAACTTCGTGATTTATAGTTTAAATTATGATAATAGTTTAATAGTTCCATTAATAGCTAAATAACGATTACACATAAACCTGGCCTTTCCTGCTGGAGCAATTTTCAGACACACATGCTAAAGGAAGGATTTTCATTTATCTTCTTAGACAGACAACTAATAAAATCGGGAAGTAATCACCAAGTGATTTTCTTCATTAGCCAGCAGGAGATAGACTGTCTGTGGGTAGTCATTTGGTCTTTCAGTGGAGGAGGTCAAGGTTCCCGACTAATTTCCTGGCTGTGAACCAAGGCTGCATACACTACCTGTGGGTGGTGGTACCAGTTCTATAACTAAAACTTGCCAAGAGCTGCTCCAGGAGAGTGCACACGTGGTGGGTGACTTTTTGGGATCATAGAACGAACCAAAATGCCAAAACAGCAAACACTGACCTAGAAAGATCTCATCTCAAAGCTAACATTGAAGGAGGGTCTGATTCCAATCCTTTTCCTACAGATTTCAGAAACACCTTTCCTATGAATGTGAAGTTAGAGAGAACAGATTTTTATATCATCTAGTATCAGTTGCAAAAGAAAATACAGAGAAATGCTATCCAAGACTAAATATGATGAAATAGTGACAAGAATAATAGCTCCTTGCATTGAAGGAGCATGATTAGGATTAGGATTCCATTTTATGTTCTCTACCTCCCTGCGGATAGGTGGGGCTTGTTAATTGTCATCATTTTACAGAGTAAGAAGCTGAGAGACCTAGTGGTTAAGAGACATGCCTCAAGTTGCCCAATGAATGGACCTAATAGCTTCTTTTCATTTCACCATTAATGTGGCTGTTTCGAAATAGACTTTGCTCTTAGGGAAGGCTTCAGGCAGAGCGAGAAAACACACCTTCATAAGAGTGCTCGCAGCTGGAATCACCGTAGCCTCGTTCTCCCTGTGCCCAGAGCTGTACTCACCATTATCCTACCAGTGTCCACCATTCATTAAGCTGCTCAACCTCGACCTCTCCTTCTCCCTCACTTCCAACCTCGCACTACATCTTGGCAAGTCTACCTCCTAAATGTCTCTCAATACTTCGGTCCACCCCGCTGCCACCATCACTGCTAGACCTCCATTATCTCCTGCCTGCATTACAGAGGCCCAGCCTGCAGACTTGCCCTCCCCAATCTATTCCTTTCTTTGCAGTAACAGTAATTTTTCTGAAACCACATCTGGTCAGGACTGCAGCCTGCCACATTCTCTTCAAATGTTTATCAGTGACCTCATCGTGACATGTAGTCCAGCTTCTGAAATGGCTTAGAAGATCTTTTTTTTTTTTTTAATTTTTTTTTTAACATTTATTTATTTTTGAGAGACAGAAAGACAGAGCATGAGCAGGGGAAGGGCAGGGAGAGAGGCAGACACAGAATCCGAAACAGGCTCCAGGCTCTGAACCGGCAGCACAGAGCCCGACGCGGGGCTCGAACTCACAGACCGTGAGATCATGACCTGAGCCGAAGTCGGCCGCTCAACCGACTGAGCCACCCAGGCGCCCCTAGAAGATCTTTTTAATCTTGCCCTGCTTTTTAGACAGTCTCATCTTGCATGTCCGCCATCTCACTTCCGTCTGCCCCACTATGCTTTCAGCCTTCAGAGCCCCGTCTGTTATTCCTGTCTCCCTTTCCTCACCACTTATGCTAGCAAACTTCCAATCTCTTAGCTGTCATTTTCTCTAGAAAACCTGGTAATACTGTATGTGCTGGAACTTGCCTGTGTTCCCCACCTGACTGCATGCTCTGTGAGGGCAGGGTACCTGTCTGATATCTTCACCTCTGAAACCTTAGGATCTTGCGGTGTTCATGAAATATTTTTCTTTATGTAGTTTTAACTTCTATGAAAATATAAGAGTTACAAAAACATAATCGTAACTAAAAACCTCAACCAATTTTTGCAACTTGAACATACTCGGTATGCGGCACCCTGATTAAGAAATAGAATATTGCGGGGCGCCTGGGTGGCTCAGTCAGTTAAGTATCGGACTTCAGCTCAGGTCATGATCTCACAGCTCGTGAGTTTGAACCCCACATCAGGCTCTGTGCTGACAGCTCAGAGCTTGGCGCTTGCTTCAGATTCTATGTCTCCCTCTCTCTCTGTCCCTCCCCCACTCACACTCTGTCTCTTTCTCTAAAAATATATAAACGTTAAAAAAAAATTTTTAAAAAGTAATAGAACATTGCTTGCTCACCAGAAGTCTTCCATTTTGCCCTTTCCAGTCTATACATCCCAATGGGTAATAACAATCCTGGTTTACAATAGCATAGATTAATTTTGCATTTGCTTTTACTTTATATAAATTATACAGTTTATGTAAATTATACAGTACATTGCTTTTGGGTATGGATTCTTTTGTTCAACATTATGTTAGTAAGATTCATCCCTATTGTTGCATGTGGCTATAGATCATTCATTCTCATTGTAGTCGTACCCAGTACATATTTATTAAATGAACATAATGAATGAAACAATAATCACAAAAATCCAAAAGAAGAAGTACATCTCTACATGTTGTGGAATGAAGGAAATGGACCAACTTCAGTCTTCAACCTGGACCTCCGAAGATCACAGGAGATATATCATTTGCTCCAACATGTCCCATGACCTTCCCCTGTGTCATAATAGTAAATTGAAACATCAGCAGGAATAGGACCAAGCACTCCTTTTCTGTTGTTTTATTTTTAAGGTGTGTCCCCTCCATAATCAGAATCTCAGAGCCAGGTGCAAAGGGCATCATTTGAATTATAGGACATGACTGGAACACAACCTTCCTGGATATTAAAAGCCGGCAATACAGACATTAAATACTGAGTGACTTCCTGCTTTTTGTGCTTTACGGTATCCTTTTCATATGCCAAATGGTCTGTGAATTCCATCTGTCAGGAATTAGGGATGTACAAGGCAAGGAAAGGAAGCAGCAAATTGGAAAATAATAGAGAGGGGGGCAGAATACTGAGACAGAGGGCGGATGTGTGAAAGCATCACATGGGGATCTCAGAAGCATTGCCATGATTCTCAACTCTGTCCTCAAACGAAAATCACTTGCAGAAAATACTGGTGGTTAGGCTCAATCCCAGACCAGTTATTTCAGGATCACGATGGGTGGGGCCCTGGCATCAGTATTTTTTCAAAGCTTCGCAGGTGGTTCTTACATGTAACCGGGTTTGAGAACCACCGGTTTGAAACAAGGACCAATAAACAGACACACCTGCAGTTGTTCTCAAACTTTATTATGGGGAAAATGTCACCTGGGGAGCTTGTTTAAATTGTGGATTCTCTCAAACCCACCCCACGCTACCCCCAGCTCAGATTCAGTTGGTCTGATGAGCTCTAAGAATCCGCCTTTGTAACAAGCTCCCAGTGATCCTGAGGCGGGAGAAGCCCCGGGAAGAGATGGCTAATGAGAACGAAGGAGCAGAGAAGTAGAGCTGCTAAGGAGGACCTCTCCCTCGCCTTTCTCCAGAGTGAGTGCACTAAAACTGAGTCCTGAAAGAGGTAACAGATTTGTTTTCTCTTAAAAGGAGGTTTGGTATATATCACAGAAAATATTGGTGCTTATTAAACCTTTCTTTAAATCACCTTTAAATTTAAAGCTTTCTGAAGGTCTTTGAATATTACCCAATGACTACCAATGATCTCTTCACCTTCCCCTACCCAGTAGCAAATTCACCATGCTAGTCTGAAGAGAACATACTATTTAAACAGGTTCTATAATGCATAATTTTCTAAACTGGAAAGCTCTGTAACCATGGGTATGCTTTCATATGATGATTATCTGCTACTTAAGAATCCTTTAAAATTAACACTAGCTAGCTTTTAAGAAAGCTAGTAGTATGAGACTTAATTTGAATGACCAAATAGGGAGGATGCATTAAATGGACTGTGAAGTTCTTTATATTATGAGAAATGAAGAATTTGATTCAAAAACACTGGGAGTTTTTCCCCTGAACACTTGTTAAATCATCTTTGGTATTCAATCATCTCCTTCTACATTCCAAGAGATTGCAATGTAAAAGGTACTACAGAAAGCAACTATGACACAAGATATAGTCAACGAAATTTAAGTAAAGGGTACATGCTTGAGCATGCTCAGGAATTCCCCAGTCATATAAATCCTGCTTGTGGATGAATCAGATTGCCTACAACTGTGTGACCTTCAGGATGTTGCTTGGCCTTTCTGGACGGTAGTTATCTTGCTTGTAAAACGAAGCTGCTAATGATAGCTCAATTCACTGTGATCCGGTACATTAGGACTTTTGTGTATACCTTTCTTTACACAGTAACTCTATGAGCTATTATTATCCCATTGTATGGATGAGGAAATTGAGACTCCAAGAGGTTAGGTAACTAACCCAAGGTCAAGCTCCTCAGTGGCAGAACAAGAAGCCAGTTTCACTATCTTTGAAGTTCCTAGAGTTTGGGGCCCGTGTCTTGCTCACATTTGCACCCCTTGGGTCTAGCACGTCTAGTATAGTGTCTGGCACAGAGCAGTTCAGTAATCATTTCTTTTGTCAGTGAATCAAACTATCTCTAGAACCATGTTCTCTATACCTCCAATTGTTTTATTATATATGCATCAAAAAGCGGACACTGCTATTAACATACCAAAACAAATTGTATAACCCATGATTGGGAACATTTGAAAAGTTCTGTGTTTTGTTTCAGGAGAGTTGAGAGAAGGAGTTGCAGAGTTGTTGGGGGGCAGTATGCCATGGTAAACAAAGAACAGGCTAGGACAGTGTCTGGTATACTTCCCAGCTTCTTAGTTTGGTGATGTTTAAGGCCAATTAGCTCATCTCAATTTCTTTACCGTGAGAGCCAATGCGAATCCAATGATCCCTGTGGTTCATTCAAATGCAAACTTCCATTGCATATACTCGTTTTTTTCTATTTTAATAAAAAAGCCATCTACCACCCTGATTTTAAATATCCTCCAAAATTCACTTACCTAGGGGAAAATTCAACTATCTAATTTGCACAGGAGTGTCTGTAAATGGAGTTGACTATTCAGACCTTTTGCATATCATATTTATTCAAGGATCTGTAGCCTCCTGCACTCTATTTATCTTTAGTCTGTAGGTAGTCTCCTTTTCAGATGACAAGGAGGGACAAATCAAATATTATATTCAGAATGAGCAAAATAATTCCATTTCAGTCAACACTCCTTGAGTTTTCTTTTGCCATCAGCCTATATAGCATTTAGAAAACTACACAAAACTCTATGGAAATAAGAGCTCTGTTTGATAGATAGCATGTTCAGGAAATGGAAACGGCCAGTGAGTCAAAAACTATTCTGGATTTAGAATGTTCCTTTTAACAAATATAGGCCTGGAACCATAATTCTTAGACTAGTCAGATTATAGAAATGAGAAGCTAGAGATGCGTACAGACAACCTAGGAGAGAGAATAGTAAACCCCACTTAGGTCAGTGGTAGCTCCTTTGCAATCCGATTTCAAGGGGTAGTAAGTACTTCTCTATCATCTATTCTATTTTGGCCTATTCTTTTTCATTCCACTCCTCTCCGTCTTTCAGTTAATCTACATCGTATTCCTACCAAGCATAAGGGGGTAGAGAACAAAAAAGCAATAGAAAGGGAAATTTTTGAGGGGGGGACACACATACAAAATCTCAAGTGCCATAAAATAACGCTAGTACTAAAACCTCAGACTTGGGAAACAGACCACCCTGGGTTGTGATTCCGGCTTTCCTGGCTGAGTAAGGCATTTAATATCTCTGAGTTAGTGTCCTCAATCTGTAATAAATAAGTGATGATGTTCATGATATTTACTTAATAAACCTGCTGTAATGACCAAAATGATAAGTGTAAAAAATGTCATGGGACTGATTACATATTTGATCTTCTAAAAAATGATAGCTGTACAGGTTATTGAGAAAGGATGGAGTACTCTGTTTTAACCAGGATCGTGGAATAGGCTTCCTAAATTCTTAACAGGTGGTACTGCCCTTAAGCCCCAAAAGCATTCCTTCCTTCTTAAAACTCAGTTGTGCTGACATTACAGTAGACTGATTCAGTGTTTCTCTTGCTTTTGCTGCAAAGCCCTCTGGTTCTTTGCTGGCTCCTTTTCCCCTCTCCCTCCCAAGTCCTAGTCCTGGAGTCCTGACTCTCTTGTCTTGACCTATCCTTTTCATGGATCAACTGCCACATCTGTGCTTCTGACCCTTTCATCTCTACCTTCTGAGATAAGTGTACCTCCATACTAGAAGAGCAGAGCACACAAAAGCTAGGTGTTGCAAGGGCTATAAGGTGCTCCAGGGATGAGGTGCTAAGATCAAAAGAGAACTTTCAAGCTCACCTCAAGCACAGGCCTTTTTTTTTTTTTTTTTTGCTAAGGTCTACCTCACATGTCAACTTCCCTGGGCTTGGGGGGATGCAAGTCTTCCTGAAGCTTTGGTTAGGTTTTGTACGCACTGCAAGATTACCCTATTCCCTTGTACCTCAAATCCAAGCTTGTCTGCAGGAACCACTTCTGTGTACTCAGCCATACATTGACCATATCTCCCCAAAGCTACTCTCGCCAAGCCATCTCCTTGCTGACAAATTTGGTGGCATGCTTAGTTCAAGGTAATGACACATGCAAAAGTGCCTGGTTCTTTGTCAGGCACATAGAAAGTGTTCAATAACAACTCCTATAACAACCCCAGATTAATTGTTAGGGTCCAGAAGTGGGTTTGTCAGTCATGTGATCATGCACATGCCTGTGGGTCTGTTTTTGCCATTATCATGTGTTGAGTCCACATGTTCACTACTTCCTTCCCACAGAGGCCCCTGACACAGAGCCCTCTTTGCTCTCCTCTTTACAAGGAAGACTCCTGACTTGCTTCTCCACAGTCCCCAAAATCTCTAGACACAGGCTACCCTAAGAGCCGGAGGAGAAAACAACGATAGCTAAATTGTAGGTCAGGATGTTTCCTGAATCGAAACTCGTGAGAAGAACAAGCAATATTCTAAACAGCGACGTACTTCTTTCTGCAGAACAGAGAAAGTTATTATTGTTCAGGTAAATCTGAACCTTTGGGTGGGGAAAATGGTGAGATTTATGCTTCCCTAAAGTTATAGCTCTCCAACTGCAAATACAAAGACCTAGCTGGCATTCAGAGAGGGAGAACTCATCCTTTCATGGATTCAACAATTATTTGTTGAGATCATACTATAACCACAGCGCATAGCCTAGTCTCCTGTCCAAACTAATTACCTGGAGGTATTCATGAATAAGTATATGGTTATTGTGTGAATATCTCTATTGTTTGACCTACCAATTCCATTCTGAACGTGTCAGTATCTAATTTTCTCTGCTATTATATTGAAATTTTATATTATAATATATAATACTATATTGTAATATAATATTACAATGTAATATGTTGATGGCAGACAGCATATCCCTCTCATCTGGGTATCCCTGTCAGTTAGCACAATGTTGCCGCATAGTGGGTTCTTCATAAGGTTTTATTCATAGAGTGAATGAATGAGAGTATGCAGGCAAGAACACCACTCAGCAAACTGTTGGAGTAAATCAAGTTGAGACAGGAAGGCTGAATTGAGGTTGCAGCATTGGGAATGGACACAAAGGATGTTGCAAAAATAGGTTAAGTCCCGGAACATTTTCCAAAATGATAATGAAAAGGCACAATCTTGTTCCTCTTTCCTGAATTACAGGCCACCATAGTAAATAATGATTTAGGCTTACTCGTCTATGTATCTAACAAAGAAAACATAGATAAGGATAATGCTTGTAGCCAATATAGGAAATCTTTCATTCACCTGCCTTAAGTGTAAACTGTACACAAAAGCATGTGTATGTACACGTGCACAAACATGCACACCCATTCTTAATTTCTGGTTTTACTGCCATTTAAGAAACAAAATACAAGAATAACAGGCCTCCCCAAAAAAGCAATGAGAGCCAAAAGAAGCAAATGGATCACAAGTTTTTTCAAAACATTTAAATCCTTAAAATATAGTAATGATTAATAAAGCATGCTTACAAAGAGTCATAATATCATCATCGATCTAATCTCTTTACCACCAGAAAAGAAAAAGACTGGGTTATCATCAATAGTGGGAAAAAATACTATTAAAATGGCTAGAATCCAAAACACCGAAATGCTGGTGAGGATGTAGAGCATCAGGAAATCTCATTTATTGCTCGCGAGAATTGCAAAAGAGCACAGCAACCTTGGAAGGCAGTCTGACAATTTCTTACAAAACTAAACACACTCTTACATATCATCCATAAATTGCATTCCTTGGTATTTACCCAAATGAGTAGAAATTATATGTCCACACAAATGTTTAAAGCAGCATTATTCATAAGTGCCAAAACTTGAAAGCAACCAAGAAGTTCTTTGATATGTGAATGAATAGACAAGCTGTGGTACTTCTATACAATGGAATATTATACCACAATTTGAAAAATTAACTTTAAGCCACAAAAACACATGGAGGAAACTCAAATGCATATTACTAAGTAAAAGAAGCCTGTCTGAAGAGGCTGTACAATTCCAACTATATGACACTTTGAGAAGGCAAACTATGAATACAGTAAAAGATCAGGAGTTACCAGGAGGAGGGAATGATAAATAGATGGAAAACGAGGAATTTTTAAATAAGTGAGAGTGTTTCCCATGATACTATAAAGTGAATACATGTTATTATATATTCGTCAAAACCCATAAAATGTACAATGCAAAGAGTGAACTCTAATGCAACCTATGGACTTTAGCTACTAATGTATCACTATTTGCTCATCAAATTTATCAAATGTACCACATTAATGCAAAATGTCAATTATAGAGGTAACTATATGTGGGGATAGGCAGGGGATATATAAAAACTCTGCTCAATTTTTCTGTGAACCAAAAACTGCTCTAAAAAATAAAGTCCATTATTAAAAAAAAAAGACAAGCAACATCAGTTCTATACTGTATCACACTTAGTCCAAACACTGCATTTTTTATAAGCTTTAAAAAAATGGACGTGGTAAATGAATAAATGAATAATTTCCAAATAAGTGTGTTCCTTTGGGCTTCTTCTGTGTCATTAGTGTTCTAAAGCTCTAATGTGGTCTTTATTTTTTTAATTTTATTTTTAGTTTTATTTTATTTGAATCCAAGTTAGTTAACGTATAGTATAATAATGGTTCCAGGAGTAAAACTCACTGATTCATCATTTACATATAACACCCAGTGATCATACCAACAAGTGCCCTCCTCAATGCCTATCACCCACTTAGCCCATCACCCCCACCCTCCCTCTCCAGCAACCCTCAGTTTGTTCTCTGTATTTAAGAGTCTTTTATGGTTTGTCTCCCTTTCTGTTTTTATTTTTTTTCCCTTCCCTTCCCCTATGTTCATCTGTTTTGTTTCTTAAATTCCACATATGAGTGAAGTCATATAATACTTGTCTTTCCTGGACTGACATATTTCACTTAGCAAAATATATTCTAGTTCCATCCAAGTTGTTACAAATGGCAAGATTTCATTCTTTTTGATCACTGAGTAATATTCCATCTTCTTTATTCATCAATCAATGGACATTTGGGCTCTTTCCATAATTTGGCTATTGTTGATAGCACTGCTATAAACATTGTAGTGCACGTGCCCCTTAAAATCGGCATTTTTTTACCCTTTTGATAAATATCTAGTAGTGCAATTGCTGGGTCATATGGCAGTTCTATTTTTAATTTTTTGAGGAACCTCCCCATACTGTTCTCCAGAGTGGCTGCACCAGTTTGCATTCCCACTAGCAGTCCAAAAGAGTCCCCATTTCTCCACATCCTCGCCAACATCTGTTGTTTCCTGAGTTGTTAATTTTAGCCATTCTGACAGGTGTGGGGTGCTATCTCATTGTGGTTTTGATTTGTATTTCCCTGGTGATGAGTGATGTTGAGCATCTTTTCATGTGTCTGTTAGCTATCTGGATGTCTTCTTTGAAAAAGTGTCTATCCATGTCTTCTTCCCACTTCTTCACTGGATTATTTGGTTTTTGGGTGTTGAATTTGATAAGTTCTTTATAGATTTTAGATATTAGCATTTTATCTGATAGGTCATGTGCAGATATCTTCTCCCATTCTGTCAGTTGCCTTTTAGTGTTATGGCTTGTTTCCTTCACTGTGCAGAAGATTTTTACCTTGAAGAGGTCCCCAACTAGTTAATTTTTGCTTTTTTTTTCCCTTGCCTCCACAGATATGTCAAATAAGAAGTTGCTGCAGTTAAGGTCAAAGAGGTTGTTATCTGTTTTCTCCTCTAGGATTTTGATGGCTTCCTGTGTTACATTTAGGTCTTTCATCCATTTTGAGTTTATTTTTTTGTATTGTATAAGCAAATGATCCAGGTTCATTCTTCTGCATATCCCTGTCCAGTTTTCGCAAAACAATTTGCTTAAGAGACTCTTTTTTTTTTCCCATTTGATAATCTTTCCTGCTTTGTTGAAGACTATTTGGCCATACAGTTGTGGGTCTATTTCTGGGTTCTCTATTGTGTTCCATTGATCTATGTGTCTGTTTTTGTGTCAATACCATACCATCTTGATGACTACCACTTTGTAATACAGCATGAAATCTGGATTTGTGATGTCTCCAGCTTTGATTTTCTTTTTCAACATTATTTTGGTTATTTAGTGTCTTTGCTGGTTCCATTCAAATTTTAGAATCATTTGTTCCAACTCTGTGAAGAATGCTAATGTTATTTTGATAGGGATTGCATTGAATGTGCAGATTGCTTTGGGTAATATTTAAAATGAATACTTAGTCTTAAAAGCACATTAGAAAAAAGAATGTAAAAAGGAAAGAAAAAGAAGATATCAAATAGATATTATGACCAAAATTCAAAAAGTGGTGATAGTCATTTACTAGAAAGACCATCACTTATGCCCAGTTCCCATGATATTTCTTGTATTATCTCCTCCCCACCACCCCCAGCCATAGGAAGGATAACTTCATTACATGAACTTGAGCCAACCAGATTCTCCCTCCTGGGAAATGGAAACCAGAGACACTAGCTGAAGACTTTAGATCTATAATAAGGAGAAGAGAAATAAGGAAATAACTGACTCTCAAGCTCCCAATAAAAGATCATGAGATGCACCCCCTCATTCATGCTAGCTTGAGTGGGTTTCTGCTTTTGTTAACACCATCCCTAAGATAGTCCACTATAAAAAGTAGTATTTGAAACTTTGAGATTGAAGTTTTTCATTTATGATTCCTGTGATCACATATATGAGATGTATGAAAAAGACATTTTATTATGACTTAGGATTGAAAACACCCAAAGTAATTCTCAGAGTACCCATGGTACATATTTGTACTGGATTCAGAATAATGGAGTTTGGACATTGGTTGCAATCAAAACAATGAACTCAGAAGAACATAATGAGGTAGAAGTTAAGGTTACCAGCTGTCTCACAACCAACAAAAACATTTTCAAAGCCAGTTACAAGAGAAAACACAGGTGCAAGGAAGATGTCCAGGCTGTAGGAGGAAAATTAGAAGATATTCAAAGGCAGTTTAAAAAAATATATATATACTAAAAATCCCTACATCAGTTTCTCTCCAACATGCCAGGGCTTAAAGAAGGCTATTAATTTATAATTATAAATATATTATAACTAATTTATAATGAATTCAGCAGCTTTTTATTTTCCACATTTTTCTATTTTACTTTCCTTAAAATCTTTTTAACCTTCACTTACAAAGAAATTCTAGAGTTGAGGTGGAATAACTGAGCCCTCAGCACCTGTCATATGGTGTGGTGCCAGTAGAGAACGATACAGAAATACACATTTGCAAATGTATTAAGCAGTGTAGGCTCCAGAAATTTAAGCATCTTGACGAAAGTCCTAAAAGGATTTTCATTTAATTTTATTTGGGAATATAATATGATCCTACTTATTTGTATACTTCTATTTAATATTAAGTTCTCCATAACTATAAAACAGTATATTACATATACATTGCAACATGATACATTGTATTTTGCTTTTAAGCACCTATATGTTAACCGTTACTAGAACTATTTAAAAAGTGGATGCACCACTGACAAATCATAAACTCACACACACACGCGCGCACACATACCCCTACCTGGCTTCAGGACATTTCTAGAAAAGTTCACCATTCATAGCTACTTTTGTGTGTGATAGACTGACAAGAATTAATTGAGTCACATCGGGAGAAATTCTGTTTTCAACAAGTGGCTTTCTTGTGCAGTGGTTTCCAAATGAGGCTGATCAGAATTCTCTAAGTCTGAGAGGAGCCTGGTGTAGGACTCCTGGCTCAGATTATCTTCTGCTATTGTCTAATTCATAGCAACGCTGTTAATTCAGGAAATTCTACAGATTCATCAGAAAATATAAGCTGCTACAAAAATAAAGTTTAATATGACTATGAGTCAAACAATAACTTCACTCTCTTCCTGATCACATGGATGTTTTGAGAGAACTTTTCCCCTCTAGAGTGCTATTTTTGTACTATAGGAGCTTATGCTTAGGTTGACAGATCTAGAGATCACCTGTATGCTCATTTCATGGATGAGGGAACAAAGTTCTAGAGACTTTTGAAACAAACAAGTATTTTGAGTACCAAGCTGAATATAATATATCCTAGAACTGAGCTTCTTCAAATATGCACAAGTCTGTTTTCATCCAAAAGAAAGAACTTTTTTTTTATATCCAGTGAAAATCAGCCATAGATTCCCCACCTTTTATCAAATTCAAGAACTGTTGTGGGATGAGTATACATTAATAGGAAAGATCTCCTTTATATCCCCTGTTACATACGAAATTCCTAAAAGAACACTTGTAAAAGTAAGTACTATTCTTTTAAAACACATTTCTTTAATCAATAGGATTGCACATTTATCACTTTCTTTCTGTTAACAGAAGAAAAACACCCAGTTAGAGTTGTTCTTTCTAGAAGATCTTAATATAGAAGATTTGGAGTTGAAATTCTTTTTTATACTATCTGGATTGCATTTTTACATAAAACTATTTTTAGAATAGCGTAGTATTCTATAGTCTGTCAGGTATTTAAATCATCTGTCAACAGATGTCATTTTAAAAGTCATAATTTTGTATACATATCTCATCTGATCCCTCTCTCCCCCCACACACAAAACCTTTGAAGTAGGATTGATATTTTAATCTTCATATTTGCAGATGAGCCAACTGGAATTTTGCAAATCTAAAGTAACTTAGACTGAGACTTTCAGAAATGAAGAAATCATCAAGGCCTACATCAGAATCACTTGAGGGAAGGACAATTAAATTGAGATTCTTAGGCAATGCCCCCAGTGCTTCTGAACCAGAATCTCTGGGAGCAGAGCCCATGAGCCATTGAGATAATCTAGTCATTTTCAAACTGCTTTCTGAGTCCTAGGGTTCTGTAGGGGGCAGTTCAGGGACTGCTGTAGAAGTGAAGAGAAAGCTTAATGAGTATCCCAACTCACCCTTAAGTCTTACATGTAATAGATTTCCATCTACAATTTCATTTGAAGGAAAATAGGTGGGTATTCCTCTGTTGTTGTTTTTTAAAGCACCTGCACTTGTCAGATGAATAACCCGGTCCCATAAAGAACCAAGGTCAAACAGCTTGTTGGGACAAAACCAGGTTCTGGCACTTTGATGCCTGCTCCAGGGTTTTTTCCATTACACCACAGTGAATCTTCCTGCTGTAGAAATGTTCCCAGGCCAGAGCCTCTGCTATTGCAGAAGAAGATTTACAAATACCAGATGCCTTCATATATATGCAAAATTAGCAGTTCAGCAAAGCTTTTTTTCAAACTATAATATTATGATTTTCACATAAACCATTTGGTTAATCAGACGGATTGTAGGAACTTGAAAGCAGGTAGACGAGGACATGATGGTTTAGATCCTTGACCTCCACTGTTCCGTTGACAGAAGTCCCCTACTCCAGAAGGATCTTGGCCTCTGGTATCTCTCCATTTGCCCTACTTCCCATGCAGCTCAATATCTCTGAGACCATGGAGTGGAGGGTGCAGGGCCCTTTCCTTTTAATCGCCTACATTCATTTCTTACAGCCTGTTTGCAACAACATGATCCATGAGTTCCAGTCGCACAGTCACAATTACACCAGGGACAAGTGCAGTGTTCACTCTGCCTAAGCATCAAATCTAGGCAACTAAAAATAGTTAGCTAGGAGGAGGAAGTCCCAAGTACTTCCTAAGTCCTTCCGAGGAAAACTTTAATAGTCAGTTAGTGGAGGAAACTCTGGCTTCAAAGATCATCTGATAAGACCCACCAAATATTTTTACATAATGCATATGTATATTGATCAAATAGAGCAAGGATGTGACATTTTGAATTCCTTTTTCCCTTTTTTTAAAAACATGCATTCTCTATCCCACTCCAACCCCAATGTAACTGTAAATAGAAACTCCTTAGATGTGATGTGTAGCAACTATATATGCTGAGATTCATGCAATGTGTCTGGATTACATAAAAATACTATAATAATATCTACCTAAAAGATTCATAATAGATACATTTGGAAAATATTTTAGACAGTGGTACCTATATATACTGTCACTTTTGACACCTTGGAGAATTCCAATGAGGTCACCAGTAACTATAATTTATGATGACAAGATGGACATGGTAATGTATGTGTATCCATTTGTCATTCTTGGTTAACTATGCACATAAGTAAATATTTGTACTAGAGACAACAAACTCTGCAGCCCTCCATTGGCCCTTGAAACCTAGGTAGCCATAGCTGGTACGACCATGACCTCACTGCCACCTACCAGTGAGGTGTCACTGGTCAAACCAGATGCATCAAAATGGACATCACTGCAAACTGTTGGTGGGTGTATTCTGTTACCCATGGATAACGTGGAGATGAACAGTCATGATGTATAGGAAGGCTAGAGAGACTGTAATGACCTAGTACACGTTGAAGTCAGGAGGGAGCAAAAGCTTTACATAAACAAAAGAACCTGCTAGGAGGAAAGGAGCCAAAACAAATACCCAGAGAGAAGCTAAGACTCCATAAATGAGATCAAGAAGGAGAAGTTCAGTTCTCAAAGAGTTTCTTCATCTGGTTCCAGACCACATGGGTTCTTCCAATAAGACTCCATTGCTTGGGTTGTTAGAGCAGTTCTCTATTCCTTTCAATCAAAGCAAAAATGCCTAACTAAATATTCAGTGAGAAAAAGGAAATAGAAAATATTAAATGTGTGTTTTATTTCACAAAGAACTTTTAATTTGAAAACTCCTGACTTTACAGGATTCAAATGATCTCAACCCCATACAAGTTTGAGTGTGTGGTTCTGTTATTGTATGTTTATGTGGTGTTTTTAAAAGATGAAATAATGCTAGCTGAAACAAGAAAAATAGGGGCCATAATGTTTATTGGTATTTCCAATTAATATATTAAAACTTAAATGGCCTAACATTTTTAAATTATTCAACTATTTTGTTATTTTCTTCCAATTAAAATGAAGAATTTAATTTAAAGAAAGTTACTGATTCAGCAAGTTGAAAGTTAAATGAAAGCTAAGAAGTTTGTGAGTTTTTACTAATTTTTTTCTTCAACTTTCCACCAATCTGATGTATCTCAAAAGAATCTGCCCAAATTTTTCAAAATAAAATTACCTCTGGTCTTCAACCATACATTGTTCAAGCATGGATAATTTAAATCTACAAGAGACTATTTCAGAAGGCTTTGCACAACTGAAAGGAATGGTTTATAATCAAAAATATGTTCTCCTTCTTACACAGCATTGTATTGTAATATAGAATTCTTATGTACTCAAATGCAGTTATTTCTTCATATACCCCTACACAAAATAGACTCTAAATAGGAGCCATTATGGTTCCAGAGACTGAGCAGGGGAACAGGAGTCAGAGCATGGAGTCAGCCCTGGCTCTGCTTCTAACATACTGTAAGACCTGGACCATCGTCACCTGATCTACCTAGTTCTATATCTGTTTCTCTGAAAAACATGAAGCTAAAGTAATTCAGGTACCCCTTATAACATTAGAGTGATACTTGCCTTTTTTTCTGAAATTTTCTGGAAGCTTATTAGAGATGAGAGTGACACTATATATATTGTGTAGAGTAGCTAAGCTTCATAATTAATTGTATTCTTCTTTTATAACACGGGGATGGTAGGAACAACCTTCTTGGTGAGCCACAAGAAAATAATTCTTTATTAAATAAGGACTACTTTACTAAATGATCTCTAAGATCACTTTCTGCACAAAAATTATTATTCTAATTCCAAATAGACTAAGTGAATTGTTTCTGCCCGTAACAAGTTATACATGAGGTAGAAATTAGAGTTTTGATCCGCTGAATGTCAAGGCAAAGATTTTCCATAGCTGATAAGATGGCAAGTAGCACGGCTGATGACTCTCCCACCTAAACTTAAACCTGGAGAGATAACAACATACAATATGAATGAAGTGGGGTATAGAAAGTTGGTAATGATAAAACAGAAGTAGTTGTAGGTATGCAAGTAGTCATTTAGTTCAGGAAGAGATAGGATACAGAAACTTAAAAATGAATAAGAAAAAAAAATTTAGGTAAGAACCCTAGTAGGATTAATCTCCCAAAGAATAAAAATAAAACCATAATCTTAAAGTCAAAAAATGCAATAGATAGAAGATAAGAAAGGAAATTTGAAAAGAAGCAAACATAGAAAATACAAAATAACATGGAAGAACTTACATTTTACCAGTAACTATAATAAATATAAATTGTTTAAATTCATAGATCAAAGGAAGGACTTTTAGATTGGACTAAAAAAATAAGATCCAGTAATACAACCAATATAGGAGACATACTCAGCAGAGGAATATGAAAAGGCTGAAAATAATAGAATGGTTGGGAGGGGTGAGAAATGCATCAAATAAAAATGTAAGATGTAAGCTGAACTTTATGTTTCAGCTCCAATATGTAAATTCCTGTCCTCATAACAACAAAAAGTGGGACACACAGAAAACCAATTCATTTTCTTAAACAAATCAGAGATCTAAGGTTGGAGGGCAAACTGCCACCTCAAAATCTAAAGAGATGGCCAAACCCAGAAAGTCAAAGCCAGGATCTATTCACCTAGAACAAAAGTTGCTGAGACCTCAAACTAGTTAAACATGTACATGGTAATTTTGATGAATTGCTGGAATTTCATTGTATACTAGCTTAAGAATGAAAATGTGTTAGGGTTACATAGTCTTTATTTCCAGAAACCCCACCAGGTTCTTAAGATGAAGATCCAAGAAAAATCCCGTTGTGGCTCTAGCTGGGAGAGAAGAAAAGCAATCCTTGGTAAATATGCACAGAGCCTTCTCTATTTAAAACAAAAGCCTATTCTCTGGAAAAAAATACTTTATCAGAACCTTTCCAATAGTTGTGGGGACAAATGTATCTCCCTCATTTCAAAACCCTCT
Source organism: Paguma larvata (assembly GCA_030068075.1). Classification (NCBI taxonomy): domain Eukaryota; kingdom Metazoa; phylum Chordata; class Mammalia; order Carnivora; family Viverridae; genus Paguma; species Paguma larvata. The sequence goes on from CM057823.1 coordinate 74,867,891, forward strand.
AGTCTTACTGTCTCACTTAACAGGAGGGTTGCCGAGCTATACAAGAAAACATGCTTGTGAAAGTAACAAACCAAAGACATAGGCTTACCAAAAGACTGAGACTTAATTGGATATTATAAAGCATTCTCTCACTCCCATAACTTACGACCCTACCAATCTGGTTCCAACATAAAAATATATTACAGCTGAAAGAGCTGCAAGAAACACTCTTTCTGAGAGGGAATAGTCAGGGAAACCAAAGCTAAAGAAAAGAGACAAAAAATCAAGATACTAAAGGTATTTGAAGCCTCTGACACCTGTAGCTACAGAATACATTAAGCAAAGCCCAATTCCTAGCCAGAAGAGCATAAATTCCTAAACTGGGAGCCTATTTACCTCAGTTTCTGTAAATGGTTACAACATGTCTAGCTTCCAACAAAAACATTACAAGGCATACCAAAAAGGAAGTAAAGACAAAAAACAAAAAAGTCTGAAGAGACATGAATTTTTAGAATAAGACTGAGATATGACACAGGTTTTGTAATTATCTGAAAAGAATTTAAATTACTATGTTTGATATATAAAGGGCTCTAATGGAAAAAATAAACAACATCCTAGAAGAGATGGATAATGTAAGCAGAGAAAAGAAAACTCTCAGAAAAATAACAAAAGTAAATGCTGGATGTTGAAAACACTATATAACAGAAATTAAGAATGCCCTTAATGAACCCATAAATACGCTGGACACAGCCAAGGGAAGAATCAGTGAGCTTGGATATATATCAATAGAAACTCTACAAACTGAAATGAAAACACACACACACACACACACACACACACACACACACACACACAACCTATATTTTAAAAAACAAATTATCCAAGAACTTTGGAAAATTTTGAAAGGCTATTGGATTACCAGAAATAGAACAGAAAAGACAGAGTAAAAGAAATATTTGAAGCAATAATGGCTAGTAACTTTCTAAAATTAGTGATAAACACCAGATCATATACCTAAGATGCTCAGAAAACATGAAGCAAAATAAATGACAAAAAAAATAAAAATACCTATACATAGCATATTCAATTACAGAAAAACAAAGACAAAAATCTTGAAAGAAGCCAGATTGAAAAAAAACATGTTGTCTATGGAATAATAAGGATAAGAACTATAGCAGACTTTTTGTCAGGAATCATGCAAGCAAGAAGAGATTGGAACACAGTATTTAAAGAGTTGAAAAAAAATCCACCAACCTAAGATTCTATGTTCAATAAAATTGTCCTTCAGAAGTGAAGGAGAAATAAAGAGTTTCTTAAAGATTGAGGGACTTCATTGCCAGAATAGCTGCTCTGCAAGAAATATTCAAAGATTTTTTTCAAGCTTAAGGAAACCTGGGTTTATATAAATAAAGATCATCAGGGAATAAATAAAGATACAATAAGATACCTTTTATATTTTTCTTATTTTTTTTTAGAGAGAGCATGTGCACTCAAGCAGGGGAGGGGCAGAGAGGAGAGAGAGAATCTTAAGCAGGCTTCATACCCAGCATGGAGCTCAATGTAAGGCTCAGTCTCATGATCCTGATATCATCATTTGAGCTGAAATCAAGAGTCAGGCACTTAACTGACTGAGCCACACAGGCACTCCCTATTTTTCTTATTCTTAATTAATCTGAAAATAACTGTTTAATAATAGTAACAATATGTTGAGTGATTACAATATATATAAAAGTGAAATGGATAATTGCGAAGTCACAAGACAACAAGAAGTATAGAAACACTCTGTTATGAGATACTTCTATTACACACGAAGCAAAATAGTGTTATTTGAAGGTGGATTTAGGTTAGTTAAAAATATATATTATAAATTTTAGGCAACTACTAAAAGCAATTTTTAAGTCTAATATATAAACAAAGAGAAGATAAAATGGAACCATATAAAATGTTCAATTAAAACCAGAGAAAGAAGAAAAAAAACCTGACATCAAATATTAAAAAGTTACTTAGTTTATATTAAATCAAATATATCAATAATTACTTTAAATATGTATGGTCTAATAATACCAATTAAATGACAGAGACTCTCACAGTGGATAAAAAATAAGACAACTATATCGTGTACAAGAAACTTACTTTAAATATACAAGAAATTAATAGCAAAGAGGTAGAAAAAGAAAACTAATGAAAAGAAATCTGGAGTAGCTATATTAATTTCAGACAAGGCAGACAAGGAAACTTATCAGAGATAAAGAACAGAACTACAGAGTAGAAAAAAATTAATACCCCAAGAAGACAAAACAATTCTGAACATGTATGTACCTAAACACAAAATATAAAGATACGTGAGATAAAAATTCATAAAACTTAAAGGAGAAATAGTGTATAATTATAGTTGGAGAGGTCAGCGCCTTCCCGTCAATAATTGATAGATCAAGCAGGCAGAAAATCAATACAGATATAGTTGACTTGAACAGCACTATCAATCAAGTTGATCTAAATGGCATATATAGTTCACTCCATCCAACACCAGCAGATTACGCATTCCTCTCAAGCTCCCATGAAACACTCACAAGATAAACCACATTCTGGCCATAAAATATACCTTAACAACTTTTAAAGAATAGATATCATATAAGGATGTTCTCAGACCACAACAGAATTAACTAAAATCAATCAAAGAAAGATAACTGGAAGAGCTCCAAATATATGTATGTTAAACAAAATACTTCAAAATAGCACTTGGGTAAAACAAACAGATCAAAAAACCTCTCAGAAGAAAACTTTAAACATTTCAAACTAAATGAACATAAAAATACAGCTTGTATAAAAATGTGTGGAATGCAGTAAAGGTAGTGCTTAGAAAAAATGTATAGCATTAAAAGCATATTTTTTTAATGAAGAAACATAAAAATCAATAACATAAGCTTTTATCATAGGAAAAGAGAGAAAGGACATTTAAGCCTAAAGCAACCAGAAGAAATGATAACTACAGAAGTCTATAAAGTTGAAAACAAGAAAACAATGGAGAATATCAATGAATTCAAAAAGCTGGTTCTTTGGGAAAAAAATAATTGAAATTAATAAATCTTTAACCAGGTTAACTAAGAAAAGAGAGATAATACAAATTACCAATACCAAAAATGAAAGAGGGATCAACTTACTGATCCCATCATCACAGAAAAGATAATAAGGCATATTATAACTCCATGTCCACAAATTTGATGATTTAGATGAAATGGACCAATTTCTGCCAAGACCCAAGAAAAGGAGAACTAGATATCCTGAATAACCCTATATATATATATATATTAAATACATTTAATTAATATTTAATTTTCTTCTAAAGAAGAAAATACTTGGGAGGGGCACCTGGGTGGCTCAGTTGGTTAAGAGTCTGACTTCGGCTCAGATCATGATCTCATGGTTCATGAGTTTGAGCCCCACGTCAGGCTCTGTGCTGACAGCTCAGAGCCTGGAGCCTGCTTCAGATTCTGTGTCTCCCTTGCTCTCTGCCCCTCCCCGACTCATGCTGTTTCTCTTTGTCTCTCAAAAATAAACATTAAAAAATAATTTAAAAAAATACTTGGCCCAGATAATGTCACTGGTGAATTTTACCAAACATTTAAAGAAGAAATGATATCAATTCTCCACAATCTTTTCCAGAAGATGGAAGCAGAGGGAATACTTTCTAACTCATTTTAGGAAGCCAGCATTACCCTACTACCAAACCAGATAAAAACATTAAAAGAAAAGCAAATAACAGACCAATATCTTTGATAAACATGGACTCAGAAATCCTGAACAAAATATTACCAAATCAAACCCAACAATGTATACAAAAACTTACACAATACAAATGGTATTTATTCCAGGCACGTGAGACAGTTTCACATTTGAAAAATCAATCAATGTAATCTGAGCAACAGGTTAAATAAGAACAAGTGATCATATGATCATATTAGTTGACAAACAAAAATCATTTGATGAAATTCAACAACTATACACGACAAAAATTTTCAGCAAAGTAAGAATACAGGACATTTCCTCAATTTGATAAAGAACATCTTTAAAAAACCTACAGCTAACATTATACTTAATGATGGGAAACTGAATCCTTTCTTCCTATGATAAGAAACCGGGCAAGGATGTTCTTTTCTACTCCTATTCAACATTGTACTGAAACTCTTAGCTAGAATGATGAAATAAGAAGAAAAAGTCATATCGATTAGAAATGGATGAAATAAAAGGGTCTCTATTCACAGATGATGTAATTGTCTCTATAGAAAATTTCAAAAATTAACCAGAAGAAAAATCTCCTGAAGTGAATTAGAGAGTATAGCAAAGTCACAGAATACATGGTTAATATAAAAAGGTTAATACAAGGTCAATTGTTTTCCTATATACTATCAATGAACAACTAGGATTTGGGATATTTAAGAATATATTTACAGGAGCGCCTGGGTGGCTCAATTAGTTAAGCATCCGGCTTCGGCTCAGGTCATGAGTCCAAGACCTGCATTGGGCTCTATGCTGATAGCTCAGAGCCTGGAGCCTGCCTCGGTTCTTTGTTCTCTCTCTTTCCTTGTGCTCTGTCTTTCTCTCTCTCTCTCTCAAAAATAAATAAACATTTAAAAAATTTTTAAATATACTTTCAGTAATAATAAATTGTAATACTTAGTTATAAATGTAACAAAATATGTGTAGGAATTATATATGGAAAACTACAAAATATAAAACTACTGATAAAAAAATAATCAAAGAAGACCTTGAAAAGGGGGAGACACTCTGGATTTGAAGACTTCTTATTAAGATGTCAGTTCTTTACAACTTGACCTATACATTTAGTGTAGTCTCAATTAAAATCACAAAAAAAAATTCTCGTCAAGCTATTTCCTAAATAATATACAAACTAATTCTAAATCAAGACAAAGAATGCCAAGTAGTGGGAGGCAGGTTTCTCACTGTGAGAGTGAGATGTTTCAAATACGAGAGGTGGGGGCAGATTCTAAAATGATCATGTGGTAGTTCATTAGAATTAGAGATATCGGTGTGATCTCATATGTAGCTTAATGTAGATAGAGATGGTAACAGAAATATTTATGGATATATGTGGACATGGTTCGTATATACACATATATGTCCTTGCTCTGTTGGCTGAGAGGGCTGAGAAGCAATGACATCCGTTAACAACAAGAAGATCTAGCACCAAAACTTTGGTTTCTAGTACCATTCTCCAATAAAATAAATGAGAGTTTCTTGGAGAAATTATTGATTCTAGGAATGGACCACAAAATATACAAGACGAGCCTGAAGTATCTTACAGCACTAGGAAGTAAGAAAATGCTTTTTATTTTATTTATTTTTTTAAATAATTTTTTATTGTCAGATTGGTTTCCATACAAGAACACCCAGTGCTCATCCCAACAAGTGCCCTCCTCTGTGCCCATCACCCACTCTCCCCCCTCCATATCCCCCTCAACCCTTGGTTTGTTCTTAGTATTTAAGAGTCTCTTATGTTTTGTCTCCCTCCCTCTCTGTGGCTTTTTTCCTTCTCCTCTTCCCCTCCCCCCTGGTTTTCTGTTAAGTCTCGCAAAGCCCAACTATGCGTGGAAACATATGGTATCTGTCTTTCTGCCTGACTTATTTCACTCAGCATAATACCTTCCAGTTCCATCCATGTTGCCACACATGGCCAGATTTCATTCTTTCATTGCCACGTAGTATTCCATTGTATATATATACCACATCTTCTTTATCCATTCATCAGTTGATGAACACTTAGTCTCTTTCCATGATTTGGCTATTGTTGAAAGTGCTCATCAGGGTACACATGCCCTTATGCATCAGCACTCCTGTATCTCTTGGGTAGATTCCTAACAGAGCTATTGCTGGGTCATAGGGTAGTTCTATTTCCATTTATTTGAGGAATCTCCACACCATTTTCCAGAGTGGCTGCACCAGTTTGCATTCCCACCAACAGTGCAATAGGGTGCCTGTTTCTCCACATCCTCGCCAGCATCTATAGTTTCCTGATTTGTTCATTTTAACCACTCTGACTGGTGTGAGGTGGTATCTCAGTGTGGTTTTGATTGGTATTTCCATGATGATGAGTGACTGTGAGCATCATTTCATGTGTCTGTTTGCCATCTGGATGTCTCTTTGAGAAGTGTCTATTCATATCTTCTGCCCATTTCTTCACTGGATTATTCATTTTTCAGGTGTGAAGTTTGGTAAGTTCTTTATAGATTTTAGATACTAGTCCTTTATCCAAAATGTCATTTGCAATTATCTTTTCCCTTTCCGTTTGGTTGCCTATTAGTTTTGTTGGTTGCTTCCTTTGCTGTGCAGAAGCTTTTTATCTTGATGAGGTCCCAGTAGTTCATTTTTGCTTTTAATTCCCTTGCCTTTGGAGATGTGTCGTGTAAGAAATTGGTGCGGCTTAGGTCAAAGAGATTTTTTTCTTCTTTCTTCTCTAGGATTTTGATGGTTTCCTGTCCATTCAGATCCTTTATCCATTTAGAGTTTATTTTTGTGAGTGGTGTAAGGAAGTGGTCTAGTTTCATTCTTCTGCACGTTGCTGTCCAGTTCTCCCAGCACCATTATTAAAGAAGCTGTCTTTTTTTCCATTGGATACTCTTTCCTGCTTTGTCAAAGATTACTTGACCATATACTTGCGGGTACATTTCTGGGTTCTCTATTCTATTCCATTGGTCTATGTGTCTGTTTTTGTGCCAATACCATACAGTCCTGATGATTACCGTTTTGTAGTAGAGGTTAAAGTCTGGAATTGTGATGCCTCCTGCTTTGGTTTTACTCTTCAGTATTACTTTAGCTATTCGGGATCTTTTGTGGTTCCATACAAATTGTTTGCTCTAGCTTTGAGAAGAATGCTGGTGCAATTTTTATTGAGATTGCATCAAATGTGTAGATTGCTTTGGGTAGTATTGAGATTTTAATGATATTTATTCTTCCAATCCATGAGCATGGGATATTTTTCCATTTCCTTGTGTCTTCCTCAATTTCCTTCATAAGTTTTTTTATAGTTTTCAGTGTAGAGATCTTTTACATCTTTGGTTAGGTTTATTCCTAGGTATTTATGGTTTTTGGTGCAATTGTGAATGGGATTAGCTTCTTTATTTCTCTTTCTGCTGCTTCATTGTTGGTGTATAGAAATGCCATCGATTTCTGTACATCGATTTTGCACCCTGCAACTTTGCTGAATTCATGGATCAGTTCTAGTAGGCTTTTGGTGGATTCTGTCGGATTTTCCATGTAAAGTATCATGTTGTTTGCAAAAAGTGAAATTTTGACTTCCTCCTTGCCAATCTTGATGCCTTTTATTTTGTTTTGTTGTCTGATTGCTGATGCTAGGACCTCCAACACTATGTTAAATAGCAGTGGTGAGAGTGGACACCCCTGTCGTGTTCCTGATCTCAGGGGGAAGACTCTCAGTTTTTCCCATTGAGGATGATATTAGCTGTGGGCTTTTCATAAACAGATTTTATGATGTTTAAGTATGTTCCTTCTATCCAGATTTTCTCGAGGGTTTTTATTAGGAAAGTGTGCTGTATTTTGTCAAATGCTTTTTCTGCATCTATTGACAGGATCATATGGTTCTTTTCTTTTGTTAATGTGATTTATATGTTGATTGATTTGTGTATATTGAACCAGCCCTGTAACCCAGGGATGAATCTACTTGATCATGGTGAATAATTCTTTTTACATGCTATTGGATTCGATTTGTTAGTAACTTGTTGAGAATTTTTGCATCCATATTCATCAGGGACTGTTGGCCTGTAATTCTCTTTTTTTGCTGGGTCTTTATCTGGTTTGAGAATCAAAGTGATGCTGGCTTCATAGAATGAGTCTGGGAGTTTTCCTTCTGTTTCAATTTTTTGGAACAGCTTGAGGAGGATAGGTATTAACTCTATTTTAAATGGCTGGTAAAATTCCGCAGGGAAGCCATCTGGTCCAGTGCTTTTATTTGTTGGGAGATTTTTGATAACTGATTCAATTTCTTCACTAGTTATGGGTCTGTTCAAATTTTCTATTTCTTCCCATTTGAGTTTTGGTAGCATGTGGCTATTTAGGAATTTGTCCATTTCTTCCAGGTTGTCGAGTTTTGTAGCATATAATTTTTCATAGTAATCTCTGACAATTGCTTATATTTCTGAGGGATTGGTTGTAATCACTCTCTTTTTCGTTAGTGATTTTGTCTAATTGGGTTCTCTCTTTTTCTTTTTGAGAAGCCTGGCTAGAGGTTTATCTATTTTGTTTATTTGTTCAAAGAACTAGCTCTTGGTTTCATTGATCTGTTCCACTACTTTGTCTGTTTCCATATGATTTCTTTGTACCCTGATCTTTGTTATTTCTCTCTTTCTGCTGGATTTGGGTTGTCTTAGTTGTTCTGCTTCTAGTTCCTTTAGGCATGCTGTTAGAATTTGTGTTAATAATTTTTCTTGTTTCTTGAGATAGGCCTGGATTGCAATATATTTACCTCTCAGGACTGCCTTTGCCGCATCCCAAAACATTTGGATTGTTGTGTTTTCATTTTCATTTGTTTCCATATATTTTTTAATTTCTTCTCTGATTGCTTGGTTGACCCACTCGTCTTTTAGTAGGTTATTCTTTAGCCTCCATGTTTTTGGGGATTTTCCAGACTTTTTCCTGTGGTTGATTTCAAGTTTCAAAGCATTGTGGTCTGAAAGTGTGTACGGTATGATCTCAATTCTTTTATATTTATTCAGAGCTTCCCTGTGCCCCAGAATGTGGTCTATCTTGGAAAATGTACGGTGTGCAGTTGAGAAGAATGTAAATTCCTTTGCTTCTGGATGAAGGACCCTGAAGATGTCAGTTAGGCCCATCTGTTCCAATGAGTCATTCAGGATCATTGCTTCTGTGGTAATTTTCTGTTTAGTGGATCTATCCAGTGCTGAGAGTGGAGTGTTAAGGTCCCCAACAATTAGGACATTTTTATCAAAAAGGTTGCTTGTATTTGTAATTAATTGTTTGCAAATTTGGGTGCCCCTGAATTCGGCACGTAAATATTTATAATTGTTAGCTCCTCCTGCTGGATAGTCCCTGTGATTATTATATAATGTCCTTCTTGATATCTTATTACATTGTTTACATTAAAGTCTAATGGTCTGATAAAAGTGTGGCTACTCCAGCTTTCTTCTGTCTTCCAGTAGCGTGGTAGATAGTTCTCCATCTCCTCACTTACAATCTGAAGGTGTCCTCAGCTCTAAAATGAGTCTCTTGAAGACAGAAAATAGATGGGTCTTGTTTTTTAATCCATTCTGTTACCCTATGTCTTTTGATTGGAGCACTTAGTCCATTTACATTTAGTGTTAATATTGAAAACTCTGGGTTTAGAATCGCTGTGTTTTCTGTAGGTTTCATGCTTGTAAGGCTATTTCTGGTAGTTTGTGTTCTTTGCAATCTTTCCTTCATAGAGTGCCCCTCAGGATCTCTTGTAATGCTGGTTTATTTGTGATGAATTCCTTCAGTTTTTTGTTTGGGGAAACCTTGATCTCTCCTTCTATTCTGAATGACAGGCTGGCCAGATAAAGGATTCTTGGTTGCATATCCTTCCTGTTCATCACATTGAAAGTATCCTGCCATTCCTTTCCGGCTTGCCAAGTTTCTGTTGATAAGTCTGCTACAGCCCTTATGTGTCTACCTTTGTATGTTAAGGCCCGTTTTACCCTAGCTGCTTTCAGAATTCTCTTTCTGTCCTCGTATTTTGCCAGTTTCACTATGATGTGTCATGCAAAAGGTCTATTCAAGTTATGTCTGAGGGGAGTTCTCTGTGCCTCTTGGATTTCCATGCCCATTTCCTTCCTCATGTTGGGGCAGTTCTCAGCAATGATTTGTTCAAGAACCCCTTCGACTCCTTTCTCTCTCTCTTCTTCATCTGGAATTCCTATGATATGGATATTGTTTCATACGAGTGCGTCGGTCAGCTCTTGAATTCTCCTTTACTGTTCCTGAATCAGCTTCTCTCTCTTTTCCTCTGCTTCCTCTTTTTCCATAATTTTATCTTCTAATTTACCTATTCTCTCTTCTGCCTCTTCAATCCACGCTGTGGCTGCCTCCAATTTTTTTGCACCTCATTCAAAGCATTTTTAATTCCTCCTGACCATTTTTAAGGTCCTTGATCTCTGCGGCGAGGGACCCCCTGCATTCTTCTATACTTTTTTCAAGCCCAGCGATTAGTTTTATGTTTATCATTCTATATTCATGTTCTGTTATGCTGCTTATATCTGTTTTCATCAATTCTTGAGCTGTCACTACTTCCTGTAATTTCTTTTGAGGAGAATTCCGTTTCGTCATTTTGGCTAGGTGTCTTTTGGATTGTTTCTTGAGGTCGCCATTTCCTGGGGCTTTTTCTGGGTTTCACTTTCCATTCCTTGTAGTCTGCAACACCTTTCCTCCCAGACTCTTGGGATTGAGAGTCCTTTGGTTTCAGTCCTTCTTAGTTTGAAAGACGAGGGGAATACTCGGTCCCCCTACTCCTCCGCCATGTTGGCCCCTCCTAAGAAAATGCTTTTTTAAAAGAACCTTCAATGAAAAGATATGTCAAAAATATACAGGAACCAACTGAAAGTATACCCATGGTCGAAGTTAGAACAATTTGAGTAACAAAATAAAGTAGCATTGGAATATAATTCACAGAATAAATATCCTTGAGTCCATACTGATATAAATAATTGAATAAATAAATGGGGAGAATAGACAAGTCTCCCACACCATAGAACTCCAAATAATTTATGTTGATATTCCACCCTTAAGTAGAGCATAGGTCTGTACTCCTTAAATGTGGATTGTGCTTAAAGGCTTTCTTCCAAAGATTCTGGTATGGAACGGGAAAGAGAAAAAGAGAAACTTTACAGTCGAGAAACTTGACAAACACTACTTCAAGTCAGGTGATCAAGATTAACATCGACACTGTAAATTATATTAATAGTATGTACCCTTGATCTGATGTGATGAGAATGGCACTTTACCTTTGTGTCTTTCTCTCAAAAAGACATTACTCAGGTCTAATCTTTCAAAACATCAGATAAATCCCAGCTGAGGAACATTCTAGATAATATCTAACCTGTAATCCTCAAAAATGTCAAGGTCATCGAAAACTAGAAAAGTCTAGGAAACCGTCACAACCAAGAAGAGCCTAAGGGGACATGATGACTAAATCTTGGATGAGATCTTTGATCAGAAAAAGGACGTTAGGTTAAAACAGGAAATCTGAATGAAGTATGGGCTTTCTTTAATAATAATGTATCAATATTGGTTCATTAATTATGAAAAATATACTAATGTAAGAGGTTAACAGGAGAACCTGTATGTTAGGGTGTATGGGAACTCTCTGTACTATCTTTACAATAATTCTATAAATATAAAACAGTTCTAAAATTAAAAAAGATTGTTAAAAAAAAGAAGTACACTAGAATAGCACTTTTAATATCAGACAAAATAAAACTCAATACCAAAAACAATCATAAAAGACTGAGGGGGACATTATATGCTGATTGAAAAGAACAATATGTCAAAGGCATAAATGAAACAAAGAATAAAGTTCCACATTATATAAAGCAAAAATCAGTACAGTTGACATATAGAAAAAAATTGTTCAGCAACTATAACTGGATATTTTACCACAACCTTCTCAGAAACTCTTGCAGGTAGCATGAAGAAAGCTAAACAGAAGCAGGGATATCATAATTAATGAATAGCAAATAATTTAGAATTTTACTTTAAACTAAATGATCGACTAAAAGAAAAAAATTATGATTGCTCAACAGATACCATGAAGGCATTTGATAAAGTTAAACACACCAATATTTTAATCTCATAAACCAAAAATAGAAGTCAACTTCCTTAATTTGGAAAAGACAATATACCAAAAGTCTTCAGTAATTCTCATTTTTTAAACCAATTAACTTTAGATATACCCATTTAAATTTTAGAACAAGCTAAAGATGCTCACTTTGCCTCTTTTCAGCATAGTATCTCGTAACTGGCCAATTCAACAAGTAAAGGAAAAGGGATTGCAAGAAGTAGAAGGAAAAAATAGAAAACTATCCTTATTTACAAATAATATAATCTAGAGATGCCTGGATGGCTCAGTCAGTTGAGCGTTTGACTTTTGATTTCATCTCAAGTCATAATCCCAGGGTTGTAGGATGGAGCCCTACTTTGGGGAGAGGAGGCTCAGCATGAGCCTGCTTGAGATTCTCTCTCTCTCTCTCTCTCTCTCTTTCACTTCCTCTGCCCCTCTCCCCTGCTTATGCTCTCTCTTTGTCTCAAGTAAAACAAATGCGATAATCCACATTAAACTCTTGATTTCAACGAATGATGCTGAGAAAACCGAATGTCCACATATAAAAGAATGAAGCTGGATTCTTACCTAATACCATATAAAAATCTAGTGCAAAATGGATCAAAACCTAAACATAAAAGCTGAAACTATAAATACCTTAGAAGTGAACATATGACAAAGATTTCATAATGCTGATTTGGTAATGATTTCTCAGCTATGACACAGGAACAAAAGGAAAACAGATTTTAAAAAATTGACAAATTAGACTTCCTGAAAACTTAAAACTTCTGTGCATCCAAAAATACCATCAACAGATTAAAAAGGCAACCTACAGAATGAGAGAAAATATTTGTAATCATATATCTGATAATGGATTAATGTCCAGAAAAAAAAATTCCTAAAATTCAACAAAAGAGCAAACAACCCAATTTGAAGATGGGCAAGGGACTTGAACAGACGTTTCTCCAAAGAAGGTATGCAAATTGGTAATAATAACATGAAAAGATGTTCAACATTACAAATCATTAGCAAAAGACAAATCACAACCACAATGAGACACTACCTCACACCTGTTTAAATGCCTACTAAAAAAAAGACAAAAAAGCAAAAAACAGAAATCTAGGTGTTGGCAAGGATGTGGAGAAATTAGAACCCTTGTACACTATTGGTGGGAATGTAAAATGGTACAACTGCTTGAGAACGATATGGTGGGTCTCAAAAAATTAAAATTAGAATTAGTATATGATCCAGCAATTCTACTTCTGGGTATATATCCAAAGGAATTGAAAACAGAGTCTCAAAGAGATTTTTATACCCATGTTCATAGCAACATTATTCTCAGTAGCCAAGAAATAGAAACAACAAATGTCCATCAATGGATGAATGAATAACAAATGTGGTATATATATGGGGAGATATTATTCAGCCTTAAAATGGAAGACAATTCTGACACATGCTACACATGGATGGCTCTTGCGGATATTATGCTAACTGAAATAAACCAGTCACAAAAGAACAAGTACCGTATGATTCCATTTACATGAGATAACTAGAACAAATCAATAGAGACAGAAATTAGAATGATAATTACCAAGGATTGGAAGAAGAGGTGGAACGGGAAGTTATTGTTTCATGGGTACAGAGTTTGTTTTGCAAGATGAGAAGGGTTTGGGATGGTGGTGATCATTAAACAACAATATGAGTGTATTTAATAACCCTGAACTGTGCACTTAATATGGGTTGATACATATGCTATATGTATTTTCCCACAATAAAAAATTTTAATTATGAAATAAGCATGAACTAATAAAAATACCACAAGAACTAATATTTCGGCACAATTGCAAGATAATGACCAACTTATAAGTGAAAAATGTTCTTCTATACCTCAAAACAAACTACAAAATAAAATAGAAAGTAAGAAAATATTTATAATAGCAACAAAAACAACAATATATTTAAGAATTATCCTAATATAGGTTGAAAAATACCTTCACAGAGAAAAATTTTAAACTCTTTTAAGGATAAAAAAAAGAGCAGAACTAAATAAATATAAAATACAATGTAACATAAAGATATGAAATCTGCAAAGAATTTTTCTTGAATTCAATGCAGTGCTAATAAAAATACCGGTAGGAATTTTTTTGTACACCTTACAAACTTTCTAATACTATATGGAAGAATAATGATTCATAAATTTTGTTTTATATTTGTTTGTTTTGCATTTTTATATTTTTTTCACACAATGAAAATATCTCTATTCCTTCTGATTATGTAAATAAAACATTTTCACTAAAAAATCATATTATTATGTAGAAGTGTAAAGAAGTCACCTGGAATTTCGCTACCCTATGAAAACCACATATAACATTCTATCCTTTATTTCATTACTTGTGCATACAAATGCATACATAATTTTATAGAGATGAGATCATATCATACATTCCCGTTACCCTGGATATGTTTTCTCTACTGTCATTCCTAATTCCATATAGCCATGATAACATTCTTTTTTCCTCCATAATCCTACATTCTGTACATATACATACATACGTTCCACTTCATTCTCAGGACTGTAGAATGAGTTCAACTCATGAGTACATCTTTACTTCCAGTTTTGGTGAATACACACAATGATGCAGTAAAGGTCCTTGTAAGTAAAATGTTCATATAAATTTGTACTTTTTTTTTATGGGCAAGATTCATATCAACGTTTCTATAATCAAGATTACAGATTTCTGGAAATAGAAATAGTGAATAGAAAAAATATGTATTTTTAATTACCAGAGATCCTGCCATATTCCTCTTCCAAAATGCTATATATCATCTCTACCACCATGTATCACATAACCCTTTTCTCTATGTCTATGTCCAGTGAATATAAAGTTATATTTCATTGTTTCTTTAATGTGGATTTATCATTTTTTTTAATTTGTCCATCTTTTCACATTTGTTAACCATTTAAATTTATTTTCTGAATTATCTATCCGTATCTTACGTCCGTTTTTAACTGAGTTACACATCTCCGAATAGTATAGAAACTTACACTCTGAGTTACAAATGTGTTTTTCTTGTTTCATCATTGCCTATTGATCTTTTATGGAATATTTTGCCATACAAAAGTTTTAAATTTTATACAATTATTTCTATCTCCTATTTTGTAGCCTCTGGATTTCCAATTTGCTAGGAAGATCTCAGTACTCCATCATTTGTGCATTTATTCTCGTACATTTTCAAAGTTTTATTTTTTAATTATTTCTATGCCTTTATTCAACCGGAATTTATTTTTATACTCCAGTATATTTTTCTTTTTTCCATTTAAATAGCCTGTTGGCCATGAGGCCAATTTTGAAAACAGAAAAACAATGAGCAGGGACTTAACCTCTCAGATAATAAGGCATGCTGCAAGCTATAGTAACTTGAAGCAGTGTGGTATAGGTACAAAAACAAACACATTAACGAAACAGAACAGAGAGTTCAAAAGAGACTAATATTTATTTGTGAATTGCTATATTATATAAAGTTGACACCAAAAATAAGTGAGAAAACATGAAAGATGACTTATTTAGTAGATGGTCTTCAAAAAATTTGTTTAGATGCAGAAAGGCAAAATGAAATACAATGTTTATTTCAAATGGATAAAGGACTTCAATATGAAGGTTAAAATGATAAAGCAATTAGGGAAAAAAGTAGGGAAATATCTTGGTGATGAGAAAGCAAAAAGCACATATATATAACAAATATATGTATGCATATGTCTATTTCTATACATGTAAATTTACATAGGAAGTTGGATAATATCAAGTCTTGAAAAGAATATACACAAGTAAGAGATTTTATACAGAACTTATAGGAGTGGTAAGTGGAAAGAACTTTCTGTAAAACGGTCTATCCGTACTTAGTAAAATTTTAAATTTTCATATCCTAATCTTACTAAATAGGAATATCCCAAAGAAACTCTTGCAAGTCCTACCAAAACAAAACAAAACAAAACAAAAACAAACAAAAAACAACAACAACAAAAAACATGTACAAGCAAGTAATTTGCTAGGGTTAGTAGGGTTCAGTGCTGCTTTATGTATGTATTACTAGAAAAAAAGATAAATACAATAATAGTGGGTACATATAATGAAATGCTACAGAGTAATTAGAGACAATTCACTACGAGTACAGGAACCAATGTGGATAGTCCTTAAAATCATGATGTTGTATGAAGCAATTTTTAAAAACCAGGATGAGATTAGGTAGCTTAATGCCAGTTACAAACAGTTTAAATGTATACACACAATCACATGACAAAAAAATAATATATATTTTACATATACAAGAATATGTACTGAAAGTATTAGATTGGTTGTCCATTGGTGAAACGAATGGAGATTTGGGATAAAGTAGAAAAGGAAGTAAAAAAAAAGTTACCTTGCTTAGAAGAATGTGACAGTGTACCGTAATACTGTTCAATTCTGTATCTCAGATCAACAACAAAAACAAAGGGAAAAAAAGTCTAAAACTCCTCTCATTTTTCAACTCTAGAAACCGAGACCCTCAGAGATTAAGTTTCCTGCTCACATCATACATCTAATTAGTGACAATTCTTTTTTTTATTTTTTTAATGTTTATTTATTTTTGAGACGTAGAGACAGAGCATGAGCAGAAGGGCAGAGAGAGAGGGAGACAAAGAATCTGAAGCAGGTTCCAGGCTCCAAGCTGTCAGCACAGAGCCCAACGCGGGGCTCGAACTCCTAGACTGCGAGATCATGACCTGAGCCGAAGTCGGCCGCTTAACCAACTGAGCCATCCAGGCACCCCTAATTAGTGACAATTCTAAGGCAAACCCAGGTACAAAGACCAGAACATTCCATTGCATCTTTTACATAAGCTTTAAGCAATATATACAACTAGAGCATAAAAGTTGTCAGGAATCCAATATACTGGAAAATACCTACTACATATTTTAAGAAATCAACTTAAGTACAGCATATAGTATAGTTTTGAGATAGTAGATGTCTTGGGTTTTGTCTGCCAATCTCTTTTCTTTTGGAGAATTGCACTTCCCCCAAGTCCATGTCTCTGGTGGGGCTGTCAATTCCTGGAACCCCTTCACAATCATCAACATCAAGAGGGGTACTTGATCCAAACTAATCCAATTATACCTTCTCTCAAGGAGGTGTGTCTCAAGCAGAACACAGGGACTAATTTGAGTGATGGCCCAACCAAAGGAGAGAGAGCCTTGACTTACAGCTCTTCAGATGGCAGAAGCAGATGTTCTGGGCTTTCTCAAAGTCTGCTGGTTCAGCTCTTTCTTAAATTGTGTGGGCTGCCCAGCTTTCCCCAGAATATTTTTATTGACTAAATTTGTCCGTGTTGTTTTCTGTTAGCTTGTCTAAAAGTAATATGTTAATTGCGGTAAATTTTAAACATTTAATAAACATTTTCATGATGCTCCAGAATTGAATGGGCCATGGAAGGGGTCGATCTGTAAGGCCCAGGTTTCTTAAAATAGATTTCCAGGAACGTTTTTTAATATTTTTAAAGATTGTCATTCTGTAGCAAACAGAGAAATTTAAATCCATTCCACTGATGAGTCATTCCAAAAGAGACGTTTTAGTTTCTTAATGTTTGGAGGCACTTTCAGCATGCTGAGTGTTAGGAGACCTGGAATCACTTGAATATAAACCTCTCTGACATTGTTCTTCTTTGCTTTCTCCCTTCACTACCACCTCGTCCACCTCCCTCCTTATTGGAAGGAAAATATAAATCACAATAGACAGCCTAGTGGTGATATGCAGACAGGGGATACAATATTTACTGGATGAGACTGTTTATTTGCTGAGGAATTTTTTTAAAACACAACCTTTTTTTCCACTATTAAATCACTGCCCTTCTGGAGTCTGCCACAGAATGAATGAAGTAGTGAATAGACATATTAAGTAAAATGCTGCTATAGTTTCACAGAACATTAATGTGACAGCTCAAATACGTATGCTGCTTGTGTTTTGTGGAAATCAAAATATCTCACATATTATCTCAGTTCCTAAGAGCCCCCATGAGATAGGGAGATAACTTTTGGTATGCAGCGCCTTTTCCCTGGATGTCTAGAACATTCTGTGAACTATTTCTCCTTCCTTCTCCTTAAACTCTTATAAGGTAGCAAGAAGACAAGGACTAGCCTCTTTGCTTTAGAGTGATGAAAATGTATGTTCAAGAAGGACAATGATTTGTCTGCTATTGGACTGCAATTTGGCTGTGGGAGCAGATATTGTGGGACCCAAAAATGTCCCCATAAAATTCACCACAAGGAAATGAGAAATAAGATACTTAAGTCAAAAGGAACTAAGAGTGAGACAGAATAGGGAAGGAAAGGGATGGTCACCTCAGCCTGGCTTCCCACCCCCTCTCCTGTCGGAATTCTTCCTCCATAATTTCAGAGTACATAGTAGCCACTATCCCTAACATATTCCACTCCACCATGAAAGTTAAATTTCGATAAATACAGTGGTCCAAGGCCTGAGTGTGTGGTGGTGTCTAAGTCCATTTTCATTATTCCACACATTCTTTAGCAGTCATATCACTTCTGAATATCATTTTCCAGCGTTTAGATGCTATATATTTCACAAATAAGGCCGTCCTCTAAAATTTATGATTTCAGACTGGAATTTGGAAAGAAAAAGACAGCACTGGTGGGTAAACTGGGCCAAGTTCCTTCCAGCTTGCGGCCCATTTCTCTCTGTCAAAGGAACCTGATACTGGTAACAAATGAGCTCAGAAACCAAAATATGTTTTCTTTCACCTTAAATGACAGGAAGTTTGAAGTTAAATGAATTATCCAGGTGTAGTAAACTACTCATATCAAATATGTGGGGCATTTTCCCTCTACTTCCTCTGTTTCTTTAACAATGGTCTCCATTCTGCCCCATCCCTACATATATTACTTTGTACGTACATTTTTGGCAATAAGAAGGGTATGAGTTTAGGTGTTTTTTTAAAGTCATTTTTGCTAACATTTGAGGGTGAGGGAAAATAATTATAGGCAATACAAGCAGAAAGATAACCTTATTGCTTCAAAATTGAACTACCTTTCCAAAACAAACTAGAAAATTCTCTTGAAAGCTAAGATAAGTTCATGTTTCCAAGAGAACTCATACTAGATAAGTATAAGGAGTGAGGGTAAAGGCAGGGAAGAATGCCAGCTGGATTGTGCAACTTCCCTAAAAGGTAAATCAGCCCTGATTTTAGGTGTGTTTTGTTTTCATGAAAGGCAGGAGGAGACCCTGACTTTCTGTGGTGAAAATGGCTGCCAGTCTCCACTATGGTTTCCCTGTTAACCATGGTTTGTCAATGCAATAATGAAAGATGTGAAACCACAAGTGCCCTCAGTTGGAGCAACAAATACTAGCTATTATCTTAAGATCTCTGTCAAGATATTTTCTTGCCTCAAAATTTGATTTTTTTCAGAGGACACTGGAACTCAGATATCTGTCTTTTCAAAAAAAGCAAAGTTAACATGTCTCTTAAACAACTCCTCCTAATCTTTCAAGCAGTTACTCCAAACTGTCAAGTAACTTTTCTACCAACTAATTTCTCGCACACTTGATAAAGAGAAACTAATGATTTAGAGATTTCTGTGAAGTACTTTTGAGCTAAAACGTTACCATATTCATTTACATGGCTTCTTTATCTTTATACCAACAAATATCTTAGCAAGGCAGAGAAAAGAAAAGTGGCTTCCCATAACAAAAACAAAACAAACTTTGCGTGGATCTGGAAAAACTCGAATGAGAAAAATGGTCACTTGTCAAATGTGATATGGAAGCTATTTGGTGAATCACATACCTATTTCTACTACAGAAACACATTATGTGGAATAGTTTGTGCTAGGACAGGAAGGGAGCCTCTCTAAATAAAAATGGAGCAATAAAGAACATTTCCTTCTAGCCAGCTAGTGTGTCTCTAAATGTATTCCTACCTGGTTTTGTCTATAGAGAGAAGAGGGCATTTTTAACTTAGCACCCAAGCAACAAATGTGCTATAACCAGTTACATAAAACCTTTACATGGACTTTTGGATCAGCAATTGAAATTAGAGACATTAGAGAAATTTAGAAATTGTAATATTTTCAAGGAAATTAGATTTTGACTTTATAAAGCATACTGTTGTTGCTCCATTCATCTCTTCAGATCCCTCCCACCATTCCTACCACCCCATCCTCATCCCCCACACCTACTCCTTTGAATTCTAATGGCCAAGGTCAGACCCTCCTCAGAGGTCTTCCCTCTGGTCACTGGAAGCACTGCTTTGCCTATATAATTAAATGCAAGTTCTGGGAATGTACTTCCTTTTTCCCCTACCCTCCATAGCCCTTAGCAAATGACTAGCTGATACTGAACACAGCCCAGGTTTTTGTATAGGGTAAGAAACTCAGAGGTGTACCTAATACTCCAGAGCAAATCTTTGGGTTCAAACTGAAGCCAAGTAAGACATTGCTGGAAATCCTACCTTTGCTAGGTTTGCCCATTTCTCTGCCCAGCTTCCGACTCTGGTGTCAGCTTCTCCCAAAAGTAACTCAGTAAAAAAAATCACTTGGCCACAAACCCTCCTCTCTGAGTCTGGTTCTAGAGAAACCTATGTAAGACAGTAGCTTGAACCACTACATTTCTTATTCATCTGTAATTAGTAGGGTATGTGGACATGTAATATTCAAAACCAGAATTTTCTCTGAATTAGTTTATATTAATCACCTTGAATTCCACAGTCTGCTAATTACCTTCATAAACCTCTCCTTCAAAGAGAATATAAAAAGAGACATCACACACTGAACATAAATATCACATTGAAAATTAGAGGAGTACAAACTAGTGGAGATTTAAAATCATATTTTGATTTGTAGCAGTTTTGAAGATTCTGAAGTCAAGTTCCTTTCAAATAATACATATTTTTAAATGCTCTGTGAATTATTTGGTCCCCTTGAAAGAGATTTGCTACTTTCAAATTAATATAGCAGCTGATCAGCTAATAGGATTTAATTTTGATAGAGGATAAGTTATGAAAATATTGTGGAGAAAGTCATGATAAATAAGGAACATTTAAAATGAGTAGTAAATGTTTTTTGACTGACTTCCAACTCATTAAAATCTTCCTGAATTGAACCTAAACCCTTGCCTGAGAACCTTAATAGCCTTTAGTGGGAAAATTGAATTAACTTTTGAATGTAACTTGTAAAGGTCAAAAGGAACATACTTCTGATGACATAGGAAATTAAATGTGTGCTATTTCATCTTCCATTGTTTAATGCATGATATATCATTTCTTTGAAAATGACGAGGGGGAAAAACCTTTTCATGCAGAATAATGCCTACTTTTCAACTAGAAAAATATCATGTTCCTTTAAGATTAATTTTATGTCCAGTTTTTGAAAACCAGAGAAATATTCACATCTGATATGGGTTACATATTCAATTATAAGTAATCCTGTATACAGACAAGAGTAAACTGGAGAACAGAAGCAGCGTGTGTCCCTCAAGATAAATCCAGAATGTACATCCATCCATTCATTCCACAATACTTCCTGAGTGCCTCCAATATGTCAAGCATGAATGCCTACTATATGTCAAACATATATGTGGTTCTTACCCTTATGGAACTTAATCTAAACGTGTTTCTTCTCAGTTCTTTATCTTCCTTGACTTTGCAGTATTTCAGACTGTTAACCAATGTTCCTCTTAAAAAAATTATCTTCTCTCCAAAGTCTAAAGAGAATCTGAACCTCTGAAATATTTAATCCTTCTGATTTCCTCTGGTTTTTCCTAGTCTCTTTCTGTCGCTTTCATTTCTTCATCATCAAATGCTGATTTTCCCCCAGAATTAGTTCATCTCTGGCTATTTACTTGGCTTCATCTGTCCCCTTCAAGGTGCTGACACCAGATAGACATTGCTAATCTAGACTTATCTATACTCTGGGTGCATATTTTCAACTGTCCCCCTCACTGTGCCACTTGGATAACCCAGATATCTCAAACTTAAGGTGTTCTCCTTCCTCTTATCAAAAAAAAAAAAAAAAAAAAAAGCAAAGGAAAAGCATTCTTCCCTGTCTTCCCAAGCCCCATAAAATACAGTGCCATTAATCATAAAACTTTAGCTGCCTTGGATTGGAAAAATCTCTTGTCTGGACCACTTTAATAGTCTTTATCTGGTCCTTTGGTCTCCAGGCTCTCTTCCCACCTTTCTGTCAAGTCACAGTTCATATAACACCACCAAAGTTATCAGTTATAAGTCCAATATGCACCATGATAGTCTTCTTTAAAATCCTCATAGCCTCTTGCTAATGATAGCATAAAACCCAAACTTCTATTACAGTAAACAGTGGTCTTCCAATCTCATCTCTATCTGCTTTTTAAGATTTATCTCCCCCATCCCTATCACACATCCAGCAGTCTTGGCTAGTATTGTTTCCTGAAGTCAGAGACATCATCAAGCCTCTGTTTTTGTCTGTGTAGTTCTCTCTACCTGCAATTATTCCCTACACTACTTCATTTCTGACTCATCCATATAACTGAGAACATCTCAAAAATAGATGCTGACTTTTATTCATTTTTGTACCATCGGTACATAGCCGTGTGCTCGGATTCTCATGGATGTTCAATTTATGTTGGATTCAAAACTCTGTACAATGTAGTTCTCACTTTCCTGTTTTGTCTCATCACTTGCCTGTTACTCAATTCAACCAATTTTCTAATCATATAAACTATTCATCTTGACTAAACATATCATGTTCCTTCATGCATTAGGCTCTTTATTAAAATCCTATTCACTTTCCAAGAATCAACTCAACCTAGATATTTTAGATGTATATTTTCATTTGTTCTGTGAAGGTTCCCCCATCTTTTCTTCCCAGACACATCCAGGTAGAATTAATTATCATCCTCCTCAATAACTAAGTATTCATAATCTAATACTGACCAGACTAAATTCCATATGTATGTCTTGGTCTCTCCTATTGAAACATGAGATTATTATCTCATTTATATCTCCTGCACCAAGCATAATGCCAAGTGTCCTGTAAATATATAAAGTCTGGAAGTGAATTAAATTGAATTGACAAATAGACCAGATTAGTTGGGATACAGTATTCTCGTATTACACGGTTCCCAACTATGGCTGACCCTCCCAACCTCAGACCCTCCTTACTTTCTGAGTCATTTTTACAGGGACAACAATAATTAGAACAGCTTCATCCCAACACTTAGCAGGTTCTGGCATTCCATAAAGCTGGCAGCCAGAATATAATGTTCTAATGATAAGCCCCCAAGACTGCCTCTGATACCTGTTACTGCAACTGGCTCATGCTTCCCTGACAAGGTAGTCACCCTGACTCTTCTGTCTGTGAGGTAGTACTTAGGTCCCCTTTGCCCAAGGAAGGTCAGACAGATCCATGGAACCACTGATTCTGCATCATCCCTCCACCCCCAACCACCACCATACAGACCCTATTTTCTCTGGATGTTGTGCTATGGTCTCTCAGCTTCGAACTCATCCTCTGGCCTCTGTTCTGTGATTCCAAGTTCAGGACTCTGCAAACTGTACTTCTGCTTTGTTTACTGTCTGCTAGACTCTTTGAATAGGATTGCTAGAGGGAAACTATGGGGTGCAGAGGAGGGAAGGGGATGCTTCTTCCTCTTCACTGTCTGTGGGCTTTCTGTTCCTGACAGCATCA
The DNA here is from genome assembly GCA_030068075.1 of Paguma larvata. Taxonomy (NCBI): domain Eukaryota; kingdom Metazoa; phylum Chordata; class Mammalia; order Carnivora; family Viverridae; genus Paguma; species Paguma larvata. Next base: position 74,891,404 of record CM057823.1, read on the forward strand.
GCCAGCAGTGCCTTTTCTTCACCCTGGCCATGGTGTTTAATCTCAATAACAGCTGTCAAATCCAGCCTGCAGTTTTCCCCAATTTCATTGTGCCTTCTCAGAGATGCCAGCCACCTGCAGCCAGTGTCCTCTCCTCAGAAATCTGAGTCCTAGGTCCACAGGGCACTTCCTTGACCATCCATTCAAACACCAGCAGCAGCCCCGTCCCTCCTCAGAGGTCCAAGTTTCAGAGCTGTCAGCCCCTTCCTCCAAGCTTTGAAATGTTAATAACTCCACCCCTTCCCTCTATTCTCTCAGCTACTCTGAGCCCCAGGGATGATAGCTGCTCTCTACAGTTGTTACCTTGGAGATATGTTTGGGTTCTCTTTTAGCCCTTTTCAGTTCTTCAATAATTAATCAATAATTCTTTATGTTAAAATCTTACTGTAAAAATAACCAGTATGGTCCCTTCTTTTGAATGTACCTTATTATGCTAGGCCTAGCTCTAAAAGCAATGTTTCCCTGAATTTTGTCTCAACTCATTCTCTGCTTTGAAGTTCTTAGCTCCCTTCATAGGAATCTGCCTCTATGACAACTAACAAAAATTCTTGAGTTGTAATATTTTTTTAGGTTTATTTATTTATTTTAAGAGAGAGAGTACACAAGGGAGGGGCAGAGAGAGGGAAAGAGAGAATCTCAAGCAGGCTCTGTACTGACAGTGCCAAGCCTAACGTGGAGCTCTCTCTCACCAACCATGAGCCAAAATCAAGAGTTAGACAGTACACTTAACCAACTGAGCCACCCAGGCTCCCCATTGAGTTGTAATATTTGATCCACCACTGATGTAATATATCCATAAGTCATGAACTATTTAACTTAACTTTTATTTATTTGCAAAATAAGAATGATATTAGCAGCCTGCTTTTTTTTCTTTTATTGAAGTATAATTAACATAGTGTTATATTAGTTTCAGGTGTACAGTACGATTTAACAAATCTATACATTTCTCAGTGCTCATTGCGATTAGATTACTCTTAATAACCTTTATCTATTTCAACTCCCCCACCCACCCACCTCCCCTCTGGCAATCAACAGTTTCTTCTCTGTGTTGAGTCTATTTCTTTGTCTCTTTTCTTCCCTTTGTTCATTTGTTTTGGGTTTTTTTTCTCCACATATGAGTGAAATCATATGATGTTTGTCTTTCTCTGGTTGACTTCACTTGCGCTATATCCTCTAGATCCATCCATATTGTTGTAAAGGGCAAGATTTCATTTTTTATGGCTGAATAATGTTCCTCTGTGTGTGTGTGTGTGTGTGTGTGTGTGTGTGCGTGTGTGTGAATGAATGTGTATACCACAACTTCTTTATTCATCTATCAATGTACTTGCGGGTTGCTTTCATATCTTGGCTATTATAAAGCTGCAATAAACATAAGAATGCATACATCTTTTTGAATTCGTATTTTCATTTTCTTTGAAAAAATACTCAGTACGGGGATTACTGGATCATATGGTAATTCTATTTTCAGTTGTTTTTGAGAAACCTCTATACTGTTTTCCACAGTGGCTGCACCAGTTTCCATTCCCACCAATAGTGTACGAGGGTTCCTTTTTCTCTACATCCTCACCAACAATTAATTATTGTTTCTTATATTTTTTATTTTGACCTTCCTGACCAGTGTAAAGTGATATTTCATTGTGGTTTTAATTTAGCAGCCTACTTTTTAAACAAGTAACAAATACAGCCAGCAGGTCCATAGCTCATAAAAAAAAAAAAAAAAAAAACGAGTCCGTGTATAGTCAGATTATCAATACTATTGCCTACATAAGCACCTGGCTTCCTTTCCAGGACCATCAGTTGCACCTGGCATCAAACGGAAAAAGACAAACTGCCTGAGATGTGGATGTTAAGGTGTACTAAGCTCCCTCTCTAGCTAAACACCTCCCTCTCATGCCATGTTTTCCTGTAAAACTCTCTCTCAGCATGCCCTAACAGGCTGTTGCTTTTTAGATTTATTTAAAGGCAGTTGAATTTTTAAATTGATAGACATATAAAGTGTACATACATACATATATATGTATGATTAGAAGTGCTATTTGTTTAGCACTTAATGCATGATAATCATTGTATTTACATTTTACATGCAGTATTTTATTTAATCCTTATAATAATTGTCAGGTAGGTTATATTAATATGTCTTTTATTAGATATGAGAAATTGAGACACCAACTAGATTCCTGCTGATAGTAGCCTGCTGATAACATAAAATTTGTAAGTAGCAGATTGGGATTCTGACTGGAGAGCCTGCACCTGTTTGCTACCCAACTGTGTTGGCTCCATATATACACTTTGCTTGTGAATGGACCTCTTATGATAAGGGCTGCAATTGTTTTAACTAATAGTTGGATGAGTATTTAAGTGCTTTTGCAATGGCTTCAGGGATTATTATCTTCCATTCCAATCTCTCAAAATTTTCATGATTTTAGATTACAAACATCCTTTTCTATATTAAATCTCCCAGCTTAGAAAAGTGATTAGCAAATCATGATGTTATAATATAATGTATTTCCCAATAGGAATTAAGTCTTCTAGACCAACACACACACACACACACACACACACACACACACACACACACACAGAATGTAGAGTTGTTCATCACATTTTTTTTTAATTTATTTATTTTAGGTTTATCGAGAGAGAGAGAGACAGAGACAGAGTGAGAAAGAGGATAAGCAGGGGAGGGTCAGAGAGAGAGAGAGAAAATCCCAAGCAGGCTCCACACACAGCATGGAGCCCATTTCGGGGCTTGGCCTCATAAGACCATGACAGCAGCCGAAATCAAGAGCCAAAAGCTCAACCAACTGAACCACCCCAATGTCCCACTCATCACATTTTTAGCAGTAAAATCAAGTAGGAAACAACAATGTTGCCTTTTCCTTTTAAAATTATAAGATATATTAAAAAATATTGAGTCTTTTGTGAAAGTTTTAGAACTCAGCAGAGTAAGGGAAGGCCAGCATTCTTTGGGGGCCTTTTAATAGGACGTAGAGATTAAATCAGAAAGAACTGGTGTTACTCTGACCTGAAATCTTCCCCAAAAGGGAAAATATCACTCCACCACTTATTATCTACCTGTTGACATACTCCACCACCTGCATAGAGTGTGTTCTTCCATAAGGAAAAGGAACAGAAATTAGGAGTCACGAGCTTATTACATAAACTTAGTGGAGAGACATGCAGCAGCCAACCAAACAGAGAGAGCATCAGAGTCAAGGTTTAAAGGAAAAATAAGTCATCCATCTCCCGTCCAGGAAGGTGTTAGGTGGAAAGTGGAAAGGAAGTCCCTCTGAACAGTTTTGTTACCAGAAGTCTATGTGATGGGGTCAGATCGAGGAACAGGAAGAAGCATTTCAAGAGAAAAGTACTTCAGCTGTGATACAATCATAGATAAAAGCCATGAGATAGATGAGTGATAGGTAAACTGGGCATACTGTTGTAGCCATTTCTACATAATACCTTCAAAAATCATAATTATTTTGGCTTCTGTTATTGTTTAGATAAAATCTGTTTTCCAGGGAGGATCTTATTACCCAAAGACACTTTTAGCAAAATGCAACCAATAAGAAATGAATTTAAATAGAAGAGAGAGAGAGAGAGACAGAGACAGAGAGAAAAGAAATAATTCCCAACTATTTAGTTTTGAAGAGAACTTACATTTTAAACTTGATTATTTACTCATTTTTTCACCAAGAGTTTACGATATACCATGTGTGCATGTCACTGTCCCGGGTAGTAGAGGGTACAACAGTGAAAAAAGATCACAAAAATGTTGCCCCTCAGAGAGTTTATATTCTAGTTTTACAGTAATTTGACATTCATATGCAAATAAATTAATATCTAAGAAGTGTTTCTTTTTATAAAACGGCTATCCTGAAATTACTGCAAGAAGTATTTATAAATAAGTAGAATTAAGGATGCCATCCTGATAGTTACAAGATTATGCATCTTTAAAGACAAAATATAGATTCTTAGATTGATCGATAAATTGTCCTTTTAAAAAGATGTCAGGCAAATGTGACTTGTACTATTTTTATTTTGTCTAATAGTTTTTGGCTTACACATGTTAGAACCACTTAACCTATTGTTTGAAGTACAAAGATAAAAGATAAAAGTAGATGTAAGAAATGTAAGGTGTATACCATGATAAGCAGAGTTTTTTCCTGCTACTCTACAAATTCACTCCTATATGAACCAAAAGCTGAAACTTGTCTTTGAATGTGTTTTACAATATATTAGGAATTTTTACCTCACCAAAAAGATTCCAAATATTGCTAATAGGACATATATTAGGAGACTTCTGTAAGTCTGTTGGGGATTCTTAATTCAGGAAATAAAAACATTATACAGAAGTTTCTCCTGAGTCTGGAGGAAATTATCCAACAACAATTAAAGGAAAGAATACAATACTCCAGAGAAAAGAAAATGTCAAGATGTCAAAACCGCCCTAAAATAGAATCTCATGGACAAAGCCCAGCTATGCTGAAGAGATTGAAAGAGGATTTGGGTGTGAGTCCAGTTTTTAATAGATGTTTCTCTCTGAAGCAGAAAACTCAAGCCTATGAAATAAACTATTAGATAAAAAAAAATTGCAAGGAAAATAAAAACAGTGAAATTTAATCTACACTAGAAATGAAACCTAATGAAATTTTGATTCCACTAATTCAGAATTTGAGATAAAATCATGAAGTATAGACTAAAGTTTACTTCCTTGGTAATTTGAGGTGAAAGATCTTCTAGGTCAATGGTTCTCAAAGTTCAGTGTTCATAGGAATCACCTAGGGATATTGTTAAATGCAAGTTCCTATTCAGCAGCTTCGGGATGGGGCTCTGAGAGTCTGCATTTCTAGCAAGCTCCCTGTTGCTGCTTATGCTAGCAGTGCACAAATAGACTTTGAGTTCCAAGGACCTGAGAAAATCAGTATAAGCCAGGTTGCAGGGGAATGATAAATGAACCAAAAATACACTTTCACAATATCCTTGGGGGGGAAATGATTACTTACAAATGAACCTTTGTTGTTCATTAAAACAGTTGTGGTAGGAGTTCTACTTGGCAACATGTTGTAAACAGCTAATTGGAGTTAATTCACATTGTTAAAAAAAATGAAAAATAATGTTTTCTTTAAAAATACTTTACCTTGCCAATTTTTCATTCGAGTTTCATTCATTTATCGTGCCTTCGTTTTAGTTAATGAACAACTAAAAGCAAAAGAAAATAAAATCATTATCCATCTTTAATTCTTCTTGTGTTCATTTTCCCATCATGAGATATCCCCCCATTTACTTCCTCATTTACTCAGAAGAAAAAAAAAAAGAAAGAAAAGAAAAGAAAACAGAAAAAACATTGCTGAGAGCAAGTCCAAAAGAGACTAATTAAGAACAGATCCTAAGATATGCCTCTCCCACCCCACACTCCCACCCTTGGTAAGATAAATAAACAGATAATACTTTTAAGGATAATGTTATTGTATAAAACTCACTATAAATAATAATGCATTAAAGGTTCCAATCTAACATTTTAATGGGTTGCTACCATGGCTGACACACAGGTGAAATTGTCCAATTGCTGTACCGTAGGCTCCACCATATTGCTAAGCTAGGGCAACTAAAAATAATGGTGATGGCACTTTCCTATTTCCTGGAAATACTAAAGAAACATAGATTCTGCAGGCTATCTGTCTTTAGGTACCAATGTTGATCTGATTGTCTGTGCAAATAGATAATCCCTTCACTATAGGAATACAGAAACCAAGGGCTGGAAGACAGAGAAGGAGGTGAGGTGCTAAGAGTAAACAGAAAGGCATATGATGTACAGCAGGAGTGTCTAGAAAGTAAACAAGAAATAGGGCAGTGAAGAAAAAGGAGAGAAGTGCAGAAATACATCATTAAAGTAACAGAAAAAGAAAGGAGAGAAATAAGGAGAGTTTGAGAAGGGGGAAGAAAACCAGTTATAGGCTTATAAGCTGCTTAGGTTATATTTGTGCATGGAAAAGGAGGGTCCTCAAGCTCCGTAGAACATACATAACACCAGTGCTATCCAACATGGCAGAAGGATTCCCAAGTTCAAGCATATGACCAAAGTGATATGTTTCAGAGATGCATGGCATAAACAATCAAATAATAATTTACTACCCTATGTCTTCGAGTTTGCTAATCAAGTTTTCTTTTACATACAGGATGCATGTTTCAGAGATGCATGGCATAAACAATCAAATAATAATTTACTACCCTATGTCTTCATGTTTGCTAAGCAAGTTTTCTTTTACATACAGGAAAAAAATATATACCAAAATAACAAAATAAGCTAACTCAACATTTGTATTTCTCATTATAAATAAATAAATTGGTACAGAGGAAAAATAAAGAGGTGAAGAGAGGTGGAGAAAGGAAAGAGAGAGCCCCATGCTTGAGCCATCCCTCTTGGGAAAAACTAGGACATAGAAACAAGGATTCATCAAGAACAGTTTTGCCTTGGTAGATCCAACTTCATAGGATGGGAACTAAATTGAAGACTGGATGAACGAGTCAGATCAGAAGTCAAAAGAAACCTGCTAGGTATTAGAGTTAGAGGAATTTGAATAGGGACAAAAATGGGGGGGGGATAGAGATAAAAACTGAAAAGGCAAAGAGAACTGAGACTCATGAGAAGAAAACATGACATAAAGCAAGCTGTAAATATGGATGCATTCCAGAACATTCTTTTTATGTGGGTCTCAGATTCGAAGGACTCAGAATGAATCTGAAGGGAAAATCTCAGACCTATTACTTAAAGGGTCTTCTATTCCCAGCCTAGGGAATTACCATGACAGGATATGCAAACCTACTTCCAGCTGGCAGGGATAGCCATTTTCTCGCACGTGTGGAGGAACTGAGGTGTGGGTCTCCAGCCTCCCATAGCTATTCGTCTCCCTTGGCTCTAGTCTAAGCCCTAGCTCTGCTGGGAAAAACCCAGGGGACCATGTAAAAGTAGATCAGACAGAAGAGACAACAACTCCCTTAAATTGCTTTAGTAAGTCACATGTTCTAACACATGAGACCATTGTTGCATCTGGAAGGGTGGGGTCTGTCTCAAATAAAAGAGAGGAAGCATTCAGGACTATTAAGAGTTTCCTTGAGTCATGCTCTTCTATAAAGTGACCTTCCAAGAATTATGCTATGGATAAGAAAAGAAGGTGCTGCACTCTGCCTAGGCTTAAGTTGGATAATTCACAACTTGCTACTAATTCACTACAACTGCTACTGACTCCTCCCTTTAATAAGGGGTATTCCAGATTGTTGTTTCTTAAAGAAAGAAAGGGAAAAAAAATTAAAGAATTACCTCAGCCTTTAGCAAGTGGGTGTTCCTGTAAGTTACTCAGTGTTTTTTTTTTCTCAACAGTTCTTACTGGCCTGTAGGAATCTATACCTGAAGCCATCAGTTTCTACTTACTCTCCACCCTCTCATTAAGATACAATCTTGTGCTTTGACTGATCTTTTACCTCTAGTTAGTGACTAATGCTGTGTTGGTGAATTGAAAATATGGGTCCTATTCAGCCCTGAAAGAAACATTCCCTGGAAATGCACTAAAGGAAATACTCATGTAAGCACAATGTTCTTATAAATCTTGGTATTTATGTCTTTAATACTCACTAAGTTATTTTGTATGGAGAGCGATACTTGATATTCCTCTACAAGCACAAATGGTAAAGTCAACAATAAGAACCGTACAGGGGTCTCAAGAGGAAAATTGCAAAAAAAGAAATGAGAACTCTGCTCTCTAGAGATTTTCCTAGTAGAAGTGTGAAAATCAGGGAAGTTTTTCTTTGGCCTTTGCCCATCTCACTTAGTCTAAGTCCTCTTCCCATGGTGCTCACCCACTTCTTTCCATACTCCATTTTTCTACCTATATCTTGATTGCCTAAAGAACATGCACACTCTTGGATCAGTTCAGTTTGGATAGACCTTCTCAGGCAGTGTCCCAGCTACATGCAAGGCATGGTGCAACAGCAAGGTCGAAATCAACACAACTGTTTGGAAACAAAATTCGGAAGAAGCAAACTATCCTGGCCTCAACAAAGCTATTCTAAACTGGTACTTATATACAATGGGCTACTACGTGGCAATGAGAAAAAAATGAAATCTGGCCATGTGTAGCCAGATGGATGGAACTGGAGGGTATTATGTTAAGTGAAATAAGTCAGTCAGAAAAAGACAGATACCATATGTTTCCACGAATAGGTGAACTTTGTGAGACTAAGCAAAAACCAGGGGGAGGGGAAGAGGGGAAAGGAAAAAAAGACACAGAGAGGGAGGGAGATAAAACATAAGAGACTCTCAAAGACTAAGAAAAAACTGAGGGTAAGGGGGATGAGGGAGGGGGGAGAGGGGGTGATGGGCATTAAAAAGGGCACATGTTGGGATGAACACTGGGTGTTATATGTAAACCAATTTGAAAATAAACTATTATAAAATTTAAAATAAATAAATAAATAAATAAATAAATAAATAAACTGTAGAAGTCAGAATAGTTTTTATCCTGAAGTGAGCAGTTAGAGATTGGAAGGGGGTGTGTAGGCTTATAGGTATTAGAAATCTTCTGTTTCTTTTCTGTTTCCCAGTGTTGTTTCCATGAGTGTGTTCACTTTGTGAAAACCCACTGAGCTATATACACTTTTACGTACTTTTATGTACTTTTCTATATGTGCAACATGTCAAGAAAATGACACAATGCAGGAGATTGAAGAGATTCAGAAGAATACAAAGTGTAATAAACATATATTTATGGATATTTTAAAAGTTATTCAAAAAAATGGAATGACATCTGACAATATTATCAATACAAATCCTTACAACTATTTTAAACAAATATTTTACAAAGTATATTTTTCCTTCCTAGAAATTATTTTTTAAAAAGATTCTCCACAGACTCAAACTGGCTTTCAGTGTCCTGGGTCTGTGAAATGTATGTAGGAAAGGAGCTGAAGAAAATCTGTAGCACTGTCCTGAGAAGAGGGCAAGCATTGCTGAATCAAGCCTCTTAATTGGATTATCCAACCTATTCATCTTGTTCAGATTCCCATAGCAAGCCATCTACAGAGAGAGCAGAACTTAGGTTTATTATTCTAAATTAGTAATGTTCCAATCTTACATAAGTCTCTGTGGAGTCCTAACCATTTTTCAGTATGTGGACCCTTGCTAATCTAAAAAGGTTTATCAAACTCTCACATAACAGTAACTGTGAAAATAGTGTTTACAGTAACTTCCCAAGGGGTTGTGCCCCCCAGGCTGGAACACAAACTAATCCTTCCACAAAAGTACTTCTAGTAAAGCATTGTCTAGCACTAGAAAATGCTCCCCCACAGATATCCCTTTCCCTAGGTCAATCCAAGCAGACACTGTGGGCAATTGTCTGCTTTATTCATGAATAAGAAGTATACAATTTCTACTGTGTGTTAACTATAATAAACGGAGTTGTGTTGATGCAATGAAAAAGTGTTATTTCTGTCACAGTGGGGTGAGGTATAATTGACATACAACATATTAGTCTCGTGTGTACAACATATTGTGCAATATTTGCATCTATTGGAAAATGATCACCACAGTAAGTCTAGTTAATATCTATCACCACACATAGTTACAGAAGTTTTTTTTCTTCTGATGAGAACTTTTAAGACTTACTCTCTTAGTAACTTTCAAGTGCAGTATCAACTATAGTCATCATGCTGTACATATCACCTCACTCCTATTAGAATGACTATTACCAAAAAGACAAATGTTGGCAAGTTATACAGAACAGAGAACCCTTGTGCACTGTTGGTGAGAATGTACACTGATGTAGTCACTATGGAAAATAGTGTGGAGTTGCTTCAAAAAAATAAAAATAGAAATATCATACAATATGGTAATTTTACTGCTAGCCATTTACTGAAAGAATATGAAAACACTAATTCAAAAAGTTATATATATATATATATATCCCCCCCTACATTCATTGTAGCAGTAGTTACAATAGCCAAGATATTCAAATAACCCGTGTTCACTGATAGATGAATGGATAAAGAAGATGTAGTACACATACATATATACAGTGGAATATTACTCAGTCATAAAAAAGAATGAAACCTTGCCTTTTGCTACAATGTGAATGGACCTAAAAGGTATTATGTTAAGTAAAACAAAAAGTCAGACAGAAAGACCAATATCATAGTATTTCACTTACGTGAAATCTAAAAAACAAAACAAAACAAAATAAAATTGTTTTGAATAAACAAAAGAAAAAGAAGAAACAGACCCATAAATACAATAAACAAACTGGTGGTTGCCAGAGGGGAGGTGGGTAGGGGATGGGAAAATGGGTTGAAGGTTAGTAGAAGATGCAGGCTTCCAGTTATGGAATGAATAAGTCACAGGGATAAAAAGCATAGCATAGGGAATAGAGTCAATGGTATTATAATAAATAGCATTGTATGGTGACAGATGGTAGCTACATTTGTTATGAGTATAGCACAACATATACACTTGTTGAAACACTATGTTGTACACCTGAAAATAATGTAACACTGTGTGCCAACTGTAAGTCAATTTTTTAAAAATTATGTGAACAACAAAATTAGCATAAAAAAGTGATCAAGAATCACTTCATTGAAATATTCAAAAAAAAGAAGCAAAGTATGGTAGATAGAAACAAAAATTACATTGCATAATTAATTTCAAATATATCAATATTCATAATAAGTAGATCCAAATGGGTTAAATCTTCAATACAGTATAAAAATTCATAAAAAAACTCTAAACTCAAAAAGATATAATGCATGCCATGTTAAAGTCTTGTATTATTACAAGATATGAAAACAACCTAAGTGTCCAATGACATGAAAAAATGAAAGAAATTATGAATATATATATATATATTATTCATCCACAAAAAAGAATGAAATCTTACCATTTGCAACAATACGGGTGAAACTTGAGGGTATTATGATAAGTAAAATAAGTCAGACAGAGAAAGAAATACCATATGATCTCACTTGTATGTGGAATCTAAAACAAAACAAAACAGAACAAGCTCATCAACACAGAGAACAGATTGGTAGTTGCCAGAGGTAGGGATTTGGGGGTGTGGGCAAAATTGGTGAAAAAAGTCAAAAGGTACAGAATGACCTTTTTATGCATTTCCAGAGAAGTCTTCAAAGAGGTTTGTTATAAATTTCAAATCTCTTGAATGACCACTATTCTGGCAGTACTTTAAGCTCAAGAATTTGAGCAGGTGTTGTATATTAGTCTTATATCCATGGCACTGAACACACTTCATACTATCTGTCAATTTAATGGGATTTGATAATTCCAAGAAAGAATCACAAATCACTAATGGAGGGAAGTACCTGCCAACAATTGTAAAGTGACACACACTGAAAAGCAATTCAAAATATTTATAGATACATAAGGTGTCACAATTCACCATTAATCTTTTATGTTTTTTAAAATTAAAATCTATTTTTCTCTACCAAATTAAAATTCTTCATACTTATTTTACTTAATTCATTTTTCTTTTCCTTAATCTTTCTCCTGCTCCAAAATGGAATTATGGTAGCTTATATATTTCACACAGACATTTCAAATATGAATTTTCCATTCAGACAAAATCTTGTCCTTTCTTTTTGGGAGAATATCTCAGTGTCTAGTTCATGACATTGTTTGAAACCTAATACATTCTGTCATGTTAATTATCAGTTCCTCAGCAGTCATGAAGAAACATTCACAAAAATCTCATGTCCAACATGTAGATATACCTAAGTTCCTATTTTCTTCTACTTTATTCTTCTATACTTCACAAGGAGAAAACATGAACTGCTCTGCCAGAATAATCTTGGAAAAATATATAAGAAATCGACATCAGTTTTAGATTAATTCTTAAAATGATCCCTAGACATAAATTGAAGTCATCCACATTTGGAGATGAGGAAAAAGGAAGAAATAAAAATATCTTTCTCAATTTCTTGAGTCGTCTTCTTCCTCTTCTTCTTCTCCTTCTTCTCCTTCTTCTCCTTCTTCTTCTTCTTCTTCTCCTTCTCCTCCTCCTCCTCCTCCTCCTCCTCCTCCTTCTCCTCCTCCTCCTTCTTCTTCTTCTTCTTTATATTCTTATTATTTTTATTTCAGTTAAAACCACACTGTTTAGTTAGAAACCACCTCTACCCAGTATCCTCACCCAAAATATAATTTGCCCAAGTGAGAATACTATACTAAAGCCAGATTGGAAAACAACAAGGGGAAGATGAAATCTGCAATCTCATATCTTTGAGCAAAAGAGAGAAAGAGTACCCAAGCAAATTTACAGAATACTTGGGAAAAAAAGAAAATATAGCATTCTATTCACATGCAAAGTTATTTAATGCCTAGTAACTCCACCCTGAAGCACTGAGTTCTTTTTTCTCTAACCACTTTAGCAATCATTCTTTTGGAACAATAATTATGAATGAATATTTCTTCATATTGCTAAAAGATTTTTTTCTTCTCTCTGCTAAGGCATATCAGCTAATTTAATCAATGAAAGCAAAATTGTGCTTTTTCTTTTTGTTCATGTAACACAATGGTTGTCAGCCAAAGACAAATTTGTCCCCCAAGGGACATTTAGCAATGTCACAGTTAATTTTGGTTGTCATAACTTGAAGAAAGGGGAACTCCTCCTGGCCTCTAGAGGGTGGAGGCCAAGGATGCTGTTAAATACCCTCCAATGCACAGAACAGCCTCCTCCTGCCCCTAACCACCTCGAAAAAGACTTATTGGGCCTTTTTTTTTCTGTTCATATATATACCCAGAGGAAGTATGGATTCCTTTTAGTATGCCCTGTGACCCAGATTAGTAAAAAGACTTGCAGTAGATGTGGAGATAGAGATGTGATGTCCAAATCCCCTTCAAGAAAGAGACTATTATCCCAGCTGCTGGGAATGCTGTCACCAAAGGGCCTCTATTACTAGCTTCTCCAAGGTTTGCCTCAGCTGCAGAGACCTTCCTCAGAAAAGCCCTTCCAGGGGTGGTTCGCATCCAATGACTGACTGCAGCAAGGATACAAAGGCCTGGTTATTTCAACACCCCATGGGGCCATTCAGATGGAGTATATAAACTCCAGACCTCCAATAGGATATCTGGCCAGCCTTGAGTTCAACTTCTCCCTTTGCCCAATGCTGTTTCCTGCCAAATGCCAAAGGTCTTGTGTTGACCTAGAATATACTTCACTCAATGTGTCCTTCACTCCAATCTCTGACTCAGCATCTGCTTCTGGGAGAACCTTTTGGTTAGAAGTTAGAAACTCCTTTGGATAGAAGACCTTTAGAAAAGATTTGGTAGAACCAAATAAGTTCCCTTAGGACTCCACGTAGGAAATACCCAGAAGGTGGTTGTGGAGCCCACAGAACCCATTGGCAAAGTGCTGAGACTGGAAGACATGGACATGGGCCCGTCTTAGAGCATAAAGAACAGTGCTAATAGTAGCAAGTTGGAAATGCTCCTGAGACATTGAAGATGGCTTGTTCAAATTAAAAAATGAAGATGATACAATTGTTACAATCTTAAAATCCTTCCGGACACTGACAAAAATCTTCCTCTGAAGTAAATTGTGAGATTAAGAAACAAAACAATGTAGTATCGTGTTAGTGGGGGGAAAAAAGGACAGGAGTGGACCAATAGGAAGGAGCTGAAAATCCCAGCATCCTAAGATTCTAGGCTGCCTTTCCTTACTTTTCACCACCCGAATTGAAACATCTCTGATGACAAATGCACATTCTAAGAAAAGAGTACAACCAGCGGTAACTTGCTTTGATTGGTGGTAGGTTCAGAAACTCTGGTGAGAATTCAGTTAACAAGGATCACAGACTGGGGACACACCCCTCAGTGCCTTACAAGGTAGTAAAACTATGAACCAATAGGCCATTAACCATGGCTATTTTTAGCAGTGAGTCACCCCAATATAGCAGAGCCATGAAAGTTCAAATTTCAGAAGTGATTCTCATCTGTGAGAAATAAAAACTTGCATATACTTATTGTCAGGAGAGGGTGGGCTGCAGAAACTATCTAAAAGTTATTTGAAACCGAATAAAGACTTTGCACATGGCGGTGTGCAAAGAATAATGTTTTATGGGTCATTATACCTTGTGTTCTTATGGAAACTCATTTTTTAAACACTGTATTTTTCTATATCTTTGGTTTAGCAGATAGGCATTTATTTTTGACAGATGAATCCAGCTTTTACAATGCAGAACACTTCTGAAAATTGTATCTTAAATGAATCTTCATAAAAATAAGCTTTTGCATTTGTTGGTTAGAAAATATTTGATGTCAGTGAAATATTCAGTAAATGAACAGGTAAAGAAAAGAAGAAATATACATGAATGTTTATTAGGCAACGTCAAACATGCAAAGGAGAGAAAAGTAAGGATCCTCTGTAATGTTTTTTCTTATGCCCATCACCAAAGAAAGACTGGTAAGTAAGCATCAATCCAAGAATCCAAATGTCCAATGTCCTAAGCAGTTTACAGTCAACACATCCATAGTTGTAACCATAAACCTAGCATTGTGGGGCTCATGGTCCAAATAGGATGATTTTTTTGGAACATACCTGGCATTACAGGTTCACAGATACACAAAGGCAGCCCTGTAGAGGCCTGTACTTCTCCATCCGAGGGCGATCAGTATGGGAGTCCGGTTGGAAAGAAGAGATGTATGAAGAAGATGGACTGCCATCATAGAACCTAGATTCCACTCGAAAGGGAACACACAGAGGAACAAAAAAGGGAACAAAGAAACACTTTGCTGAAGATAGTGGGGATCTAGGTAGTCCTATTAGAAAGATACTGAAGAGGAAGTTCTCATTACAAGAATGGGACCACCAAATACGACAGCCTTTGAAAAAAGAAAGGCAGACATTTCCTATCAGGGAGTTTGAAATCCATGGTTATACCGCATGAAATCAGGTCTCTGCCATACAGATACAGATAGGTGAGATAGAGATAGAGATATATCTGCATAGATGCTTGCTACCTGAAATCTTACTAAGTCTTCCATGGTTTCTAAGGATGCTCAGTGTTTTTTAAGTAAATCACAAAACAAGCAGAGACTGGCCTCTCATTATGAATTTTTACTTTTCTATATTCTGTTCTTGGTGGTAAAAGTAGAAAAGGATTTAGGAGATGCCATGTTAACATTTGCATTAATTCACACTTTCTTTGGAAGTTTAATCCTATCAGTCAGGAAATGCAAAATTTAAGGTTCTTCCATTTTTTTATGTAAATTTGCAAGTCTTCAATTGGCTGCATTTGTAATTACTAAGGAGCACTTATTATTTTATTACCCCATTTTTACAAAATAGCATGTTCAGTTTCCTTTGTAGCACCTAATTGTCATGTAGTTCATGGATTTTGAGCTCAGACTGGCTGCATTACCGTTGCTCAGTACAGAATACTGTTTAAAAGAGTGTACATTTTGCACATCCAAAATGACATGCATGCACAATGATTTCACAACTTACAATGCTAAATGAAGTTATAGAGCAATTGGAGAAAGCAGATTGGTAAGCCAGAAATCTAAAGCTTTTATAAATGCATGAATGTAGTCTCCAATTTATCCGCATCCCAGACCTCTCCATCTTCCCCTGTCTCCCTCTCCTTTGGGGATCTCAATGATCATTATCACCTCCACCAGAGAATATGCTGGAGAAAAAATAAAGGCATGAAATTCAAATCACTGTGTCGCTTTTTAGTAGACCCTTAGAAAGTTTTGTTGGAGAAAAAGTCAAAACTAATAGCTAAACTGAAGTTTGGAGACTGTTAGATTTCATGTATTCATGCTCTTCCTCACTTGCCCATTAGTGCAGATAATTGGAAGTTTTCTTCATTTATCACAGCATACTAAGTGATGCTGTCATTTTTAAGTCAAGACCACAGAAAGAAAACAAGATTTTAAATTACTGCAGGAAGAACCATTTCAGAAATAAACTAAATTACTTCAAGGAAGCCAAAAGAACTAGTTACTAGAACAAGTTATAGAATCTTCCCCTTTGAAGATTTGGAGGAGTTAAGTAAACAACTCCTTAAGTGAAGACCTGCTTGGAGACAGACAAAGCAAACTGTATTTTGCGAACATCCTATTCTCCATTGTTTTATATTATCTTGCTTTTTAAATGGGCAAACTATGGAGTATTTGACAATGAAACATTTGGTTTGGCTTAATTAATGATACACAATTCAACAGTCCCTAATCTTCCCCAAATTGTGATTAAAAAATTATTTTTATTACCTTTAAAATTCAATGTACAGGGACCCTTATCTCCCCATCCACAGAATAGTAATAGTGACCCCAGATGCATACACATACATAAATTGTAAAGGGTCCTCAGGTTGGTTTATTCTGGTTTGTGAATCAGACACATTCTGTGCATATCTTCACAACTGGTGACTTCCAAAGAGCCTGATCTGCTGAACCTGGTTCCCTTGGGTTCCTTTAACAGTAACTGCTAGAACCTGAATATGTTGCAAAAATGTCCCCGTCCTCATAGTCATGCTCACTGTTTGTATGGCTACTATGGAAGCATTCTGTCGATTAACGTAGAGTTTAGTGGTTTCTTGAGATATTAAAAAAAGACACCTCCTCCCCCAAGGACAAACAAAATAAAGAAAGAACTGCTTGGCCATAACATTAATTGGTTTTGTAACTCTAGTGATTTGGCTCTATGAATCCATACTCACTCCACTTCTGGACAGAGAATTGTTATTCTTATCCCATGAAAACTGTGCTTCAATCCAAGTTGCATAAGAAACTTTAGTCTGTGCATATGGGTGTGGGAATATTTAGACCCAAGGCTCACCTGCTTCCCTCTAGTTCCTTTATGCTACTTGGCCACATGGTAAACCATTACGGGTAATAACCAGCCTGTACATTTCCTGAGGGAAATTATGGTGACTCATTTCAATATTCTTACCTAAACAAACATTCATTAAATACCCATTGCTAGAACCAATTGCATGTGAATGTGACAAGGTACCTGCTATACTTTGCTAAGGGCAATACAAGACACTGTGGCAATACATAGGAGACACTTGACCCAGTCTTTAGGGTTTGAGAAGGCCTTATGGAGGAACTGACATCAAAATCGAAACCTTAAAGAAGATCAGGGAAATATCAGGTAGAAAAAGGGAACAGGTACATTTTGGAGAAAGAAAAGAGCTTGTTTGAAGGATTGCACACACAGAAGACAATGTCGGGTTTGAGGAACATTACATGATTCTGTGTGACAGGGACAGGCGAGCAGTGAGACATCGCTAGAGGGATGAGCAGGATCCAGTCATGAAAGATCTTGGATACCATGCTGAAGAACTGGAACTTCATCTTAAGGGAGTTACAGAAAGTCATTAACTGGTTTTAAACAGAGGAGTAACACAATCCAGTTTGTGCTTTAGATGATCATTCTGAAAATTGGTTGTAGAAGAGTGCGGATGGAACTCCTCAGGAAAGATACAACATAATATTGGATTGTAAAAAATAGAATAATTCCCTGAAGCAGGAAGAATTTGAGCTGAACCTGGAATTGGGAAAAGGCTATAAAGGACTGATAGAACAATATGAAGAAGTTTGAGAAGACAGGAAAATGCAAGGACCAAATGTATAAGGAGCAGAATGTAAACACCCCTGCCAAAATGTGAGCCTTGAGAAGGACTGTGGTGCACACTGAGGCTACAAGAGTAATTGAGGATGAATTTAGAGAAGATTGCACACTCTCTAGGTTCTATTCTGAAAGATATGTAGACCCCCTTGAAGAGTCTTGACATGATCCAGTTTTAGAAAAATAACTCAAGTAGTGAGGCAAATGTTATTTTGCAAGACTGTATTGACCTGTGAGCTTTTCAAAGGCAGAGATCATCTCTCATTCACATTTGAATTTTCAGGACCTTATGCCATATATATTTGGTAGGTGCTCAATATATATTCACTGGTTGGTTGATTAGAAACGGATTGGATGAATGGACAGATAAATGAATAAATAGATGAATCACTACAGCTCAAGGATAAATAAGCTTTGGATGAAACAATTTATCAGAACAAGTGAAAAACGTAGGAACAAGTAGAAATCTAAGAATCCTATAAAATAGGCAATGGGACCCTCATCATGCCCTGCGTGGGGTTAAGAGAGAAAATAAATCTTCTCCTCTCTAACGAGCTCTACGTCTCGGCCCTGAATATTATTTCAGTGCTTCTCCAAAAAACTCTGCCATGTGAACTACCTACTGAGACACTGTTTCTTTCAAAAGTATCTCCACAGCTTAAAGTTTACTGCTATGGGTTCCCATTTTCCCTGAGGAATAGACAAGAGATATCCCCCTTGGAATCATTTACAAAACCCCAAAGACAGAAATCAAAGCACAGTACATTTTATAGAGCAAACATGTATTTTTTCCCAGAATTCAGCACCCTTTTTACACCTAAAATAAAACTCTTAGAGCTAGCTCCTTAATTAGAAAGAATAAGTTGTTTCCTTGATTAATTGCACATAGCAGAAAAAAGACCATGTAGGAGGTAATAATTTATGGTAGCAATTTGAGGTGATTTTGTCATAAACTTTCCATGGTTTCATATTGTGGATTTTGGAAAACATAGTACTTTGTCAGAAAGGGAGGGGGGGGTGGAGGAAGTAAAATAAATATTTAAGCCCAAAGAGATCATTCCAACAAATGTTCATTCTTAGATCATCTGTTCTTCATTTCATGATATACATTATAAACAACAGCCTCACTCCAACTCTCACATTGCTGCATACTTTAAAATTCAGCAAATATGTTAGTGCACATATATAATGTATTGTTGTAGTTTGCATTCACAGATAACACTACTAATGGAGTTGTTTGCCATATATATGAATAAGGTTAAAAATCTCAGAGCGAGACTAACAGTCTTGCCACATGGGCAGATGCATAGGAGGACTGTCCTATTTTTGTAGCTCTAGAGACCATTTTAGAATAGATCATTTCTCATGACTCTGTCTCTTTGCTCAATGGGTTACTGATATCTTTGCTCTAAAAGAGCTACATGGATTTACTCACTGCCAAGTGGGTCTTTTGGCTGCTGCTATACCCAGAATATCTTAACTATATAGCAAAGCTTTAAATTATATTTCAGGATGTCAAGTTAACATTTCTTTTTCTGCAACCTGCAGTCAGTCTCCTGATTCAGTTTTCCAAACAGCTGCTCAACTTTTTCTGTCTTTCGGTAGGGAAGCAATATGGCGCCAGGGTTAGCAAACACTTGTCCATAATTAAGGGACTTTTGTTTTTTGTATCTTAAGACTTATTTTTTTAGAGAAGCATTAAGTTCAAAGCAAAATTGAGTAGAAAGGACAGAGATTTCCCGTATGTCTCCTGCCCCCACATGTGGAAAGCCTCCTCCACTATCGACACCCCCACGAGAGCGGTACATTCATTATGACAATGACATACCACTATTATCCAAAGTCCATGGTTTATGTTAGGATTCACTTTTGGTTTTGTACACTCTACGGGTTCAGACAAATGTATAAGGACATGTACCCTCCATTATAGCATCATATTGTGTATTAGTTTTACACTTTACAGAAAATGAAACAAGGAAACCAAAAATAAACACATGCAATATTGTGTTTCAAAAAGCTAAATTTTATTCAGTTTAAATGACTAAATATTATTCTAAAGTCATGTCCTTCCTACTTATTTTTTCAGTAAAATATATTTACTGTAATATGATAATGACAAAATGGAAATAATAGTATTTACTTCATGGAATCGTATGAATATTAAGCAAGATAATCCTTATAAAAGTTGGCACAGTACCTGGCTAATAGCAAATTATTAAAAAAGCTAAATATGATCATTATTATTGTTCCTATTTACTACTTTTTGTTGGTTTTGTTTTTTATTGCTGTTGCTCTTTTCTAGTAAAAAATTGCTTTTTAATCACCTAACTTCAAATAAGAAAAAAGCTTGCAACACTTTGTTAGCTCTTCCTTCTTTGTTTAAAAATAAAAATAAAATAAAATCAACACTCCCGGAAATGACTAGTGGAGGGGGTGTAGATCTGAAAAATACCGCTCAGGCAGTGTGTGACCAAGCATTGGCCTTCTGATTACACTGGCTGTGTGACTATAATCACTTAAGCTCTACGTGGCTGATGTCCTCACTGAACTAGATTGACACAGAGTATCTTGGAGTGCCAACGTGTCGTAATTATAATACCTCATAGAGTTCTTGTGAAAATTAAATGCATTTAAAAATAGAGTATTTAGACAATGCCTAGCATAAAGTGTGTATGTACAATACAAGTGTTAGCTATTAGTGTTGTTTTTTGCTATAGGTTCTATATATGAACAGTCGGTATTTAATCTTTAAATCTTCTATGATGATAGAATCAATTTGTTCTAGGAGCTATGTCTTGGTGATAATATTCTATCAATAACTTTTTCAGGTCCCAGGATATCAGATATGTAGCTGTAGTAAATATAGGGCTGAAAGTCACAAAAATATGGAAAACAAACTAGTGGCATATATCACTTTATAAAATGATATATTTCTTACTTTATATAATTTTCCCATGGAATCACATAGTCCAGTTGTAACAGACCTTTTCATGAAGTACTCATAGTTTTTCACTGGTTATACACTGGAATGAACTATCACAGTAAGTATTAGAGACCCCTTCACTGAACACTTCTATATAACGATCTCTATGTGGATGTTTAACTTGACATTCCTCCCAAATTTGTTGCTTTCTTAGGTGATAAAAGAACAAGCATGTTCATTCCTGCTAAGAGTTTTCATCATGACTGTAATGACCTTAACTATCAGCAATACTAAATAAGATGATTATTTCCTGCTTGAGATAAATGGCTTCATTCATTATTTGACAGCATACTGTGTGCTGGATACTCTACTGGGTGACAGTTTCAGTCTTTACACCTCTCAAATTCAATGGAGAGACAAATGAGGAACCAAGATCTTATAAAACAGGATGTTAAATGAAGGTAACAGGGCCACTCCCAGGTGCTATGTTATCATGGAAGTTTAAGTGTGGAAGTATCAAGGCGGCCTTCCTGGGGGAGCAACATCAAAACTGAGACAGGATAAATAAGCACTAGATAATCACAGGATAAAGCATGGGATAATAATCATTTCCAAAAACAGCTACTCAACTAGCACATACTCCACTTCTCTTGCAGATTTCCCTTCTCCCCTAAGTTGTCCAGTGTCCCTATTATGTCTCTCGCTGAGATTATCCAGGCAAGACGACACCTGCAGTACTCCTTTATTTCTCATAAAACTCCCTTATGCTTTCAAGACAGTAAATATCTGTGGTGACCAGGTAGCTCAGTTAGTTAAGCGTCTGACTTCACCTCACGTCATGATCTCATGGTTTGTGGGTTTGAGTCCCATGTCGGGCTCTGTGCTGACAGCTCAGAGCCTGGAGCCTGCTTCAGATTCTGTGTCTCTCTCTCGGCCCCTGCCCTACTCATGCTCTCTGTCTCTTTCTCTTTCAAAAATAAATAAACTTTAAGAAATTTTTTTCAAGACAGCAAATACCTAAAATACATTTTAAATACCAATTTATAAGGAGCAATGCCAAAGCTCAAGGGGAAATGTTATTTGAAGGCATCAACAAAAATGAAATGACAATATTATCTCAATATTAAGAAAAATCGATCTTTAAAGCAACAAACTATGCCTTTTGCATCTATTAAATTAGAAAAAAATAAAAACAAGCAAAATTGGAAAGATCAGGGACACACATTTCTGGTATTAGTATTCCTTTCTGGTATTCCTCCTTCGGAGATAAAATCTGGTAACACATTGTAAGAGTCATAAAAATGTACATAACTTTTGACCAAATAACCACAGCTCCAGGAATTTAAATTGATGAAATAATTTTTTTTAAAAGCACAAAGGGAAGAATGTTTTATAGGCAAAATTGGTTATGGCAAGAATGTTAATAAAATTCTGATTTTAAAAACAGAATGATTCAGCATGCAGAAAATGAATAAATTATGAAATATTATCTAGAAGGAAACCTGAAGCTATTTAAAATATAGAAACATGGGCGCCTGGGTGGCTCAGTCGGTTAAGCATCCGACTTCAGCTCAGGTCATGATCTCACAGTTGGTGGATTTGAGCTCAGGTCAGGCTCCACACTGACAGCTGAGACTGAAGCCTGCTTCAGATTCTGTGTGTCTCTCTCTGTCCCTCCTCCACTCACACTTTCTGTCTCCCTCTCAAAATAAATAAATAAATATTTAAAAATAAAATTGCATTCAATTAAGAGAAAAAATATGTAATTGTATAACTTAATGACAGGAAATGATTTACTAAATAAGTAAAAATACTTATGAAACATCAAGTAAAATAATTATGTGTTTAATTTTTGGTAAGTTTTACAAACAAATGTCAGTTTTAAATTCCTTTTTACATATAGACATATATACATAAATTGACATAAATGCCTAAGTGTAATCTTGCTACGTACAATAGAAATTTTTGAGCGCTCTTAATTTTTCTGTTATACTTAACAACCTAGTAATGTCTCTAAACCCTCAAACCTTAACACCCATCCTACCATGTTATCCATGTTTTAGAAATTTAGTATATTGTTTTTCCTTATTCTTCCTATATTCTTATAATACACACATATACAATTATGCACAGATATACAACTTGATACAACTATACTTGCATATAGAATATTTCTCATTTTTAACTAAAATATAATGAAAAAGTATATCCATGTCTCTATATCTTCCATTTCTCACTTATATCTTACCAAGTCAATTTATACAGCTCTCATTCACCCGGGTTAATTCTTGTTTGCTGTGACATAATGTGTATGTATCAAGATTTTTGAAATCATAACTCCATTTGTACATTAACTTTGTTTTCATACCTTCTACCTTCTACAAACAAGGCTTCAATGAACAATTTTTATAAATACCAATTAAGTACCAGAGCTTTCGTTTCTGAGAGAGATTATCAGATGTGATATCTTTGGTCAAAAGCATTATGTGTTTTCAGTTTTCATAGATCTTGCCAGATTGCATTCCAAGCTATTGTAATAATTCACATTTCTACTGGCAGCATGTTACCTGTTCTTTTATTTCTTGGCAGCCTCACATATGTAAACTGATGTTTCGTTGTTACGTTAACATTCATTTGCTTATTGTAAATTTAAGCATAATTTCCTTAGTTAGCCATTTGGATTAATTTTTCTAAGAGTTTCCTGTTTACTTTTTATTTTCACATTGAGATAAAACATACATATAGTAAAGTGTACAAATCTTACTTTGTACAGCTGGATGAATTTCTTCATAAGCCTGTACCTCCCAGATTAAGATACAAAATATTAGCAGCATCCCAGATGCTTCTTTGTGTCCCTTCATAAACTTCACACACTGCCACCTCACTCCATCCTCAGAGGGAATCACTGCTCTGATTTCTATCACCTCAGATTAACTGTGATTGGTCTTGAATTTCATGTCAATAGTTCATGTAGTGAGCTCATTATTGTCAAATTTTGTTACTTAGTGTTACATGTATGAGATTCAAGTATTTTGTAGAGGATGGATATAGTTCAGTCTCTTCATCGCTTTTAATATATGAATGTTCTACAATTTATTTGAAATTTTGGATCATTTTGCTTTGAGGCTATTAGGAATAGAGCACCTAAAATTATTTTATGCGTCTTTTGGCAGGTATATACAATCGTTTCTCGTGGGTATATACCTATGACAAGAACTACTAGGTCATAGGGTAGACACAGGTTTAGATACTGCAAAATAGTTTTCCAAAGACTTTGTACTAATTTACATTCTCACAAAGAATACATGTAAGTTCCAGTTGTCCTTTATCCTAGTTCATATGTGGTACTGTTTAGCAGTCTTTTTAATTTGCTGATTCTCGTGTGTGAAATGGGATTTTACTTGGGTTTAGCTTGCATTTCCTCGATGAGTAATGACCTTGAGCTTTTATTCATGTTTTTGTTGGTTTTTATGAAGCCAATTTTTGAAGTGCCTTTTCAGATCTTTTGCCCACTTTGTTATCAGGTTATTTGTTTTTTAATTAATGATATTAATTTATATATTCTGGATTCTTTATATATTCTGGATTCAAGTCTTTGTTGGGTGTGTGTATTACAAATATCTTCTCCCAGTGTGTGGCTTCCCTTTTCTGTCTTTCAGCGGCATTTTTAGAAAAACGGAAGTTCTTAATTTTCATGAAGTTTAATTTATCAATCTTTCATTTTACATTTAGTGCTTTTGTATCCTATTTAACAAAATTATATGCCTCAAGATGATGAAGACATCTTGCTTTCTTCCAGAAGCTTTATTATTTTGTTGTTTCTATTTAGATCTTTGATTTACCTTGAATAAAAATTTTTAAGGGGTCCCAGTTTATTTTTCCCATAGAGATATGTAATTATTCCACCATAATTTATTGAAAATGCCACCCATTTCCCGCTGAATGCAGTGGCACCCTTGTAGTAAGTTAGGTGATCAGATATGGGTAGGATTATTTCTGCACTCTCTATTCTTTTCAATTGGACAAGTTTCTATCCTTAGGCTAATACCACACTATCTTAATTACTGTAGCCTTTTAGTAAATCTTAATATCTGCTAGTGTATGAGTTCTTAAACTTTGTTTTGTTTCTTCAAAATTACCTTGACTCTTCCAATTAACATATAAATTACACACGCATGCACTCACACACATGCGCACATACACCCTACAGGGATTTTAATTGGGAAAGTAATGAGTCTGTAGACCAGACTAGGGAAAACTGACATCTTAAAAATATTGAGTCTTCCATTTCTTGAAAATGGTATATCATTCCTCTATTTAGATTCTCCTTAATTTCTCCTAATAATATTTTGTAGTTTCCAGGGTAGAACTCTTATACATATTTCATGTTGCTAACTTATTCCTAGAAATTTTAATGATTTTTGGTGCTATCGTAAGTGTTAATTATTTAATACTAGAAATACATTAGAAATACAAATAATTTTATATTGACGTTATATCCAAAGACCTTGCTAAATTCATGTAATGTTACAGTTTGTAGATTCTTTTGGATTTTTTGCATATATAATCATGTCAGCTGAAAAAAATAACAGTTTCACATTTCTAATTCTTTCTCTTGCTTTTTTGTGCTGGATAGGACCTCCAGGACAATGGTGAGTAGAAATAGTGATAGCAGACATCTGGTCTTCTTCCCAAACTTGGGGTGGAGGGGGAAACATTCAGTACTTAATAGTAATTATGAAACTATACTTTTTGTATATACTCTTCATCAGGTTAAGGATGCTCCATTGTACTCTTAGTTTTCTGAGAGTTCTTATCATGAATATGGATTGAGATGCTCATTTATTTTTTATCATGCATCTGTTAAGGTGATGAACTAGATTGATTTTTTATTGATTGATATCATAATGTTAAGATGACCTTGCATTCCTTGAATAAACTTCACTTCGTTATGATTTATTACCCTTTTCACATTTTGCCAGATTCAATTTGCTAATCTTCTATGTAAGAATTCACATTCATTTTCATAAGAGATTAAAATCTCTGATTTCTCTTATTGTTATTTTCGGAATTTGATAACTGGATTTATGTTCGTCTAGTAAACCAATAAGTGTTCCCTCTTTCTGGAATCTCTGGAAGGGTTTATGTTAGATTGATACATTTTCTTTAAATGTTTGAGAGAATCCTCCAGTGAGGCCATCCCTTCCTGGAGTTTTCTTTGTGGGAAGATCTTTACTTGAAGATTCAATTTTCTTTAACACATAAAAAACTATTGGGACTTTTCAATCACTTGTCACTCTTGATAAGTTGTTTTTCAAGATATTTTTCCATTTCATTTTCAATGTTTAATTTATTGTTATAGAGTAGTACAAATTATGCTTTATTATATTTTAAATTTAATTTCAAACATCCTAAATGTATGTGATAAATCTTCCCATCCCTAATAGTGATTGTTGTTTTCTTTTTCTTTTATGCCTTTTATTTCTTTTTCTTTTATGTCTTCCTAAGTGTTGACACATTTTATTGAAATATTCAAAGATGCAACTCATATCAGTTAGGTTTCTCCAGAGAAACAGACCCAAAAAGAAATATAGTAGTTCCCCCTTATCCTGGGGGATATATTCCAGGACCCCCAGTAGATGCCTGAAACCATAGATAGTACTGACCAATAAATATACTGTTTTTTCTTACATAGAAATGAGTAAGTTAAATTGGGCACAGTAAGAGATTAATAACAATAATAATAAAATGAAACAATTATAATAATATAGTGTCCTAAAAGTTATGAATATGGTCTCTCCCTTTCTCTCTCAAAGTATATTATTCTTGTGATGATATGAGATAATAAATGCCTACATGCTGAGGTGAAGTGAGGTGAATGACAGAAGTATTGTGTTACAGGGTTAGGCTACTGAAGATATGTCAGAAGGCAGAGCATCTGCTTTCAGGTTGCCTTTGACCATGGGTAAATAAAACCATGGAAAGTGAAACAGCAGATACTGGGGGACTTCTATATATAGATAGATCGAGAGATATGTAAATTCCAAGAAGAGAAATTCCAAGAAGAACCAGTTTCAGTACTAAAATCTGATCAGGATTCTCCAGAGAAAAAGAACCAATAGAAATTGATTCCCATGATTGTGGAGGCTAAGAAGTCCCAATATCTGCAGGCAGCAATTTGGAGACCAAGGAGAGTTGATGGTATAGTTCCCATCTGAGTCCAAAGACCTGAGAACAGGAGAGCTGATCCTGTAATTTCCTGACTGCCTTCAATTCTCAAGGCAGGATGTCCCAGCTTGAGGTCAGTCAATCAGAGAGAAAATAATGCTCCCTTACTCAGCCTTTCTGCTCTCTTCAGGTCTTTTAATGAATTAAAGGCCCACCCACTTGAGGAAGAGCAATCTGCTTTATTCAGTCTACTGATTCAAATGTTAATCTCATCCAAAAAAGCCCTCACAAATATACCCAGAATAATGTTTATTCAAATATCTGGGCACCCATGGCCAATTCAAGTTGACACTTTAGTCATCACACAACTTTTGGCTTTATCAATATTCTTGACTACACCTTTGCTTTCTATCTCATTTATTTTTGTTTTTATATTTATATGTCCTTCTCACTTTCTTTGTCTTTAATTTGTAATTCTTTTTCTAGTCTCTTGAGATAAAAAATTTGTTCACAAATTCTCAACCTTCTTCCTTAATATGTGCACTTAAAGCTTAAATTTTCTCTTTAAGCATTGCTTTATCTATGTTCTATAAATTTTAATATGTCATATTTGTATTGTTTATTTGGTTCAAAATATTTCATAATTTCAATTGGGCTTTCCTACTTGACTCAATGAGCTATTTTGAAAGATGCTGCTTTGATCATTGAAATCCAATTTTTTTTTTTTTGCATATTTTCTAGCTCTGTATCTCTGTTGATCTCTAGCTTACTTCCAATTTGGTAGGAAAACATACTCTGTATGCTTTCAATCCTTTCTTAAAATTTTTTCATGGCTCAGCATACCCTCCCTTTCATTAAGTGTTCCATGACCACATGAAAAGGTTATGTATTCTTTCTTATGTCAATTAGGTCAAATCGGTTATTCATGCTATTCAAATTTGATGTATTCTCACTAATTTTTTCTTACCTCAAACTCCGATTATGGATATGTTTATTTTTTCTTCCATTTATGCCAATTTTTTATTAATACAATTTGAAACTCTGTTACAATCTTCAAACAACTTTAGAACTATGTTTTTCTTCTTTTCGGTATGAAATATGATTCTTACCTTAAGGTCTATGTTGTCTGATATTAACAGTGGCCCCACCTTCTGTAAGTTAGTGTTTTATGTTATTAATTTTTCTATTTTTTAACCTTCCACCTACCAGTGTTCTTATGTTTGAAGTTTGTCTCAGTTGAGTCTTATTTTTCTCAAATACAGTCTAATAGTCTTTGTCTTTTCATTAAAGTTGTTAGGCAATTTACAATTCATGTAATTTTTGGTATTGTTGAAGTCTCCAATTTTGTTATTTGTTTTCTATTTATCCTGTCTCTTCTTCTCTCCTATATTTCTCCTTTCCTGCCTTATTTTGGATTAATCGAGTACTTTTAAAAATTCTGCTTCACCTAGTTCACTAGCATTGTAGTTATGATATTTGGTATTTTTTTCTTCAGTGGTTATCCTAGAGATCAAAATATAGATGCTTAACTTATTACAGTTGAACTTAAATTATCACTTACAGAGTTTCCCAAATAGTGCAAGAACATCGACGAAATTTAACAACAGTTACCTTCTCCCATAACTTTCTGCTGTTATTTTATATCTATATGTACTAAATATTCCACAAGACACTATTATAATTTTTAAACAATAAATATTCTTTTATATCTATCTACACATTTACCATTCTAGTACCCTTCATTCTGTTTTGCATTTCTTTGCTTCTATGTGGGATTATTTTTACTCAACTTGAATGACTTTACTTACATATCTTAATGTGTGCTGGCAACAAATATTCTCAGCTTTTCTTTGCCTGCGAACATTTTTATTTTACTTTATTCCTGGGAATAAACGCATTTGATGATGATATAGTATTCTTTTTCTATATTCATGACTTTATTTGTTAATATATTTTAAAGTATTTTTACATCTATGTTCATGAGGAATATTGATCTGTAGCTTTTTTTTTTTTCCTTATAATGTGTCATCTACTTTTGGTATGAAGACAATGCTGGGCTCAAAATAAGTTAGGAAATATTCCCTCTTCTCTGTTTTCTGAGTTTGTAGAATGTTGATATTCTTTCTTCCTTGAGGGTGTTTGTTCAAATTAACCACTGAAATCATTTATACCTGAGTTTTTTGGGGGGGAGGCGGGAGGAAGCGGGTATAATTCAATTATAGAGTGTATTCAATTTCTTTAATAGATAAGAGGAAATAAGTCTTTCTATTTTGTTTAAAGTTCATCATAATAATCCCTTATTATTCTTTCAATGTCTGTAGAATCTGTAATAATTTTCCCTCTTTTATTCCAGATGTTGGTAACTTGTGTCTTCTCTCTTCTTCATTTGATCTGTCTCTCTATAGTTTATTGACAAACCTACGTAGGTCTTTTTGCTGGAAGTATATTTGTTCTAATATTAAGGCATAACTTCTGGGATTTTCACTGAATCCCCTGAGAATTCAACAACATACTCTAGTTTTGCCAGTCAGGATTCAAATGTGTGTTGCTCAACTTTAACTTCTTTAAGCATGTTTATTATTTTTCTGTTTATATTGTCATATGCCTATTCCAGGAGTTCTAATTCACTGGGGACATGATCTAGTTTTCGAGTACTTCTAAGAGGGAGCATTTCCAAAACTTATGGAGTTAAACAATGCCTCTTATCTAGGCCTCTAGAACGCTGCTGAAAAACCTGGAAGAAGCCTCCCTTTTCCTCACTCTCCCAAGCTGAGGGCTGGAATGACTCAGCCATTTCTCTATTGGTGGCCAGAGAGACCAATCATATTCATGATACGTAGCCAATATTACTCTTTTCCTATAAGCTGCCTGATCCACAATGCTTGTAAATCAAGCTATTTCTCAGGGTTGCTCACTTTACGGTCTTTATCTCAGTGCCCCATGCAGATTCCCAAGTGCTCACTGAGCTCACTGCGGGGGGGAGAAATCCCTTCATTAGTATTCTCTACTAATGTCCCCACAAAACCAAAGTCTTCACCAAACACAGAACACAATAAGCCTCAATGGACATTTAACTGAGAATATGCAGTTAAATCAGTTTGGACAAGGAAGAAAAGATGGTAATGCACCTATTGCATTTTCTTGAAGCCCCTCTCAATAGTAACTTTCACTTTTAAGACATTTCTATATGTCCTTCCCATGTGTCCTTCCTCAAAACTCTTATCTAGAAGAGAAAAGCTACTTTTTTAATATAATCCATGTTGTCGGTTAATTTCATCCAATGAAAGCTATCTGCATTTCAATCATGACCTTTTTTAAGCAGTAACTTAATCTAAAAGCATGTATCTATAGGACTTTTAAGTATAATGACAAGCTGGGGAAGAAAACATTTTCTGTGTGATTCCAATTATAATCATCCTAAAAATGGAATTGCTACATTGTAGGATATGAACATATTCAGCTTTACTAAATATTTTACCAATAGCAGTGTATAAAACTGTTGTTACTTCACATCCTCTCCAACACTTGGGATTGCAAGATATTTAGAGTTGTAGAAGTGTGATGGTGTAAAATAGCAATTCGTTGTGGCTTTGCTTTTCATTATTACTTGTCATTTGGATAACCTCTTCTATGAATTGATTATCCATAGTATTTATATCATTCTAGATTTTTTCTTACCTATTGGTAGACGGTCTTTGAATATTTGGGATATGAATCCTGCACTAAAATACTGCAAATATCTCCTCCAAATCTGTCTGTTGTCTTTTAGATTATATAATAGAGTTTTAGATTAAACTATGTTATATAGTTTTATATGTTAAATTGTCAAATTTATCAATATTTCACTTACAGTTGATGCCTTTTGTTCTTGTATTCTTGTGTCCTAGTTTAAGAAATCTTTTTCTACCTTAAGAATCATGAAGTATTGTCCTGTATTTTCTTATAAAATGTATTTAGTTTTGCTCTTCACATTCAAGACATATTCACATAGAATTTATTTTTGTATGATATGAGATAGAGTTATAACCTAGGGATATAATTATTTTCCCCTTAAGGCAAACCAGTCTTTACAGTCCCATTTATTAAATACTTTTCCCACTGACTCCCTACTGATTATACCATATGCTCCAATATGTATCAACTTTTCTTTTATGCCAAATTATATATATGGTACAAATTATACCAAATATGTATCTACTTCTGGGCTCTTGTCAATTGTCCATCCTGAGTTAACCTCAGAGATCCATGTTTATTGTTAGGAGACTTTGGACTTCTTGAGAAGCAAAGTGATGACTGTCTACCTTTGAACTGGGCTCCAGAAAGGCACAGGCCTGTTGGACACACCTAACTATTAAGAGAAAAGGTGTCACTAATATCATGACATCAAGATCAGAGAGGTATTAATTAAATGTGCTTGACACACAGGGATCTCTGATGATGGGGAAGAGATGACGATATCTCTAGAATTGAGATATAACAACAGCTGACCAAGATGTCCTTTGATTTGTGCATAAAAAGAAATTGAGGGGCGCCTGGGTGGCTCAGTCGGTTGAGTGTCCGACTTCAGCTCAGGTCATGATCTCGCGGTCCGTGAGTTCGAGCCCCGCGTCAGGCTCTGTGCTGACAGCTCAGAGCCTGGAGCCTGCTTCGGATTCTGTGTCTCCCTCTCTCTCTGCCCTTCTCCTGCTCACTCTATGTCTCAAAAATAAATAAACATTAAAACAAATTTTTTTTAAGAAATCGAGATCTGTTAAGGAGAAAGTTGATTTCAGTGCTATAATAGAAAATCATCATTTCCACCCAGTTTCCAGATTGACATTATCAACATCATTTAAAGGGAAGGATAGATCCCTCTGAAGAATGACCCTAAAATGCTGGCACAGGTATGTATAGTAAATATGGCTTCTTTCTTGCTGTAAAGAAACCGGAAGTCACATGCCAGGAAAAAGACTGCTAGGGAGCAAGTAATACCCAGACTTTCTGTGGAGATGCAAAATGCTATCACAGTCCTCTAGTTTGAATGAGAGCTTATGGAAGCCAGGTAATCAACGCAATGATAGCTCAGGATCATCTGATAGTGGGTACAATAAGTCCTTGAGCCTAATCTTTGGTAGTTTCCTCAGGTTCTAAATGTATAATCGATGCAGATATACGCAGCAGCTCACATTAGTCAGGGCAAGAGATATTATGAAAGGAAGTTCCCGAAATTTGCATCCTAGCTAGGGTAAATAATCAGAAGTAATCAAAGTAAATAAATAAGAAGAAATGCCAGATCTCATAAAGAATTGCAGAGATATCCACTGTCATCAAAAATTGAAGGCTACTGTGGTGGCACATCATATCTCTATCAACTCATCAAGGCCTTCACAAACCCAAGGTAGATCATGGCAAATGAGGGTGAACTTCCATAAACTTAACAAGGTCACAGTTACTGTGTACAGTATAATCTCTTTACTGGAGCAGATCAGCATGGCTTCTGGAATTTAATTTATGTAACAAAATTTTCCTAACTATGAAGGATTAGAAACAGTTTAACTTTTCTTTGGAAGGACAACAGTTTACTTTCATTGTCCTGCCTTAGAGCTAGTTAACTCTTATGCTCTCTGCCATATATATATATATATGTATTTTATATATGTATATGTATATGTAATGTACATAAATATATGTGTATATATGTATATGTAAATTTTATATATATATGTGTATTTTATATATACATATATTATGCTCTCTATTATATATATGTATATAATGTGTGTATGGTTTTTTATTTTGATACTACTAACCAGAAAATGTACAATTGATCCTTGAACAATGCAAAGATCAGAGCTGTCAACTCCCCAAAATTCCACATGACTCTGAATCCTCAAAAACTTAACTAGTACCAACCTCCTGTTTTACTGGAAGCCTTATAAATAACATAAAATTGATTAACACATATTTTATATGTGTTATGTATTATATATTGGATTCTTACAATAAAAAAAGCTAGAGATAAGAAAATGTTATTAAGAAAATCATAAGGAAAAGAAAGTACATTTACAGTACCCTACTGTATTTATCGATTCATTTAGTTTCCATCATCTCTTTATTAGATGAATTATCTGTCAGTACCTATTTCAATATTGTATTATATGACACAAAATACTGTAGATGTTAAATATATTGCTAAAACACTAGACATCAAAAATGAAAAGACAATGTGAAAAATTCATATTTGTTTATAGGTATAATGATTCATGCATTTATAATGAAGAAACAGAAATTTGATTGCTTTATTGTAGTCTAGCCTATACACTAATGAAGGAACCGTTATAAAATTTTTATGACATTTGGTATTATAGTCATTTCATAATACAGTATTAGAAATATTGTTTTCTTTTTCAAGAAAAACAACTTACCTGTGATGATAGGCTGATACGCAGTTTCTCCAATCTTGAGAGAATCATACTGTATGATAATATAATTCTTTGAAAGCAAAGTTGTATAACAGTAAGAACACTAAAACATTATTAATTTTATGTTAAATTTCACTCACCTTATACATATGTAAGGATAAACTATCCACTTCCGTACAAGACTTGCACACAATGTTCTACAGGTTGAATACTTAGGCAATGATGATAATAATGACACAAAAATGTTTCATACAGCCCTTGCCATACAGTTATTAGATTTTTACATGAAGACTCACACACACAACACTTAAGCTTATTAACTGTATGCAATGGTGATTTATTTGCTATTCATTAAGTGGAAGCAGATCATCACAAAGGTCATCATCCTCATTGTTTTCATGTTGAATACACTGAGAAAGAGGAAGAGGAGGGATTGGTCTTGCTTGCTATCTTAGAGGTGGAGGAGGTGGAGGAGATGTAAAGGCAGGTAGGAAAGGCAGGCACATTCAATATAACTTAAGCATATAATTTTTTCAGACATTTTGCTTTTTTATTTCTCTAAAAATGTTTCTATACAATACCAATCCTTCTTCCACCATTTGCTTTTGTTTTAGGACCCTGATCATAGAAGGGTCCATGTCATAAGAGAAGTCAAAAGCAGTCTTGAATACTCAGAAACTTTCTGTCAGGTTGTCTAATGGCAATTTGTTTTCCGGCACTGCTTCTTCTACATCTTCCTCCTCTTCGTCTGGCTGTGGTTCAGAAGCACTCATTCTCCATCAAGTCATCTTCTGTTAATTCCTCTGGTATGGTGTCTATTAGCTCTTGAATTTCTACAAGATCTGTATCTTGAAACCCTTCACCTCTTTTACCGTATTCACAATCTCTTTCATGATTTCTTTGATTGGCTCTGTCGTAAATCCTATGAAGTCATGCACAACATCTGGTCACAGTTTTCTCCAGCAGGAATTTATTCTTTGATGCTTGATGGCTTTCACAGCATTTTTTTCTATAGCGATGATGGTGTCTTCAATGGTGTAGTCCTTCCAGACTTTCATGATGTTCTCTCTACTGGGGATCTCCTCCTTAGTGTTGACAATCCTTTCCACAGAGTACCATGTGCAATGAGCCTTAAAAGCCCCTATCACCCCTTGATCTAAAGGCTGAATTAGAGATGTGTTTGGGGCAAGTAGACAGCTTTAACACCTTTGGTACTGAACTCATGGAGTTCTGGGTGGCCAGGGCCAATGTCCAATATCAAAAGAACTTTAAAAGGCAGTCTCTTATTGGCAAGGCACATCTTGACTTCCGGGAGAAAGCATCAGTGGAACCAATACAGAAAAATGTTCTTATTCTCCAGGACTTCTTATACAACCAAAAGACTGGCATCTAATGTTTATCTTTCCCCTTAAAGGCTCAGGGGTTAGCACCTTTGTAGACAAAGGCAGTCCAGATCATAAACCCAATTGAATTGCACGAAATAGTGGAGTTAGTCTTTTCTTTCCTGCCTTCAATCCTGGTGCTCACTTCTTTTTCTTACTAGTAAGTATCCTTTGTGGCATTTTTTCCCCCTAGAATAGGGAAATTTTGTCTGCATGAAAAGTCTGTTCAGTCAGATATTTTTCTCCCTAAATGACTTTCTTTTTTTTTTTAATCTTTTTAACATTTTTATTTATTACTGAGAGACAGAAAGAGATAGAGCATGAGCATGGGAGGAGCAGAGAGAGATGGGGAGACACAGAATCTGAAGGAGACTCCAGGCTCTGATCTGTCAGCATAGAGCCCAATGGGGGGCTCAAACTCACAAAACGCAAGATCATGACCTGAGCTGAAGTCGGATGCTTAACCCACTGAGCCACCCAGATGCCCCTCTAAATGACTTTCTTAATGGCATCTAGGACTCATCTGCTGACTCCTCATTGGCAGAAGCTGCTTCTTCTGTTATTTTAACATTTTTAAAACCAAACCTCTTTCTAAAATTATCAAACCATCCTTTGCTGGCATTAAATTCTCCAGCTTCAGATCCTTCACCTTCCTTTTGCTTTAAATAACATATAATGACTTTGCTTTTTCTCAACTAATATTAGAGTGTAAAAGTATGCCTTTCTTATAGCAGCCCTGCACCCACATAAAAGTTGCATTTTCAATATGAGATAAAAAGAGATTTCACAGAGTACAAGGTTTTCACGTCTGTTGGCAAAGCTGCAATGATGGCTTCATGAATTGTCTTTTCTTTCTTTTTTTTTTTTTTTTTTTTACAATGGTTCTTACACTGGGTTCATTTATTTTGAAATGGTGGGCAATCACAGTTACAGATTTCAGTTTATGGGTACATATCAAGCAATTCAACATTTTCTTATAACATTACTTTTCTCTGCCTCTCGGGAGAACTTCTAGCATCGCTAGTGGCCCTTTGTATATGTCTCCTGGTGTTATTCAATGTTTACATTATTACACTAAACATAGTGAAAAATACGTGAGAATTGTGAGAGATCACTTTTTACTGCAATATGCAGTTTACGTGAGACGAAGTGCTCAGGTGAAGATGATTAGCCTCACATGACATTCTAAGCAGACACTTGTAACACCTGAGCTTACCTCAAAAGCAACGGGAGGTGTCTAGGAAATTATTATAGTAGCACAGTACATCCTGTAGTTAAATTTATGCAGTTATGATATGGCATCTTCACATTTCTTTACACTTTTCTCAACTGTGAATGGTGTCATATAAGATCTGTAAGTATTTATAGTGCATAAGTTTTGATTACCTTTTTATAATAGATTCATATGTATTTTATGAAAGGAAATGATAAAACAGACTAGTATCTACATATATTTATGCATTCATGCCATACCATTTTCTTAATTTTTTTTGACATTTCTAGGCTATGTGGTTCATCTGTGAGTTTTTTCAAATTACAAGTCCCCAACATATTTCCAATATTTTGTATGAAAAACATTTGTGTATGAGCGGACCCATGCATTTCAAACACATGTTGTCCAAGGGTCAACTGTATATGGTAAAAGGATTTCCCATTTTATTTCCTAAGTTTCCATGCTTCTATGCATGGGTAGGCTAATTGTATCTAGAGCTTTGTAATAAATTGACCAAATCTTTCATTTTTTCCTCCTTCAGCAGATGTTAAAACACATGGCATTCAGATGTGAATTTTCCTCTGACATACAATAATCTTCAGACATGACGACTGAAATAAGAACTTTTTCATGTTTCCATTTCATAAAGGAAAGGCATTATAAAACTTCCCAGCCATTTGAAGCTCTTCTATACAATGAAACGAGTAAAATGCTGTGGGTTTAGAGATTGCTAGTTGATTTCAACATACGGTTGAAGCTATCATAACCACCTTATTCTGATTATGATATTTCTGTTACTATATTCTTTAAAACATCAGTCCTGAAAGATAATGAAAACCTTTTAGCAATGCATTCTTAAACTCTCCCATGCCTAATATCATAATAATAACCTGCTTGAACTCAGAACTCAAGCTTCGTTTAATTCCTTGATGTACCATTTTAATTTCCTATACCTGTTTTGTTAACCTGTCAGGAGTTATGAAACAGATAACATAGAAAAGATGAG
The DNA here is from genome assembly GCA_030068075.1 of Paguma larvata. Taxonomy (NCBI): domain Eukaryota; kingdom Metazoa; phylum Chordata; class Mammalia; order Carnivora; family Viverridae; genus Paguma; species Paguma larvata. Next base: position 74,928,166 of record CM057823.1, read on the forward strand.
CATTAATAATCCATTTTTATAGATGTGCTTCTCTCTACTTCATGAGCAGACTTAATCTCATACAACTTTCTTTAAGAAACCTCATTTCTATGAATTAGACACCAATATTATGCCTGTCTTATGCAAAAAAGTGCATTTTTTCACCAAAAGTTTACTCATCTAGTTATTTCCCATTTCACAGTTATAGTATAATTGATCTGACTATCTAGGTGATATCTTTGGATCTAAGAAAGTCAGAGTGATAGGTAATGGAATAAATCTTCAAAGATACAGGCCAAGACATATGAGTCAGACTTGTAAACTGATTGTTTAAGATAATGGCTAGGAAAATAACAAGAACAGATTTCACCTAATTCGTAGTTTTTGGAGACTATTGGTAATTATTAATAACTGTTAGTATAACAACAAGTCCCTCAGAGAGGATGGACATATTATACTTAGGAAATCAGTGATGTCATAAAATGAACACACACTTTTTGAAGCTTGGACTCCACACTTCAATCTATCACGTGTTAACTGTGTGATCTCGGAGAAGTCATTGAGCCTCAGTGTCACCATCTGCAAACTGTGAGTAGTAATACCTACCTCAGAGAATTGTGAAAATTAAGTAATGAAAACAAAATATCTAGCACATCATAAGGGCTCATTGAATGTTAGTTGTTTTTTTTTTTTTTTTTTTTTTTTTACAAAAATCTATTTTAACAGAAAAAATCCTGCAAATGAAAGGGTTGGTCAAGATGATTTCTTAAAACCCTCCAGTTCTATTTCTGATTCTATGATTATAAACAAAGACAGAAGAATCAGAGAAACAATTCGTGCTTGGCTCTTATGTACATGTTCAAATGCCACCATATATCCCATCTACACCATGGTGCTCTCCCAAACTGTTGGTTTCAGCTTATACAGAGCAATTTGACCATGTAGTGTATTCACTAGACCACTGGGACAAGAACAAGCATTCTAGTTAAACAGACAGACTTTTCCCGGATTGGAATTACAGTCCCTAAATTCAAACTTAACTCCCAGGATATATCCTTTTCCAACATGCCTGAGAACACAGACTAATCAAATCCATATATCTCCTACCTTAAGGGAGACTCTGCTAACAACTTTGTAAATACTGCTTTATACAAATCTTAAAAGTCAAGTTTAACAATAAAATTAAATGCATACTCATGGGAGATGCTGATGGGAAAAATGATAATGAGATTGCCTCTAGGCCACCTCCTGATGGAAAGTTTTTAATGGTTCTATCTGGATTTACAATTGTTTTTGTTAAAGCCCATTCCGTTCCTCTTATATTGTTTTTGAGGGTTTTTTTTTTTTTTAAGCTAGAGGATAAGGGCAGTATAGCAATTATGTTGTATATGAGATTACTTGATATTTCATTGGGTGCCATTGGGTGTATGTTTTAAAGAGAATTGTTTTTTAGTGCCTTCTTAACCTGGTTTGAATTCTAATCTCTTCAGTGCTAGTTAAGTGACCTTCTACGAAGGCTTACCTTCTAAATCCTCAGTGTCCTTATTTGCATAAATATGGAATCACAGGAAATTAGTTCAGAAAGAATAAAGTGAAAATAGTGTGGGAGGTGGCACAATGTTCTTGCTTCCCATTGCTGGTTTTCCTCTATATTGCCATCATGAGAATCCAACAATGACTAATAAAGAATATTCTCTCATCTCCTGCCTTCATTTATATCTTTTACAATTTTCTCTGTTGCTTCCATGTTCCAATACCACTAAACAGACAGCATCAATGAAAGGCAAATAAAAACTAACTTAAAGGAAATTAAAGAGTCACGACAATTAAGTGCAACATGTGATTCTGGATTGCATCCTGAAATATAATGGGCATTCGTGAAATTCTTGCTAAATATAAATTAAACCTGTAGCTGTAAAAGTACTTTATCAAGCTTATAAATAGTACTTTATCAAGGTTGTGATCATAGTAATAAAGTTATCTAAGATAATGTTCTTGTTTTAGAGAATACACACTAAAATATTTAGGACTAGAAAAGTATTACATGTGCAACTTACTTTCAAATGTCTCAGTAATGTGTGTGTATCTGTGTGTGTGTGTGTGTGTCTACACACATACATACATATATGCCTACATATCGTCAATTCTCATTTTTCATGGGTTCCATATTTGCAAATTTGTTTACTCACTACAGTTTACTTGTATCCATAAAACACTTGTGGCACTTTTGCAATCATTCATGGGCGTACGCAGTGCATTGAAAAATTGGAGTCACTGAGTACACTCTTCCCAGTTGATGTCAAACAAGCGATGCTCTGCCATCTTCAATTCTCATACTGTAAATAAGTGCCCTTTTCACAGTTAATTTAATTTTTTGCATTTTTTGGTTTTTGTTGGTGATTTTACTGTTTAAAATGGCCACCAACATGCTGCTGAGATGCTGTGTAGTGTTCCTAAGTGCAAGAAGGTTGTAATGTGCCTTACAGAGAAAAGAGGTGCTTAGATAAGCTCCTTTCAGGCATGGGCTATAAGTGCTGTTGGCTGTGAGTCCAATGTTAATGAATCAACAGTACACGTTTTAAAGTGTCTTAAACAGAAATACACATTAAACAAGATTTCGTATTGATCAGTTGAGGGAAACGTTGTGGGCAGAGGCTCATGGGAATCTAATCCTGTATTTCCCCCAGGACCTCAGTATTTGTTAATTCAGTGTTTGCTGTGACTTTATAGAACAAACCTACCATGGATAATGACAATATAGAAAGAGTGGAAATGAGAGTGAATGATAAAGGAAAAGCAGTAAAAATGTTAATTTGGGGAATCTGAAGGGAGACTATAGAGGAATTATTTCTATGTAAGTCTGAATTTTTAAATGATGTTTATAAAAACCCTATATCCTTGGCCTAGAACCCTTTTTCATGTCAAGAATAATCTAAGGACACTGGAAGAGGGTGAGAGAGGCTAAGCCAAGAGTAGGATGCTGAGAGGCAGGCATCTATTTACACAGGGTGGCCGTGGCAGCATGATTAGGAGGGGATAGTCATGGTCAGAAAAGAGAAGAGATACAAAAGATGTGTAGATTCCCAAATGTGAGAAGAATCATGGAGTCTGAAGTCACTCAGATTTGCAGGAAATTGGGAAGCAAGATTCGAAATGGACTAGAGGAAAAACTTCAGGTTTAAAAACCTTAAATGATTCAAGGTCTTTGGAAATTCTGCTTTTATGGATACTGCTTACATGGCAATGGGTCAGCCTGATAGCTTTAGAAGAAGCAGGTAGTACCAGATACCTTCTTCCTCTGCATTCATAGTCATCTTTTCTCAACATTATAATTCTTCCAAAGTCATTTGTCAAAACCTCTTTTGGTAAAAAATGAAGTAAAAAAATAATTGATGAACAACAACAAAAACCATCTGTTCCATCTGAAGAAAAATGTTTATTTGTGTACTGAAATTGATATATGTGTTTATTTGGTTATGTGATTGGGAGTGGCTTTTTGCTTGTTTGTTTAGAAAATAGGTACAATTAACAATATATCCTGAACACATTCTTAAGTGTGTTTGTTGCTAGAGTGTAACGCATGCATAAAAGAGTTCATAAATCATAAGCATAAAGCTTAATAACTTTTCACAAAGCGATCAACAGAGAACATCATCAATACTGCAATGGTCATTTTCTTCCTTCCCATTCATTATTTCCCCTAAGGGCACCACTATCCCAACTTCCACAAAGAGTTTTGTCTATTTTTGAACTTTATATAAATGATATTATACTCTGTATACTCTTTCTTAGCTGGTTCCTTTTTTTTAATATTTATGAAAGTCTTAATTCTTTGTTCTTTCTCATTACTATACAGTATTTTATTGTTTGGAGACACCAAAATTTATTTATGAAGTCTACTATTGAAGGATATTTGGGCTATTTATAGTTTGGGGCCATTATGAATAGTAATACTATGTGCATTCATGTTCTGGCACACATTGTCCATAGGGCTTAGACTTAGTTGTGAAATTGTTGGGTATATGTATATTCAGGGTTGAGCTTTAATCTATTAAATAGTTTTCAAACTTGTTAAAGCAGTTTATATTTTCACCAGAAGAGTATGAAAACTGTCCTGGACAACTATTTATTATTACTTTCTATCTTTATTTCATTATATTCAGAGAATATGCTTTGAAAATGTCCACATTTCAAAAGGTAAATAGTTTTTGTGACCAAGTACACAAACAACTATTTAAAATATTCTAAGGACATAAAATAATCGTAAAATCTATGTTTGTTTATACATACACACACTCACAAAATTGAGACCTGAATAACTTTGGATAGGTAGCATATTCCTAGATACAGAGACATTATCATATAAATGTCAGTCTTCCCTCAAACTAATATGTAAATTTAATGTATTTCTAAATAAGTTAGAATAAGGGATTTATGTTATATGAACATAATATTTTTAATTTAATATACAAAAGCAATTACGAAAAACTGATAGTAACTAAAAATTAAAAATAAAATAGTAAAGGGATGCTTGTCCTACTAAACACGATGCATTATTATCAATTTACCATAATCTTAATAGAATATATTGGCAGAGAAATAGTCAAATGGGAGAAGGTAGAGTCTACAAAAAATAATCAGGAGTTGGATGCTTAATGGACTGAGCCACCCAGGTCCCCCTGCATAATGCTTTTGAGATTCATCTCTGCTTCAATATGGATCAGTAGTTTGTTCCTTTATTATTACATAGTAGTATTCTAGTATATGAATTTACCACAATTTATTAATATGTTTATAAGTTGATGGGCATTTGAGTTTTTTCTTCTTTTTGGCTATTACAAATAAAACTGCTGAACTGGGGCACCTGGGAGGCTCAGTTGGTTGTGTGTCCGACTTTGGCTCAGGTCATGATCTTGTGGTCCGTGGGTTAGAATCCCACATTGGATTCTGTGCTGACAGTTTGGAACCTGGAATCTGCTTTGGATTCTATGTCTCCCTCTATTTCTGCCCCTCTCCCACTTATGCATGCATGCTCTCTCTCCCTAAAAAGAACAAGCATTAAAATGAAAACAACAACAACAACAACAAAAACTGTGCTGAATGTGTCTGACTCCCAGATAAATTCATGCAACTGGAAACCCAGTACACATACCTCTTCTCCTTTGAGCATTGTCTCCCTACCAGAATCTGTCAGTTTTTGTTCACTCAGCAGTGCTTTCAAGCAACCTGCTTTTTGCATTTTTTTGTATTATGTATTTGTATTACGGTTATTTTTTACTTGAGAGAGAGAGAGAAATCTCATGAGTGGGGAGAAGGATAGAGGAAGAGAGAAAATCCCTAGGAAGCTCCACACACAGTTCAGAGCTTGATGGAGGACTTGATCCCACGACCTTGGGATCACGGCCTGAGCCAGAATCAAGAGTTGGATGTTCAACCGACTGAGCCGGCCAGATGCCCCTATAGTTCTTTTTTGATCTGTTAATAAATTAGTTTGCCACTACCTAAAGTATTTATTCTCAGAATGATGGTATTCCTGATGATGATATTATTTCACTTTCATTTATAATTTTATTTGTTTAATACACATTTTACCAAAGAGACAACTCCCACATATACTATTTAATTACCCATGGGTACAGTTTATATTGGAATGACAGGATAAATGCTTGATTCTGTCTTTTTATTTACTCAGTTTTCAGAATAATGAATTGAATTCTAGTTATCCTCAGAATGTAGGATTCATTCTACATTCATTCTAAAAATATGTAACTATGATAAATAGCTAATAACCTTCCAATACAGAAAGTACCAGGTCCAAATGGGTTCACTGGTGAATTCTACCAGACATTTAGGAAAGAAATTATACCAATTCTCTATAATCTCTTCCAAAAGATTGAAACAGAAGAATGCTTTCTAACATTTTATGAGGCCAGCATTACCCTAATACCAAAACCAAGTATGATAGAAGGAAAAAACCCTATAGACTAATGTCTGTCATGAACATACATGCAAAAATCCTCAACAAAATATTAGCAAATCGAATCCAATAAGATATAAAGAGAATTATATATTATGACCAAATGGAATTTATCCCAGGGATGCAAGCCTGATTCAATATTTGAAAATCAATTAATGAAATCCATCACATCAATAAATTAAAGAAGAAAAATCACAAGTTCCTATTAATAGTTGCAGAAAAAGCATTTGACAAAATTGAACACTCATTCATGATAAAAACTCTCAACAAACTAGGAATAGAGAACTTCCTCAACTTGGTGAGGAGTATCTGCAAAAAACCTAGAGCTAATTGTGAGCAACTTGAAGCTTTCTCACTAATATCAGGAACAAGGCAAGGATGACCCCTCTCACCACACTTTTTCAACATTATACTGTAAATCCTAGCTAATGAAGACAAGAAAAGGAAAATGTTATGAAATCATGTCTTTAAAGATATGCACTGAGTTTTAATACACTGCAATTCTTATTCTTACTGAAGTTCAAAATTTCTATCTTTGGATAGTGTACTCTTCTTCAAGATGGCTTCTATAAATATAATATAATCCTAACTATTTTTAATAGTTCTATGCTATCTGGTATATGAAGACACTACATGCTCATTTTGTTCATCAACTTTTTGACCAGAATCAGTTAAGTTTCTAGCAAGCACCACCTCTCCATACTTTTATTGGGGCCCTATTGATGCTCTTTCCTGTTGGATTGTTTCTAGACCTTTTCAGTGGACTTTTAGGACACACACACACACACACACACACACACACACACACACAGTTAAAAGAACACCTCATATGTTTTTAATGATATTTTCTATTAAAATTCAGAACAACTCTGCTATGTATTTTTTCTTACATTCTGAGAATCCTGTAGAGCCATAGGAAATGTTATAATTAAAATATCTTATTATTATTCATTTGTTTTACTCTATACATGTGAGTTTTATAAGAATACTACTACTACTAATTATGATTACTGGAAATATTAAAACCTTTTTTATATGCCATCTTACTCTTTATCTCTTTATAGTTATAATACATCTACATGTGAGATTCTATAATCTCCGTTTTAATCCTTATTTAGAATTAGTTCTATATGTATTTATATATTTATTTATTACCATCAGTCCTTATGTAAATATCTCTTTGGTCATTATGGCTGCTTTAAGTTCCCTTTCTAGCAGGTTTCTTCAGAAGTTCTCATGGGAACAATAGTCCCTAAATTCTTGGTTATTGATAACAGCTAGTGCTTTTTAATTAAAGATCCCTTTCACCAGGCGGAAATTACTTGGTTAACATTGTATTTCCTTGACTACATTAAATATTTTACTTTATTTTCTTCTGGCATAAAGATATGACAAAAAGTCTGATAATATACTTTTAAATTTTTTATAAGTCATGTGCTTTTTTCTCTTGAACACCAACAGTCATACTTTTTTTATTTTAAGCCTAATAATTTCACTAGAATATCTTGGTTTGTTGCTCTGAGTCTATTTTCTTGAGTACACATGCTCCTTCAATATATAGTTGCAAAAAAATTTATTATTATTATTATAGGAAAGTTCTTATTTTATTTATTTTTAATTAATTTATTGTCAAATTGGTTTCCATATGACACCCAGTTCTCATCCCAACAAGTGCCCTCTTCAGTACCCATCACCCTCTCTCTCCCCTCCCATATCCCCCTCAACCTTCAGTTTGTTCTTAGTATTTAAGAGTCTCTTATGTTTTGCCTCTCTCCCTCTCTGTGGCTTTTTTATTTTTCCCCTCTGCCTCTCCCCCATGGTTTTCTGCTAAGTCTCTCAAAATCCATCTATGCGTGGAAACATATGCTATCTGTCTTTCTCTGACTGACTTATTTCACTCAGCATAATACCCTCCAGTTCCATCCACGTTGCTACGTGTGGCCAGATTTTATTCCTCCTCATTGCTGCATAGTATTCCATTGTATATATATACCACATCTTCTTTATCCATTTGTCAGTTGATGGACACTTAGTCTCGTTCCATGATTTGGCTATCGTTAAAAATGCTGCTATAAACATTGGGGGTACACCTGTCCCTATGCATCAACACTCCCATATCTCTTAGGTAAATTCCCAGCAGTGCTATTGCTGGGTCATAAGATAGTTCTAGTTCCATTTTTTTGAGGAACCTCCACACCATTCTCCAGAGCGGCTGCACTGGTTTGCATTCCCACCAACAGTGTAAGAGAGTGCCTGTTTCTCCACATCCTCACCAGCATCTATAGTTTCCTAATTTGTTCATTTTAGCCACTCTGACTGGTGTGAGGTGGTATCTTAGTGTGGTTTTGATTTGTGTTAGGAAAGTTTTTATATCTTAGTTATGTTGCTTTTCCTTGTTAGGACTCCTCTTATCCATATATTGGATTTATTTTTGGCCTATTTTTAAATATGTTACTATCTGAAATCTTTTTGTTATTTTCTTTAGATTTAAAAAATTCTTCCTCTTTTTCATCATTTATATTTAAAGATAATTTTTGTTTTGTTAATTCACTCCTATTTCCTGCTAAGTTAATTTTTATTTCTAAAATGATTTTATATCTTTTTTCTAATTTGTTAAATTTGTCATCTCAGTTTTGGATTCTTATAATATTGAATTATACTTGTTTCTTCATAATTTGTATATTTTTTAATGTCTTTAGCTTGTTTTGAAATAGTACTTTAATGTTTTTTACTGTCTCTTGAAAATGTCTTTCTAGGAAGTTTTTATTATCTATAGAGATGTCATTCGGGTTCTTATTCTTTATTTATTTATTTTGAAAGAGAGAGAGAGTGGGGCAGGGTCATAGAGAAAGGGAAAGAGAGAATCCCAAGCAGGCTCTGCATTGTCAGCACAGAGTCTGTCACGGGGCTTTATCCCACAAACCTTGAGATCATGACCTTAGCTGAAATCAAGAGTCAGATCTCTAACCCACTGAGCTACCCAGGAACTCCTCTTCTTCTTTTTTAGGCAGTATTTTTTAATGGGATTTGATTTCAGTAATTTAATTTGCTCACTATAATATTAATAATTTCAGTTCTTCTGAATTTTTATGAGGAGTCTGGCTCACTTGGCTTTCTGCTTTCACAAAATTTCCTTTTCTGCTTTTGTATAGTGTTAAAAATATGACATAATGCTTTCTAAGATTTCCTGGCTTCATTCACTCTGTTCATTTTTTCTTTGGACTCTTCTCTTTTCTTTGTCCCTCTTATCCCAGTAAGTATCAGTTTTTATTTTGTTCCCATTATTTTTCCTCAGTTTGTGACCTATCCTACAAAAGAGCCCCTGCTAATTCAATTTCAAGAGATCACAGGGGCTAGACTGCTCCAAACTCTCTAGTCCCGACCATGGCTCTTTGTGCTTATATACTACTAAAGGTTACAAAACCCTTCCTGGATGTAGCTACTGTTCTTTAACTGGCCTCACAAAGTTTAAGGTGACTATTCTGTATTATACTATTCTTAGATCATTAAGGTGTAATCTGGCTCCTCTCTGCTTTCTCTCATACGAATGTCAATAACATTTAGATCTCATAGTTGTTGGTGGTCTGTTTGTATCTGTATTTGGGGGTTCACTTGTTATTGATTTTGTTGTAAATATTTTGGTTTTGTTCTCTAGTTACTCACTTGGATTGCTCTTGTGTAAAAACTCAGAAATAACCAAAAGCTGTGCTACTGCCATCATTTTCTTAAAATCCAAATTTTTTTCCTTCTTAAAAGACCTGGCCAGAGCACCTGGGTGGCTCATTTGTTGAGTGTCTGACTTTGGCTCAGGTCATGATCTCATGGTTTGTGAGTTCGAGCCCCAAATCGGGCTCTGCACTGACAGGGCAGAGCCTACTTGGGATTCTCTCTCCCTCTCTCTCTGTCCCTTCCCTGCTTGCCCTCTATCTCACTCTCTCTAAGAAATGAATAAAATTAAATTTTGTAATGGATATCCTTCTTTTAAAAGTAGAAAACATTATGCAATGTAAGATAAGACGAATACAAAAGACTACATAGTATATGAATTCATTTATTTAAAGTTACAGAAAAGGAAAAACGAGAGAATAGAAAGATTAGTGGTTTTCAGGAGACAGTGGATGGGTACAGGAGGTAAAGAGAACTATCTGAGGTGATGGAAATGTTCAGTATCATCGTTGTTACAGCATCTTGGATACACATGTTTATCAAACTCATCATATATTGCATTTAAAATTGGTGAATTTTATTGTATATAAATTACATAACAATAAAACTGGTTTAGAAATAGAGGAAAAGCCATGGAGTACTTGGGTGGCTCAGTCAGTTAAGTGTCTGACTTTGGCTCAGGTCATGATCTAGTGGTTTGAGAGTTCAAGCTGCAAGTTAGGCTCTGTGCTGACAGCTCAGATCCTGGAGCCTGCTTCAGATTCTGTCCCCTTCTCTCTCTGCCCCTCCCCCACTCATGTTCTGTTCCTCAAAAGTAAATAAACGTTAAAAAAAAAGAAATAGAGAAAAAGCCAGACTTCATGTACTTCATACTGAAGAAATCCAAACCACTTCCGCAATTGCCAAAGTTCTTGGATGTGAGTCTGAGTAAGCCTCTTGATCCAGCTTTAATTCAAAGGAAATATAAAAGACAAATGGTCGAGTTAAATTGAACCAATATTATAAAATCAACAAGATCCCGATTATGAAAACTCTACAGATCAAATAACCAGGATTCTTCAACAGACAGTTTTTACAGACTTAAGACATATCAAATTGGGGGGTTGGGGGAAGCAAGCTTGATCTATAGTGTATAAGGAGGGGCACCTGGCAGCACAAAGCAGAAGATAATATTTGCAAAAGACACGTCAGGCAAAGGACTGTTATCTAAAATATACAGAACTGTTCAAATTCAACAATAAGAAAATGAACAATCCAATTTAAAAATGGACAAAACACTTCACCATAGAAGATATATAGATGCCAAATAAGAATATTAAAATGTTCAGAGGCACCTGGGTGGCTCAGTTGGTTAAGAGTCTGACTTCAGCTCAGGTCATGGTCTCTCAGTTCGTGGGTTTTTGAGCCCTGCATTGGGCTCTGTGCCGACAGCTCAGAGCCTGGAGTCTGCCTCTGATCTTATGTCTCCCTCTCTCTCTCTGCCCTCCCCTGCTTGTTCTCTCTCTCTCTCTCTCTCTCTCTCTCTCTGTCTCTCTAAAAATTTTTTTAAAAATTTAAAAAATGTTCAACCTCCTATGTCATTAAAGAATTACAAATTAAAACATGTGATTCCATTACACACCTATTAGAATGACCAAAATCCAAAACACGAGAAACACCAGTGCTGGTCAGGATGTCGAGCAACGGGAACTCTCATTCATTGCTGGTAAAAATGCATAATGGTACAACCACTTTGGAAGACAAGTTTCTTGTTTCTTACAAAATTAAACGTTACTTAGCAAACACAATGCAGAAATTGTTCCCCTTGGTGGTCAACCAAATGAATTTAAAACTTATGTCCACACAAAAACCTGCACAAAGATGTTTATGGCAACTTTATTCATAATTGCCAAAACTTAGAAGCAACCAAGATGTCCTTCAGTAGGTGAATGGGTGAATAAACTGCAGTACATCTAAATACTAATAAAATATTAGTCAGCATAAAAAGGAAACGAGTTATCAGGTCATGGATAAGACAGGAGGAATTTCACATTTTTAATGTAACTGAAAGAAGCCAAACTGAAAAGGCGACATACTGTAAGCTTCCAACTATGTGATATTCTGGAAAAGGCAGAACTACGGAGACGGTAAAATGATGGGCGGCTGCCGGGAGTAAAGGGCCAGAGAGGGATGAATAGCCGAGCACAGAGGACTGTTAGGGCAGGGCAAGTGTTCTTTATGATTCTATAACGGTAGATACACATCATTATACATTTGTCCAAACCCATAGAATATATAACACCAAGAAGGAGCCCAAATGTCAACTATGGACTTCAGGGATAACTAAAGGAATGCATCCCTGTGGTGCGGGATGTCAATCGTGAGTGAGTTGGTGGGGGTGAGAAGGGAGGGAGGGGCAGGGGTTATACGGCAACTTTCTTGGACTTTCCACTCAATTTCGATATGAATCTAAAACTCCTCTAAAAAATAAGTTTATTATTTTTTAAATAATATAGATTATTATTATAGATTTATAGATCTATAAATTGTATAGATAATTTATAATCTATATAAAGATATATAATCTATCTAAAGATAGATTATAATTATAGATTTTACTGACATGGATACACACTGTGTTGTGACATATACAAACAGTGTGTCCAGGAAGACCCAATTTGTTTAATAAAAACTATGTTTATGAGAAAATAAAACACAAAGCAACACAAGAAAGTGGTTAAGAGTCAGGATAGTGGTTACTTGGGAAGGTTGAGAAGCACTCTTGTTAGAAAGGGCTATATGGAGGGTCTTCCCAGTGGCAAGAGAGTTCTATTTTCTCCCTTGCCTTGTATTTACGAGATATTTATCTTATAAATAACTCACTAAGCTTGAGGTTCTCCAAGTTTGGTCCCAGATACACAGCATCAACATCACCTGGAAACTTGTCAGAAATGCCCATTTGCAGACCTTGCCTAGGCCTACTGAATAGGAGACTCTTGAGATAGGATGAGAAATCAGTGCCTGGACAGTCTGTCCAGGTGTTCAGATGCAGGTAAAATTGGAGAATCATTGCAGTGAGCTCTACATTTGTTCAGGCAGTTTGCTGATTCTCCATTTTATTTTATAATAAGAAGGTTAAAACGTGTTTTTTTTTTCTTTTTAATTGCTGAGTAAAGTGTTTTTTGGAAAGTCAAGGATGGGTGACACCTGGGTAACTCAGCCAGTTAAGCTTCCGACTTTGGCTTAGGTCATGAGCTCACGGTTCGTGGGTTTGAGCCACACATCAGGCTTTGCACTATTGCGGAGGCTACTTGGGGTTCTCGCTCTCTCTTTCTCTCTTTCTCTCTCTCTGTCCCTCTCCCACATGTGCTCTCTCTCTCTCCCTCTCTCTCTCTCTCTCTCAAAATAAATAAACTTTAAATAACTTAAAAAAAAAAGAAAGGAGGTCAAGGGGGGAAACTTCTATTATATATGTAGCTACAAGTTTTATATGTTGATATGGTAAGAATATGAAAGGACGTACATCAGATGCTTAGCATTGACTAATGCAGGGAAGTGGAATTAAAAGAGATAATTTAACTTTTTTAAATTTCTGTCACTGATTTATTAATGTGAGTTGAATATCACTTTCATAGCTTAGAAAAATTATAAGATTTAAAAGATTAAAAACACAAACACAAAAACTTTAAATTACGCATTTTCTAAATTGTCTTTCCTATATTATGAGTATCCTTCCTGATGTTAATAGGCATTCCAAGTAAAATGCTCAGTAGTCAAATGATGTCTAGAGGATATCTTAGAATTACAAAATACAAGTTAGTATTCTAAATGTTACAAGAGTTCTCCCATGTTTAACTTTACCCAGTATTTCCCATTTAAGAAAAAAAACTATGAATGCTTTCTTCCCAAAATTCCTATTAGCACCTAGCAGCCATGGTGTGTTCGAACCAGCTTGTGGAGAAATCCGATTGGGCTCATCTCTTCCCAGTTCTGTGATCAGTGACATTGGGTTGGCAACTTGAAATCAGCTATGGTGAGAGTATGTATGCCCTAGAAATCAGCAAACGGTACAAATCAAGACTCCACCTACCCCCCACGGGCTGGTTGGGAAGCAATTTTCATCACACCATCCTGGCAGACTCAGTGTTATAGATCACAAGAAAATTCCGCTTTAGGTTATTTCATTTTATTGGAATCTGGTTGTCCTCAGTAATTTTAAATTTGTTATCTTCTTCATTTATAATCCGCAAAATTAAATCAAAATTGTATTATTCCTAGCACACTAGAATTTATCCATAAAATTTTTTTGAAACACCAAAAAGAACGTTGGAGAAGAATAGAAGGTGAGAAAGCAAAAGAAGTAGAAAGGCATCTCCTACAGTGTTGCCATATGAGTGTGGGAATCTGATGGTAGAACGAAACATTTCTAGCATTTGCAAAGCAGCAGAAGGAGACAATTTTAAAATTTTATGTTTCTGCGATACTGTTTTTCTTAGCTGGCATCAAGTTCTAATTATTTTTTTCTCCAACTGCAACAAGTGCTAATCCCATCCAGGACAGCGTATCAGAGTAGTTCTAGATTGGTGTATTTTTGGCTAAGATGACCAAGGTCCTAAAGAACGCTGTCCCATCCGTGTCCAAGCAGTAAGCAACTTCCTCTGTCAGACTGGTCTGAAATACAGTTCCCGTAAACGCCATCCTTGCTGGCATGGACGTCATTCCTTTATCCACTTTCATCTACTTTTACATGGACTCCTCAGAAATTAAAACATGGTATACCCGTAGAAGAGTGGGACAGGGGCCAGCGGTTGGAGACTTCTGAACAGGTGGTGGCCTGCCAGAGTGTGACACTTAAAGCTCATCTTTATAGTGAAAGATTCATATTATTCCTTAACCTTGTAACAAAAGAGACAGATGTTATATAACCAAAGTCTCCCCTTGCCAGCCTGGATTGCTGACAGCCACCATCCTTAAACAGAATTAGAACACACCACACAGATAAACTATGTAACATGCGTCTATGAAAGCAGAAGTGGGAATCCCAGCAGCAGGAAAACAAAGCCGTTGCCCAGCAACACTGTGGCCATGTGCCGTACAGTAACATGGAGCCCAGCCCTTGAAGCAGGACTCCAATTCCTCATCCATGGAGTCATGCAT